>CM053587.1:240951067-240978080 GCA_028646515.1 Pseudochirops corinnae | reverse complement strand
GAGGAGGAGGAGGAGGAGGAGGAGGAGGAGGAAGAAGGGGGGAATAAGAAGCCTACAGAATATGGGCTTATGGGCTTACATCATAATACTTTTATTCAAAAAGAAAAAAGGACAAAAAATAAACAACCATTTTATCTACCTGCAGGACAATCTGTTAAACACTAAATTTTTAAAAAATAGTAAGAGAATAACTTGTCCCAGCATCATTTCTATCTGACACTCAGTGTACACAAGAGAACGAATATAATCCTAGGATCAGAGGCTTATAGATTTAGAGTTGGAAGGAACCTTAGAGATCATCCAGTCCAACCCCCTCACTTTATAGGTAAGGAAACTGAGGCCTAAAGCAGTCTATCCATTTTGCTATGGTACTTCAAAAACATGATTCTGTCTCCCCATTTTTCAGACGAGGACTAGAGGTTAACAGATCTGTCTGAGGTAATACAGCTAGTTAGTAGCCTGTTAGGGGCTTGACTTTATAGGAAGGTTGTGGTGAAGACTTGGTATATGCAAAAAGCTTTGTAAACCTAATGTATTATGTAAATGTCTGCTGCTCTGATTATTGGGGTGTTACATAGAGAGGGCTGGGTATGGAGTTAGGGTCAGAGCTCCTGTCTCAGATCTGCCAGGTACTGCCTGCTACACACAAAGGCTTGAAGCTCTCAGTAACCTAGTTAGATGTTCAATAGACCAGAAAACATAAATTACTTAAGAAAGAATTCCCTATTTGATAAAAACTTCTGGGAAAACTGGAAAGCAGTCTGGTGGCAACGCCTCATACCATGTAAGAACGTTTTGTGGAATATGGAATAAGGTATTAAGTTCCATTGTTTCTGATTCTCTCTGGTCTAGTCTGTCCCATTGATCTACTTTTGTATTTAGTATTTCTCTATTTTTTAATCAATACCAGATGATTCTGATAACTAAAGCTTTATTATACCTGAGTTCAAATCCTACCTCCGAAGTTTACTTATTTGTGTGATTTACAACCCATTACACCATAAGCCCGTTCATTGAGAGCAGGAAGTATTTTTTTTTTTCTTATTTGTACTTAGCACAGTATCTGGCACATATAGTTGGTGTTTAATATATGTGTATTGAATTGACTACAGGTAAATCATTTGACATATCTGGACTTCATTTCCTCATCTATAAAACATGCCTGTAGTACCCCTACAAAGAGTGGTTGTGAGGATCAAATAAGATACTCATTTGCATTCCAACTTCAATGGAAATAAAGTGTTTTATAAACTGCAAAGCACTGTTTTGTTTTGTTTTTCTTTTTGGAGGCAGAAAGGCAGGGCAAGTGACTTGCCCAAGGTCACACAGCTAGTAAGTGTTAAGTGTCTGAGGTCAGGTGCTCCCAACTCCAGCTCTATTCACTGTGCCACCTGGCCACCCTGAGCACTATGTTTTGTCATTGTACAGTTGTTGAGTTGCGTCCAACTCTTTATGAACCACAGCACACCAATACTATCTATGGGGTTTTCTTGGCAAAGATCCTGGAGTCTTTAAAGCACTATATATGAATAGGAATAATTGTTATTAGTGGTCCCTCCCATCTCTGCCTCCAACTCCCCTCCCTAATGAATCGCCTGCATTTTCTTCTTAATTTTCCCAAAGGAAGCAATTGCAAGGGTTGCCAGTTCTGGCATTTCATACATAAACACAGCCTATCTGCTGATAGCCTATTAAGCCTTTTTGGGGGATATTTTTTTCAGTTAACAAGCTTTTCTCCCCACTTTCCCTCCCCCACTGGGGGAAAAATAGCCCTTGTAACAAATATACATATTCAAAGAAAACAAATCCACGGCCACATTAGCCAAGTTGAAAAATGTGCATTTTATTCTGCACATTGAGCTGGTCCCTCTTCTGTCTAGGGGTTTCTTCAACACTGCTCCTCTGGAATCAGACTTGGAACTGTGCCCTTTATTAAAAATGAGTATTAAAACTACATGCCCTTTGACCCAAGGACATTGAAACCTGTTGATGGAATTCGTCCAGGCATTCTGGAACATAATTTGGAATTATGCCCCAAGTTACCAAATTATATATGCCTTTTGATCTAGAGATATCACTTTTAGGTCTATACCCCAAAAAGATCAAAGAAAGCAGAGAAGGACCCAAATGTATAAAAATATTTATAGTAGTTCCTTTTGTGGTGAGAAAGAACAAGAAATGAAGGGGGTATCCATTAATTAGGGAATGGTTATTCATTATGACATATGGATGTACTGGAATATTACCGTGATGTAAGAAATGATGAAAGAGCATGTTACTCCTTTATATTCTATCGTTCCTTCCCCATTCCTGAATTTCTCAGCTTCTCCTTTGTCAAGCATGAATTCCTCTAATAACAGGTCTTTCTGTACCTCTTTCTCTCCTGCTCCCACCTGAATCACTAAAGCAACAACAGAATCTGCAAATAGGCCAGGGATGCCAGGTCTTGAAATATCATCACTTATCTCCAGGAGGTGCATGCATCATCTCATAGTTCAAAATGCAGCATAAGGATTTACAGACAGAACTATTCATGGAGCAAGAACGAAAGTTTGGTTACAAGGACCACCACAAATGCTGAAGCAGGATAATTTAAGGAGGGATGATGATTTCTGATGCTGTTGGGAAATGACAAAATTCTATACCACTCTCTGATTTTTCTCCCTTAGCCCCCACATAGAAACCTCAAGGGACATTGTGTCCATTTATGAAAATTAGCATTTTAAAAGCAAAACTACCAAATACACCTCTTCCTTAGAGGGCTTCACAGAAGCTGGAAATGAGCAATGTGAGTGGTTCACATTAACTGCTCCTAATGAATCATTTGGAGTCACTCCATCCTTTGTCCCTATGCATCTCTCACCTAACATTTAAAAAACTAGACTTTCTCAAGATAAAAGGTAGGTTTTTTTTTTTTTACAAATAATCCCATAATAATCTCATTATGAAAAAGCATATAAACATCTCTTCTTAACTTCAGATTCTGATTAAGTGCCAATAAAGAGCTAAGTAAAGTTTAGCCAAGTGCAGTGTTGTTAAGAACAGAAACAAGGAATTGGGAGAGGGGAAGCTGGGCTCTGGTCCCAGCTCTGCCAATAACTCGTTATGTGGCCACGGACAGGACACTACTTCTCCAGTGCTCAGTTTCCCCATCTGTAAAATGAAGAGATTAGATTTCATGGTCTCTAAAGATCTCCAGTCCTACCTTCCTATGATTAGAGGACAGTGTGGAATAGTGGATAGGAGACTCTGGACTTAAAATTAGAAAGATGTGAGTTCAAATCCTGATTCAGAAATTTACTAGCTTCTTTTTATTTAACTACTCTGGCTGTAAGTTTCTTAAACCTGATATATGTCATAATGAAAATGAATTAGATTTTTTTTTTCAACTGAACAAGAAAGGAAGCTCTGAGAGCTATGGATAGAAGTTGTAGAGGCAGATTTCAGAGGAAGTTAGGTGATACAGTGGATAGAGTATTGGGCCTGGAATCAGGAAGACCTGAGTTCAAATGTGACCTCAGACATTTATTAGCTGTATGACCTTGGGCAAGCCACTTAGCCACTGCTTGTCTTAGTTTCCTCATATGTAAAATAGGGTGATAATACTGACTATATCCCAGGGTTATTATGAAGATTAAAAAGAAAGTAATTGTAAAATACTTAGCCCAGTACTTGGCACATGGTGGGTATTCTATAAATATTGCTGGTGTTGTTGTCGTTCAGTGGTTTGAGCTGTGTCTGACTCTTTGGGACGCTACTAGGGGTTTTCTTGGCAAAGATACTAGAGTGGTTCGCCATTTCCTTCTCCAGCTCATTTTTACAGATGAGGAAAATGTTAACTTTTACTTTGATCCTATTTCAAGAATAATACAAGTAATGGTACAGAGATGGAAAAGTACAAATTACATATGGGGACTAGCAAGGAATCCAAGCACAAGATATGTCATATTAGAAAAATCTGTGAACTCTTCAAGATGGCGAATTCCTAGTCTGGGAATTTCACCAACCAATACAAAAAGGAACTCATCTATGACACAGCAGGGGAGTCCTAGGAACTGTTTGCTTGTTTGTTTAAGTGACTTGCTCAGAGTCATGTAGTGTCAGAGGTGGGATCAGACGCCTGTCTTTCCTCCTAACTCCAAGCCCAGTACTCTACTTAACACCAATGCTGCCTCTTTATATTCATAGGGTACGTGTAGGAAGATTGACAAACCAGGCTGGTCCACGCTGGGAGGGCCAAGGATAGTGAGTTAAAGTCACATTTTTCCCCCTGAGAAGCAATAAGCCATCGACCATTTGTCAGCAAGGAAGTGATGAAAGCAGGGCTATGGGAAAATTAACCTGGACATAGGTTTGGAAAAGAGAATACTAGAGGAAAAAAATTGTCATTTATTAGGCACCTATTATGTGCCAGTCATTGTGCCAATTAAGCACTTTATACATATTACCTAATTGATCCTCCCAACAAACCTTGTAGGGAAATGTTATTAATATCATCATTTTACAGATGAGGAAACTGAGGCAGACATGTTAAGTGACTTGCCCAGGGTCACACAGCTAATAAGAGTCTAAGGCCATATTTGCACTTAAGTCTTCCTGACTCCAGATGCTGTGCTCCATCTATTAGAAGTAAGTATTCCAAGATCGTGAAACCTGTTGTGGTACCTGCTTCTTCCAGTGGAGGACTGGCACCAGGCCCTCTTCTACCCTAGAATCCAGATCAGATTAAAAGATTCTTATTACTAAAAAACAAAAAGTTGTCACTATTGTAAACATAGAGGCCTCTGGATGTAAACACTCCAGAGGAAAATAAAGAACAAGAAAGCCACTGAAATCTGGCAAACTAAGTCTTGGAATAAAATATGGTAATTTTGTAAAGAGATGATGCCCGACCAAGGAAGAACACTGCATTAACTGCCCATAATTGCTGCTAAAAATTCACATGAAATAAAATTAAGTTAGTTTAACCTTAAATTACAAGTCAAGATTGTGCACTGAATAATAATATTCTTTGTTCAATCGTTCATGTTTAATTTAACTAACAGCGTAACTAGGATGGCCTGTAAGCTACCACAGAGCCATAATGGGCATCTCTGGCTTCTCAGAAGTTGGTTTTCATGGCAGCAAGAGTAACTACACTGACCTCTGCCTATGCTTCCCCACAGAGATGATTCAAGAGGACCTTGGTATCTCAGGCCAGTAAGTAAATAGTGCAATGAAATAACTTCAAAAGGCACCAGCCTCAGATCAACTCAGCTTCAAATTGGCCATTCCATGATTTCTCCTGTAAAATTATAATGCAGCTTTCCCATCCAAAGAAACAAGTGAATCCACAAAAAACAGTGGAGCTGCAGCTAAACTGGATGAGGAGTTTGTTTGTTACCATAATCCTAAAGGTTTTGTTCACATGACATGAAATAGAAGACAATTCAAGTAATTAAGGGCATTGGGGGAATAAAAAACAATGAAATCAGTTCACGGGATCACAGGACTGTGAGTTGGAAAGACTCTAGGGAGGAAGTATGGTACAATAAATAGAACCTTGATTTTGGAATCAGAGGACTTGGTTTCAAATCTCATTTCTGATACTACCTGTGTGACCTTGGGCAACTTACTTAACCTCCCTGGGCTGTTTCCTCATCTATAAAATGAGGTTTGAATAGGTATTCTCTGGCCCCTTCCAACTCTATGGCTGACCATGCCCATCAAAGAAAGTCACAACATCTTCTTCCAGATGACAACTATGAGAAGAGAACTCATTTTTATCCACCTTCAGCACCCCAATGCTGAGATTTCCACTTGAGGCATAAAAAGAAGACTAAAAAAGAAGGACTGGATTTGGAATCAGAGGACCCGGGTTTAACCAGCTCCATTACTAACATGTGTGTGACCTCTGGCAAGTCACTCTATCTCTCTGGGATTCAGTTTCTTCATCTGTAAAACAAGAGTTAGAGGTCCCTTCTGAGGTAGGGGCCGGTTCTAAATCTATGTTCCTTTTAATTCATTTGGAACAAGCCTTACAAAAATTGAGTCAATGAATCAACAAACACTTACTAAGCACCTATTGGGTGCCCCAAACCTTGCTAGTAAGTTTTGGGGATATAAATACAAAAAGCAAAACAATACCTACTCTCAAGGACCTTAAAATTAGAGGAAACAAAAGAAATATGCAAAATACATACAAAAGAAATTTAAGACAAATTATGGGAGGCAAGGCCCAAGCAGCTATGGAGACCAGGAAAGACCTCGTGCAGAATATAGCACTTGAGTCTAACAGAAGACTAGGGATTCTAATCAATTAGCCGATAAACATTTTTAAGCACCTACAGCTTCTTGGAGCCACAGATGAGAGTTGGATTAAGGTGGAGCCCAAAGGTGGATGAGTAGTCCTGAAAAGGGCTTAGCAAGCCCTCACACCAGATGGCCAAATCAAACAAGTATAATCCTTCTTTCACATTACTGGTCTAGAAATAATTGAAGATAGTTCTCCCAGCCCCAATTAAGTCTTCTTTTCTCAAGTCTAAATTTCCCTAGTTCTTCTAATCATTTTTTTATGGCACTATCTCAAGGCTCATCACTATTCTGGCTACTTTCCCTTGGATGCTCTCCAGATTGATACCGTCTTTTCCAAGATTTGGCGCCTAAAAATGAGCATAACATTCCAGATGTGACCTGACCAGTACAGAAATCAAAGAAACTACAACCTTTTGAGTTTTAACATTGTGTAATCTAAGGTCACATTAGCTTCCCTGGCTGCCATGTTGATCCCTACTCAACTTGCAGTCCAGTAAAAGCCACAGATTTTTGCAAGAACCATCTAGCCATGCTTCTCCCCATCTTGTAATTCTCAAATTGACTTTTTGAACCAAAGTAAGGACTTTATATTTGGACCTATTAAATGTCATCCATTCCTCCTCCAATCTCTAACAGGATTGTTTTAGGGTTTTTTTTTTTACATGTGGCCCATTGTTCTAGAATTACTGGAGGATTTTGCATCCTAACTCTGACATCCAGCACTTCAGCTATTCCTCCAAGCTTTGTGACATTGGCAAAGTGGTAATACCATGTATGGATTTATCCAAGGCACTGATCATAGAGTTAAACAATACAGAGTTAAGACATACTTTCTTTCAAGTTGACAATGAACCATTAATGATAACCTTTTGAATGCAGTTATTCAATCATTTTCCAAATTACCCTGTGGTGTTGGCAAGACTACATCTCTCCATCTTTTCCAAAAAGGTAACATTAAAAATTCATCAATTTTTTGCTAAAATCAACACAATAGGTCTCTAATAAGCCCTGATATACTAGTCTAATAACTTTGTCCCTCACAGTCCCAAAGTCTAAAAACAATCTAGATTGACATTTCAAATCACAGAGGTAGGATTAATAAGCACTACCAGAATTGACATTTTACCTGGTAACTGGCTGCCAAGAAAGCAGAACAAATGAGGAAAGCTTTTCTTTTCATACCATGCTGACTATCTTAGAGGAGGACAAAATTGTATCTAAACTCTCCATTTGAAAATAGGCTTATAAAGCTGTGAGTCTTGGCCAGATGCAAAAAGCCCAACTAGAAAACTAAGCAAAAAATATTAGCTAAAGGCCATTTTGCTTTGTCCTCCATTTGAGACACAACTGAATTAACAAATTGTTGTTCAGTCATTTCAGTTGTATCTGACTTTTGGTGATCCCATTTAGGGTTTTCTTGCCAAAGATACTGGAATAGTTTGTCATTTCCTTCTCCAAGCTCATTTTACAGATGAGGAAACTGAGGCAAACAGGGTTAGGTGACTTGCCCAGGGTCACACGGCTAATAAGTGTCTGAGGCCACATTTGAACTCAGGATTTTCTGACTTGAGGTACTCTATCCACTAAGCCATCTCGCTGTTCCATCAGAACTATTACAAACATAATGTAATCTCTTTGAGGATTTGTTCTGTGAAATTTGGATTAAGTCAAAGGGCCACACTTGAGGACCTAGAGGGCCACAAGTGGCCTTGAGGGCATGGCTTCCTCACCCTTGATTGACACCCTGACTTCCAATCCCTTGGGCCCTCTGTTTTCTCCCAGGCCATCTGTAATAGTAATGGGAATTTGAAGATCTTCCTTCACTTTTAATAAGCTGAATGTAATCACAATGCAATCTGTGGTGAGAGGAGTTTGCTGAATGGGTGGAGCACAACCCAGAGGAAGCTGGGAGTCAGAGCAGTTAGATGGAGGGAGGAGAGAATATGCAGGCAAGGACACAGCTAGGCTTGTGAGTGCTTGTCTGTGGGAAAGCTAAAGGATGGTGTGATTCCCCACTATGCTATGTTGTATTAACTTCTTTGTTGCTATGATGGATTTGGTTTCCTGGTGTTGGAATTTGGCTTTCTGATGTCTGAATAAATGTGTTGCTTTTGTCTTCTATATGGAGAGTCTGTTATATTTTGCAATTCAGAATTATGCTAGCATATTCATAGTCACTGTTAGTCCTGTGAATATTGCATTGGAGCCATACCACCATCCTTGGAATGGCTGCACTCATCTTCTTTTCCCATCTTAACCCCCTGAGACTCCCTTGCTCTCATAGAGCCAATCTTGCCCCAGCATGTCCAGCCCTTGAATCATTCCAATCACTACAATTTCATATCTATACTCATTTTGCTGAGAGGCGGAAAAGAAATAATGAAACTGTGCTAAGTCCACTACAAATTTATGTTACATAACTTCAACTGGGCTCTCAATATTGCCAGGCAATCCTTCTATACCTGCCTTATCAAGG
The DNA here is from genome assembly GCA_028646515.1 of Pseudochirops corinnae. NCBI lineage: Eukaryota > Metazoa > Chordata > Mammalia > Diprotodontia > Pseudocheiridae > Pseudochirops > Pseudochirops corinnae. The sequence continues at coordinate 240,969,310 of CM053587.1, read as the reverse complement.
CACTATTCTACTCACTTTCACATTCTTCACAGTGACTCTTCTAAATCTTTCCATCCCCTCTTAAACTTTCAACAGTTCCCCTTCTCTCCACTCTCTGAGAATTTTGCTTAATATTTTACTGAAAAAACAGGCAATCTGAGCCTAGGTACAGTAAACTCCAGAAAGAGCACTCTTTCCCCATTGTCATTTCCAGCTTATCTCTCTACCATCATCACTGAGTAATCTATCTTCCAGTGAGGTTCAGACAATCTATATCAACCATTCAATCAAAATCCAGGTAGCTGTTTTCTACTGATTTCCAAAATACTTCCCCTCCTTCCTCAATGAGCTCAGTACCTGGTTCACAATCCTTCTCTTCTACCCAGCTCCTGAAGACCTCAACATACATATAAAAATTCCCTTACAAAATGGTGTCTTTGACCTGCTATTTTCTATGGAGGGATATAACATGTGTGCAAATAATTTCTACTTACAGATGTTTCAAAGATAAAAATGATTTAAATGATTAAGAAGCTCAAAAGGACAGCCACAAAAGATCAGAGAACAGAGGAATAGATATGTCATGAGGAAAAAAAAAATTCTCGTCCGTAAAAATTCATTTTTTTTTTCCCTAATCCAACCAGATCCTTCCGTTTGAGAACCACAAAAGGATAATTTATTTGCTTTGCTTGCCTACCTAGGTGGCTAACCAATTCAAACCAGTCAGCTTGGCTTTCGTTCATTCCAGTTGCTACTTTTATAGGCCCACAGGCATGTTCTGGAAAGCACACATTAGAAATTTGAAAAATAAACAATGAAATGCTCACCCTTGCCACACATGTATTCTTCACTCTTCTCCCCCGCCCAGGTTTAGGTTGGCCAGTTTCAAGTCATAAAAAGTTTAAAATAAAAAAGAATGAAATATGCCAGCTTAAATTTTTCTCCCCCCTAATTTCCAGCTCAAGGTTAAAATGTGAACAAATGAACTTTTCTAACCAATGAGTTCATGAAAAATTTAATCATTTCTTTGGTTATTAAAGTTTAAATAGCTGTTTAATTTTGTGAAAAAGGCTCCCACCCAAGCAGAATAACTTGGTGTTCCCATTAAGAGGGGTTTTACAGATCTTCAAACTACATATTCAGATGGCAGGCAAAAAAGCTACCTTTTCTAATAGGCTTCAAAAACAATTCAATTATTCATATAATAGGTATGGCCATCAGGTCCAGAGCTTCTTTTTTGCTCCCTTAACGTGAGGCTTAAGACATCCATGTTTATACATTCTTCAAAGCGACTTCTTAGTATTCAATAATTTATTTTTAAAAATTCATATTGTATATATTATTCTTTAGGTAGCATAGTCTTGCACACCTAAAATGTATGTCTTCTGCAATGTGTATTTCTATACACGATAAGTAGAGGTATCTTGGATCCTACCGATACTGGATTTTTAAATTTTTGGTGTGAGCATTTACATCTAGGAAATCAGCAAATGCTACAAACCAGGGCTTGATTTATAGCTTTATTGATTGACTAGACTCTGGAAGGTGAGGGGAAAATGCTAATAAGGCAGGTTAAACTTAAAAGTATGTCCCAAAGTTTTGAAGGGCCAACTGTTAAACATTTAGCAGCACACTCTTGATGACAAGTGAAAAAAGAAAGAGGGGAGGGGTGGATTATAGTGGATAGAGTGTTATGCTTGGAGTGAAGATCTGGGTTCAAGTCATACCTCTGACACTTAGTACCTATGTGGCTCTGGGCAAGTCACTTACTTCTTTGAAACTCTGGTAATTCCCAGGACCTCTCTACTGATTCAGAGTAGTCTGTGATGGGAGTTGGTGCAGGGAGTTCTCACATGGGTAGTTCTTCACAATGATGATGAAATCATAGCTTTTTCATATATTTTAAACATGTCAAATTACATCCCTTAAAACATTACAACTATATATAGCAAAATAATAACATCCTTAATTTTCTGCAACAATTTGGTATTCTTTCTTCTTTCAGATACCTGGAGAATGGATCCCTCAATGTCCTCTAAACTATCATTTTTTTTTTTGGAGGGGGGAAGGGAGGGCAATTAGGGTTAAGTGACTTGCCCAAGGTCACACAGCTAATAAGTGTGTCAAGTGTCTGATTTGAACTCAAGTCCTCCTTACTCCAGGGCATCTTCTACTCACTGCACCACCTCGCTGCCCCTTAAATTATCACTTTCAACATATCACTCCTCCATCTCTCCCTGGTCTTCCCAATGTTGCTTTCTGGGGTACTATTTTTTCTTCTTCTTCATTTAGCATATAGAAGACTGTGATGGGCAAGTACAAATGTGGTTAATCCCACTACTACTGATGGAAAAAAAATGTGTTTTAAAGTCTTCACAGACTTTATTTTTCATTGTTTAACTCTTTGACAAAACCCTACAGTCCCTAAGGAATTAAAAGTTTCTGGTCACACAAAAGTCAGTGTAAAGGAGCAATGGAGAGATATGAGTAGGCCTCAACACACAGGGTGTCCCCCTACCAGATTGGCTAAAATTATTGATGGGGAGAGGGACAAATGTTGCAGTGGATGTGGAAAAATCAGGACACTAATTCACTGTTGATGGAATTATGAATTGATACAACCATTTGGGAAAGCAATCTGGAATTATGCCCAAAGAGTTATTAAACTGCCTATACCCCTTGACCCAGCCATAAGTCTATTTCCAAAGATAATTAGAGAAACTAATTCAAAACTAGGTCTATTTCCAAAGATGATTAGGGAAAAAGGAAAGAACCTGTTCCAAAATGTTTATAGCAGCTCTCTTTGTGGTGGCAAAGAAATGGAAACTATAGGGATGCCCACAATTGGGGAACGGCTGAACAAGTTGTGGTATATGATTGTGACGGAACACTACTATGCTATAAGAAATGATGACCTTAATGGTCTTAGAAAAACATGGAAAGACTTACATGAAATAATGAAGAGTGAAATTAGCAGAACCAAGAGAATATTATATACAGTAACAGCAATATCGTTTTAAGAATGATTTTGAGAAGATAATTTTTGAGTATCATAAATACCCAAATTAACTATAAAGTATGTATATATGAAGAAAGACACTATCTGCAACCAGGGAAAGAACTGATAAATAGAAGTGTGCATAGAATAATTACACACACATATTTATTTGTATCTAATGGTAGTCATCTCTAGGGCAGAGGATGGAGAGGGAAGAAAAAAAAAGTAAAAAAATAAATTTACATGATAACTTTGTTTTATATTTAAAAGGGATAGCAAGTTGTACATGGTAGATTTGCATTTTCATGTGCAATCATCTTTTTTTTATTATACTATGTTATGGAAATGTTTGTTTTATTCCATAAATCAAAAATAAAATAAATTCTAAAAAAAAAAACAAACCATACAAGGTGTCCCCAAAGACTTAGCACACGGGGCAGCTAGGTGCAGTGAATAGAGTACCAGCCCTGGAGTCAAGAGGACCTGAGTTCAAATCCAGCCTCAGACACTTAACACAAAAACTAGCCGTGTGACCTTGGGCAAGTCACTTAACTCCAATTGCCATCCCTTCCTCTTCCAAAAAGCCAAAAAAAAAAGACAATGCAGTTTTAAACTTTAATAGCTTAAAACTTTAGTAGATTAGACTAAAACAGTTTAAAGCTTTAATAGCTGAAAACTGCACTAAGTCTTTTGGGACACTCTGGATTGCCAGTGACCAGCTGTGCAGGAGAAACAGTATAAAGACTGCCGTCAGTGAGATGTATGGCTGGAATGCGGAGAGGGTGAGGCAGGGAGAGAAGAGTTTGGTTGGCCATGAAGCAAAAATAAGAGATAACTAATGCATAGTCTAATGGGGCAGCTAGATGACTCAGTGCTGGACCTGGAGTCAGGAAGACCTGAGTTCAAATCCAGCCTCAGACACTTGCTAGCTATATGACCCTGGGCAAGTCACTTAAATTGTGTTTGCCTTTATCTGCTGGAGAAGGAAATGGCAAACCACTACAGCATCTTTGCCAAGAAGGGTCACCAAGAGTGGGACACAACTGAATGACTGAAGGACAAAGAATAGCCTGCGGTATCCTTTCGCATATTAAGGGATCTAGAGAAAGGCCCCTAGACTGTTGGGTAGACATCCCAAGGGAAAGAAAAATGTGGTAAAATCAGTCAACAAGCATTTTAATGAACTTGGTGCTGGGTGCCGAGGCTGCCCCTCCTAAATTAAAGTAGTCCCTGCCCTCAGGAAGCCTACATACTAACAGGGGAGGTCACTTGTGTATAGATAAGAATATACAAAAGTCTTTACAAGGCATTTTTAGGACGTAGGCTCAAGAGCAGGGGTGGGGAACCTGAGGCCAGGCCAAGTCTAGCCCTCCAGGTCCTCAAGTGCAGCCAGCCACACTTGAGGAGCTGGAGGATTACATGTACCTCTAGGCCTCAGGTTCCCCACCCCTAGAGGGCCGGTTAATCAGGAAAGGTCTCATCAGGTTAACTCTAGCTGAGAAGCTAGAGACAGATTTTGATCACCATTGTTGGAGGAAGTTCCCATGGCATTGAGATTATTGGTACAATAAAGTACTTAAAAAATGTCAAGGTTGTTCCCCAAGGCTCCACTCAATTTAAGCCACATCTAGGCCTCCCCCAGTTAAATATGGCATGTTCAGTCAAAAGATATCTTTTATTTCTAAATATATAATAAAATCCTATCACTTTAGAGTCAGAAAGGCTGGATGGAAGGAATGAACTAGTGCAATCCTCTCACTTAGAAGTGAGGAAGCACCTTTAAAATACAAGGAGGCAAAAATACAAACAACACAGAGGCAAATTTCATGAGTTCTCAAGGTTACACAGTTAGCTGGTATTAGAGGAGGTTGTAAAAGTTCAGCTTCCTCTCCTAATTCACTGCTTTTTCCACTTGACTGCCTGCTGTTTTAAAAAAAAATGTGTCAAGGGTCCTTTCCAAATTCAGATAACAATTGTATCATTTAAAAAATATTTCCCATTAGCTAGTGCAGTAACTGGTTGTTTTGTAATCCTGCTGGCAAGCTAGAGTAGAAGCTATGTTAAAAATCCCTGAAAAGAGCTGTCAATGGGGAAAGAGGCTGTTTGTTTAACAGGAAATTTCCCTAACCAGTGCTCTGAAAAAACAGCTTTATTGTACATAGAAAAATCAGAAGTACCTTCCTTTTCCATAAATCTTGCTAAGCTGAATTCTTGCTCCCCTTCCACCCTTCAGAAAAACTCTTTAAATATTTAAGTTTGAAAAACACTGCATCTAATGAGAAAGCCTTCATGGTATGGCACAGCAAGTCACTCAGGTCTAGGTAGATGAGAAAGGTCAGGGTCAGAAGATCCAAGAGGATTAGGGCTCCTGTAATTATTCTATCTTCTACTCACAAGTTACTCCATCCCTCCACTCTCACACATGCTCCTCCCACCTACCTTTGACCTCCTTGTCAATGAGATTTACTGCTTTAAGGTAAAAACAATGAGATCTTCCCTCATTCTCATTCCCAACCACAGCCATTATTATTACTATTGAGAAGAACAAGGTCATGAGGAATGAGCTTTTCTATTTTCTCTTAAGTTTATCTCAAAGAAGCACAGAATCTCAAAGTTGAGAGAGACCTCATTAGATATCTAATACAACCTACACTCAAATAAGCATCTCATCTGTGATACCTTCCCAAAATGGTCATCTAGCCTTTCTTTGGAAACCTCCTGGGGGACAAGGGATTTACCTCCATTACTTCCAAAGACATCTCAATTCATGTCAATAGGCAGCTTCGAGCATGATGTAAAGTCTTCAGGTCAAGGCCAGAGTGAGTCCATGATGATCTTGGGAGGATCTGATCCTAAGATGTGGTCCAACCATACATCAATTTCTTGCTGGGACTCCTGGGTCCAGTTTCACTTTATGCTTGTCAGGGCAGCTAGGTATCTCTGGGGTCAGGACAACTCAAGTATTTGAGAGGGAAGAGAGGGAGACAATCCATGGGTGTCTGACTGATTTCCCATCCCTTGAAGACACTGGTGGAGATGCACCAAATAATTAAGAAACTGGATATTTCTGGTCTGATAACTCCCAAAGAAGATAGAGGTATTGGAGGAAAGAGAAGAGAGGAAGGAAATATTCAGAAAAGGGGCAGGGCAGAAGGTTAGGGGTATTAGGAACAAGAAGGGGGAAAAGGAAGCTGAGTTAGGTTAAGGATAGCTTATTGGACACAGAAAGGCTCCCCCAAATCAGGACTTTTGAGACTTTATCAGTGCCATGTTATGGAAATTCCCCTACATCCTGGAAAGTTTTCTTGAGTACTCTTTCCATGTTCTTGCATTAAATGAAACTTGGCTTTCCTTAGAGAATATCAGATAGTCCTTTGCAGTGAAAAAATTGCCCTCTCAAAGGTCACCAATGGCTTCCTCTTCTCTCTTTTCATGTCAGTGACATGCACTGCTCATAATGACAACTATATTTCTCCTCATCAAGCATAGTGGGAACCTTGGTGTTATCTTTGACTTCTTTTCTCCTTCCCTCTCTCCACACTGGTCATATCCTATTAGTTGCCAAGTCTTCATGATTCTATTTTGTCAATAGCCCTCATATCTGCGTCCTTTATTCCATTCTTCTGCTACTGTCCCAGTTGGTGCCCCCATTAGCTCTTGGACAGACTATTGTGACAGTATTCCAACTTGTACTCTCCTCTCTCAATTAATTTCTTCAATTACTGCCAAACTAGTCTTCTTGAGGCATACAATCACGAGATATCACTCCTTGAAAACTTTTGCTGGCCCCCTATGCCTAACAAATAGGTCCCAAATTCTTTAACTTAGCATGATTCTTTAACCTAATGTTAGCCCTCTAAAATCTGTCTCCAAACTCTAATTCCAGCATTGCTTCAAACTTCTTTTCTTCATATACAGTGATGATGATGATGGTGATGATGATGATGATGATGATGATGATGGTTTTGATAAGAGCAAAAGCTGACACTGATGCAACATTTTAAGCACTGAAAAAATGCTTTATATGCATTATCTCATTTGAACTGCCCACCAATCTCATGAGGTAAATATTAAAAGTTTGTCCAGAGACCACTCCCTAAACATGTCTCACATAGTATTTCATAATAAATAGAAAGTTGAAGTTGGGGTCAAACAGACCGAAGATTAAATTCTACCTCTCACATGGATCACTTGTGTGACAATGAACACCTCTCTGAATATACCATTTGAGAAATGAACATAAGAATAACAAGTATAGTTTCTACCTCTTGTGGATTTTTCGAGGTTCAAATGGCATGTGCACACGAACATTTTACAGACTTTAAGGCACTATAAAATGTCACCTATTATTGGTGTTATTGTGGATGTTATCATTTTTATTTCTGCTTCCATACCTTTACTCACACTTTTCCTTGAACCTTAAATGCCTTCCATTCCTATTTTACCAACTCTATCTATTAAATGTCTACCTATCATTCAAGGACTATCTCAAATAACACCTCATTCAGGGACCAGACTGGTCAACCTTTCTTCCCCTCCTGGCTCTGCTTCTGACTCTCATGGACTTTGCCACCATGCCTCAGCTGCCATTTTACCCTAGAACTTCCATTAGCACCTAAGGCATCTTCACTCTGGAATATCCACGCTCACCTGTGGCCTGCTCATCCAGGAATATCCCTCTACTATGCCAACCCCCTTCTTGCTTTGGTAAGTTCCTCCCAGGGCCTCTCTTTTTAGAAGTGGCTCAAGGTGGCCAATCTTCATTCCCTTCCCATCTCTGCTCTGACTTTCTGGGATTGGTTATCATGCCTCAACTGCCCCTCACCCTAGAACATCCTTTTGTCATGCTGGTCCCCTTCTCTCAGTGGTGAGTTCATTTTGAGGAAGAGCCCAGCATGGCTAGTCTTCATTCCCCTCCTAGCTGTGCTTCTGACCTTCTGGACTATAACACCATACCTGTCTAACATACACTTCTCAACTCCTTTTCTGTATTATCTTCACCCATTAGAATGCATGTTTCCTGAGAGCAAGGGATGTCTTTTTTTGTTTCTTTGTATGTGTATCCTTGGTGCTTATCATAGTGCATGGCACACAATAGGTGCTTAATAAATGCTTATTGCCTTGTCTTGTTGCCTTCATGGTTCCCATAAATGGAAGTGATCCTTCCTTTCCATGGAATCTCACAGTATATTACCTTTTCCAATACTACTTTAAGTGTTGTGTTGTTAGGTTTATGCATATCTTAGCTCCCCTATTAGAGTGTAAGCTTCATGGGAGGAGGAAGCATGTTTTATTTATCTGTGTACCTCCCACACTACCTAGTAGAGTGCTTGGTATATAGTAGCAGTTAACAAAATGTATGTTGAATTGGACAAAATTAAATAAACGGTGCAGCAGGAAGCTTTAGCTTGACATTCAAGAGGGTGGCAAGCCATTAGAAGCTTCATAATCAGAGGCAATAAAAAAGGATTATTTAAGTTAATGTCAGTTTGAATTCCTATGGTGTGTTAAGCTCAGGACAAAATGTGGATACAATCTAGCCTCTGTCTTGCATTCAGGGCTGGTCTCACCAGTGACTGAGTAGGAGCTCACCTATGGGAAATGAAAGTCACCTTTTGCTTAAAAAACTTCCCTACCTTTCTTCCCAGACTGAATATTGCCTGCAGTTCCCACATTAGAACATCATTCTTTTGAGTAAACAAGAGACACGTGTTTAACACCTATGTCCAGTATTTCAAAAGAGTAACTCGGGTACTCGAGAAGTGAGTGAAATATATTGACCTGTCTGAATTCAGTTAAACCATGTACTCCCAGTTCTCTCAATATTCTATTTGCTTTTATTGCTTATATTGCTTGACCCTGATTTCACCTAAACCAGAAGTGGGGAACCTGCGGCCTCAAAGTCACATGGGACCCTCTAGATCCTCAAGTGCAACCCTTTGACTGAATCCAAACTTCATAAAACAAATCTTTGTTCAACAAACTTCCATGAAGTTTGGATTCAGCCAAAGGGCCCTACTTGAGGACCTAGAGGGACACAGGTGGCCTCAAGGTTGCAAGTACCCCACTCCTGACCTAAATCTTTCTAGGACTCTCATTTCCCACACAGTATACAACTAATGGAAAAATCTCCATGTATCTTTCTTTCATCTCTCCACTGCCCTTCCTTCCCACAGGACACTGGTTTATCACTGGCTACTCCGACCTATACCTATTGATAAGTTTGACACCCTGTCCTGATGGCATCTTTGACAAACACCACTGGTACAACTAACAGGTACCACTGTTATTACCAACAGACACTTTCCTAGCTGCCAAAGTGAAATTCCTGAAACACGAACCTTACTCTATCACTCTTCTGCTCAAGAAACTGTTACGGCTCTTTCCTGCCACCAGGATAAAATAAAAGTTCATCTATTTGACTTTTTGCAAACCACAACCTTCACAGTCTGACTCCAGCCTACTTTTTCAGGATCATTATGGATTGTTCTTCACATATTAAAGAAATAATGGCTTACCAATGGTTACCCATACATATAAGCATTCTGTCTCCAGCTTCTGCAGCGTTGTCTGACTGTCTCCCAAGCCCTCAGTCCATTAACTCCTGCTACACCATAACATTTAGGATATAGGATAAATACAATACATCATTTTACAACTGAGGGAACTAGGGTTCGAGGAATAGAAATGACTTCCCGAAAGTCACACAGCTAGTAAACATTAGAGACTGAACTTGAACTGAAATGACCTAATCCCACTGTACCAGCCTATTTTAAACAATGGCAGAATCATTGGAGTAAATAAGATAATACTCATGTAGATGTAGGAGTTCCAGTGTGACAGTATGTCAGGGACCTGCGATTTCATCAATGTAGGAAATTTTTCATTGGCTAAGCTCTAACTCACAATCTTCAGTGTTTCTTGATGTTCAAATGAAGTAACTTACCCATAGTCACATTCTGTGAAATGTCAAAGGTAGAGTATGAACCCAGATCCTCCTGACTCCAAGTCTGTATACCCTCTAGCTACTACTTCACACTGGCTTATGCATTCTAATAGGTTTGGTTTGTTGTTAATGTTTTAATCAGTTGTATTAGTCATGGCTTATATTGAGGACTTTTTCAAGTGTGAGAAACACCTCATTCATTTTAATAATAGTTATCGTACTCTCTCAAAGTCTCCAGGGAACTTCCAAATGGTTAAGCAGTGGTTAGTTTCCTGATAAACGAAAAAGAGGAGGAAAGGACGCTCAAGTCTAACTTGCTAATAGTGGAGGTAGTTTATCCAGGAAGGACACTGAGGCTAGGGCTGTCTCAATCCAGTTCTTTTACTAGCTTATTCACCAAAGAATTCTGAAAGGCAATACACAGATAATACCACGTCTGCTTCCCCAGGGCTGAGATTCACATGGTTCATTGAATAATAAAGGAAGAATTCTCACCTGTAAATGTCTTTGCTTCGAGTAACATGTCCATGAATACATAATAAGATGGTAGGAAGTGAATATGTTTCTTTCCAAAAAGGTTGGTGTCATCTCTGAAGAGTGTCAATCAGCAACTGTCTCATGTTGCACTTTCTTCTAACCTCCTTATATTCCATTAACCCCAGAAAGTTCTGCCTCCACATAAAGGGGAGAAATTTTGACATATCCAACAAACTTCTGCTTTGTTAGAAATAATTTCCATTGTAGAAAATTTACTTGGCATTGTTTAGCACTTTGCTGTACTATAATTTGGAGGAATTTAACAAGGTTATGTCAGGGAAAAGTAAGTCAACCAAAGCTAAACTACAATTTATATCAGTGTCAACCTGGAGGTATTTATGGAAGATAAATATGAAAGTATTCAAAGACCAAGCTTATGAACCTTCTGGAGATCTCAGGGAACTTCATCCCCATTCACACTTAAAACACCAGAAACCAATACAATTTTATTAATGGAAATGAAATTGAAGAAGATTCATAAACATCTGCTTTGCAGCTGCACTGTAAAAACTGTGGGACCTTTTCCATCTGATTTGCAGCTGAAACCTCCTATATATATGGTCTCCTCAATTAGAATATGAGATGCTTGACAGAAGGGAGTATTTTACTTTTCTCTTTGTATCCCTGGAACTTAGCACAGTCCCATGCACATAGGAAGCACATAATAAATTTTTTTTTTCATACATTCATTCATACTACCTTCCACAAACTCAAATACAGCCATACTGGCATGCTAGCTAGTCTTCATAGTCACTCTTCTGTCTCTCATCACCCCACCTTTGTAGAGGTTGTCTCACATGCCTAAAATGTTCTCCCTTTCAGGGGCAACATGACATGATAGAGCTCTGAATTGGGAATCAAGAAATTGGAATCAAGTTTGAATCCTGCCTAAGATACTAACTAGCAAAGTGATCCTGAGTAACCTCTCTGAGCTTCCTTGATCTGTAAAATTAGGGGACTGGAATAAACAACTGCTAAGGTTCCTCTCAGGTCTAAATTTGTGATCCTTATCAATGACTATGTCTCCCAGAACCCCCCTGTCCCTCAGTTACTAGTGCCTTCTCCTCTGAGGTTATTTTGTATCCACTGTGTATTATACATACACACACACAACACCCTTTTATCCTACATATATATAGCTATATATGTATTTGTGTATATGTATATATGCATGTATAACATGTGTACACATGCATATATACATACACATATAGGATTAAATGTGTATATAGACATATAGGATAAAGTATGTCTCTTTATATATACATATATACATGCTATGTGTGTATATATTTATATATGTAGAATAGAGAGGCGTGGGTGGGTATATTTGTGGTATAGGTCTGGGTAAGTGTGTATGTTTAAACACATATACCTTTACATGTAAATAACATGTAGGATAAAGGTATATCAGATATATGCAGATGTATAAACACACATGTGTGTATGTAAATATCTTTATATGTGCACATATACACACACATGTACATATACATATGTGTGCCTATCCAGGCATGTGTGTGTGTCCCCTGTGCTACCTAGCTGCCCCCAATACATAGGATAAAGGGATATAGACAGATAGATATAGATATAGATATATGTGTGTACAGATATACATATATGGAAGTGTGTACATATGTGTATGTATGTGTATACACACACAACACTGTAAAGACTGTGAGGCCTTTTCCATCTGATTTGCAGCTGAAACATACTATATATGTGGTCTCTTCGATTTTAATATGAGATACTTGAGAGAAGGGCGTGTTTTGCTCTTCTGTTTGTATCTATCTGTCTCATAGTCTTTACAGTGCATTTGTGTGTGCATGTATATGTATATGTGTGTGTGTGTGTGTGTGTGTGTGTGTGTATACACACAGACACAGCTCTTTATCCTACATGTTGGGGGTAGCTAGGTGGCACAGTGAATATAGTACCAGTCCTGGAGTCAAGAAGACCTAAGTTCAAATACAGCCTCAGATACTTTCTAGCTGTGTGATCCTAGGTAAGTCACTTAGCCCTGTGTGCCTCAGTTACTCATTTCTAAAATAAGCTGGAGAAGGAAATAGCAAAGTACTCCAGTATCTTTGCCAAGAAAACCTCCCACAGGGTCACAGACAGTCAAAAATAACTGAAACAATCCAGCAATAACAACCTTACATGTTGTCCCTTCATTAGGATGTTTCTTAAAGGCAGGAGATGTTTTTGCTTTTTCTCTGTATCCACAATGCTTATAGTAAACACTTAATAAGCTTTTATTGCTTGCTATTGGACTCTCCTCTCCCCATTCAACCCCCTACCCCAAATGTTCTGTGTGTATGCAAAGCGGAAACAAATTTGACATATCCAATAAACCTCTGCTTTGTCAGAGATAATGAATAAATGACTTAATTAATGAATGTCATGGTATGCTTATACAATGCAAAGATGACAAGAAGTTGGAGGACAGAGTTAACCTAATGGATTATAGAGTTGAAATAAAAAAAATTGTATCATCCAATAATTTGGAGTAGAATCTAGTAAGAGGAAATTAAATGGGGATGATTGTCATGTTCTCTATTTGAGTTCAGAGTCAACTGCAAAAAGAGCTCTGGATTTGGAGTCAAAGGACCTAGGTTTGATCTTGAGTCTGTCACTAGCAAGTAGTGAAGGTATGTCATTCTCTCCATTGACCTAACTGGCAACATAGAGCAAACCTTTACAAAAGAAAAAAAAGGAACATGAATTCCATGAGCAAACTTCTTTGAATTACTGACAGCAGTACAGAAAGGAGGCAGAAGATCTGGTTCCTCCCAGATGTCCTTTATCTCTAGTTACCTCTTCCTTTAGTAACTTTCTGTCAAATGTCTGGCAGTGTTACTCTGAGTATCATTTTCAAAGGAACAATTTTCCTCTCCACTAACAAAGAATGTGTGCCTATGAAGAAACTTTTCAAAAGTGGCTTCATATATAATTAACTTAAGCTATCAATGCTCTGGTTTTCTGGGAAAATGACATAATTCAGCATCTTAAAACAAAGTAAAGGCCCCATATACATTCACATAGTTAGCTCTAGTTATTTAGGTTGACCTTATGGTTTATAGATTATATTCAGGTCATGTGTGCCTCACCCCTCAGGCAGTTGGCTTCTTAGTCATTTCCATTAATATTAATACCCTCATGGGACACAAAATAAAAGGAGATGAAACAACCTAAGTTCTGCTCGTTTTTTATAAGATCTGTCTAGAGGTTCAAAGGAGTACGAACCTGAGTCTTCTGTCTAAAACAAGGCTCTGGAAGTGGATAGAGTACAAGGTTTGAAGTCTGGGTTCAAATTTGATACTCACTAGGTTCAGCACCATGGACAAGTCACTTGCCTCTCCTTAAGCTTTAGTTTCTTCTTTTGTAAAAAGGACAATGATACCTGTAGTACCTACTTCTCAGGGATGTTTTGAGGCTCTCACGAGATAATGTAGATAAGGCATTCTGCAAAATTTATATTGCTTATATCAAAGTCAGCGGAATTATATTGTCTCTTTCCTCCAAATCCATTAAAAAAGTGACAATGACTGGAAGCATCACTTCTGAATGGCATGAAGCATACATATTCTTTGTGGCAAGACACTTACCTGTTCTGGATGCTTGCTCCCAATGATCTCAGCTACAGTATTGAAGGATTCTGTATCTGAGTAGGTCTTTGCTCCCATCTTTAGTTGGATGACAATTTTGGTTCCCCGAGAAGCCATCCTTGCCATCATCTCTGCATCCTCTACAGTAATGCAGGCTGTTGGGATCTGAGGCACACCATCCTGGTAGACCTGAATTCCTGTGTGAGGACTTGAAAAAAAAAAAAACAGCCTGCATTAATCCCAAAAGACTGAATTAGATAAAAGAAAGGCATTTATAAAAATTTCACCAATATATTTCAATTTGACTCACTCTTTTTTGTTTTGTTTTTATAATGCCAATGACATGTGAATAGGCAAAAGAGGGTTATTGCTTTCTTGACAAAAGAATTATTATTGCCTTGATTACAATTCTACCATTATAATGCTGCCTTCTTGGGTATGGAAGTGATTCTAGTTCTTGAAGGTTCTGTTATTGTCATGCAATCTCTGGAAGGTCCGACTGAGCTAGAAAGCTTCTGAATATAATACCAGCAATAGATTTATATGACAGTGTGCTTTTCATAGAAGGATCAGTCTATGTTGGAGAAACTCAGCAAGAAAAGATCACCTAACAGATGTGAAATATGAGGGCCACTGGAGCCCATCAAACTGTCTACTAAGGCTATTCAGGAGCTGCAGTGTGCATTGGTGGAAGGAGGGAGGAGACATGTCAAAACAATCCTGGATCTTGTTAATTGAGGAAGAAATATGAAGGAGGAGGAAGAAAAGGAGGAGGAGAAAGAGGGGGAGGAGGAGGAGAAAGAGGACGAGTAGGAGGAGGAGGAGGAGGAGGAGGAGGAGGAGGAGGAGAAGAAGAAGAAGAAGAAGAAGAAGAAGAAGAAGAAGAAGAAGATGAAGATGAAGAAGAAGAGTAGTGCAGAGAATAAAGAACTAGCCTGAGTCAGAATTTCAGTCCCGCCTCTTGTGATATTGGCTGTGTAACCCTAAGCAAGTCACTTAACCTTGAAATACCCCATGTAACTAATATAATAAATTACAGAAGCGGTAGAGATCTGTATTGGCAGAGGGAATTTCCCCATCAGGAGTTCTCTAAAGCAATAAAATCACAGATCTGGTAAATAATAACAATAACTCATGTTCATATAGTAATTTATAATTACAAAATATATAATATATTCATTCTTATGGGGTTCTGAGATCTGAAATAAGGGTGATAGATCCCCTACCTCTTTGATAATCTGGTGAACCTTATGGACTCCTTTCTCAGAATAATGTCTTTAAATGCATAAAATAAAATGCATAATTTTATAAAGGAAATAAATTCTATTAAAATAATTATTAAATATTTTTTGAAAAACAAGTTTCCAGGTCCTAAGTTAAGAACCTTCCTTCTCTATCTCATTTCAGATAGAGAACATACAACAACCCTGTGGGGCAGATAGTGAAAACATCATCTCTATTTTAAAGATGTTAATTGAGACCAAAAGAGGTTAAATAATTTGCGTAAGTTGTCACAACTAATAAATGATAAAATACCATAACTCAAAAAGCAGATTTTCTGACTTCAAATCTGATGTTTTTTCTTCAATATCTAAAACTTAATTTTATTAACAATATTATGTTACAGCTTCTTAAGTAAGTTTTCAGGGTGTCTACTTTGGTATTTTAAATAATCTTTTAAGTGTTAACCCACATACTCCACTGGTATCTGCACAAGGCAGTCAGCCAGGACAGAATCAGCTTCGAACCTGTGGATGGTTGGAGCTGAACAGAATAGGCTAGAGAGAGCAGAGTCAGGAATCAAATAGAAGTTTAATTTCAAAGTGAGAGAAATGGCTTACAAGCAAGAGGCAGATTTAAACACATGTGCTGAGGCCCTGCCCCTAAGACCCACTGCAGTGTGGCTAAACTATAATACTTATACCAATGGCTACATGGGGAGCTATAGCTCTGACAATGATGGGTAACCCCAACAATGAGATGGACAGGCCCTGGAGTATTTGAGCACTAAAAAATCATTAACAGAATTATTAGCATCTTGTAAAAAAATAGATAGGAAGATTTATGTGAACTGATTCAAAGGAAAGTAAATAGAACCAGAAAAGTTTTACATATATATATTACAATCATGTAAATGGAAGGAAAGCACATTAACAACAAGATAGTCGAAACTGAATGCTTTGAAACTCTAATGATCAAGTTCAGCCACAAAGAAGAGGCACCTCCCTGCCTTCTTTACCAAGGTAGGGACTATCTGCTCACAACACAACAGATGTTTGACTTTTTTGATATTTTGTTTTTGCTGAACTGTTTTTTTTCTCTTTTCAATATTCTCTTTCATTAGGGACGGCTCACTGAAAGGACAGAGGTAGAGGGGCACACTGAGAAATGTAGATGATATAAAAAAAATCAATAAAGTTACTTCTAAGAGAAGTATGGAAAAATATATATGTCAGAGATTTTGTGAGGATTAATGAAATACGCCTGGTCAAAGTGCACCCTTCTCCTTTCTCCCTTACATCCGATCTACACTATTTGGAAGCATTATTATTCTGTACTAGTCTTTTTGTCTTCCTTCTGGAATTTTTTCTCCCCAAAGAATGATTTCTAATCAAAGGCTTTATTAACATATTGGTGATTCAGCATCTGGTTTTGCTAAATTGCTTTGCTCTAATCCTGCTGCTTCAATCATGTCACCATCTTTTGGGTGATCCTAGTCACAGGATTGTATGGTCAAACAGTCAGGATTTCTGACACTTGCTTTCAAAGCTCTCTCTCAGTTAGTCTCACCATTTTCTAACATATCCCCAGTTCACCCCCTAACCTGACCCTTTTACTCCAAGTTTTTTTCAAGCTATCCCAAGTTCATAAGACAACCTTTTCCCACATGCTTTCCAAATCATAACCTTGATCACCAATAAACTACAATTTATCATTCACCTCCTCTAAGAGCTGTACTACTCCCCACCTTCACTAGCACAACTGTCCAAAACTACTACATATTTTGGGGTACAATTTAAGTATTTGCTGGCTAACTGACTTTTTTTTTGAGGAGTTGTTAGATTTTTAAAAATTAATTGTTTTTTTTATTTTTATTTTATAACATTCATTTCCACAAGATTTTGAGTTACAAATTTCCTCTGTCTTTCTCCTACCCACCACCCCAAAACAGTGATCCCACTGAATACCCCCACCCCCAATCTGGTCTCTCCCATATCCTGTCCCATCCCTCCTTCGACTTTCGGGTAGGGCAAGATGGATCTCCACACCCCAGTGCCTGTATATCTTATTTCCCAGCTGCATGTAAAAATAATAATAATAATTTTTTTAAACATTTGATTTTAAAACTTTGAATTCCAGATTCTTTTCCTTCTTCCCTCCTCACCCACCTTTACTGGGAAGATAAGAAATTCAATATAGGTTGTACATATGTAGTTAAGCAAAACATTTCCATAGTGGATATATTGTGAAAGACTGACTATATTTCCCTCCATCCTATCCTGCCCCCCACTTGTTCTATTCTCTACTTTGACCCTGTTCCTTTTCAAAAGCGTGTGCTTCTAACTACCCTCCCCCCAATCTGCCCTCTCTTCTATCATCCTCTCTCTTGTCCCCTTCCCCCCTACTTTCCTGTAGGGTAAGATATCCAATTTACTGTGTATGCTATTCCCTCCCTAAGCCAAATTCAATGAGAGTAAGGTTGACCCATTCCCTTTTGCTTTCCTGTTCTTCCCTTCCATTGTAACAGTTTTCCTTTCCCTCTTTTATATGAGATAATTTACCTTATTCTGTCTCTCCCTATCTCCTTTCATTATATTCCTCTCTCACCCCTTAATTATATTTTTTAAATATCATCCCTTCCTATTCAATTGATCCTGTCTCCTTTATGTATACCTGTACAGATATATACACACACTCACATATGTATTCAGAGGCAAATGTACCCTCCTATATAGACATATATAAGTATGTATACATATATATACATTTATATTCCCTTCAACTATCCTCATACTGAGAAAAGTTTCATAAGTTACAATTATCATTTTTCCATGTAGGAATGTAAATAGTTCAACTTTGATAGATTCCTTATGATTTCTTTTCCCCGTTTACCATCTCATGCTTCTCTTGCTTCTTGTATTTGAATGTCAAATTTTCTATTCAACTCTGGTTTT
>CM053587.1:240897819-240943853 GCA_028646515.1 Pseudochirops corinnae | reverse complement strand
TTTTTTTTTTTAGTAGTTTTATTTTATTATTATTATTATTGATATAAAAGATCACAAATGCCTGCACAAAATAATGGAAAGGGTTGGGGATTATATTATTAGAAATTTGAACTACTGATGCCCACAAAAAGACT
Organism: Pseudochirops corinnae; assembly: GCA_028646515.1. Classification (NCBI taxonomy): domain Eukaryota; kingdom Metazoa; phylum Chordata; class Mammalia; order Diprotodontia; family Pseudocheiridae; genus Pseudochirops; species Pseudochirops corinnae. The sequence continues at coordinate 240,943,719 of CM053587.1, read as the reverse complement.
GATTATTTCAGTTTATGTGCCCATACATATACACACAAGTGTTTAGATTGCAAGTATAGTTGGTAACTCATTAAACACACATTCACATTGATAGAATAAAAAAGACTGCATAAAACCATAAATATAAAATCATTTACAATTTAAAATATATAGTTCCCTATGAAAGATTTCTTTCCATTTATGCTGTAGACATCTAATATGTATATAGTTATTTGCATATTCTCATCTTGAGGGCATAGATCACATTTTTAAAAATCTCTCTTTGTGTCCCTTACACTTATATTTTCTCTTATATTTTGTATCTCTACATTTACCATAGCACCTGGCACATAGTACTTAATAAATGCTTATTAATGGAACTGAAGTACTACCATCAATATTATGCCCATTTTACAGATTAGGAAATGGACACTCAGAGAAGTACAACAACTTGCCTACAAGTACATACAGCGCATAATTTTCAGAACAGGTATCTCCTGACTTCCATCCCAGAGATCCATACACTATATACTATACTACCTCATAAATAATTGCATGGTAGCTGCCCTCATGGAGTTTATGATCTAACTGGCCAGATGAGACTAACATATGTGAAACAATGAGAGGTGTTGCAAGATAAATTGCTCAGGTTGTAAAAGTAAGATAGGTTCTAAATCATAGCTATGCAGTAGCCAGCTCACACAAGTCTTGGGGTGAACATCCCAGATACTATATACTCTTTTTAGAGAGTCCAATGTTAAACATTTACTCTTATATCCCTGAGCTCAAAATACAAGGGGGATCGATAAGGGCCAACACGGTCAGGGAAAGCTGCACAGAAAAAGGTAAAACTTGAAATGGTCCATGAAGGCTCAGAATTTAGAAAGGAAAAGATGAGGAGATTTTATTCCAAACAAGGAAAATATGAGAAAAAGTTGAGAGTATAGAATATTCAATAATTCAATTCAACAAATATTTGTTAAGTATCTACTCTGGATGAGGCATGGATATACAAAGATAAAAACAATGCAGCCCTTGCCTTAAAGACACAACATTCTACTAAGAGTATGACATATTTGCAGATAAACACATACAAGGTCACTTGAAAAAGAACGAAACACTAATTATCGAGGTACTGGAGAAGTTTTCATAGAAAAGATGGTTTTAAACTCAAATCTGCCTTTTGTTAGTACAATATGGAAGACACATTGTCCAAATCACAGAGGTAGGTGGAAGCAGGTAGAGCTGGGGTGCAAGGCAGAGCACTCTTGTTTCCATGAGGCTTTGAACACTGGCAGTAAATCAATGTATTTAAGTCAGAGGTTCTTAACCCTTTTGCAGTCATGGATCTTTTTGATGGTTTGGCAGTTGAGTGATGAAGTTTACGGACCTCTTCCCACAACAATGTTTTTTTCAATGCACAAAATAAAATTCATAGGATTACAAAGGAAGCCAGTTATACTGAAATATTATAAAAATATTTTTTTAAAAGTAAGTTTCTGGTCTCCAGGCAAAGGACCCCTGATTTAAGCAGTGGGCAGCAATGGTTGTTGCTAGATGTCAGTCTTTAAATCAGTTTCTGTACAGTTCTGTGTCTATTTTCACATTTATCCATCTCCTCCTTCATCATCAGGCTGTAAGCTATAATGCTTAAGTGTCAATTGCCCTGCTTTTAATAGCCTCCCATTCCTTTCCGTGCCCTGCCTAGTTTGTTGATTCTAACCTTCTCATATAACCAAGCTTGTTAAAAATTATATAAATCAACCTTCATTTATTACACATTTGGGGATAGGAAAAAAAAACAAACAAGTTATAAATGAGTCAAAAGGGCTGTGAGACAGGGTCTTTATGACAGTGATTTTAGATTTTCATATTCCTTTTTAACTAATTTTGGGGACCTGGAAACTCACAGTAGTCCAACGGTTCTTAACCTTTTTTTTTTTTTAATATTATAGACCTCAGAATGTTGGCATTTTTAATTCATAATTGAAGGAAAATGAATTTCAGTTATAGTTTAGTGAAAATAAAGTTCTAATTTTCCTCATCCAAGTTCACGAACCCCTAAAAATCTATTCACAGATTCTTTAGGGATCAATAGACCCTAGTTTAAGAATATTTGCTCTTGAGGCAGCTAGGTGGTGCAGTGAATAGAGCACCAGCCCTGGAGTCAGGAGGACCTGAGTTCAAATACGGCCTCAGATACTTAACAACAACAACAACAAAAACCTAGCTGTGTGACCTTGGGCAAGTCACTTAACCCCAACTGCCCTCCAAAAAAAAGGCAAAAAAAAAAAAAGAATACTTGCTCTAGATGGCTAAGGATATCACAGCATCATGCTGTGGAGGCATTTGGATTGTCTGACACCAGAAGATTCAAACCTAGATTCTGCCAGAAATGAGCTGTGAGATCCTAAGTAAGTCATTTAAGTATTCTAGGCCTCAGTTTCTTCATTTGGAAAAAAGAGGGGGTTGAATGAGGATAGCCTCTAAGGTCACTTCCAACTCTAAGCCTGCAGTACGAAAGTGGAATGAGGCAACTAGGAAAGTAATGCTTCCACCTCACTGGAAGTCTCTTCACAAAGAGCAGACTGAGTACCTGGTAGAGTAACCAAGAAGACTTGGTTAGGTTGGATCAGATGACCATTTAACTGCCTTCCAGAACTGAGACTGTAATTTTATGAAGACCGACCACTACAGGACTGCAGAATTTCTAGGGATAATTAAAGTGCCATCTTTCCTGGGCTCTTCTAACATTCACGTTAAATAATGAAAATAAAGAATTTTACAAACCTTAAAACAGTGTATCTAATTACTCCTAACATTATTACTGGAGCTGTTTTAATATTGACTTCTAGGATTCATACTGCCAGATCAGGGGAGTCATTGAATACACACCCAAGCAATATGGGAAATGCCCATTTCCCTGAACAAGTTGATCTTTTATTTCTTCAGGCCAAAAAAAAAAAGGCTCTGCTCCTGGGGTAAGTTTCATCACAAAATTATCAGCATTCCAGAACCCTCAAAAGCTTGCATGTTCAGGGCCAAAGTGTACCAAGCTGGTAAAAATAAACCTTCTCAAGTGAGCAAATATTGACATAAAAATCAATGTACAGCATTATAAACATCTGCCCTGTTGGCTTCCCTCAATCACCAACTTGTTTTGCTCTTGCAGTAGGTCTGTTGAGTGACCAGCAGCAGTTTAATTCTAGGTTAAAAAAAAAAAACTTGTCTGAAAACATAAGCAAATAGAAAATGTCGTATGAATAACTAGTGTTGAGAGAAGGGGTTTTTTTTCTTTTTCTCCTTGTGTTTGTGGTCAAGGGAGGCAATCTCTCCCTTTCTGTTCCCTAGGCAGGTTAAGGAGATAATGGTCCCTAGATTACAGTCATTCATAATGACCTACCCTTGAATTTCAGTGTTCTACACAGATGGAAATCATACATTCTATGACAAAAACTATCCTCCTGTGACATTTATGCATACTGGAGCCCTGCCCTGCCCAAGTGTGAGGCAAAATTAGTAAGGATGCCTAATGGGCAGCAGGGCACTAGGAAGAAGATATAAAGGTTGTGTCTGCCCATGTCATCTCTATTACAAACACCAGGGCTTAAACAGGACTGAAGATTATTGAAAAGGCTGAATGTTTTTGCAACTTAGATTACATAACTATTTGGTTGTTTTTTTTTAACTGAGCCTAAGGGGTCTGGATGTGGCAGTAACAGATGAAGATCATTCTTTTGGGGAGAAATGGCAAACATAGACAACCACTTTCTGCCCCTTTTGAGTGGGCCACGAACAGAGGCACAAAACAAGGAGAGGGCACATGGAATACGAACTGCAACTCTGATAAGAGTTTCTCCAGTCATACCATCTGTTGTATCCTGGCACTTGTCATCCAAATTGCTATTCTCTTGAACAAATTTAGTTTTCCCTAGACAGTTCAGCTTAAATGAGCTCATACTGTATATCTGACACCTGTCAGGAGGAGTGAAAGATTTCTGGAAGCATGAAACTGAGAGGAGCGTGCAAGTTTCTTCCATGGAGAGTAAGGCCTATTGTTTTTTTTGTTTGTCCGTTTGTTTTTTGTTTCTTTTCTTAAAAATTCCCAAACACTAAGAAAAACGAGAGAAAGGAAAAGGATCAATTCAAATCAACTTTGCCCACAAAACTAGGGAAAGTGTACAAGCAATCACCATTCCACTTCAGTGATGATCAAAAAGAAAAGGGAAAAAACAGTGAGAAGGAAGGAAATAGCAGTAGAGAAATCTGAGCTCCTTTTGACAGCATTGACTGAAGCTCTCTTTGCTTCCTGGCTGGAAGAGAATTCAGTAAAAGGCAAGGGCAAGCAGGGCAGTGATTTCATTAACCAAGTCTTGATTCTGTGGTTTGCATATCTACAGATTTGCTTTTACTTCCCCAAGTCTAGGAAAGCAGCCAATTTGAGTGAGAAGAGTGATGATAATGGATTGAAGGTGCCAAAGGGCATATCTCTGGAAGGAAAGATAGTATAAATAACTCCTGGGAGGGGGCTGGTGGCATACTGGTTGGAATATCTGGGAGAAGGAGGAAATTTAGAAAGCACAAAATGAAGGGCTATAATAGGGTTAGCCTGAGATGGAAGAAGAGGAAGAGGATCGTGGGAGGCAATAATTAATAATAAAAACTTACATCTGCATAGTGCTTTAAGGGTTGCAAAGTGCTTTAAAAGCATTATACCATTTTATCCTTACAACAATCCTGGGAGATCAGCGCTGCTACTGCTGCTACTACTATTACTGTTATTATTCCCATTTTATAGATGAGGAAACTGATACAGACAGAGATTGTGTCACACAGCTAGGGAATTATCTAAGGCAAGATTTGAACTCAGGTTTTCCTGATTCTAGGTTCAATGCTTTCTTCCATTTCACCACCCAATTGCCTAGACTGTAAGTTCATTGGCCTCAAGGATTGTCCTTTGTCTCTGGTTTTCTGCCTGGCATGTTGTAGACACTTAAAAAATGTTGACTCAGGTAGCTAAGTGGTGCAGTGAATGGAGCACCAGCTCTAGAGTCAGAAGGACCTGAGTTCAAAATCCAGTCTCAGACACTTACCACTTAGTAGCTGTGTGACCTTGGGCAAGTCACCTAACCCCAATTGCCTTGCCTTCTGTCCTCCAAAAAGCAAAAAAAAAAAGTTGATTGATTGACAGATAAATACTCCACAAAAAAACATGGTCAAAAAGAGTTTTCCTGGGTCTCCCAGAAAAGACTAGATGCAAACTAGTCAAATCAGGCCCTTTCGAAATGAGGGTGCACTCATGTACAGAAAAAGCTAGCATGACTAATAAATCCATGAGTATAGTCCCTAACACCAAAATAATTCTACCAGCTCTTGTGCTTACCCTTAAGTAACCAAATCATAAGTGGTGTATTTAAAAGTGCTGGCGTCTCAATCCATTTATGAAAAGCTCTAACTCCTGTGAATTATTTTTAGACAGAGCTCCCAACCTCTAAGAGCCTCAGGCCATTTGGAATGGCTGTATGTCTAAATAGGTGAATTGGCTGAGTTGTGGACACATAGGTAGCTCTGCTTGTCATAATCAGACAAGATGCTGGGATCCATGGTGTGGATGAGGTAGTGAAGAAAGAGTACATCTCCTTATATTCTTTGTTTAGTAAATGAGTGATCCATTAATGATTTATTCTCTAGCAATAAATTCTGTAGTTAGCATAAGGTGAGTGTGGGTACATTTCCATTTTTGGAAATCTCAAGTCACATTGCAGAATGTTGTTCTGAATTCCTAAAGCTCCATTTAATGGGAAAGTTAGTGGACATATGAGTATGCTGGTAAATAACTACCTTACTATCCTGAGTCCATTTGTGATCCACACTTTCTCCCGGGAATCGTGACATATTGTTTTGACTCCTCTAGCAAACTTTACTAACCAGGTCTAACACAGGCCAAGACATTGTCCTGAAACCCCGTTCTTGTTTAATTGGATCAAATTCCCCAAAAGCAAAGTTGGAAAACAAATTGTAAATCAACAAATCTGCTTCATAGTGTTCCATCAAATCATCAGACATTTTAGAATGAGTTTTAGAGACAGATCATATATGTTAATAATAGAAAAATCCAAATTCAAAATTTATTAACTGTGGTGCATTAATTATGGTGTTTAGAAAGTATATGCACAATTACACATATACATATATGCATATATAATATATATACATATATATATTTGAACAAAGATGTCTTGCCATTGACAGATTCAATTAAAGATGAAGTCTATATAACCTTGTAACACTTTTTCAGGATACCTGTAAATATCCTTTGGGCTTTTAAAAAAAACTTATTTTCAGCGCAGGAGTATTTTAAACACATCATGGTGTTTTGCACCCAGCCAGTGCTAAGCAATCTGAGGAATGTAAGCAATGAAGATCTATTTCACAGCTTTTTTCGTTAGCTGGTGAAGGGATGACATTTTGTCTGCCAAGCTTCCCTGGAGATTAAAAACCAAGCCCCAGAGGAATGGTCACACAGCTGACACAGGCTCTTCACCTACTAGGGAAAGGAAAATAGAATGAAAGTGTGCACAGGGTACGTTTACAAATGGTGAGTTTCCACTTCCTCTAATAGTGTCTAGAATATGTACACTAGGTCATTAAAAATCCTACTGAAGGAATAAAAGGACTAATTACCTTTACTGTGAATGCTGCATGATCAACATTAGAGATATGTGAATAAATCTAACTTTTGAAAATACAAATTTTGGAAAAAAACAAAGAAAACATGAAAGCATACCTAATTAATAAAGCACTGAAGCCCCCCATCTGGCATTGATCTGCCTGACAAGCATCTTTCAAAGAGGGAAGAAAAGTAAGAGACAAAAGATAATTTTAAAGTAATCTTGAGTGCCAAAATAGCAAAGAGAGGTAAAAGGCATGACAAAAAAAAAATGGAGAAAGTGATTTGAGAAACAAAATGAAACAAAGACTCCCAGTTAATGGAGATCTGTGATATAACTGTCTATAGATATATCACAATATATATAAAGAGAGAAATGAGAAAAAAGAGACAGAGATTAATATCAGCCAGCATTCTAAACTTCCTAAGAGAGAAAAGGGAATGATAAGTAGGAAGATCTGGAAATAAACAGGATAATTTAATATGTGACATAGAGGATAGTGGTTTGGACATGGACTTTGAAAGAACTGTGTTCAAAATCCCGTTTTCCACTTACTAGCTGTGTGACCATACCCAAGTCACCTAAGTCTCAAGTTCCTCATCTATAAATGGAGATAATAATACTTGTGAACCTCTGTTCTAGAGCATTCATAAAGTTCATATAAGACAATGTAGGTAAAATTTTTAAAAACTCTATGTAAAAAAACATTTAAATGTAAATGTCAGTGATTATCACAATTAAGATTCATCCTATTCTCTTCTTTGATAGATTTCAAACAGAAACTGTCCAGCGACTAGTCAGAATTCTATTATTATTTAATATCTAACGTTCAACCAATTATTACATAAACAAATGAAATAAAGAAGCTTCTGGTTCTAGCCACCAGGTCACGGCTTGCTAAGTATTCATGAGGGGTCAAATTCCTGCAGCATATAGGGTTATGTTACAGTTTCTGTTTTTTTTATGGAGCAAATACTCTGACCACATTCTCTTAGACCGAGGTGGACTGTATTGCCCTCTCAGGGTTGTAGGGGTACCCCTAAGAAGTCATAGTATCTTTCTCTAATGTTATCAGCTCAAGTTCCCATTGAACATGGTCTCCCCACTATGAACCACAAGTTATTAATGTCTATTTCATTTAACCAATTTCTTTCAATTGCCTTCTTTTTACCAAGAGGCATGTACTTTGAAGATATAGCAAGACATTAGCAAGTATGATTTGTAATAGGGATAAGCTAGGAGCCTTCCTAATAAGATCAGGAGTCAAATAACGGTGACCATTATCACCAATATTATTCAGTATTGTATTAGAAATGCTAGAAACTGGGGTGGCTAGGTGGCACAATGAATACAGCACTGGCCCGGGAGTCAGGAGGACCTGAATTCAAATTCAGCCTCAGACACTTAACATTTACTAGCCGTGTGACCTTGGGCAAGTCACTTAACCTTAATTGCCCTGCCCTCCCCCCTCCAAAAAGTTTTTTTTTTAATGCTAGAAATAACAATAAGAGAAGAAAAAGAAATTGTAGGAATCAAAATGGGAAATGAGGTAACAAAGCTATCTTTTTGCAGACAATATGATATGCTTGAAAAATCCTAGAGCTTCAACTAAAAAGTTAGTTAAAACAATTAATTTTAGCAAAGTAGGATATAAAATAAACCCATACAAATTGTTAGCATATCTATACCAACATATCTATACCAACAATATACCGTATAAACAAAATCCTGAAAGGAGAGATGGTAAAAGATACTCCATTTAAAATAACTGTAGACTTTATAAAATACCTAGGAGTAAACCTGCCAAAATAAACCCAGGAACCACATGAGCATAATTATAAAACATTTCTGTAGAAATAAAATCAGGCTTAAGTAACTGGAAAAATATTAATTGTTCATGAATGGACAAAGCCAATATAATAAAATGACAATTCTACCTAAACTAACCTACTTATTCAATGCCCTCCCAATTAAATTATCAAAAAATTATTTCATTAAGCAAGAAAAAATAATAAAATTTATTCAGAAGAACAAAAGGTCAAGCATATAAAAGGAATTAATGAAAAAATACAAAGGTAGGAGGGTTAGCAGTATCAGGTCTTAAATTATATTATAAGACAGCAATTATCAAAATTACCTGGCACTGACTAAGAAATAAAAAGGTGGATCAGTGGAACAGGGCAGATGTACAAAACACAATTGTTAAGGATTATGGTAACTTTGTGTTTGACAAATGTAAAGATTTAAGCTTTAGGGACAAGAATATACTATCCAGTAGAAATTGTTGGCAAAACTGAAAAGCAGACTGTCAAAAATTGGGTATAGACCAATATATTATACCATTTACCAAGATAAGGTCAAAATGGACACATGACCTAGATATAAAGGGAGATATGAGAAAACTAGAAGAACATGGAACACACTAGCCATCCAACTTATGGATAGGAGACTTTATGAATAAACAAGAGCGAGCATTGTAAGATGTAAAATATATAATTTTTATTACATTAAATTCTAAAAGGACTTATACAAATAAAATTAATGTAGTCAAGATTAGAAGGAAAGTTAAAAAAATTGGAGAAAAAATTTATAAACAGTTTCTTGAATAAAGGTCTCCTATCTGAAATATATAGAGAACTTTGTCAAATAGACAAGATTATGAGTCATTTCCCCACTGATAAATGGTCAAAAGTTATGAACAAGTAGTTTTGTATGAAGAAATCAAAACTATACATAGTCATACAAGAAATATTTTAAATCATTATTATTAGAGAAATGCAAATTAAAACAATTTTGAGATATCTCACATCTATCAGATTGACTAAAATGATAGAAGGGGAAAATGACAAATGTTGGAGGGGATGTGGAAAAACTGGGCCATTAATACACTTTTGGTGCAATCATTTTGGAGAGCAATCTGGAATAATGTTCAAAGAGTTATAAAATTTGACCCAGCAATACCACTATTAGGTCTATTTCCTGAGTAATCAGGAAAAAGGGAAAGAATCTATATGTTCTAAAATATTTGTAATAATTCTTTTTGTGGTGGTGAAGAATTGGAATTGAAGGGATGCCCATCAATTGAGAATGGCTGAACAAGTTGTGATATGTGATTGTGATGGAATACTCCTATGCTATAAGAAATGGTGAGCTGGGGGCAGCTAGGCGGTGCAGTGAATAGAGCACCAGCCCTGGAGTCAGGAGAACCTGAATTCAAATCTAGCCTTGGACACTTAACACAAAAACTAGCTATGTGACCTTGGGCAAGTCACTTAACCCCACTTGCCCTCCTAAAAGCAAAAAAAAAAAAAAAAAAAAGAAATGGTGAGCTGGTTGCTTTTAGAAAAACACTGAAAGATTTCATGAAAGTTTTTGTGAAAAGTGAAGTGAGCAGAACCAAGGGAACACTATGTACAGTAACAGCAATATTGTTCAAAGAATAACTGTAAACAACCAAGTCAAATCAAATACTCAAAAACCAAATCCTCAAATCAACTATAAAGGGCCAATGAAAAAAGATGCTATCTACCTCTAGAGAAAGAACTGATAAATAGAAGTATACATAGTATGATTTTACGTATACTTATAAATCTGTGTCAAATGGTGGCCTTCTCTAGTATGGGACGGGGAGGTAGGGAAGGAGACAATTCAGAACTTAAAATGTAACAAAATTATTTTTTTTTAAAAGAAGATATAGGTGCAGTGAATAGAGCACGAACCCTGGAGTCAGGAGGACCTGAGTTCAAATCTGGCCTTAGACACTTACCACTTACTAGCCGTGTGACCTTGGGCAAATCACTTAACCCCAATTGTCCTGCCTTCCTTCCTCCAAAAAGAAAAAAAAAAGATACAGCAAGAATATAAATAAATATTCACCAGCTGGGATATAACACTTCAGTCTTTAGGGAGAATAGGTTCAGACTTAATGCAGCTTCTACATAGCAGTAATTCTACCAAATTCATATCCAAATGCAATATTGCTGCTCTATAAGTTATTTCAGCTACTGCTGGGCAGTCTTGATGTTGGACTCCCGCACGATCTCTATTGAATTAGACTGTTCACTCTTGTGACCTTTCAAAACTCATAAGGCAATCATTTCCTTTACCCAGAAGCAGAGAAAATAAACATAAAGAGGCAAATAATCAAGGGTGGTATTCTGAGATCACTTTTTGGAGAAAACCTGAAGCCTATTACCTTATGGCATTGTCTTTCTGCTCTTAATCAAATGCTCTAGACAGCAGCGCTGTATACATAAGGACTGGACTTGGTGCCTGTAGTTACACTTATATAATCTATATTGATTGCTAAGTCCAGACAACTTAAGAATTATCATCATCATCATCATCATCATCATCATCATCATCACCTCACCCTTATATATTTTAATGTTTTCAAACAGAAATGGTACTAAGACAAGTTATCTCACTATTATTCCTTCATATGGACCACTGGTTGGTAAAATTGCAACTTTCTGCACCCCAAAGAAAGTATTAGGATATAAGCTTATCTTCTGTAGGTTCTCTGAAAGTACCCTTGGTCTAAATACAGTAACAAATAGCTCAACAAGGATGGCAGAATTTGTTTGAGCATAACCTTCAGATAGACACTAGCTTTTTATTTTTGTTACAACTAGTCTATTTTTGTTACAACTGATCTGTTGATTGTTTTCGTGCCATAAAATGCAAAAAGGTCATTTTGGGAATTCCAGTCTAAGTATACCTATCTCCTTTTCGATATCATGTGATATATACACTGTTGCTGGTTTTTTCATCCATTTTGTCATTAGGCATATTCTCTGGGGTTTGCAAGAAGTAAAGATTTTCAATGAACCTATCTGGTTCTTCAACTTTTCCCCCCTTAGATTTTAGTAACTTCTTCATTTTATGTCTTACTCATCTAATTTACATTAGGAATGATTGCCCTGCACTGGTCACTGTGGTATGACTTAGACATGGAGAAGACTATTACTATGCAAAGCAACTGAAAACCCTTGTCTACAACTGGTGATATCTGTTTCCAATTTTCTTATGATAGAGTGCTCGCACATAAAGAAAATATTCATTTGCTCAATTCATTTCATGTGCACTCACAGTTTGTTTGCTTTAAGGCCAGCACCATCTGCATTTGGAGTATTTCCAGCAGGTGAGATATTGGTATTTCTTATTCATTCTGACACATCAGAACATGAAGGAGCACAACTTAATCAACATTCCTTCATCTTAAGCTAATCATTGCAATAGCTTTAAGTGGGGCCAGTCTGCAACCTTATGCCACTATTGGTTTTTTATATTCATGAGAGAAGTTCTATTACACTGGCTTGGTGCTAACCCAATAATTGGTATTGTAAGAACCCAACTGGCCAGTGTTTGGGGGTTTCTGTCAGACCTTGATAGTTACTATAGGTCTCAGGGCACAAAGAGTCCCTTCTTTATATTACACTGGCTGTCATTCCATTACTTTATCATTTCCCTCTCCCTTCCTCATCCCCTACCAAGACAAGGATAATGGACTGAGCATTGAGGAGTTATTATTGTTAATATCATTATCGCGATTTCATTTTTCTCCTATTTTTCGATGAGGTTCAAATAGAAACAGTCCCGAGATCAGGCTATTATTCTTCTGTATTGATTTCTACATACAACTGTGAAAGTATATATAAAATGAGTGGCTTCCGTAGTTGAATAAAAGCATTAGCTATATAATCTCATCTGTAGACTCACTGAAAGCATCCTTAATATAACTCCAACTGCAGATGAACCAATAAGGATGATACATAATTTTGATCTCCTCTGTTGGGTCTCTGTATTTTGAAAGTTTTTCATTCTATATGGCTTGGAGATTGTTGTATTTGGCTTGGTGGAATCTATTAAAAATTGGCAACTAGGAGGTGCAATGGATAGAGTATTGGGCCTGGAGTCAGGAAGGCTCATCTTCCTGAGTTCAAATCTGACCTTAGAAGCTGTGTGACCCTGGACAAGTCACTTAACCCTGTTTGCCTCAGTTTCCTTATCTGTCAAAAGAGTTAAAGAAGGAAATGGTAAGGCACTTCAGTATCTTTCCCAAGAAAACCCTAAATGGGGTCACAAAAAGTTGTATGACTGAACAACAACATCTATTAAAAACATCACTCTTAAGTTTGTATGGACCAATGTAAATATCTGGGTGGTTGTGGTCAATAATTTGGTCTCTGATAATGTTCTGATTCCGGTAGTTTACTATAGCTGAATTCTCCCAAATAGTTGGAGCTCTATAATATGAGGATTCAACATCTGTCAGTCCATGAAAGAAAGTTTCTGATGTGTACTTCCAGTCACTAGTTCACATCTTCTTAGGTATCCAGCAGAAGCTAAATGTTGACGTGTCACACTTTTTCTATTGTTTTGTAGCATAATCTGCAGTAGTAACAAGTTTCAGACTCCTTGAGCATAACCTTCTGTAATTATTAGTAGTGATAACTTGATCCTGAATTACACTTGTAAACCTCTTCATTTCTATAAACAAATCCATATGACTCAGCCAACTGTTTGAAGCTTCTTTGGCTGAGTTCACATGGATGTTGCCCATGGAGGTGCTGTCGATTCCATTCGTTTCTTAGGCTCTATCTGGAGATAAACCACATTCAGTTACATTAATATTGTAAAGGTTTTTACAGAGGCAAAGGGGCTTGGTGGATAAAGATCCAGCTTAAAGACAGGACTACCTAGGTTCAGATTCTGCCTCTAAAATTAGATTCTCTGTGAGGCCCCAAGTAAGTCACTTATCTCAGTGATCTAGACAATTGTATATAATAAAAAGTTGCAGGGGTGGTTTCTCAACCAGTAGTTGAAATAACTATACCTATCTTCTTGTATTAGAATATATTCCAAATCTCTTACAGTCTATTTTATGATTCCAAAGGTCCACATCGATATTGGTATTATGTGGGAGTTAATTGTGTTTAAACATGTTCTTCCTATTCAGCTTTGATTACAGGATGCTGGTAAGTCTCTCAGCATATTTAGCTACAGCTTTCTCCTTGATTTCCTTATGCTTCCTGTGTTTCACCTAGACAAGTATTTGTAGCTATTGCCTTCATCCAGAAGTACCCTTCAGACTTGAGCCTTATGTCTCATCATTCACTGGTTTACATTAAGAATGTTGTACTTATCAAGGCCAAATGAAATTTTGGTACCACTGGAGAAATCCCACAGTATAAAGAAGCTATTTAATATGCATATTGGTGGAACCAAATAATTTGCTATGTATGTCAATTAAGACATCATAATGATTTCCAAGTTTAAAAGAAAAAAAGGAGAAAAAGGAGACAGTCATTTTTCCTAGTCTTGTTCCCCTCCTTGGCTAAACTTTGTGAAAAAGTCATCTTCACAAGGTACTTCTGCTTCCCCTCTTCTCACTTATTTCACTATCTGGCTTCTCCCATTCGACTAAAACTATTCTCTCCAAAGTTACTCCTCGATCAACGAGCACTTACTCATTGATTCCTGTGTTCCAAGCATTAGCCTAAGTGCTCAAACTGCAAAGAAGGGCAAAAAAAAAAAAAAAAAATAGTCCTTACCCTCAACAAGCTCACAGTCTAATAGGGAAAAAATATGAAACTAACAATATACAGACAAGCCTTATACAGGGTAATTGCCCAATCTAATAGCCTTTTCTTTCTTGGCCTCTCTGCAACCTTTGACACTTATGGTCACTCTCTTCTCCTGGATTCTCTCTCCTCTCTTGGCTTTTATGACACTGCTCTCTCCTAAGTCTTCCTCCTATCTAACTGCTCCTTCTCACTCTCTCATGTTGTATCTTCATCCAGATCATACCCATAGACTAGGGGTGTCTCTGAAAGTTCTCCTCTGTGCACTCCTCTCTCCCTTCTAAACTATCTCAGTTGGTGATCTCATTAATTTCAGTGGGTTCAACTGCCATCTCTATGTAGCTGATTCCTGGATCTATATATCAAGCCCTAATCTTCCTTCTGATCTCCAGTCCCACATCATCAACTGCCTTTTGGACATCTTAAATTGTTAGATATCTGAAAGTCTATGTCCCATGCACTTCTTACACTCAATATGGCCAAAATGGAACTAATCACCTTTCCCCTAAGATCCTGCCCTCTTCCCAATGTGTTCCCATGACTGACAAGAGCACCAACATCCTACCAGTCACCCAGACTCACAACTTCAGCATCATTCTCTACTCCCTACTTGCACTCACCCTACATATCTAATCTCTTGTCAAATGCCATTGTTTTTACTCTAACAATTTCTTCCACATAAGTTCTCATGTCTCCTCTATTCTTGCCACTACTATGGTACCCACACTCAATACCTCCTGCTGGGCCTTCTAATGGGTCTCCCTGCCTCCTTCTACTCTAATTCATCTTCAACTCACCAGCCACATGATTCTCCTAAGGTACAGTTCTGACCATGTCATCCCTCTACTCATTAAATTCTAGTACTTCTCTATTAACTCCAGAAACAAATACAAAATTCTCTGGTTAGTTTCTATAGTCCAATCCAACCCTCCTCCTTTCAACCTTTCCTGACTTCTTACATTTTACTCCCCTTCACACACTCTGTGACCCACACTACCCTATTTGCTACTTCTACCATATCTACTGCATCTCCCAAATCTGTGACTTGCACTGGATAATCTCTCATACCTGGAATACTCTCTCTCTCTCTCTCTCTCTCTCTCACTCACTCTCTCTGTCTTTCTCCCCCCCCCTCCCTTGACATCTCTGGCTCCTAGCTTCCCTGGCTTCCCCCAAGCCACAATACAAATCCCACCTTCTTCAAGAGTCCTTTCCTATCCACTTCTTGCTAGTCCCTCCCCTCTGAGATAATTTTTCAAATTCACTGGATATATCTTGTGAGAACATAATAGTTTGCATATTGTTTCTCCATTGAAATATGAGCTCTCTGAGAGCAGGGACCATGCTTTGCCTTTCTTTGTATCATCACCATTCAGCAGAGTGACTAGCACATAATTATTCAAAATGTTTGTTGACTAACTGTTGACTGACACAGATGACAGAAGGTCCAGGGATGAAATTTTCAAAATAATTTTTAAAACATTAAAATGCTTTCAAATAAATATTTCTCCCTGAAGCTCATTTGGGCATCATGTGGTAGGAACAAGATGGCCTCATCTCACTTAATGGTGAATCCAGGGGCATCATTAGAGGAAGTATGTCTCTAAATGCCTAAGATCATTTCTTTTTTTCTTCCCAATGGGGTAGTGAGTGGGAAAGAGATAAAAGACTTTGGGTGTTGAATTTTTTTAAAAGAGTGGTGTTTGGGGAATGTTATATATATAAAATGTGGCGTGTACCTTCAGATGAGCTCATTGTATTATGTTTTACTTTGTTACAAGAGACCTCTCATGAAGCAAGAGCAATCTGTCAATGTAATGTAAAAACAAGACACCAGAATAAACCTTTTTAAAAACAAAATAAATGCAGAAGTTTAGAACAAGTCAGAGAAACCATAAAACTCTATACTATATATATGTATATATATATATATATACACATATATATGCTATACACATATGAGTATATATGTACATAGAGATGTATGTATGTAAATATGTCTGTATATATACATATATATACAGACATACACACACATAATCATGAGCTATATATTGACACCCTCCCCCGCCTTTTGTTTCAGCCTTTCAGATTTGCTATGGCAAAGAGAAGAAAACCAGAGCTTTAGACTCCAAACAACTGAACAAAGACTTGCCTAGAAATACAAAGCATGTAAACGGGGTGTGTCCTGTGGAGGTCTGTCATGAAATTCACATTTTTTTTCCCATCAGGTTTGCCCATAGATAGTTGTGAGGCAATTATAAAGGAGATCTATCATTCAGCTAAATTGCATAGAATAGAGGAAGTTATAAACTTCATCCTTTTCCATCTCATCAAGAAACAGTTGTGAAGTATATGTTAAGTGTTATCTGACTACTTTTCAATGTGATAGATTAAATTAGATATTACTCAGTTATCACTCAGTCCTCCAAAGACCCTGGGGACACATTCTGAATTACTGATGATATAAAGAAACTGACATTCCATGGGAGGTATGAAAACATCTGTGACCACACTGGCAACAGGACAGTCCCCACCCTTTTATTTCCCTTGGTTATAAAAAGTGTTCTTTCAGATTAAATATGCCCAAACATCAGCAAAGAGTGGCAAAGGATGAGAAGCAAAGACCGTACTTAGGATATTTGTTCTTTCAGGGTTTTTTGTTTTGTTTTGTTTTGTTTTCCATTAACAGCCATTTTGTTTGTTCATTTGCATATCACTCGTATGGCATAGATGGATAATGATAATCTCTAAAAATAACTACAGAGGTTATTACCCCAAATCTCATGCTGTTGATGAGAAAGTTCATGGAAATAGTATTGATTGGACTCTGCTAATGAGCCATCTTCTCTTCAGAAGTTTGACATCTTTTTTTAAAAAATTCATCAGAATTGCTTTTAGTGTCCCCAAAGAATTCAAGTTTAATGCAGTGCAGTAGTCAGGAAGAAATGGATTCAAGGCCCACCTCTGACCATGAGACCCTGAACAAGTCCTTTATCCTCCTCAGTGCCCCAGGCAAATAACTACAAGTCTGCATTGGTAAAGGGAGTTTCTTCATTGATATGAAGAAAGTATGGGTCCACAGCTCAGAATACACACACACACACACACACACACACCACACACTTACTTAGTTTAACTCTTCAGAAATGCTTTAGAATCTGATGCTCTAACAGACCTCCTCCAAATTTCATAATCCTCTGCTTTTCACTCTCATTATGATGAGACAGCATTATCAAATAAAGACCACAGTTTACTATGGACTGTATCATAAACTGACACATGTAAACTGTCCACTTCTGGCCCTAAAAGATCCAACTGAAAAATATAAACTGAGATCAGCAATTTCCAAGAAGAGATTTATAAAGGTTTCGTGAGGGCCATGGTTGGAGTCATCCGAACTCCAGCCCAAGAGGCAAGGCAAGGTCAATCAATAGGAAACCAGAGAGAAGGGAACTCCTTGACAGCAGGGGCTATTTTTGCTAGGGAAGGTGGGCTTTGTGTCCCCAGAGCTTAGCCTTGTACCTAGCACAAAGTAGCTATTTAGCCTTTCAAACTCAATACAGCAGGCTTAAATGCTAGTTGACTGACTGACTTACTGTGCATAAAGTCTACACAGCAATTCCCTGGACTGGGGTGAAAAAGTAAATAGAGCAAAGCTCTTTGATGATCTGTAGCTATCACTGGGTAGTTATTGTTCCAACAGCTACCAAAGGGGTTCTGCTGCCTTTCAAATTCCAGTTAATATTAAGTAGATTTAAAACCTAGAAATGGATCAAGAGACAGCGAGTTGCTGGATTGATATATCACGGGGATTGGAGTCAGGAAGGCCCATGTTTAAATCCTGCCTTAGATTGTTGACTAGTTATATGACTCTGAGCAAGTCAGTCACAGTACCCATCTTGAATTACTGTGGGGATCAAATTTATAAAGCAATACATAAATGCTAGCTATTATTATTAAAGTTGTTCCTAACCTGGAGTCTGTGAACTTTTTAAAACATATTTTGATAACTATACTGGTTTCCTTTGTAATCCCATACATTTTAAATTATGTATTTAAAAGCATTATTTATGAAGGTGTCCACATCCTTCACCAGACTGTCCAAGAGATCAAGGCACACACAAAAACAAAGATTAAAATGCTCCGAGTTAAAGCATCTCTGCTTCCTTCACTGTGGACACCTTATCCTAACATCACTATTCTAAAAACATATGGGAGAAGTAAAACTTAGGTGATACACAAGTTGACTTGGGGCTCACAGGCTTGATACCTCTTCTTCATTGACATCATCTTCTGAGGCCTTGCTCACACACTCTCTAATAAAAACCCCATAAAGAAAATCATCTAATCAAAGTACCCAATGACATTCATAGAATCACACTTATCCCCATCCCCCATCTTTTAATTCTCAATGACACCATTTCTCATTCCAAATCTTTCTATCATCAATGAGGTTAATGAGATGAAAAGGAAAAACAACCACGATATTTCATATGTTGTCAGCTTTGTTTGGTTGGGTTTGTTGTCATTGTTTTTTTTACACTCAAACAACGTTTGTTAAGCATTTTCATGCAGAGCATCCTGCTACAGGTGCTACAGGGACTTAAAAGGGGAAAAGATGAAGGTCTTTTCCTAGACTCAACTTGTGTGATTTCATGACCCTATTGCCCTTAGCCTGGGGGAAATCACAACCTCTCCATGGACAAAGTAGGATTATAAAGAAATGAGACGGACTATTCAGGTCTCTCTTCTGAGCTCCACTTACACACAACACCATATGTCTAAATGACATTAGATTACAAGCTCCTTGAGGTTAGAGACTGCCTTTTTGTACCCCTAGCACTTAGCATTTAAATCCATAGTGTATGGAACAGAGTTGGGGCTTAATAAATGTTTATTGATGGATTGATTATAGGCTTCTCCAAATCAACAAGGCTTTCTAGCTGTTCCTCATCAATCACTCTACAAACATTTATTAATCTCTTATGCAAAGTAGGAACCAGGCAAAGAGGAGAGGACAGAACAAAAGGACAAGTCCAAGAATAGCCCCTCCTTCTGACCACAGAGAACTTACATATGGAGAGGGAGAGAACATGTAAATAAATGGGTACCTGCATAGATGTTCCTCTGACGTAACCTGCCATCTCCCATCTTTGTGCATTTGCAGAGGCTGCTCTCCATGCCTAGAATGTACTCTTTCCTCAACTCTATCTCTAAGAATACCTATTTTCCTTCAAATTTCAGATCAAATGCTAGTCCTTAAGTGAAACTTATGCCTACTTTCCCAGTTTCTAGGGCCTTCCTTCCCCCCCCAATCGCCTTGCTTTTATTATATATTTAATTTCCATATACTTATGTGTATACATGTAGTTACACCACAAAAGGCCATAAGGTCTTGCCTAGCAAGTGCCTATTACATCATAGATGCTTGAAAAATGCCTGTTGATTGATGCTGAGCAGGTTCCTGTAAACAAACCACAGGAATTCTCTGTACCTCCATCTTTTCAATAATATAATGAGGATGACTATGTACTTCACCCACCTCACAGGGTTGTCATGAGGAAATTACTTTTTAAAGCATAAAGTGCTAATATCTATATCTATATACCTATATGAGTTGGCTTTGTAATATTTATCTCATTACTTTATTCCAATCATGTGTCACTAAATATCATTAAGTTTACCCATTGACATAGATATCAAACACATGTGCCCCCCAAAAAAAGAGTTCACCATAGTAAGAAACCAGTTTGAGGTTACTCAGACTTAATGCCAAGGCTCTTAATAGCAGGGCTGGGCTTTTGCAAATGGCACTGAATAAGCAGAAAATATTGTTATAATCCCTAAAATCTGGATTCAAAATGCATTAATTCCTCTTTACCAATCAAGAAATTCAGAGAAATACACCCCAGCACTGTGGTTCTGAGGCCTGTGCTTCTGGTCATTTGAAAAATAGAAAGTGAACATTCATAAGTTTTAAAATGACAAATGCAAAGTAGCTGCCAGAAGTGAATTCTTCTATCAAAGTTACAAGCAGATGAAAAATGGCAGCTTGTATCAAATACTCAAACAGATCATTAATTTTAGAAGCCCTCTCTAGCACTCCCATAGCACACAGTTTGTATGTACCATACAGAAAATTTCCATAACTCACTGGTCTCTCATTTTAGAGATTGTATTTTCGATAAGTAGTAATTCAAGGGGCTCATCACTTCATTGGTATAATATTCAACTTTTGTGAATGTGAAATTGGAACTCCCTGAGCTAGTGTACTACTCAACTAAAAGGTCCTTCCTTCTATAGCTTTTGTATAGGGGTGGCTGGTGCAGATACCTCCACAGAGACTATGTATTGTACAATGAGAGCCAGTGAGGGGTGGGGAAGCTGTGCCCTCAAGGCCACATGTGACCTTCTAGGTCCTCGAGTGCAGCCCTTTGACTGAGTCCAAGTTTTACAGGACAGATCCTTTTATTAAGGGGATTTTTTTCTGTGAAGTTTGGGTTCAGTCAAAGGGCTGCCCTCGAGGACCTAGAGGGTCACATGTGGCCTCAAGACCCCAGTTCCCCACCTTTGTACAAAGACCTAGATGTGGAAGAGAACCCAGACACCATCTAGACCAACTCTCTCATTTTAAAAATGAGGAAACAGATGTCGGAAAGTTAAGCAATTTGCCTGAGGTCTCACAGGAAGGACATATCCGAGGTAAGATCCAAATCCAGGTCCTTTAAGCCCAGAATGATCTTTCCATTGTACCATGCTCCCTCCTGCATGATGTTAGAGTTTCTTGCTTATCTAAGAGAGTTGAAAATACCAACATGCCAGATGAAGCATTAATGATGCTGAACAAACAAGAGTTGTTGCAGAGTGAATCTCTTTATCTGAAGTCCAGATGTTGGCAAAAGTTGCTTCATTTAATTGCACTGGCTCTCTTCGTGCATAGAAGGCAATGTGTCCCCACTTCCTGATCCAGGGATGAGAATTCTCTGCTTCAGAAACATTTCAGAATTCCTTTCAAAACGTCTCTCAACAAAGAATTTGGTGCTCAGAAATGAGGGGGGGAGAAAGAAAGGGAAGAAAGGAAGGGCCAGGGAAGCAGAGAATTGTATTCAATACCAGCCTTTCTGGTTCTCCCCGCCTTGAGAGCACAGTGGCCCAACACCTGCTTGAATGATGAGGCCTGGCATTCTGCTTGATTACCATACATCTGCTACAGACCTTAGAGCAAATTAAGTAAAAGCAAGAGAGGAAAAAAGGATTAGCAACCAAGGTTGGCCCAGTTGCACCACTGTGAATCACACTGGTATTTTTCATATTTTTATAATCATCAATGGGCACACATGGTCTCAAAATTGCAACGATATTTCAAAAACAATTTAAATCAAACTTGATAGCTAATTATCCTAAGGTCACACTGAATAACCAAACCACCAGGACACCAAACAGAAATAAAGACAGTCTAAGTGTGAACAATGTACAATTATTCCTTTCCTATTTTCATTCAAGTTCTCAGTTTTACTCCCCAAGAACAGCTTTCCAGCTGTTCCCCAAAATACATGTCATCTATACTAAGTGCTTTAAACTGGCCCTTAGATGACAAAAATGCCCACATTCAACTTCAGCACAATACTTCCTCATAAGTCAGAATGTGTTATTGATTATAATGACTTTTACAGGATCAGAGATTTTGGGATGGAAAGGAATTTAGATGCCATCAAATCCAACTGCATTCTCCTATTTGCCCATTTTAGACATGAGAAAAATAAGGCCGAGAGAGAATGAATGATTTGATAAGCATCACATAGGTAGCGAGAATCTGAGACAGGATTTGAACACAGGTCTTTCCAAGTCTAGTACCTTATCCTGATACCCTAACTTACAGTGCCTCCTACCAGCCTACTTTCTATTTATCTCAATTTATTCAATATATTTGTCTCCCCCACTGGAAGATAAACCCCTTGTGCACTGGGATGGTTTCATTCTTTGTACTTGTAGCAACACCTGGCATACAGTAGGCACTTAATAAATGCTTGATGAGTGTCAATAGGTTAATAGTATTTACAAAACCAAGGGAGCAGAGTTTTTCCCATTAGTTCCTATTTCAATGAATCCTCTACCAATGAACAGTTCCAGTCTTGACTTGATGGGAAAGTCTTATGTGTTCAGAGCTGATAAAGTATACATAGTCAATTTTCTAAAATCTACATTAATAGAGGTGATTGGTGATAGAAATAATCTAAAGCAAAAAATAATATAATAGAAAATAAGACTTTGGGGACAACTTGTATAAGCCATCTGTAGCCACAAACTACCGCAGAAATGTGAATCAGTATTATGACTCCTGTTCCCCAGCTATGACTTCTTATCCCACACCTGTGCTCACACTATGCATTCCTCTCAAGTTTTCTCCTTATTGGCCTCTCCATCCATCCTTGTCTCGAAAACTGTGGTAGCCATCAATAATCTCTCCTTCTTCCAGACTGGAATATATAAGGGAAGGTCCATAGAAGGAACAGGTCTCATAATATTCTCACTTAAGAGAACTTACAAAAGTTCAAAGGCAAGACAGAATGAGAATCCAGATTAAACCAACTAAGTTCCTTAAGGTCAAGGATATTTCCTCTTGTTTTTTTACTGTATCCTAATGTCAAAGGTGTGCTGCAGCCAGCTCCTACTGGCCCCATTGTTAAATATTCAGTGAGAAGACTTATACCTTAGAAATTAGAAAAACACTAAAAGTCAAGGCTTGATTTATTGTTTTGTTGATTGTCTAGACTTGAGAAAGTGACGGAGAAAATTATAATGATGAAGATTAAATGTTAAAGTTTTTTCTTGTGTACATTTTTTTAGAGAGCTGATTGTTAAACATTTACCAGCACATTCCTGCCTAATGTCCTCTATCTAGTATAGCATCATATACCCCATAGGGGCTCGATAAATACTAAGCAGATTGTACTAAATGGAAGCCAACAGCACAGTAAATTTGGAATTAAGTATCTAAGGATCAGATTCACATTTGGAATTTGTGGTAAAGAGGGAAAAGATATTGAAAGGATGCTAACAAGCAAAAACACTCACCTGGATGGATTGAAAGTTGAAGCACTAGCTCCTGATAGGGCTTATATGTAGACTTCCATGATTAAACATTTTTAAAAAATCTATAGGAATGGACAATTTCACCCCTTTCCAACAATCTCAGACCAAATATTTGACTTTATACAATTAGATTTCCTAAAGAAGGATAAAGCGTATAGCATGTCACCGAGTTCTGACATTTCTTATATGTAGCCTTTCTGATCCACACAGCTACTGGGGCCTGTCTTCCTCTGCCTGACATCACCTCATTTTTATTTTGTGAATATTTGGATCTATTGATGTGTGTAGAGCAGCTAATAGGAGCAGTGGATAGAGTGTTAGGCCTGGAGTCAAGAAAACTCATCTTCCTGAGTTCAAATCTGGCCTCATGCACTCACTGTGTGACCTTGGGCAAGTTACTTAATCCTGTTTGCTTCAGTTTCCTCATCTGCAAAAATGAGCTGGAGAAGGAAATGGCGAACCACTCCACTATCTTTGCCAAGAAAACCCCAAATGAGGGCAAAAAGACATGACCGAAAATACTGAACAACAAAAAATTGATGTGTGCAGTAGAATACAGGCTCCTTGATAGTAAAAAATGGTTTTGTCTTTTTCTCTCCAGTGTCTAACTCAGTGTGGAGCACATTCTAGGGGCTAAATAAATGCTTTTTGATTGATTGACTGACTGACTGATATTGCCTTTGCAAACTAGACATGGGGAGAAAGGCAATGTTCCAAGGAGGCTGGGACTGTGATGACTACTCTATCAGTCTGAAGCCATACTTTAACTCATCTGGCTTGACAAAAGTAATACACCAGACCTGAATATTCAATGGGGCAGGGATTTTTTCAAATGACCAAAGCAGGCAGCAATTCATCTCTAAACATTTCCGGAGTTGACTGAAATACAAAAAAGAAACAGAGGGGAATTTGAATGCAGGTCTTCCTGATGCAAGACCCAGCAGTTTAACCCTTACATCACACTGCCTCTAGCATACAAGACCCTGTCAACATTGTAGAATTCCACATCACAAGTGTGTGGATTTTGGAGGGGTGGGTATGGCAGAGGGAGGAGAGAGGTAGCGAGAGTGTTGCCAAAAAAAAATGTAACTGAAGCATTTTTAAGATGCATAGAAGAGGACAAAAGAGCATTCATAAGGAAACGCAGAAAAACAGGACAGCTTTGAAAGCTGCACATTGCTAAATTTATTGCATACTTTTTTTTTTCATTTCCCTCTCAGTTTTGTTTCTGACTTTCTGGATTTTGCCAGTGTGCCTCAGCTCCTTCAGCCCCTGCCCTCCTAACTCTGGAACAGCCTGTGTCATCTTTCTCCTCTTACTGGTGATTTCTTCCCAAGGCCTCCAATTTGTGGAAAGGTCCAAGCCAACCATCCTTTATTCCCCTTCCAGATTCTGACATCATGCCCCCAAGACAGCACTTCTACTTGCCCACTTTGTCAGTTGTGTGGTCTTCTGGCTTTAGAATGTGGTACCTTTAGGGCAGGGTTTGTCTTTCTTTTTTTTGTATTTTTATCTACAGCTCTTAGCACAGAGCCCCACAGATTTTTGTTGTTGTTGAGTCATTTTAGTCATGTTCAACTCTCCATGATCCCATATGTAGTTTTCTTGGCAAAGATGCTGAAGTGGTTTGCCATTTCCTTCTCCAGCTCATTTTTTAACAGCTGACGAACTAAGGCAAACAGGGTCACATAGCTAGTAAGTGTCTGAGGCCTGACTTGAACTCAGGTCCTCTTGACTCCAGTCCCAGCACTCTTATCTACTGCACCACCTAGCTGCACTGTAGTTAGTGTCTGGCAGATAGTAAGCCCTTAATAAATGCTTATTTCCTAGCCATTAAAAGAAGCAAGTTGCAGATAATAAAGATTTGTAGTTTAATAAATAATATTTTTCTGTTCTACTTCATATATGGAAATGTTTTTTGGCACTTCTTAATTTTGGAATTTTTAAAAATTGTTTTTAATGTAAAGTAAAAACAAGGTTGCAGAATTCTACATCAGATTCATGTGGCCATAAAGATTCTTACTCATTGGTTACTTCTCTGCAACAAAGAGCTTTTTATCCAAGAGGTATCTGGTGGAACCACAAGGAGAAGGGAGCAAAGGTGAATTTCCCCGAAGGTATTTGTGCTGCTACTGCTGCTATGATGGGTACCCAGCTTCCTGTCCCATAAGGAAGAAAAGTTGGGAGGTTGCATTGCAGAGGGAGATGCCTGAGTGATGGAGTCCTGGGAGAAAGAGGTAGGTATAATTGTGTTGTAGACAAGCCCCATCATTAGCTATTGAAGGGAGGCTGGGATACCATCTATTTTCCTGTGCTCTGGTTAATCACATACCCCTTGGGGGTTAAGTCACGGCCTTCACTTTGGAGACTGCTTCTCTAGGAGATCTGACAACCTAAGACTAAAGCAGAAGGCATTTCCAATTCCTATTCAGTGTGTATGGGCATGCTGGGAGTGCAATGATCATCTGCAAAATCCACACTATTGATAAAAAGAACAGCCAGTAGCAACATCTTCAAAATAAGGTTACTCAATAATGGTGTTTGCATCCTCTGAGGGTTGGGGGAAATACTGGAAGACATCTGGATATCTATCCAACTCTGTGTTCTTCTCAACATAAAAATAAACACATGGAATAGGATATATTTCCAAGGCAAGAGAGCTCAAATAGCATCCATTCCCCATAAGACTAGTAATATGGCAGCCAATAAGTAGGAAGGATTTTTTTTAACACAAAGTAACTGGATCTTGGGTATTACATATTGGGTGCCTTCATATAAAAACTAAGAGGAACCACTCCCTAGACAGGCATTTCAGATCTAGGCTTCCCAAAGCTACACAGAGGCAATAGTGTGGGGCTATAAAAAGCCCCAAACCTAGAGTTAGGTACCAGTTTTGCCACTGTCTTGCAATGTGACCGCACACCTTTCTGAGTCATTTGTAAAATGAACATGTAATAATACTTAACACTTACCATCTCATTAGGTGATTATGAGATTCAAATAAAATAATGCATATAAAGCAGCTTAGACATTTTAAAGAGCTGTATAAATGTCAACTATGACTACTATTATTGTTTAGTATCAAGTAATAATAGCTTGATGTTTCTATTATTTTATTTATGATAATAGAGTGCTTTAAGATAGGAAGCATAATCTACAGGTAAGGACATTTACTTATTTTTAAGCAAGTAATAAGTATTTTTAAATACCTTGTGTTGTTGTTCAGTCATTTTCATTCATGTCTGACTCTCTGTGACCCCATTCAGGATTTTTTTGGGAAAGATCCTGGAGTGGTTTGCCATTTCCTTCTCCAGCTCATTTTACAGATGAGGAAACTGAGGCAAACAGGGTCAAGTGACTTATCCTGGGTTACACTGCTAGTTAGTTTCTGAGACTGGATTTAAACTCAGGTCTTCCTGAATCCAGACCTGGTGCTCTATCCACTATAGCATCCTAGCTGTCCTATAAGGTACCTACTAAGTGCTTAAAAGGCACTGTGTTGAATGCTCAGGATAGGCCTTCAAAGAATCGATAGTCAAACAGAACAGATTGAGTGTAGAAGGTTTCTGTTATTCGCCCATACCTTGAAGAAGAATTTGAACCCAGTCCCTGAGACTTCAGGTCCAGAATTACTTATAGTACAGTAAGCTTCCTCTTATTATCAAATGAGATGGCACATGAAAACTCACTGTAAAATGGGATGCTGTATACCAATGTACAGTCATATTAGTTAGTGTAGCCTCAGTTGTAGAAAAAACTGATCTGACAATTCAAAGAGCTTGAAAAATGCTTCACCATAACATTACTGAAAAGATTTAATCAGGCCAGAACTAATAAGCAGGATTCCTATCTGTTACAGACCCCAAGTTGTTGACTTTAAACCTTTCAAGTGGAACAGTCAAAAGATATGTAAAATGTCTTCAGTCAAATAAAATGTTTCTCATGCTTCTCGGCTGGAGGCTTGTCTCACAGATGTCTTCATTTTTAAAAAGAAAATCAACAACTACGCCAAACAGACTCAGTATCAAATGATTTTGAGTTCAAATCCCATCTCCAACACTTAATATCCCCATGACCCCAGAAAAGTCACTTAACCTCTCTGAGTCTGAGTTTCTTCATCTTTAAAATGGGAGGAAGGGGCAGCAATGGAGGTGGGGAGGGACTAGATCATAAATTTCCTTCTAGTTCTAAATCCCTGATTGTAAGGGGAGAAGGGATTCATACCTTGTTAAGTAAGAACACATTAATTGAAACAACGAACCAATACTCAGTGTAGAAAAGACCTATACACTTTGTTTAATCAAAGACATTCTAATTATATGTAACAGGAAGTCTGTTCTGAATGGATGAGGGACTTGGTCACACCCTAAGGAGTCTGTATAAAATGTGGCGAGATGGTCCAAGAATCTAACAGTAGAGAATGAGTACTGAAATCCAGAGCTGAAAAGAATTGGCAGCCCAAAGGGAATCAAGGAAAGGAGAAATAGAAAATAGGACTGAGCTGGGGATAAAAAGAAAGAGACAGAGGAAGGCCATCAGCCCTACAGGCTTCTCAAAGCAGAAGACGGGCTAAAACCTCCAATTATATCTACCTCATCAAGAGCCAACTGAAGTTGCAACAAAAGCTTTGTTCTTTCTCCCATTCCCCCGCTTCTGGTACCTGACACTATGATAAAGGTTTATGTTTCTTTACCCAAATGTTTTTGGTAACCTGAATTCTGACTCAACCACAAAGAGGCAGAGGTTAGTTAGAGATAAACATAAATGTAAATGAAGACTGAGAACCAATCATCTACCTAAACATTAGGAATTTTCCTAAGTGAAGGCTCAGAGCAATTATGATTGTACTTTAACTTTTCATTTGATAAAAACTCCCTAAAGCAGGAGAGGGGCAATTATACTTACCCTAAGCTTAAAATGAACTAATTACTGTAATAGATGAACTATGAACTATGGTCCTATGGGCTTGTGAACTTTCGGGAAATTCTTAGCATTAAATAAACTACATAGAGTTTTAATTTGAGGATTTCTAATGCAAAAATGATGTTTCCCACCAGTCATGGATTCACCAAAAAAAAAAGTCGAGGTTTTTAAGTGTCTTTCCACAACTTCTTGTTGTTGCTTGTTCTTTGTTCTCAAAGAGGACCATGACATCAGGAAGGTGATGCCATGACTTGCAAGTGAGTTGAATTTAAGGAGCGTTGTGCAAAATCACCAGGCTCACTTTCTCCTCCAGAGCCACCTAGGTTCAGCGGCCAGATGTGGATCAAGATGGCTAGAGACCAGCGTCCTCTCCACAGGTAAAATAATCATGAAGGGACCTTAGCCTGGAAGGTGGATTAGGAGGAAGGGCAAAACAGACACATCCAAAGGACATTAGCTATTTCAGGTTTTTACCTCTGAAGGCTGTGAAGTAGTAAATAGAGTGATTTGAATTGAATAACTGGATTTGAATTATGCCTTCATAATTTGTTTAACTGTGCAACCAGGTGCACATTGACTAAACTTCTGATCTAAGCCTCTGAGCATCACTATCTTCATCTGAAAAAATGGGGTTAATAATAACTGTATCAGCTACCTCACCTGATTTCTCTAAGGCTCAAATGACATCATGAACACAAAGCACTTTACAAACCTTAAAGTTCTATATAAACATCAGCCTTTCATAAGAATAGCATTCCTGGCATGTGCTCATAAAATCATGGGATTTAGACGGAGGGGCCTTAAGGATCATCTGGTGCAATCCCTTTGTTTCAGCAAGAAGGAAAGAGACTCAGAAAGAAGAAATAACTTGCCCAGGGTCACACAGGAAGAAAGCCTGAGAGTCAGGATTCAAACCCAGATCTTTTGACTCCAAATTCAGGGTCCTATTCACTCAGTCATGATCAGTCACCATGATTTCATTAGCCGTGAGATCATTTGGAAAATCAACAATTTTTTCTGAGGAATGCCACCATCTCTGTCATCAGTTCTCATTCCCATAAACCTCCCTGCAGATGACTATGACACTATCCAGTCTTCCTTCCATGAATATGTGTGTATATGTATATATATACATATATGTATATATACATATGTATATATATGTGTGTGTGTGTGTGTGTGTGTGTGTATGTGTGTGTTTGTGTGTATACGTGTGTGCATTATACTAGTGTGAGAAAGGAAAGCATTGTATTCCTTTTCTCTACTCTTTTGGACAGTTCCCCTTAGAGGGAATTTCTCAGTTCTGACCTCACCAAGTTTTTCAGTCATTTCCTTTTGATAGGGTGTGGGATGATAATTGAGGTCAAACAGCTGTGCAGCCAGCATTCATTCATTCTACAGTAATTGTGTAGAACAAAGAGACTCCCCTTCACACACAAAGGTCCAGATTCCATTTGGAATCTTAGCTAAACACTATGTCCAAATGTTTTAAAGATGTTTTTCTATGTTCATTATGTCCATATAAAAAGACTGCAAGATGAGAGCATTAATTCCTAGATGCTATTTCTTTCTCTCCACTCTCCTCCCCTTCACCTCCCCCCACCCAAAAAAAGTTTGTGTTTTACCTGAAGCTTACTACAACAATCTGCACAAAGAAAGCAAAATGTCAAGGGACAATGTTTTGGGTCTTTTCTACTCATACCTGCTTGACTCTGTTTGAGGAAAAAGAGCCTCGAAGGCTCAGAGATGTTAAGAGGGCATCACCAGCCAAGTAGGAAATTAAGCATTGAAGAATCTAAGACACCCTCAAGTTCCTAAATGTTTGAGACTTGATTTGTATTTCCGGTTTCTAACAACAACGAAAAACAGCCTAGCTTCCCAAAGTCATTAGGAATCCTTGAAAAAACACAGATGTGAATTCATCTCTCCTTCCACTGAAAGTATATAAAACATGAGGCACAATATTCAATTTTTTTATTTCATTAGAGATAATGGAAAGCTTTTAAAAGGTGTGCACAAATGACCCTCTGAAGCTGGATAAGGATGACGCAGTCATGCCAAAGAAATGAGCAAATGTTGGTTAAACAATTTTTTTCCCTTTTTTTTTTAGGGTGGAAGGGAGGGTCATTGGGGTTAAGTGACTTGCCCAAGGTCATACAGCTAGTGTTAAGTGTCTGGGGTTGGATTTGAACTCAAGTCCTCCTGACTTCAGGGACAGTGTTCTATTAACTGCACCACCTAGCCACCCCTGGTTAAACAATTTCCATAGATCAACATATACTTCTGTGTGTGTGTGTGTGTGTGTGTGTGTGTGTGTGTGTGTGTGTGTGTGTGTTAGAAGGGGCAAATTATATTTTCTTGGAGACATTTGTTTTCTGGAAATTGATTTTTGACCTAGCATAAAGTGCCCTAGATTTTGAGTCAAAAGAAACAGTTTCAAATTCCAGCTCAGCCATTTATTAGCTGCATAACCTCAAGCAAATCCATTCTCTCCAAGCATCAGTTTCCTCATCAACAAAACAAGGTGGTTTGGATGAGATCAGAGGTCCACAGGTCACCTCTCAAAAGCATCTATGAACCTGGATGGTAAGTAAATTGCATATATGGTTGTATATATGCATGTATGTGTGTGTGTGTATATATAGGTATATATATACACATATTTGAAGAGAATGTTAAATTTCAACTTGGAATGACAGTAAAGTTGTAGGGAGTTTTTTGCTATCTTTTTTAATCCTATGCATTTTATTTTGTGCATTGAAAATCATCATTCTAAAAAAGGATCCATAAGCTTCATGAGACCTCCAATAGGGGCCAAGACATGAGAAATGGTTAAGAATCCCTGGCACAGGTGAACTCTTAGGTCCCTTCCAGGTTCTAATGTGTATTTTTCTGTGAGTCTATGATTTGCTACAGAGAAGATTCAAATAAGCAATAGAGACTTACCTATAGATAGAAAGAGAAGCAACAGACCTGATGAGGGAGGCCACCGCACCCAATTTTGCCGCTTCCACTGCCCCGCGGACTCTGTACTGCACACTTTCTGGATAACCTCTGTAGGCTTGGTTATAAACAACAATCTTCCCTTTTGCTTCAGAAGCCCTTCTGTGCAGCTCATCAAAAGAGGACACCACCAGGACTTCAGCTGTAACTCCTAGAAAGAAAAATTATAGGAACTTGACATGGTTTCCTGTGATCTTTTGGTTTGGCACACAGAAGAACATTACTTTGAAATTCATTCAATAAATATCAATGAACTACATATCCTAAAGCAAATCTGACCTCATAAGTATCAACTGGAGTCTTTGTGGGATCAAACCCACAAACAGAATAAGGCTCTTATTCAAAAGACACAGACTAGGTAAAAGGGGAGGGGGAGGAGGCACAAGCTGCATATATTAAGCATATATATATATATAATATATTCAATAGGCACACATTTGGGAACATGATCAATATGGGGATTTGTTTTTGCTTGACTATACATATTTGTCACAAGAGTTTTGTTTTTCTTTTTTCCCCATTGGGAAGATGAGGGGGGATGCTTTTTAGTTGAAAAAAAAAGATTTTTTTTAATCAAGTGATAAAATCTAGGAACCTTGGGGAATTAGAATGTTGTTATTGTTGTTGTTGCTGTTCAGTTGTTTCAGTCATGCCCAATTCTTCATGACTCCATTTGGGGTTTTCTTGGCAAAGATACTGGAATGGTTTGCCATTTCCTTCTCTGGTTCATTTGACAGATGAGGAAATTGAGGCAAACATGGTTAAGTGACTTGTCTAGGGTCACACAGCTACTAAGTGTCTGAGGCCAGACACTTATTGTCTTCCTGATTCTGGGCCAGGCACACCACCTACTATACTATCCACCTTCCCACTACATGACTGAGGAAACACCAATATCTTAATTTTTGAGAAAGTGAACAGTTTACTCATTCTAGGGTAGTGTACTTGATTCCTATTTAAAAATTTTTAGAATAAAGGAATAGGGATATTTAGCAAATATTGAGAAAAAGAGGTGTTGATCACAAGGAGCCAGGTTGGCTTCATCAAAACCAGAAAAAATGTAAAAAAGAAAAACATTTTCCCCTTTTTGGACAAAGTTACCAGACTGGTAAGTCAGGACAATGAGCAGAGACACAATTTATCAAAATTTGAGCTCAGCATATGACAGAATCTCTCACAAAATGTTTGTGAAAAAGATATAGAGATGTGAACTAGAATCAGTGGTATCAAAACGTCAGCCATATAATTGACTTAGAAAATCACAAATTAATATTATATATGTTGTATCGTATTTTTTGTTCTTAACATATCCCAATCACAATGTAATCTGTTTGGGGCTACACTCAGTTACTAGGTCAGGGAATGTGGTATGTCTGAAACAGACGACAAGACACTTAGGTGAACTGAGTGAATGACTCCAAAAAAGAGTAGTCTTTAATGATGGTTCAATATAAACTTGAAAGGATATTTCCTTTGGAATGGCCTGGGGATCTGGGTTTGCTCCTGGGCTGTTTAACAATTTTATCACTGACCTGGATGATGGTAAACTTTTCACATTTTCAGAAGACATGAAGCTAGGAGTGATACACAATGCAATGAAAGTATCAACATATAAGAACACTGAGCCCAATTTACTAAGATGAAATATAAAAGAGACAAAAGTAAAAATCTTACTCAGGTTAAAAAAAATCAACTTCCCCAAAGAAAAAAATCAGAGATATGAGAAGATAAGAGTTCAACTAAAAAGAGTAGGATGTCTTAATGAACTCTAAATTCAATATGAGTCAGTAATTTGATCAGGAGTACTAGAACCTCTGGTGGGAGGGCTTGCCAAACCCTTTTCAGGGCTGCTCATCTGCCTTTGGTGTCCACATAATTCTCCCAACTCTCACCTGTGGCTCCAAGAAGCTGCAGCAAGCACAGAAGTCACACCCCAGTCAAACCATTCAGCAGACAGGCTAAACCAGGTTGAGGGTAACCAACAAGCCTCAAACCCATCAAAGTTAGGAGGATGTTTATCCCAAGCAAGTAAAAGTCTTCACAGAATGGATGGATGAGAACAATTTGTTCCAACTGCCATGAAGGCATCTGAGGCAGGCATTGTGGAGCACTTAGAACTTGGCTGAAGACTCCAAGGTCATCCACTCTACCTCAGGCCATTGCTGGTCATCTTGACTTTTGTCCTGCCACCGGACTTTGATGTCTCTGGAAGAGAGTGAGGCTGATAGCTTTGTGCAACACAGCCTCACTTAAATTTAATCTATGCAGAAGCTAAGACATCAGCTATGAGGTCACTGGTCCTCTTCAAAAACAAAAGACAACAATGGTACCCCAAAGTTAATACAATCTTAGGCTATGTTAGAGGGGTATGAGGCTTCTAGAAGGTGCTGCTATGTTTGTCCTAGTTGGATGAAATCTAAAGGATTATGATCAGGCTTTAGCACCACATTTCAAAAAATACATCAATCTATAAGAGAGATACAGAGGAAAACAACTGGGCTATCTAAGAGTTTCAAATTCATGCCCTGAGGATCAGCTGAAGGTATTGAAGATGACCTCGAGGAGCTAACACTCAAGGGGACATGACTACCTTTCCAAGAATCTGGAGCATTGACATGTGAAAGATGGATTAAATATATTCTGTCCTAGGAAAGAAAAGAGTAGAAATTACAGATAGGCAAATTTATGCTTGTGTCAGGAATAATTTCCTACAACTTAGAATCATTCAAAAGTGGAGTGAACTGTCTTAGACAGCAGTGAATTCTCCCTCCTTGGAGGTCTCAAGCAAAAACTGGATGGTCATTTTGAAGACATGTTTTAGAAGGAGTTCTTTTTCAAGTATGAACTGGATTAAGTGGCCTCCAAGATCTCTTCTACATTTCAGGCTCTATGATTCTGTGACCTCTTACACACCCACTGCATTGCATACACATCACTGTGCTAGGTATGGGGGTCACACAAATTTTATATATGAAAGAGTTCCTGCTGTCATACAGCCTCAAGTCTAATAAGAAGCTAAGACAAAATCCACAGATAACAATAATGCAATATTAAAGAGAAAGACCTGGATTCAATTCCTGGCTTTGACATGTACTGGCTATGTGATACCAGTAGAATCATTTAATCTCTAAAGAGTTCTATGTAGTACTCTAAAACCATAATTTTCAAAGAATGTGCTGACCTACACTGGTAGAGTTTCCTTACCCAGGCATTTTCCTATGTCAATGAATTTACAGCTCCAGTCCTATGCCCACGCCTACTGTATAAGTACGTTAGAACTGTCACACTATGAGAAACAATGAATACGAAGAATTCTGAGAAATTTAGTAAGACCTGTATGGACTAAAGCAGAGCAAAAAGGAAAGTAGAAGCTGAAGATTTATACGAAAAGGAGTCATTGTATAAATAGTATATCAAAACAACTATCTTGAAATTTTCAGAACTCTCATCAATGCAGTGGCCAATTATGATTCCAGACAATGGCAGGGGTAAAGCATGCCTTTCCCTTCTGAGCACAGAGGTAGTAGACTACAGGTGTCTAACCCTTTGTCACAGTCAAAGGGTTGATTTGTTTGGTTTAATTGTTCTACAGAAGTGACAACAATTTTTTAAAAAGGGAAGCAAAAGCCTACTATTTCTAAAACCTATACGAGATATGCACAAAAAGAATACATAGGTAATGAAAAAGAAAAATGAAATCATCATAGACTGGTGGGAGTGGAGGGGTCCACAAGGGCTTCGTAGACAAGATAGTATTTGAACAGCCCTTTTAAAATGGATGGGAATCCAAATAGGAAGGCAGGAAGGAAAGATTTTCCAGGTATTGGTAACAGTGAGCAAGTGTACACACTGATAATTACATGGTATGATCCAGGGTTGTGATAACTCAGTTGCTCAGTTCTGTTCAACTTCATGATCCCACCGACCATAGAGCATCAATATTGCCCAAGGGTTTCTTGGCAAAGATACTATAGTGGTTTGCCATTTCCTTCTCCGGTGGATTAAGACAAGTGGAGATAAAGTGGCTTTTCCAAGGTCACACAGCTAGTAAATATGTGATGTCTGATTTGAACTCAGGTCTTCCTGACTCCAGGCCCAGCGCTCTATTTGTGGAGCCGCCTCCATCGTCCAGGTTCCAAGAGTAATTTATGTGGATGGAACATAAAGCATGTATCCTCTAATAATAGAAGATAAAGCTGAAAAGATATGTTTATGCCAAACTGTGCATGGTCTTAAGGGCCTGACAAAGGCATTTAACTGTAGATCACATGCATCAAGAAAACTGGATCAAGAAGATCAGATTTTGCAAGCTATCTCCCATACTTATAATGATTTCTTTGAGTCATTTGGCCAGCTAGTTCTAAATCATAAATGTTGGAGAGAATAGGGTGGGAATAAGGAAAATAGAGTCGAAAAGTCACACATTTAAAAGAATGACGGCAATTATTTACAAAGGCAAAAAAAATTTTTTTAAGTTCCCTTCGGGATTCATGAAACACGTATTTATCTTATCTTGGACATATTTTGATGTGTTGCTAAACAACCCACACTGACATCACATAAAGGGATTGACAAAGTTTGGGAACAATGCTCTTGGAAGCCAATGCATCTCATAAATCCAGCTCTTAACAAATGGTTAATGTAGCCACTCCCAAAGGCCACAAAGGAGTCAGCTTGTTTGCTTTCCTCCTTTGTACAAAAGCTCTCAGGGGATGTGGAAGCTTCTCATGCTTCTCAGTTTACAGTACATGTTCCTTGTTCACTACCAAATACATCACTATTCTTCAAATAAAAAATACTTTGAAGATATTGTCTGAGTGTCCTATAATACTGAAGCTCTGTTTAAGCAAACAGAAAGCATTCTGCCATCTTCCCTCCTGACCAATTTTTACTGAATTGGGAACCATATTTAAGGCTTTCCAAAAAGTCATTCACGAGGCTGCCAAAAGACCAAAGATCCAATTTAGTCAAGTAGTAACGGTGACAAGTGAAGAATGTTCAACAATAAAGGCCAGCCACTATGGCAAGAGACAAATATGGATATAAACGAAAGTCACAGTTGGCTGATTTTTTTTTTATTTGTGGCTCTTAGGTAAACTGTGTAGTACTGAAATGTGTCAGTAAAAACTGAAAGTTGTAACAGACGTCTGGCTAGCTTGTTTAATCTCATAAGCTAAGGAACTGGGTTTTGATGAAAGTTTAACAGACGGCATAAAAAAGACAAATATCTTAAATATAACTTGGAAAATCCTTTTAAAATGAATTGCAGAACCATAATGTAAGTGCAATGAGTAATAAAATGAAACTAAACATTATTTTAACTCTAAATGACCTAACCTGGCCCTGGCAAAAAGGTGAGTAAATGCAAGAACAATGACTCTTGAGTCATATGACCTGAGATCAAATTCCACTTCTGATAATGACAAACTATGTGATACTGGCCAAGTCACCACCCCCCTGTTCATTAGTTCGTTACTCTCCAATAGGAGGGACTGGACTCAATAGCTTCTGGTCATCCTTCGAATTTCAGATCAATGATCCTATTACTAACGTCCTTTCATTAAAGAGATAATGGATTGTGAGTGTGTGATGTTGCAGGGGCTGTCAGGCACCATCATCATCATCATCATCATAGCATTTATATAGAATGTTAAATTTGCAAAGCATTTTACCAATTATCTCATTTAATCTAATGAGATCCTCATAAAATAATGAGGTATAGGGTTAGGGGTGCTCGAGACCCCAAAATACCAACACGCTAGCTCCTGCCAAATGATTTTGACTCATCTTCTCTCAGCCAAAGAAAAGCAAAGTTTATTAAAAGTTCGCCATAATGGGTAGACTCTTAAGGAGCCTCAATATCTGTGATGCTTACACTGGACAAGCAGGACAGAATCATGTGACACAGAGTGAGTCTGTGCTAAATCATTCTCTGGCCTCTCTTCATGGAGGCAAGATAGGGTCTTACATACTGAAAAGTTGTGGGAGGAATCTACGGGTGGTCTAGACGAGGAGTTTGGGGAGGGTCTTCAGGAGGAGTCAGATGAGGTCAGACTCCAGTAATGAGTGATTAAGGGTGGGAAGTTGCTGGAGGCTACCTGGAGATGACAGACAATGGAGGGCTAGGCCAGTTCAAGGGTGTAACAGATTTGGATATAGATATTTTGGGAGGATCAAGAGTGGGAAGTCCCTGGACAAAGAAGGGCTAAAGATTTGGGCAGAGACACAATGAAAGGCTTATGTCCTCAGGCAAATGTCTCTAGTGGGAAGATTGAAGGAGAACTCAAGGGGATTCCCTGAGCCTGTAGCTTATCAAATCCACACAAAAGTCACTGAAGGAAGCTACTTTTATTGTCACTATTTTACATACAAGGAAATTGAGTCAGGCAATGACTTGCCCAGGGGCACAGAGCTAATAAGTGTGGGAGGCTGGATTTGAACTCAGGTCTTTCTACCTTCTGGGACAGACTCTATCCACTATACCATCCAGCTGCTTAACAGGTGAAGAAAGTGAGGGAAAAGATTCCAGGTACAGGGAACAATGAGACATTTATCTCTTTGACTCTGGGCAATATGCTTCTATTATTAAAGCAGGCTTAAATTGCATTATTTTTTTTGGCTGTTATGACACACTACTGATGCATTATTATTGTCATTATTATTATTATTATTATAATTAAATGGTAACAATAATGATAATAACAATAGCTAGCATTTATATAAAGATTTAAGTCTTCCTAATTCCAGGGACAATGCTCTACTCACTGTGCAACATGATCACTGGCTTGGCTGGTTTTGCTTAACTCTGTGTGTGTGTGTGTGTGTGTGTGTGTGTGTGTGTGTGTGTGTGTATCTAATCTTCATTATGAAGCAAAGCTTACAAGCTAGAGTACATTTGAAGCAGAGGGCATATTTTGAAATGAATGTGATATCAAAACAAAAGGCACCAAAAAAATCTTTCAATAAATGAAGCACAAATATTGAAGAATGCTTGATTTCAAGATAGGTACCAATCTAGGAGACCTTGGGGCCCGGCCTCTTTCTCTCCTTTTCTCTCTACTCTATCTATACAGATAAAGTGCTAAATGGATGATTTTTGAATTTCAATAACTGGCTCCAGATCCACAAGCATATCTTTAAGAACATTTAAGAGTTGAACTTATCTCAAAATGTCAGCAGGCAAATATGGACCCAGAAGAACAAAGAAAAAGGAAAGCAATCTATCTACTGGTTTTTTAATATTAACCTAAAGTAGAAACCGTGGGAAAATTGGAATTCGCCGCCTTTATCTGGGCAGATATTGAGATTCATAACTTTCTGGAATCAGGAGAACTACCTTGTAATTTAACTGAGGTTATTGTTGGTATGTTAAAGGAAATACGTTGATAAGTTACAGCTGTTTCTGATGAACAACAGCTTTGACCATCCACCCAAAGAATGCCCTAGTGAGAAGATAACTTTGGTGTCTGGATTAGGGCCCTGGAAA
Organism: Pseudochirops corinnae; assembly: GCA_028646515.1. Classification (NCBI taxonomy): domain Eukaryota; kingdom Metazoa; phylum Chordata; class Mammalia; order Diprotodontia; family Pseudocheiridae; genus Pseudochirops; species Pseudochirops corinnae. The sequence goes on along the minus strand of CM053587.1, from coordinate 240,904,975 downwards.
TGGAGCCAAATACCTGGAAAATTTCATAGTTCCCTGTGAAATTAAAGTCATATTAAGGCAGCACTCTACTATGTTCAATATTTAAATGGATTCCTACAACCAACAAGAAAGTCATTGAGTCTGGCATAAATGAATATTTACCAGGCACCAAAATTGATGATAATTTAGCTAGATTAGAGATGTCCAGGTGTGCAAGCCGATAACAACGGGCTCCAAGGAGACCAAACTCTTTTATTGTCCTGAAATTTTGTTGTATCAAGCACTGCTGGAAAAAAAAAAAGTGAGCCATGGGACAGGAATTAGGGGACATTTTCATTAAAGAGAGATATTCTCTTTCAGTAGTAGGGAAACACCTCCTCTTTCCAAAACAAAACTCAAGGGCAACCTGACCTATCCAGAATATTGCCAAGACAAGCAGTAAGGGGGAAAAAAAGCCAATGAGAAATGAAGATGGATGTTAAAAAACCTACTACACAAAACTCCTTCCACAGGACACAGCCACAGAATCAAGAAGTCAAAAGTCAGGGGTTATCAGCTCCAATCATACTTCTACGGGAATCTCCTTTATAACATGCCCCAAAGGTGTTCTGTGACACTTCTCTTGAATATCTAGAGTAAGAGGGAACTCACAACCTCCTCATGTCATTCATTCCATTTTGGGATTCTGATTGTTGGAAAGTCTCTCCTTATCTCAAGTCAAAAATCAGATTTTTAGAAACTCCAACCCTAGTTCTGCCCTCTAGAGCCATGTGGAACAAATCTAATTCATCTTCTACATGAGATTTCTTCAGGTGTTTGACTATCTATGCCCTCTAAGTCCTCATTTGGCCAAGGATGATCAGTTCCTTACCCAATCCTCATATGGGATGGCCTCCAGTCCCCTAGTTGCTCTCCTCCAGATGCTCCCCAACTTATTGATGTCCTTCCTAAAATTCAGCACCTACAACTGAATTCAGGATGCTGTCTGACTTGTACTGATAGTACAATAAGATCATCATCTCCCTAGTTCTGGGTACAATGCTCCCTCATGCAGTAGAAAGTCACATAATTTTTTTTTGGTTGTTGTGTCAAACTGTTGGTTCATACTGAACTTGCCATCCATTAAAACGTCCTGACCATTTTTCTCCCAGGAACAGTTATCTAGTCAGGCCTCACTAATCCTTAACTTAAAAGGATGACTTTTTTTAATCCCAAATGGAGAATTTAGGATTTATCCCTATTAAAATATTCAGTACAGGGTCAGCTAGGTGGCACAGTGAATAGAGCACCAGCTCTGGAGTCAGGAGGACCTGAGTTCAAATCCAGCCTCAGACACTTAACACAAAAACTAGCCATGTGACCTTGGGCAAGTCACTTAACCCCAATTGCCCTCCAAAAAGCAAAAAAAATTTATATTCAGTACAACCCACTGGAACTTTTGTCCTCTTGACTCTTTCATTCAATTTGTTGGCTGTCTTCCCCTGGCTTCAGGCCACCTACAAACTGATTCGCAGGTTAACTGAAGCCTTCATTCATGCCATTGATAGAAATGTTGAACAAAACAGAGCCAAGGGCAGCTCTCTTGGCACTCCAATAGGAACCTACCTCCAAAATGACATAAACCTGTTAATAGCTGCTCTTTGGATTCTGTTATGTGGTCTTTTCAAAATCCACATGACTATATTATAATCTTGCCCATAAGAGCAGAAAGAAAGACTTAGTCAAATGCTTTCTGAAGTTCAGGTAGGTTGTCTGATGAATTTCCCAGTAAAGCAATGTTTAAAAAGGAAAGGAGGTTAATCTGGTATAATCTGTTTTGGATAAAGCCATACTGGCTTGTAACCATGGCTTCCTTTTCTAAAATTACAAATAGCCATCTCTTTAATAAAACTTTCTAAATTTTTTTTCCAGAAATCCAACCAAAGCATACCAGTCTAGCATTTAAAGGTACCACCCTTCTCTTCTTCTTTTTTTTTTTTAACTGGGCTATTTTCCCTTCTCTAGTTCTACATCAAATCTGTCTCTCCAAAGCTAAGCTGGTTGACATCCAAGAAACTACTCTTAACAATTATTATAACTTTCCTCTCTCTAAATTATTTGAAATCCTCTCTTCCAAATTCCAAGGAGCATTTCGAACTATGCACAGCTTAGCTTCCTCCTCTACTGTAAATTTTAAGATGGAATGCTCACTTTTCTGAAAGATAATCATAATTTTTACCTCAGAAAGTAATTCTTCCTTGCTGGTCAGATTTGTAGCCCAAATACCAGTTCTCCTAATTACTTCTTCCACCTTTTAAAAACTATAAATATAATAATAATACCATAATATAAATATTCATAGCCCCAGACTTGGATGAGACGAGACTTTTTTTTTTTTTTTGTAGTATAGAAAGAGCCCTGGAAGAGGAGTCATGGAACGTGAATTCTAAACTCATCTTTATACTTACTTATTATGTAATGGTAGGTACCTCACATCTTTGCACCTTAGCTTCCAAATAAGGAGGTAAGGTCTCTGACAGTCCCTTCCAGTTCTGGTCTTCCATATTCTAATATTCCATGGGATTCTACTTTTCTTCCTCTTTCTGGGTCTCAATTTCTTCATTTGTTAAGTGGTTACAATAAGAACCATCTTGCTCCCTTCATAGGCTTGCCTGGGGACTGGAGATAGGAAAGAGCTTTTATAGTACTGTATAAATGTTAAGGGAATGTTATTTCTCCATGAATTGTTGATCCTCTGCTCAATCTGAGGTAAACCTGGTCCTTTGTAAAGGATCCACCTTTTGAAGAATGAAATTATTAAAGCAGGTCAAAAATTTAGTAGTTGCTTGTAGCAGAGAAAAAAAGAAAAAAAAAAAAAGGCTCAGGGTGGGGAACCTGCGGCCTCAAGGTCACATGTAGGCTGGCCTTTAGGTCCTCAAGTGCGGCTCTTTGAATCCAAACTTCACAGAACACTTACCAGACATTCACATTTCTGTGAAATTTGGATTCAATCCATTTCAGCTTGTTCATTACTCACTCTTTGTGCATTTATGTCTAGAAGATTATCTGAGACTGTTGGGGCTTCACTTCCAGCCCTTTTCTTGGATCTTGTCTCCTGTGAATTACTCTCCAGATATTTCTCTTCCTGTTATATATCCATAACTTCTGATTGGCAGATTATTCATGGGCAATTATTCCTACCAATGCCATTTTCAACATAAAACCCTTTACAAAAATTCACAATACCTCATGAAATATTTCAACCAACTCTCACTAAGTGCTTTCTAAAAGTGTGCCATGCCTATATTTTAAGCCATCATGAAGAAATTCAAATTCCATTCTCAGACACAGTCTTCTTAACTGGCTGTCTGTGTCCTATTGTTTTATCAAGTTTCCCTGGAACTTCTTAGAATTTTGGTCCTTTCTATTGGTCATTCTAGGAAATTTAGTAATCTAGTTCCTAATAATAATAGTGTCTCACTAATGTCTAGAACTTCATAGTTTAAAAAGTTCTTTCACATATATGATCTCACTTAACTCTTGTATAACAACCCTCTGAGGGAAGTATGATAGAAAACTTTGTTTTCTACCAACAACCTGAATTGTCCTTTCTACTCTCCTTCCATATTCTTATACAAAACTCCCAATGGTTCAAGGACAGAAACAAAATTCACAGAGAATCCTACTCCCTAATCACTTAGAAAACAAATAAAAAAACAAACTTATACATTAAGGAACTAATATACTTTCCTGAACCAAGAAAAAACAAATTAAGTTCCCACACATATACCCTAGTGAAGGAAAAGCCCTATTATCTGGTTTACTATTTCCATTTTTCAGATTACCAGAATGAATGAAAAAAAGCTCTTCTTTCCATGCATATTACTCAAAGTGAACTTCAATTACCATTTAATTTCCATTAGACTCCACAAGATTTCTCTCATAAATCAGGGAACCATTATCACATCAGGTCCCAATCTATTAATGGAGATGATAGGAAGGGTACTTCCTCTTAAAAACAATAGCAATCAGACCCTATGTGAGTAACAAAAAAGACAAAGATGATTAACTCTGAAAAGAAACCTGAATTAGAGTTAAGACAGTCAGGATATGAAACACTGTCTTGATCCACAGCAAAAAGAATATTAAAATCTCAAGGTTTCTTTTTCCTCCTCCATATTATATGTTCACAGTCCACAAAAATCAGACAACCTCAAAGTTGGAAAGGACCTCAGGGGAACAACCAGGGAGAGGAATGGGTAATAGAAGATTCGACCAGAACAGTCATTGGAGCCTTGTGCCCAAGAATCTTCAAGTAGAACAAGTGGTGGTCAACTATCTCCCTTCAAGAGCCCACCCTCTGATGTGAAACATTCAGGGGCTTCCAAACCTTCACCTCTCCTCCTAGTCTGGGAGGAACAGAAAAGGAGGCAAAAAGGAGTAAGAATTTATTAAGCACATATCATGTGCTAAGCACTTTACAAATATTATATTATTTCATCCTCATAACAATCTAGAGAGGTAGATACTAGCAAGACACCTAGGTCTTTGTCATCTTCACACAATGGCATTTTGCTGCCAATGTCAAGAGTCATAGGTTTTTTAGGGTGAGTTCACATTCCTGCCCAGGTACGCCTGATTGGAAGAGGCAGCAGACAGAGCTCTGTGTACTGAAGTCAGGAAGACCTGAGTTTAAATCCAGCCTCAGAAACTCCCTCAAATGGACACCCCCTGAAACAGAAAATTTATTAAATTATTGGCTTTGGAGTCAGAGAACCTCAGTTCACATCTCAACTACATGGGTGACCTTGGGAAAGTCACTTAAACTCTCCATTTCCTCATCTATAAAATAAAGGAGTTGGACCAGTGACCATTCAAGCTCTAGATCTATAATCCTAGGTCTTCAACACCATATTATCTTGGCTAGCTATAAGAGGTCATCCTGCCTATGCTTGAAGACTGTCTGAGGTAGCCCCTTCTACTTTTTTTCTTTCATTCAGTTGTTTTCAGCCATGTCCAACTCTTTGTGCCTCCAATCAGTGTTTTCTTGGCAAAGATACTGGAACGGTTTGCCATTTCCTTCTCCAGCTCATTTTACAGGTGAGGAAACTAAAGCAAACAGGATTAAGTGACTTGCCTATGGTCACATATTGTCTGAGGCTGGATTTGAACTCAGATTTTCCTGACTCCAGGCTGGCACTCTTACCCACTGTACTGCCTAGATCTCCCCCTACCCCCTTCTACTTTAGATAGCCCTAATTGTCAAAATTTTCCTTATATGAAGTCTAAATCGTCCTCTTTTTAACTTCCATACACTGTCTGGGTTCTGCTCTCCATAGCCAAGAACAAGTTTAACCCCTCTTCCACAGGACAACCTGAAAACAGCCATCATTCTCCAAAAATCTTCCTTTCTGCCCTCTAGGCAACCCCAGTTGATCTGACCTGATGTGGCATGATTCTGAGGCATTTTACCATCATGACTGTCCTTCCTTTGGATGCTCTGCAGTTTATTAATATCCATCATAAAGACAGTGTCCAGACTTTAACAAAATAGTCCAGAAAGGGTCTGAGGTAGAGTTATAGAATATCAGAATTGGAAGGGACCTCAGAGATGACTTACTTTGAGAGAATGGTACAGTGGAAAGAACACTCAATATGGAAGCAAGGGACCTGGGTTCCATTCCAGATTCTGCACCTTACAATCTCAGTTAACCTTGGGCAAGTCATTTAACCAGGCTGGGTCTCATTTGTTTATTTGTAAAATTATGGGTTGAACTACATCAGGAATTTTGTGTGTGTGTGTGTGTGTGTGTGTGTGTGTGTGTGTGTGTGATGGATTCCTTTGGCAGTTTGGTGAAGCCCTCCTCAAAATGTCTTTTTTTTTTTTGGAGTGGGGAAGGCAAGGCTATTCGAGTTAAATGACTTACCCTAGGTCACACAGCTCATAAATGTCAAGTGTCTGAGGCCATATTTGAACTTGGGTTCTCCTGACTCCAAAGCTGGTACTCTACTCACTGTACCACCCAGCTTTGTCTATTTTTTTTAAATTCCAAATTGAAGAAAATGTTAAACTTCAGTTAGAGGTCAGTGAATATGAAGATGGAACTTTCTTCCCCTTCTAAGTTCCAAGTCCCCCTGAGATCTATCCAGGTGCAGCTAGGTGGCACAGTGGCAGGCCTGGAGTCAGGAAGACTAATTTATCTGGGTTTAAATATGGCCTCAAGCACTTACTACCTGTATGACCCTGGGCAAGTCACTTAACCCTGTTTGCCTCAGTTTCTTCATCTGTAAAATGAGCTGGAGAAGGAAATGGCAAACCGCTCCAGTGTCTTTGCTAGATAAAAATAAAAATAAAAACCCTAAATGGAGCCACAACGAGTTGGAAACAGCTGACACAATTCAACAACAACAACGTGGCATAAATTATAATTAAAGTAATACATGATAAATGCAATTAAAGAGGTACACGAAAAAACATACCTGGAGTTCTAGATGGGTAAATTATATTACTGACGAGGATATCAGAGAAATCTTCATGGAGAAGGTAGTATTTGAAGTAGGTTTTAAAAGACAGCTAGGAATTCAATAATAAATAGACAGGCTCATGTGGCAGCTAGGTGCTGCAGTGAATAGAGCACCAGCCCTGGAGTCAGGAGGACCTGAGTTCAAATGTGGCCTCAGACACTTAACACAAAAACTAGCTGTGTGACCTTGGGCAAGTCACTTAATCCCAATTGCCTGCCCTCCCCCTCCAAAAAAAGCAAAATAAATAAATAAATAGATAAAAACTAATATTTATGTATTACTTTTAAGTTCTACCAAGTGCTTTACAAATATTCCATTTTATTATCTTAAGAACCCTCAGAGTTAGGTGCTATTATTATCCCCATTTTAAGATGACAAAGCTGAGGCAGACATAGGTGAAGTGACTTGCCCAGGAATACATAGCTAGTTAAATGTCTGAGGTTGCCTTTGAACTAAGGTATTTCTGACTCCAAGTTCAGCATTCTATGCACTGGGCCATCTAACTGCTTCTGATAAGCTACTAAAAAGCTGTACATGTGACAAATTGGAAATATCCAACAGAGAAAAAGTACTAGCATTAAGGAAGATCAGGAAAGGATTCTTAGGGAAGGCAGGATTTTAGCTGAGACATGAAGGAATATACAGGGAAACCAAGGGTAAGGAGGTAAGGAAA
>CM053587.1:240859780-240897719 GCA_028646515.1 Pseudochirops corinnae | reverse complement strand
CCAAAACCAGAAAGTCAAAGCCAACCCAGTAGTGATGAAGTTGGCACATGTGGTCACAGTAGTAAATACCCACATCCTCAAGCCTTCAAACAGGACAGGCTACCTCAGGCAAAGATCCTCCTCTCCTCACGCACGCAACTGCAGCGTCCAGGCAGCTTGGTCCCAGCAGCTCCGGCCCCTGGCAGTTCCTGCCCCAGGCAGTCCTCAGCAGGAGTCCTTAGCAGAGATTCTGGCCGGCACAAAGCAAAAGGAGTTCGCAGCCACAGCCGCAGCCACTGCCTCTGACGCTGCTTCCAGTCCGCACCGCAGGGAGACTAGCTTGGTTCCGGTGTTCTCTTGCTCCACCCCTTCCTGCTACATCAGCAAGCTCAAGAGGCGTGGAAGATCTTCAAATCCCAGTATCGTTACAGGCAGCTAGTAAAAATGCCCAGAGCTGGGAAATGGGAGTGTCTTATGCAAGGAACAGAAAGAAGACCAGTTGTCTCTAAATTATAGAGTATTTGGGGATGAATAAGTTTCAGGAAGACTATAAAGGCAGGAGGAAAAGAATCAAGAATAGAGAAACCACCATACTTGAACTCTAACACCACAGTCCCTGGGCTGCTTATAAAGGAATTAGAAATGACATTAAAGAAAACAAAAGAAATTTTTAAAAAGACTGGATCAAGTATATATAGAGAAGATCTCAATTGGAGGTGAGGTCATTGACTGATTGGTATACAAAATACTTGAAGGAAAGGAAGATACCAAAGGTGGGGAGGGAAAAAAAAAAAACAAGTCTTGTGAATACAGAAAAAAGGTGACTGAAAAAATAGCAGTACCTATCACTCAATATGCCTACTCTCCCATCTATAAAAAATCTTTACTAGCATCATCTATGCATGAGTTGAAGACATCTTTGATGTGCAGAAAGCAAGCATATTTTTACAAGTGATATTTAACAATGGATCACACCTTTAACTATCTCAAAATTAACTGAATGATGTAGATACCAACTGTTCTTGTTGGCTAATCACAAGAGCATTTGATTGTACAGAAGAAAACAAGACTTATGGGCTCTTTTGCAGCAATGTTTCTCACATCCATATATCAAGATCACGCAGGATTACTTGGAAGATGTAACAAAGGAAGTAAATCTGATCAATGACCTTCTTATTAGGTCATATGAGGAATAAGAAAAGGCACAGGACAAGGAGACTCAGGCTCAGCCAAAGTATTTACCCCTGTGACAAAGTAGACCCACAAAAGAATCCAGTTCAAGAAGGGATTCCTTATGTAGAATAAGACCCTCTATATCAGTAGTTCTCAACCTTCTTAATGCCACAACCCTTTAATACAGTTCCTCATGTTGTGGTGACCCCCAATCATAAAATTATTTTCATTGCTACTTCATAACTGTAATTTTGCTACTGTTATGAACCGTAATGTAAATATCTGATATGCAGGATGTATTTTCATTGTTAAAAATTGAATATAACCCACAGGTCGAGAACCACTGCTCTATATATTCCTATTTGAGGATGATATGTGGGGATCACATTAGGTCCCAGGACACTGTAGAGTATCTTTAAAAAGATATGTCATCACTCAAAGGAGTTTGGCTTGTCTATCCACACAGGAAAGGTCAAGTAGATGAAGAATATCTATTGCTCAGTTTATGATGTATATTTAGTTGAAGACTCTATAGTTTGTCCAACAAGATCTCTACATAGAACAGATATCTGAGAAGGATAATGAGTTGGGTCCAGAGTAGAACAGAGGAGAGTAGGCAGGAGAGCTTCCACTGCTCTTTTAGTGACCCCAAATTTCCCAGGACAACAAAGGTCCATCTTATCAATACAAACATTTTCCGGGTATCAAATATGGCAGTGAGAGATGGAGCATCATTTCCTTCAAAGAACCTAAAATGAGTATCATACAGAAGGTAATGGAGAGGTTGCATGTTAGGTATGAGCAGGCTGCGACATCTATAACCAGGGGAAAACTGCAAAGAAGAACAGGTCTAAGGATACAACCAAGAAATTGTATGACAGAAGAGAAAATGGACTGGTCACATGGGAAGAGCAAAGAAGGACAGCCAGTGGACAGCCAGACTGCTCTACCAGTATCCTGGTGATGTTAGGAACAAGTGATAAAGGCCTCCAGCACCAGGGGGACCCCCACTCACAAATTTTGGGGTGAATATGAATAAGGGTCACACAGGATGGATAGCCTGAATGAGCTGTGATCATCACTGGAGGGACTTCCAACCTTATGAGATTACATTTGAGTATTTGAAGGATATTTAGCCAATTCTTCTAGCCACTTGAGAAATGTTGGATCTCCAGTTCAGTTATCACTCCTTGCAAATTTATAAGACTTTTTAAGAAACAACACAAAAAACCACCACTTTCTCCTGCCTTTAATCACTATTACTATTCCTGAGTAGGAACAATAAATACTAGCTATTATAGATTTTGTTCTTATATGTTTGTATATTATATATACACATGTGTTTAAATATATGTATATTTGTATGCATGTATATAAGTGTGTGTATATGTGTGCAGCCAGTAGATGCCTGCTATTTTAGACTTTGGTCTGATTTAGATTGTGGTAACACACACATATATACATATGTATATATAAACAGAAAGATGGTTACCCCCAGAAACCTGATGAGAAGAGAAATGCACTTATAAAATCTCATGAAGGATGATGGACAATTATTAACACTATCTTCTCAGAAAATTAGTGGAGAGTCACACTAGACTTGCCAAGAAATTTTGTGTTACACATATACACACAAACACACGCATACACATGTATGTACATATGCACACAGACATATATCTATAGTTACATGTAGATATTTATGTATTTGTTTTGTTTATAGAAATATATATATACATATATTAAAATATATGTTTACATATAGAGACAGTGACCAAGAAAGACAGAGAAAGAGATATAGAAAAAGAGACAGAGAGAAAGTGATGGCTAGAAATAAGTTCATCTGAAAAGGTGCTAAGGGTTTTGGTAAACTAAAAATTCAATCTGAGGGAAGAAGGGGCCAGGGCAGCATAAAAAGCTAAGAGAATCTCAGGCCATACTTAGAAAGCCACATCTTCCAGGACAAAGGAGGTGACAGGGCAGCTATATTTCACCCTGATCAGACCACTTCTGGAGAACATGTTCACTTCTGAGCACCACATTTTAAGAAGGGAACTGATATGTTAGAGGGAACCCAGAAAGGAGTCTCCTGCCTGAGAATTCTTTTAGGTGATGTGCTATTGCAAAAGATTAAAGTGGTCTTCCTTAATAAAGCCATACATTCAACTGCACACGTCACCCCTCATTAAACACATTTGCTGAACACCTACTATGTGCTGTGTACTAAGGGAAACAAGAATGACTATCTTTAAGAAGAAGCTGGGAATGTAGTCTCTGCTTTCAAAGAACTAATAGGAAAGGTAAGATACACAAATGGCTGCAATAGGAGACAGAATATGGCAAACAGCATAAAAATGAATCAAACAGAAGGCTGGGTTTTCTGCCCACCCTTTTATGCCAGGCTCCCAAGGTTCCTGGGTAATGGGTGAATAGGTATATTCTACCTTTTCCATTAATACCCAATTTCTGGGTAAAGGGAAAACAAGTAAGCATGGATTTCAGTTCAACAAATTCAGAGCTTGTGGATCAAAGGCCATAGCGTTCCTCAGCAGATCAAGAGCTTGCTGAAATCAGGTTATACCAACATCCTGTAACTAAGCATTTTGTCAATCATAGCCACTGGCCTCTAAAGGCTAATATAGCTGCCAGAGCTGCCCAATAGTTAACCAGGGATTAACTCAAGCACTGGAATAAACTGACTTTCTGAGTTTTGGGAAACAAATAGGGAACCTCGATTTCATTTCAGGATGTTTTCCTGGAAACAGAATCCTCATTCAAGTAGCCTGTGTATATGAGTTGAGGGAGAAGTCAAAGACCATGTGACCCAAAGGACAATGCCAACAGTCCTGAAGAAGGGTTACAATGCCTACAAACAAAGAGCAGGTTGGACAGTGGACCCAGAAGAAGCTCCGAGAGAGACTGGACACGTACAAGTTTGGACAAGGGAAAGCCTTACACATAGCCACTTAATAAAAGTTTTATGAATGAAGGGAGAGCATTAGAGGGCTGGGAATGAGCTATCAATGTTCAAAGGACAAAAGCAGAAAAATATAAGTGTGCCTAGAGGCAAATAACAAAAGTTGAGCTTGAGGCAGAGTAGCAACCTAAATTTAAATTTAGAGTCAGGTCATTTTACAATCTCTCATTTCAAAGAGTCATAGTGAAATAGTAGAGAGTCAGCAAGTCTCATAATCAGGAAGGCATGGATTCAAATTCCATTGCTGATGGAAACTGACTGTGAGTAACCTCTCAGTGCCCCAGGGAACTCCCTAAGATTAAAAGTGGCAAAATGGTTCTAGACTTTGCTTGGTGGAAGAAGTCTCCTTTCTGGGAGCTCCCCACGCGGAAAAAAAAAAAACCCACAGGAATAGCTTTAAAAAATTCATTTCAACAAATATTTATTATTTATACTGCAAGGTACTGTGTTCAGGTGCAGCGGATACAAAGATAAAAATAGCCATAGGGTTATAAGAGATTTTTAACCTAAAAGGGACCTGTGAGTCAATTTAATCCAAAGGTAACACTTTACAGATGAGAAAATTGAGGCTAGAGAAGTTAAGTGGCTTGAGGATAGTCACATCACCTATGAGGGAAAGTAGAGTAGCAGAAATAAAGAAAAGCTAAAATAAAGCAGTCTCAAGACAACTTGAGAAAATCCCAGGAAAGATGGGACCTCCAGAGACAGAAGTTTGCCGTGAATGACGTGCAAACACCTCTAGGCCAACGCTAGAATCGACAAACAAGAAGCCCTGGGGGTAGCTAGAGTTGGAAGGCAGCCTCAGCCTGGGAAAGGTCAGTCTGCAGGTCTAATGACTGAGAAGACTGAAGGTCCTTCCAATGTTGAGGGACACCAAGCACAACTGTGCTGACCAGAGCATCCTGGGCTGTTATCTGCCACGGAGAAGGAGCTAGCACACACCTGGTAAATGCAATAGCAAAGGGACTGGAACCCTTCTGACAGTGGGCACTTACAGGAGATTACAGACCCTGGTTTTAGTTCCAGGGCAGAGAAGACAGCTGTAGTTTGCAGCCATGATAGAGTCCATAGGGAACAAGATCATTTGGACATAGAACAGCAAGACTGTGGGCCCTAGCCATGACTTAGGAGTAGAGAGGAGAGCTGAAAGTTGAGCCCTAGGACAGACCTCAAAAAAAAACAAGAACGATGTGAGGCTTGGGGCATCATTACCTCTGGACTAGAATTTGATTACAGCAATGGCTGCTAAAAAATTAATAAATAAACAAACAAATAAGTAGATGAAAATGAGTGAGCAAAAGAGAAAGAACCCAAACATAGGTAGCTATTATATAGATAGAGAAGATCTGGGTTCATATTCAGAGGAAGATAACAGAGCTAAAACAGTCACTCCTTTTTCAGTGAGAAACATCAAACAGACTCAAGCACAAAAGAGCTTTTAGAAGAACTCAAAAAGGACTTTAAAAACCAAATAGAAGATCACAAGGAGAAAAAATATGAGCAATCTAAGAATATCAACTTGAAATAAAAAATTAACTTCAGGATGAAAATAATTCCTTGAAAACAAGAATTTCACAAAAGAAAGCTAGTAACATTTTAAAACAACAAAAAATAATAAACCAAAATCAAAGGATTGAAAAAATAGAAGAGAATGTGAGACATTTCATCAGAAAAACTGATCCAGAGAACAGATTGAGGAGAAATAATATAAGAACAGTCAGACTATCTGAAAATTATGATTAAAAAAAAAGAACCTTTATACAATATTATAAGAAATTATAAAGGAAAATTGTCTTGAAGTTTTAGAACAAAAAGAGAAAGCAGAAAGGAAAAAAATCCACCGATCTCCACCTAAAAAAGATCCTAGGAGGAAAACTTACAGGATTATCATAGCCAAGTTTCAAAGCTCCCAGGTTAAGGAGAAAATGTTAGAAACCACAAGGGGAAAAAATTAACATCATGGAGCTACAATAAGGATTACATAAGACCTAGAAGCTATTACATTGAAGGACTGTAAATCTTAGAACACTATATTTCATAGAGCAAAAGAGCTGGGGGGTAATATGACCAAGGATAACATACCCAGCAAAGTTAAGTGCAATCTTGAATGAAAAAAAAATGGACATTTAATGAATTGAAAGATTTGTGACAAAAGCAGCAGAACTTCAGAGAAAATTTGACATAAAACATCAAAGAGAAATATCAGATAAACATTAAAGATCAATTTTAAGGGACTAACTAAAGTCAAATTGTTTACTTCTTATATGTGTAAATATTATCATTACTTTTATGATTGTCATCATTATTAGGATAGCTTAAAGAAAGACTTGGGCTGAGCTGAGGATGATGGGGTGATTCTAAAAAAAACTGTGTAGGGAGAGATAAAAAGGAGTAATTATCTCATACAACAAGGCATAAAAAGAAAAATATATACAGAAGAAGCTAATGGGGGAGGTAGGTAGTGCTGGAACACTACTCTCATCAGGAATGATCCAAAGAGGGAAATATGTATATATCAACAAGGGTCTAAATGTCTTTCAAATTCAGAAAGAAATAAGAAGGCAAGGGCATAGGGTTGGAGCAGAGGATAAAGGAGAGACCCTTGGACAGGTGGGTAGGTTAAGGAATAGGAGGGCAGGGTAGCAGGCAGAAGTAAAGTAGAGGAATGAGGAGGGATAGGAATTGGGTGAGAAGGAGAGTGAGGAAAAATAGAAAGGAGGAAAATATACAAGTAAGTAGAGCTTAGAATGTGAATGGGATGAATTCACCCATAAAATGAAAATTGATAACAGATTTAAAATTTGAATTCAACAGTATGTTGCTTTCAGGAAATGCTATAAAAATTAGAGATACACACAAAGATAAACTAAAGGTCAAGGGTAGAAATTATCATGTAAAAAAGCAGTGGTAATAATCATGGTCTCAGACAAAGTTAAAGCTAAAATATATTTAAAAGAGAAAAACAGGGAAACTATACTATATGTTGGCAATATTAATTAATATTTGTTAGATCATTTAAAATAACCAGATGGTATATAATACCTGAGAGCATACCTGCCAAAACAGACACAAGAACTATATGAGCATAAACATACGACATTTTAGGCAAATAAAGTCAGATGTAAATAACCGAAGTAGTATTTATTGTTCATGGGTAGGTAAAGCCAACATTTAAAAAATGATAGTTTTACCTAATTAATCTATTTATTTAAAATTATCCCAATTAAATTACTAAAAATTATCTATTGAATTAGAAAAAATAATAAAGTTCATTTGGAAGAACAAAAGGTTAGGAATTTCAAGAAACCAGGGGAAAATTATGTAAAGGAAGTAGATGCAATTGTATCAGACCTTAAACTATATTATAAGGTGAGAGCATTGTTGAAGTATAAAACAGACCATTTTGATTACTTTAAATTAAAATTTTCTTGTATAAATAAAACCTATGCAGCCAAGAATAGAAGTAATGCAGAAAATTGAGGGAAACTTTCACAGATAATCTCTCAGAAAGGATGTGTTTGGTTGGAATATTGCTGTAGTGTAGGCAATAATGAGCTGGTTGATTTAGAAAAACATGGAAAGACCTGGACTTATGAAAGAAGATGCGCCACCTTCAGAGAAACAGATGACAAGTGGAAATAAGCATAGTATGGTCTTATAACCGTGTATAGGAGTATATATGTGTATATGTGTGTATGTTTATAGATATCTATGTATATGTATAGAGGTGTGTGTATACATACATATATGTGTGTGTGTGCATGTGTGTGTGTGTGTGTATGTTTAATTGTAACCTTGGCAGGTGGAAGGGTGGGGAGAATAAAGTAAAAAGTTCATAGGTTGTGTTCTCTTCCTTGTTGCCCACTGAAGGCAAAGGATGAATAATATTTTTTAAATGATTGCAGAAAAAAATTTACATGAAAAGTGACCAGCTGGCCAAGAAGCTGACATCTCAGAATGGGATTTGAAAATCTTGATCAAGGCTTACAATATAGAGTTGATTACTGGGCTGAAAAGGAGCACACCTAACAAAGGCTGGTGAGAATGCATTTGCCAAGTGTCTCACATATCTAATGAAAAAAAAAATTTAAACTAAAGAGAATAGGTGAGAAAGAAGACTGCTTATGTATAACCCCAAAGGTAGACAATATAGAACTCAGCAACAAAGAAAGAATATCAACTGAGACTCCCAGACTCAGAAGTTTACAGGAGACAGAAAATCTCCTATAAGAAAGTAGCCAGTAGTAAAACTCATGGTTTTTTTCCCTGGCAATCCTAGATAACTAGAATTCACTTCTTCCTTACATCCAGCTCACAGAATCTTTCTCTTCCTTTAAGAGGAAGGTCAGATACCATCTTCTGGAAGAAGCTGTCTTGATTCCCCTCCACCTCCAACTGCTAGCACCCTCCCTTCCAAACTACCTTGGATTTAATTTTGTACATATTTGTATGTATTCATTTTGGGGGCAGCTAGGTGGCACAGTGGATAGAGCACCAGCCCTGGACACTAAAGGACCTTGAGTTCAAATCCAGCCTTAAATACTTACTGGCTGTGTGATGTTGGGCAAGTCATTTAAGTCTGGTAGCCTCAGTTTCCTCATCTATAAGATGAGCTGAAGAGGAAAAGAGCAAAACACAGCAGCATCTTTGCCAAGAAAACCTTAAACAGGTTCACAAAGAGTCACATTCAACTGAAAAACAATTGAACAACAATAATCATAATATGAAATTCACAAACCAGAGACGGGAGACATAATAAGCATATGACTGAAAGTCAAAGGAAAGAGAAATAGGGAAAGCAGAATTCAAAGGGTTCAGAGGAAAGGTAATCAGGAAGCATGGGGTAAAGTATTTCCAGGAAAGCACCCACCAACAAATAAGAAAGATGTTAAAGAAAGAAATTCTAAAGACAAACGGAAACAAGTCTGATGAGGAAAAATGGAATTTGTTGGAAGAGCCATTGTGGAGGTACAGAGAACTCAGAAATCGACTTAGATTTTTAAAAGGAAATGGATAAATGGTGGTATAAAAACTGGAAAACTCAATGGCTCCCCTTATAGCCACCTCAAATACCTATAAAATATGACTCTAAACAAATTTTAGAGCTACAGAACCCACAAAGTGACAGAGAGAAACAAATCTCCCACTGAAGGCAGCCCGGCAGGAAGGGTCCATCACAGTGCTCTGGGAGCCAAGCCCAGCCCAGTGTGAGCCCCTGGTTTTAGACCTGGGGTGGCCCCAGTTTCCAGAATTATCAACCTATAAATGCCAAAGAAAAAGTGAGAGGTCAGAGTAGAAGTGTATTGGAACTGGGGTGGGGACAGAGGACCAGGTCTGGCCCCTGCCCCAGAGCTAGAAGTGGTGGAATTGTGGTGGCCCTGCAGTCACATCCATGTGGCTGATTCAGAACTCCTGGCCTGCAGATCATAGAAGGACCAAGTGAACATTCAGAGGGCAATCGCTGTTGCTTTAACCTGCTTGGATCTGGATCACTGTCTTGGGTGGTGGTCCTGAGGTGTGTGACCAGTGAGCCAGAGTTTGTGAGAGCTGCAGAGATGGCACCCTCCTAATAGCTCCAGCAGCTGTGAAAACACCAGCTATTTGAGACAAGGCTCTCCTCTCTGGAAGCAGAGTTCTACTGTGGCAAAGAGCTCAAAAGTGAAGTAACTGAGTGGCAACATGAGCAAGCAAAGGAAGCAAAGCAAGCACAGCAATCCAATTTTAGATTCCTTTTTTGGGGACAAAAAGGATCAAAGCATGGAACAGGAGGAAGACAACACAGTCAGAACTCCAGCACTAAAGGCTTCCAAGAAAAATATGAATTGGTTACAGGCCATGGAGGAGCTCAAGAAGGATTTTGAAAATCAAGGAAGAGAAGTGGAGGAAAAATTGGGAAGAGAAATGAGAATAATGCAAGAAAATCATGAAAAGAGAGTCAACAATCTGATTGAAGAAAATAACACCTTAAAAAACAGATTAACACAAATGGCAAAAGAGGTCCAAAAAGCCAATGAGGAGTAGAATGCCTTAAAAAGACACTTTGACAGATGGAAAAAGTATTTCAAAAGCTCACTGAAGAGAATCATTCCTTCAATATTAGACTGGAGCAAATGGAAGCTAATGACTTTATGAGAAATCAAAATACTATTAAATGGATCCAAACAAATGGAAAAATAGAAGGCAATGTGAAATCTCATTGGAAAGACCACTGACCTGGAAAATAGATCCAGGAGAGATAAATTAAAAATTACTGGATTACCTGAAAGCCACGACCAAAAAAAAAGAACCTAGAAATCATACTTCAAGAAATTCTCAAAGAAAATTGCCCGATATTTTAGAACCAGAGGGCAAAATAGAACCTGAAAGAATTCACTGATCACCTCATGAAAAGGTCCCAAAAAGAAAACTCCTAGGAATATTATAGCCAGGTTCCAGAGTTCCCAGATCAAGGAGAAAATATTACAAGCAGCCAAGAAGAAACAATTTGAATATCATGGAAACACAATCAAAAACACAAGATCTAGCAGCTTCTACATTAAGGGATTAAAGGGCTTGGAATACAATATTCTAGAGGTCAAAGGAGCTAGGATTAAAACCAAGAATCACCTACCTAGCAAAACTGAGTATAATGTTTCAGGGCGAAATATGGTCATTCAATGAAATAGAGGACTTTCAAGGATTCTTGATGAAAAAAAAAACCAGAGTTGAATAGAAAATTTGACATTCAAATACAAGAAGCAAAAGAAGCATGAGAAGGTAAACAGAGAAAAGAAATCATAAGGAACTTATCAAAGTTCAACTATTTACATGCCTACATGGAAAAATGATACATGTAATTCATGAAACTTTTCTCAGTATGAGGATAGTTGAAGGGAATATAAATGTGTGTGTGTGTGTATATATATGTATGTGGGTATACATACATATATATGTCTATACAGGAGGATATATGTGTGTGAATACATATGTGAGTGTGTGTATATATGTGTACAAGTATACATAGACAGAGGGCAGAGGATCTATTGAATAGGAAGGGATGGTATTTAAATGGTGAAACTGAGAGGTGAAAGAGAAATACAATGAGAGGAGATGGAGAGAGACTGAATGGGGCAAATTATCTCATGTAGAAGAGGCAAGGGATAACTGTTACAATGGAGGGGAAGAACAGGAAGGCAAAAGGGAATGGGTCAACCTTACTCTAATTGAATTTAGCTTAGGGAGGGAATGACATACACATTAAATTGGGTATCTTGCCCTACAGGAGAGTAGGGGGGGAAGGGAACAAGAGGGGGGATGATGGCGGGGAGGGCAGCTTGGTGGGGAGAGTAGTTAGAAGCACACACTTTTGAAAAGGGACAGGGTCAAAATAGAGAAAAGAACTAGTAGGGTGCAGGATTGGATGGAGGGAAATATAGTCAGTCTTTCACAATATATCCACTACAGAAATGTTTTGCATAACTGCACATGCACAACCTATACTGAATTTCTTATCTTCCCAGTAACAGTGGGTGATGAGGGAGGAAGGAAAAGAATCTGGAATTCAAAGCTGTAAAATAAAATGTTTTAAAAAATATATTGTTTTTATTTATTTATTTATTTTTTACACGCAACTGGGAAATAAGATATACAGGCACTGGAGTACGGAGATCCTTCTGGAAAGTGGGAGGAGGGATGGGGGAGGACATAGCAGAGAGCAGATTGGGGGAAGGGGTATATAGTGGGATCATAGTTTTGGGGTGGTGGATAGGGGAAAGACGGGGAGAAAATTTGCAACTCAAAATCTTGTGGAAATGAATGATGTAAACTAAAAATAAACATAAAATTTAATTAAAAGAAAAAAAAGAAATGGATAGGAGATGGAAGCAAGGTCAAGTAACAAAAGATACTTATGTAAGAAAATAGTATAATCCTTTAAAAATAGCATTAGTAGATCTGAAGGTCAGAATGTGCCAAGCTTGGTGAAGAATGCTTAAGTCAACCAAAAATGGGACTTCAGAAAATGGAGGATCAAAGAAGGCACAAGACCTTTGCTTGAGGATGATGGGACAATGATAACTGACAACAGAAGGAAGATAGAATCACTCAGTTCTTATTCTATTTCTTTTTTCTCTGCCAAGGAAAATAACTTACACAATGGAAATATCATAATAACAAAATGACTAGCAAGGAGTTGATACCCCAAAGAGTAATAAGGCCATAAGAGAACATATAGCTGCCAATCATAATGTCAAGTCACTTGCCCCACATGAACAATAGCTTCATATCCTGAGAGTCCCAGCAGATGCAATCTCTGAGCCCCAGTCAGCGAGACTTAAAATATCATGGAAAATAGGAGAGGAGCCACAGCATTGGAGGAGAAGGGCAAAAGTCCCAATTTTCAGAAAAAAAAGTGAAGAGAATCAAGTCTGCAAAACTATGGGTCAGTGAGTTTGTCTTTGGTTCCTGGGAAAAATATGAGAAGTGATGCTTAAGGAGATTGGCAATGAATATTTAGAAAGAGAAGAACTGATTACAGAGAGTCAGCAGGGTTTCATCAAGAATGGGTCATGCCAAACTAACCTCATTCCCTTTCCTTTTTTTGACAAGGTTACTAGACTAGTAGAAGAGGAGATTATTGTGGGTGTAGTTGGCCCAGATCACAGCAAAGTTTTTGATATAGTATCTCATACTACTCTTAGGGAAAAGAGATTACAAATTAGGAGGAAGGGAGGGAATATAACCTCTACTATGTGCCAGGCACTGTGCTCAGTGCTCTTTTACAACTATTACCTCATTCGATCTTCACAACAATTCTGGGATGTAGGTATTCTTATTATATCCATTTTATAGTTGAGGAAACTGAAGGAACAGAGATTAAGTGACTTGTGGGTGGTCACACAGCTAATAAATTAAACTGAGGCCAAACTGGAAGTGCTCTATCCACTGCACCATCAGCTGTGACTATTAGACAATAAATACAACCTGATGATTCACTAGTGAGATACTGATGAGAAAATAATGTACTCAGATGAATTTGGAACTTATTGTAAGTATTTTGCAAATTTTAAACAATGCATAAATTCTAGCTATTATTATTATTAACTAGTAAAATGTGTGGGGCCTATAGATGGCTCTGCTTTAGGGGGTTAATCAACTCAGTAGTGGTTGTAATAAAGAACAAACAGCCTTCCAAACATATTTTATTCCAAAAAGTATTTTTCCCTACATTCCATCACTAAAATCCAACAGCAAGAATGATGAGGACATTGTGTTTATGTTGGTATTAAGTAAAAATAATGTTATTACAGCTTTATAAGGAAGAGCTACAATAACCCAAGGAAGCTTAACATACCAAAATGGTTATGTGTTTGTTTGTTTCTAAGCTAGGGTTTGGAATTTTAACTACCATGCTCTCTTTGGAGAAATAAAACATTGAAAAAATTCTATGACAAGGGAGAAGTTCTAGCCTACATATAAGGAACATGCCTCGCACAGCTAATTCATTCTGCATCAGTAACTGACCACCAGGAAAAGATTCCAGAGACATGATGAAAGAATCAGACAAATGAGACAGAGGAAAAAACTTAGAATCACAAGATGATTGATATAGGATTCGAAGAGATGTGGGGGGGTCATCTAGCCCAAACTCCTCAATTTACAGATGAGGAAACTAGGACCAATAGTGGTCAAGTAACTCACCTAAGTGACATGCATCCTAAGGGGGCACAGCCTTGATTTAAGCCCAAATACTCTGACTAAAACTCCAAGTCTCTTTCCATTACACCAGAACACAATCAAAAAGTGTCCAGACGTGGAATGTGCCACAATAGTTTGTGAGTTTCTTATCTCTTGGACTACAGTCTATGGAATTCATGATTTTGGTTGAGATAGAGTTCAATGACCCTAAGGTTCTCTCTTAAGATTCTATACCTAGTCTGCCAAGGAATAAAATACCTGAAATAAGGATTGGAAGTATAGAATATTCTCCTTCCACTCTACCCTATCACATGCCTTCAACTTTCCTCAACTTTGTCATGGGAACCCAGTTTTTTTAGTAAAAATTAAAAGCTGGCATTTTAGCATTGGGATACTGCCCCAAATTTCCCCTCCCCACATATACACACACACCACTAATAGCTGAAATCAAGAATTCAGTGACCAAGGAGGGGTGGAGCCAAGATGGTGGAGTAAAAGCAAGAACTTGCTTGACCTCCCCACTCCAATGACCTCCAATACCTGTAAAAAAAAATGACTCTAAACAATTTTTAGAGCTACAGAACCCACAAAGTGACAGAGAGAAACAAATCTCCCACTTAAGGCAGCCTGGCAGGCTGACAGGAAGGGTCTATTGCACCTGGCTGGGAGTCCAAGCACAGTCCAACTTGAGCTACACAAGCCCAGACTTGTGCGGCTCAAACTAGTAGGAGCAGATTTCAGGATAGAGAATCACAGGCAGCTGTGGCAGTTTCCAGACTTTTCAAACCATAAATGCCAAAAAGGGAGTAAAAGGTCAGTAGGGAACCCTGTTGGAACCAGGTGAGAGAAGAGTGCTCTCTGGCCCCTGCCTCCAGGGTGAGAGGTGGCAACAGTACAGAAGCTGCAGCTGCTGCCATGTGGCTGCCTCAAGAGCTGCTGGCCTCCAGATCATAGGGGGACTAAGCGACCATTAAGAGGGAAATTGCTCTTGCTTTGACCTACTTGGATCTGGGTTGCAGTCTTGGGTGGTGGTCCTGGGGTGAGGAATGCTAGTGTGCCAAAGTTTGTGGTGGCTATAGAGAGGGCTTCCTTTTCATAGCTCTGAAAACAGCTCTGACAATAACTTCAAAAACTCCAGCAATTTGGGACACAGCTCTCTCCACTCTGGAAGCAGAATTCTACCATGGCAAAGAGCTCAAAAGTCAAGTCATTGGCTGGCAATTTGAGCAATCAGAAGAAGCACAATCAGACCATAGAATCTTTTGGGGGGGATAAAAAAGGAGCAAAACATGGAACCAGAAGAAGAAAACAAAGTCAAAACTCCTGCATCTAAAGCTCACAAGAAAAATATGAATTGGTCACAGGCCATGGAGGAGCTCAAGAAGAATTTTAAAAATCAAGTAAGGGATTTGGAGGAAAAATTGGGAAGAGAAATGAGAATGATGCAAGAAAATCATGAAAAGAGAGTCAACAACCTAACTGAAAAAATAACACCTTAAAAAAATAGATTAACTCAAATGACAAAAGAGGCCCAAAAAGCCAATGAGGAGAAGAATGCCTTAAAAAAGCACTCCAGAATTTCAAGTGGAAAAGAAGGTCCAAAAACTCACAGAAGAAAATAATTCCATCAAAATTAGAATGGAGCAAACAGAAGCCAATGACTTTATGAAAAGTTATAAAACAGAACCAAAAGAATGAAAAAATAGAAGACAATGTGAAATATCTCATTGGAAAAACCACTGACCCAAAAAATAGATCCAGGAGAAATATTTTTTTCAATTATTGGACTACCTGAAAGCCATGATTTAAAAAAAGAGCCTAGAAATTTTCCTTCAAGAAATTCTCAAGGAAAATTGTCCTGATATTCTAGAACAAGGGGGCAAAACAGACATTGAAAGAATTCACCAATTGCCTCTTGAAAAAGATCCCCAAAAGAAAACTCCTAGGAATATTAAAGCCAAATTCCAGAATTCCTAGGTCAAGGAGAAAATATTACAAGCCGCCAGGAAGAAACAATTTGAGTATGGTGGAAACAATCAGGATAACACAAGATCTATCAGCTTCTACATTAAGGGATCAAAGGGCTTGGAATATGATATTCTGGAGGTCAAAGGAGCTAGGGTTAAAACCAAGAATCACCTACCCAGCAAAACTGAATATAATGCTTCAGGGAAAAATATGGTTATTCAATGAAATAGAGGACTCTCAAGCATTCTTGCTGAAAAAAACAGAGCTAAACAGAAAATTTGACTTTCAGATACAAGAAGCAAGAGAAGCATAAGAAGGTAAACAGGGAAAAGAAATCATAAGGAACTTATTAAAGTTGAACTATTTACATTCCTACATGGAAAGATAATAATTATAACTCGTGAGACTTTTCTCAATATGAGGATAGTTGAAGGGAATATATATGTATGAATGTATGTATATATATATATGTATATGTACATATATATATAGGTATAGGAGGGTGTATGTGTATAAAAATATATATGTGAATGTGTGTATATGTGTGTACATTAATACATAGAGGGCACAGGTGAGTTGAATATGAAGGGATGATATCTAAAAATAAAATTAAGAGGTGAGAGAGGAATATATTGGGAGAAGGAGAAAGGGAGAGATAGAATAGGGTAAATTATAAAAGAGGCAAGAGAAAACTGTTACAATGGAGAGGAAGAACAGGAATGTAGAAGGGAATGGGTCAACCTGATTCTCACTGAATTTGATTGAAGGAGGGAATAACATACACACTTAATTGGGTATCTTCCCTACAGGAAAGTAGGGGGGAAGGGGAGAAGAGGGAGGATGATAGAAGGGAGGGCAAATGGGAGAGAGAGTAGTTAGAAGCAAACACTTTTGTTTATTTTTTTTAGCTTTTTTTGGAGGGAGGAGGACAGGGCAATTGGGGTTAAGGTCACACAGCTAGTACGTGTCAAGTGTCTGAGGACAGATTTGAACTCAGGTCCTCCTGACTCCACGGCCAGTGCTCTATTTACTGCACCACCTAGCCACCCCCAGAAGCAAGACTTATGAAAAGGGACAGGGTCAAAGTAGAAAATAGAATAAGTGGGGGGCAGGATAAGATGGAGGGAAATATAGTTAGTCTTTCACAATATAACTACTATGGAAATGTTTTGCGTAACTACACATGTACAACCTATATTGAATTGCATGTCCTCCTAATGGGGGTGGGTGAGGAGGGAAGAATGGAAAAAATCTAGAAATCAAAGTTTTAAAAACAAATGTCAAAAAAATTGGTTTTTACATGCAACTAGGAAATAAGATATACAGGCACTGGGGTATAGAAATACATCTTGCCCTACTAGAAAGTTAGGGGGGAGGGGAAAAATATAAGAGAGAGCAGATTGGGGGAAGGGGCATTCCATAGGCTCGCTATCTTGGTGTGGGGATAAGGGAAAGACGGGGAGAAAATTTGTAACTCAAAGTCTTGTGGGGATGAATGTTGAAAACTAAAAATAAATAAATAAATTGGAAAAAAAAATGATTCAGTGACCTATTAGACCTACTATATTTCCTTTTCATGTATATTCATGTAAGTCATTGACTTCCTTAATTTATATACCTAGCAATGGAATATTTGGGTCAAAATGTAGACATTTTGGTCATTTGCTTAACCTAACTCCAAACTGCTTTCACAATCATTTTTTAGTAACCACAGTTCAGAATGGGAAATGAACAAGATGGTCATCCCCAGGATTGTAGTATCAAATCACATGACAGGATTTTCTGATTATGCACTTTTGTAAAAAGTAAATACCCAAGAAGGACAGAGCCTAGAAATATAATTCAACCTGAAAAATTCCTTTCTAGTTAGAAAAAGACAACTATGGGTTCTCCTATTTTCAAATGTCCAGAGAAAATAGGACTTCTGTCTTTTTCCTTTTGTTTACATATAAGAAAGGGATGCAGAAACTCTAGCACTTTGAAGAGCAAGTTCCAGATTCTAAGAATAAATCTTCTGGCTTTGTCCCTGAGGATTTTGGAAGCAATCAGGTTTTACTTGGGAAAAGCCTAAGGGTTAGAGAGAAACCACCAGAAGGAGGGAGTGTGTTATGGCAAAAAGCTTATTGGATCTAGAGTCAAAGGACATGCATTCAAATTCCACCTCTGATATTTACCTGTGGGACATGGGCAAATTCCTTAACCCCCTGGGCTTGAGTTTCTTAGTCTATAAAATGACTGTGATATTTCTTCTAGTTCTATGATCCTAAGCACATTCAGAGGGTTGCCTTCAAAGACTTTTAACACAATACTGAGCATATTTGAGGCATGAACACAAGGTTTTAACACTTAAATTAAGAGATTCAAGGTGAATTAAAAAAAAGCTTTATTCTTAAATCTAGAGAAAACCAGGTTTAGATTAAGCTAGGATTGTTAACAATTACGTAAGTAATTAGTAAAATACCTAACTGTATCTGGGAATTTGTATTTCCTTAAATCTTGTCCTAATTACATTTCCTATTTAAATAGAATAATTAGTAACACTACTTAGTTTTTATACTTAGCTATGAAAGGCTGGCTATCTTTGTGGCTATATATATATGTATGCCTCTCATTTCTCTGTTTGGGGAGGGGGATCTTTATGTATATGTTTCTCTCCCATTTAGTCACTGCCTCTTTTTAGTTACTTTATGTTTTTCTTACCCATCTTTCTCTTTTAATTGACCATACTATAGAACTTCAGTTAAATGTGCTTTTTATTATTTACTGTATTTATTGAATGGAGTAGTTTTATGTTCTCTGTTCTTAATTTAAAAGAGTGGAATGTTTTATATTCCCATTTTAAAAACAAAACCAAATTAAGTTATTTTCTACTTTTGGGTCCCTCAGTAGGAAAATAGCTCACACCCCTGACTGAAATGACTTGGCAGAATACTATAATCTCATCAGTATGAGTACTCTTTTCAATGTTGTAGCTCACACCTCATCCACACCTTCTTAAAATATTGACTCACTCCCCAAATGTTACCATCAACAGAGAGCTCACCCAGAGTGTCAGGGCATCTCCTGACATTACCTGGGTATCACAGGAGCCTAATGGCGGCCCCTAGATAATCCCTTATTTTTACTCACACTACCTGACCAGTCTACCTTCTCTTCCTTTCTGGTGCACAATTCATCATTGGTAACATGCTTTTCAAACCCATCGTTTGTCTCTCCTCTACCCTCACCTACAACATTAATTCTATGGATATTAAATTTCCATGAATATTGGCATTATATTCCATACTTGTATCCCTAGTGCTTAGCACAGTGTTTTTCACACAACAGATATTTAATAAAGATTGGTTTTTGGTAGCAGATTGAGAAATTGCTTTCAGCTCAAGGGATTATGGAAGGTTTCATACAGGAAGGAGCATTTAAATTGAACCTTGAAAGATGAGGAATAATTGGAAAGAAAGAGATGGAAAAGCAGATATTTCATGTGAAGAGAATATGGTGAGTCAAATTAGAGAGGTAAAAAAGCATAGATTATATTTAGAGAATGGATACTAGCTCCAGCAAAGAGGAACAGAATATATAAAGGCAAAAAGGAAGATTAGGACCAATATTTTTTAATTAAGTAATAATACAAATAATATATAAATATACTTTTTTAATTTTACAAATGATATATAAAAAACAGGGCAGTGAATAGAGTACTGGCCCTGGAGTCAAGAGGACCTGAGTTCAAATCTGGCCTCAGACATTTACTAGCCATGTGACCTTGGACTTAACTACAATTGCCCTCCAAAAAGCAAAACAAAACAGAAGTGATATATAAAAAATACAAGGCAACCTATAATTAGATGACCAAATAAGTGACAATTATTTTCATATGAGTTGAAGATCAGAGTTACCAATATGGCCTAGAGTGATCAGAAAGGCCTAATTGAGGAAGGGGGAGAGTTGAGTTGCACCTTAAATAAGAATCACAATCGGGATAGGCAGAATGTGGGGGAAA
The DNA here is from genome assembly GCA_028646515.1 of Pseudochirops corinnae. Classification (NCBI taxonomy): domain Eukaryota; kingdom Metazoa; phylum Chordata; class Mammalia; order Diprotodontia; family Pseudocheiridae; genus Pseudochirops; species Pseudochirops corinnae. The sequence goes on along the minus strand of CM053587.1, from coordinate 240,877,947 downwards.
ACATTTGAAGGAGGGGATATGGCATAAGCAAAGGCTTAGGACTGGGTATGAACTTGGGGTATTCTAAGAACAATGGAAGTCTGGTTTGGATGGAGATTGCTTGATGCTGAGAGAAATGAAACTGGTTTGGAATCAGATTATGAAAAAATTTGAGAAGTCTATACTTAATCCTAGGGGCAAGAGGAAGCCACTGTGTATTTTTAAGCAGAGGAGCCATGTGTCATCATGGATTTGCTGTGTAAGATTTCACCCATCATGGCACTGCAAAGGGAAAGAATCCCTATTTCTCTAAAATAACGGAATTATATTTGTTCTTCAAAATCCAAATCAAAAGATCAAAAGGTAAAAGGATCAAAACATGAAAGTTAGAAGAAGGTCATTTCAGTTCAATATAACAAAGAACTTTCTAACAATTGCTACTGTTCGGTTGTTTCAGTCATGTCTGCCTCTTCATAACTCCATTTGGGGTTTTATTGGCAAAGATACTGAAATGGTTTGTCCTTTCCTTCTCTAGCTCATTTTACAGAAGAGGAAGCTAAAGCAAACAGGGTTAAGTGACTTGTCCCTAGTCACAGAGCTAGTAAAGGTCTGGGGCCAGATTTGAACCTAAGAAGATGAGTCTTCCTGACTTCAGGCCCAGCACTCCATCCACTACACTACCTACTATCCCCTTCTAACAATCAGAGCTGTCCAAAAGTGGATTTGGATACTCTGTGACATAACAACTATCATTTGACATATTAAAAGATATTTTATAAGTGATTTGCATACTGGCAAGGCTGTTGGTCAAATGATCTCTCATATCCCTCACGTATTATGATTAATTGAAACAGAGGCTTTTTGTCAAACCACGTCAATCCAAAGTTTATGAACTTTCTGGCTTTCTTTGAAACTTGCATTGATTTTTTCCTTCACAAAAGAAGTCCAGTGAAAACCAACTCAATGGGCATTTATTGAGACTCTATTACATGCAAGGTCCTGGGAATAGAAAGACAAATTGAAAAACAGTCCCTGCTCTCAAAGAATTTACTTACATTCTATTGAGAAGATACAGTATGTATAGTAGAAAGAATATCTACCAGAGTCCCCTACCATTTGAACTGGATTATTTCTTTTCCTTACAAGGTACCAAAAACATTCTGGAAATTCAATCGGTTTAGGGGACTAAAGGCTCAGGTTGTTGATGTGGCTTTCTGTGTGCTTGAAAAGAAAAGGCATCTCCCTGGTGCCTGACCTGTAGACCACCATGGGTAACTTAGAAGCAGGAGAACCGCGCTCAGCTCAATAAACCCAGAATCCTGTTGAATACTGTCATGGCTACATAAATCTTCATTTGTTAACTGTTATATGGACTGCAAATGTCTTGTTTTGTTCTTCTCAAACTTAATTTATCAGGATTCTGGCCTGATCAGTCCTGGTCATCAAGAACATATAAACAGATAAGTGTAGACATGAAAATCTGAGGAAGGAGACTACACTAAGGGACCAGATAAGACTTCCACTAGAAAGTGAGCCACATGAGATGAGCCTTTTGTAAGAAGCTAGAAAGTCTAAAAAAGTAGATGGGAGGAGAGAAAATATTCCAATATGCCAGGCAACACACACACACAAAAATATATTCAAAATATACAGAAAATAATTACAAGGTAATTGGGGGGGGGGGTGTAAGACAATTGCAGCTGAGGGGATCAGGAAAAATTTCATGCAGCAAATGGGCTCTAAGATAAACTTTGAAGAACAGGAGAGATTTTAAGACGTAGCAAAATGCTAGATGGCACAGTGGATAGAGCAGTGGGCCTAGAGTCAGGAAGACCTGAGTTCAAATGTGGCCTCAATGTGACCCTGGGAAAGTCACTTAACCCTGTTTGCCTCAGTTTCCTCATCTGTAAAATGAGTTGGAGAAGGAAATGGCAAAGCACTCCAGGATCTTTCTGAAAAAAATCCCAAATGGGATCACAAAGCATAGGACACAAATGAACAACAGCAATAAGTAGAGAATGCGTTTTGGTCATGTCATAGGAAACAATGTGTGCAAAGACATGGCAACTGGAGATGAAATTATTCTGTGTGAGGAACCACAAAAAGGCCAGCCTGAACTAGAGAAGGTATGAAGGAAAGCAAACTACAATAAGACTAAAAGGGTGGGCTGGAGCCAGGCTCTAAAGGGATTTAGATGTCAATCAGCAGAATTTGTATTTAAGCCTAGGAGCCTCTGGAGTTTACTGAGGAGGTGACTAACATCATCACACGTGTTTAGGAAAAGACCATTGACAGGTGCATAGAGGACAGACTAGAAAAAGGAGAGACCAGAGGCAGGGAGACTAAGCAAGAGGCTGAGTTAACTAAGCAAGAGGCATTAAATTCCTAAAATAGGGTGGGTTGTGGGAATGGAGAGAAGGGGATGGAGGTGATAGATGCTGCAGAGGTGTCCACATTTCACTCAGGCCAAACTTCAGCCCTTGGAAGTTCCATCTTTTCCAAGGTCCTCTCAAGTTATCTCAGGAGGATAATGGCTTTACTCCTTTATTTCTGCTGCTCTACATTCATATCATGGCGATTTCCCGAACTGGAAACCCTAGAAATTTCTGACCTACTCCACCATCTTCCCAGAATGACCCTAGAAGGGAAAATACTGACAGAATATCAGATGTGAATTTAAGTCAAGGGGAGAAAAAGTGGGAACCCAATCCAAATGTCCCAGAGGGACTTTCATTTGCTTAGGTTCTAGATCTAGAAGAGCACGAATTGCCCTGTATGCTTTGCTCTGGCAGAAATGAGGCTCTACAAGGCCCTGAGACTTGTATAAGACATGGAGAAGACATAGATCTTACCCTCTAGGAGTTTATAATCTAAGAATATTCTCAAAACAGTATTGTTGCTTCTTTGCCTTGACTCTCCTCATCAGGTTTTCCGTTAATTTTTCCAAATACCAAGAATAGTCTGCCTGAAGGCAAACTTACAAAGTGCTACCTCACAATCACACTAACTTTTCAATCCCTCTGGCAATATTTTACAGCAATTACCTTCAAAAAGAGAAGCTCTTTATTATACATGAGGCAAGAGACATACAGTAACCGCAGTTTTTCAACAAAAATAACCCTATAAATTAATACATGCTGGTTGGTGAATAGGCACACTGAGCTGGAAGAGCTTCTAATCCTTTTAAAATTAATGTAAATTCAAATGTAATTAAAGATGAATAGCTCAGAAACATCTTTGCTATGACAGCAGAAACCAACGTAGACTCAGAGAAGGTCTTTAAGGCAAACAAAGCCCTGGCAAGGAATAAAGCGTTTTTCATCGGGAAAGTACCCATACAGACAGAACCAGACTGAATAAGCCTTTTTATTTTTAACTCAAGGACTGCTAAATTGCTCTGTGTGTGAGTGTGTGTGTGTGTGTGTGTGTGTATGTATACATATATATATATATTTTTTAAACCCAACCCACATATTCAATAAAGTATGATATTCTTCTGCTAGAATGCAACACAAAATTCCCTTACAAAAATTAAATTTTGTATTAAAATAATAAGCCAAAAAAGAAGAGAAATTATCAGGCTAATATCCTATCAGAGTCACTAATGCATCTTTCTAAATAAAGTCCATCAACAAAAATTTGGACTATATTAAGAGTTCCCGTTTTCTCCCCACTTCCTCTCATAAACATGGTCCATCATGGGAAAGTTTGATTCATATAAAGGAAATAAGCATAAAACTTGGATCCATTCCCCAAACATTTTCAGATCCTAACCCAAAACATATTTGGAGAAATATCTGTTCACAATGTTGTAGTAAAGTGATTTTATATAACAAGTTAATATGTTACTTTGAAAATAATGGTTCCAAGATTAAAAGAGCCTTTAAGTAGAAACTGACTAATTAAAAAACCATACAACATGTGTAAATTGTGTTCAAAGGCTTTTCTTTATTTTTAATTGTAATTACTTGCTCGGAAATGTAAATGTTTCAGTTCTGCGCCAGTAAAATAATTTACTGCCAATGGAGCTTTCCTTTACCCTGTCATTTTATATCCATGTATCTGCGGACTGTTAGAACATATGTCTTTAATACTGCTACAAACCAGTAATCTCATCAATGTCGATGTTCTTTTCCCTGATACCAAAGAGAACCCTCTCATTCTGTGTAACTTTCGCCTATGTCCTTCTTCTAAAAATCCTCCACTGAGAATCTACTCAAGGTACTGCCACCCTTTGCAGATTCTTACTAATTCAGTGGATACTTACTAATGGAGCCCCAAAATAACCAAAAGTTATTTCTCCCTCTTGCCAAAGGACAAGCCAACCATTTCTAGTTATACATCTCATCTGGTCAATCAATCAAAAAATATTTATTAAGAATCCACCTTGCACCAAGTACTGTGCTAGGTACTGGGAAACCAAAGGCCAAAACAATATAATTTCTACCTTCAAGGAGCTTACATTCTATTGGAGTAGACAATAGGTACATAATAAGAAGCAGCTTGGCTTAATTAATTAAACTCCTGCTCTTGGAGTTAGGAAGACTTAAATTCAAATCCTGCTTCAGATACTTATTAGTTCTGTAACCCTCTGTTAACCTCTCTCAGCTTCAATCTTCTCAGCTCCAAAATAGAGACAATCATAATGACAATTACTAATAATGGCTGGCATTTAAGAAAATGGCAAACCACTCCAGTATCTTTGCCAAGAAAACCCCAAGTGTGGTCACAAAGAGTTGGACACAACTGAGAGAACTACACAAATATAGCACTTACAGTGTTCCAGGTCCTATGCTAAGCACTTTACAACTCTTATCTTCTTTGATCCTCACAACAGCCCTGGGAAGTAGGTACTATATCTCTATATACATACATACATACATACATACACACACACACACACACACACATATATGTCTGTAACACTGCTACAAGTCAGTAATCTCATCAATGTAGATGTTCTTTCCCCTGATGCTGATGAGAACCTTCTCATTCTGTGCAACTTTCTCCTATGTCCTTCATATATATAAATATATATATATATACACACACACATATATACATATATATGTATGTATGTATATATGTATATATATACATACACATATACATATATAGTATGTATATGTGTATACACACACACACACACATATATATTTATATACTTTACTTATCTCCATTTTACAGATGAGAAAACTAAGGCAGACAGGTTATGACTTGCCCAAGATCACACTAAGTTGTCTAAGGCCAGATTTAAATGAGGAAACTGAGAAAGATGTGAACTAAGTGACTTGCCAAAGGTCACACAGTCCCTACATTTCTGAAGTCAAATTTGGTATCAGCTCTTTCTGACTGAAGGCCCACAGCTCTCCCCATTACACCACCAAGCTGTCTCAAATTATTATTTGAAAATAGTACTTACTTTGCGGGCTAACTGTGAGGATCAACTGAAAGAATATATGTAAAGTCCTTAAAGTGCTATATAAATGTTGGCCATTATTATAAGTACACACAGAAAACAAAATAAAAAGAGGCTAAGTTTGGGAGGGAGGGCACTCACAGCCAGGGAGATCAGAAAAGGTTTTCTAGAAAAAGAGGTGCTTGGGCTGAGTCTTAAAGAAAACAAGAGTTTCTAAGAGGCAAAAGTAAGTGGGGGGGAATATTCCAGGCATTGGGTGGAGGAGAGGGGTTGGTCAGAGGAAGAGGACAGACAGGAGATGGAGTTTCACATGGGAAAAACAGGAAGACAACCCACATGGCCGGACTGCACACAGAAGGGGGAATACTGCATGATGAGCCTGGAAAGGTAGAGTGCGGCCAGCTTGTGAAGGGTGTTAAAAACTAATATTAGCTGACATTTATATAGTGCTCTATGGTTTACCAAGCACCGTACACGCAGGGTCTCTCATTTGTTCCTCACATCAAATGCCCAACATAAGAGCTTATATTTGATCCTAGAGACAACAGAAAATTTCTGGAGTTTATCGAGCAAAGGAGTGACAAGGTCAGAGCTGGGCTTAAGGAAACTCATTCTGGCAGTCAGGTGGAAGATGAAGTGGAGAGGGAAGAGATTTCAGGCAGGGATACCAAAGAGGAGGTCACAGCCAGGGTTCAGGCAAAGCTCTAAGTGATCTAGGGCTGTCACCATATGACTGGTGAGAATGGAACAAAATGCAGATCATGTGGAGTCAATGAGAAGATTTGGCAACTGACTGGCTACATTGGAGAGTGAAGAGGAAAGGCTAATTAATGCTGAGGTCACAAACTCGGAAGACTGGAAGATGGGGCTGCTCTAGAATGAAACAGAGAATTTAGAAGAGATCTGGGTCGACATTCCGTGTGTTACATCTTCTGAGCAAGTTTTGCTGGGTAATGGGCTGAAGACTTCTCAAACCTACCATCAGCCCCTTCATTTTTCCTTTGGAATATCTTCTATTTTATTTTATCTGAGACTGCAGTAATTCGTGCAACCATACAAGCATCATTAGAAGAATATTAATTTTTTAAAATAGCTCTTTGTTTCAGGGAGAACCTTGAAGTCATTAAAAGCATTGCACAATTTTCCCAAAACAATCAAGACCATTCTTTTCTTTCTGTTAAATTCTGGGCCCAGTTAATTGCTTATTGTGAATCTCTCTAAGACATATGTATGCACCAGTGGACAAATTCTAGGAGTTATCCACCCAATTGTAAATGACAGCCTGTACACTAACTGTTCTTCACCTACTTTGCGGGCTAAGTGTGATGCTGTGTATATGTAAGGTATATGTGTAATGCATTCTTTAATTTGGTGCAAGCCAATGACTTCCATGAGGTAAAGGGTGGGGAGGGACTCCTAGTATGGTAATTCCTGCTAGCAAAACATGAAAAAAATCTGTCACTTATAATCTTAGAAAGTTGCCTGACTAACTGAGAGGATAAGTGATTTATTGATGATCATATAGCTAGTATATATCAGAGTAGGACTATACCTAGGTTTTACTGAACAGGTTTTACTGTCTTCAAGGACTGGTCTCCATCCACTATAACATGGTCTCCAGCAGAACAGAACTCCGAGGGCAAGGTCCGTTTTTGTTTTGTTTTATATCTTTACAACCAATCACAGTGCCCTGCATGTAGATGTTCATTAATGTTTATTGGACTGGATTGTCCTTCAATGCATTTTTAATACAAATTAAGCAGTAAATTAATTAATGAGGGTTTTCTTCCATTCTGTGTATCATGCAGTAGAGTTACGAGTTTGCATATAACTTAGAGGATCCCCATTTCATTGATATGGGTCCTTCCACCACCTACACCAACTGCTACCCCTATGTCCCTTGTTGTCCTTGTATTTTTGGGACAGGAATATTTAACACCTTGTTAAGACTTCCCAGGGAAGTCAAAGACAAAAAAAGAAAGGCCCCATACACAATAAAAGATTCACAGCAGCACTTTTTTGCTTTATCAAAAACTTAAAAGCAAAGTAGATACTCATTAGCTGTTGTTTGTTCAGTAATTTTCAGTTGTGTCCAACTCTTGTTGACTTCATTTGGGATTTTCTGGGTAAATACACTAGAGTGATTTACCATTTCCTTCTCCAAATCGTTTTACAGATAAAGAAATTAAGACAAACCAGGTTGAGTGACTTGCCTAGGATCACACAGCTAGTAAGTGTCTAAGGCCAGATTTGAACTCACAAAGAAAGTTTTCCTGACTCCAGGCCTGGGGCTCTATCTACTGCACCACGGAGCTGTGAAATAGGAATGCAAAGAAACATTAATGTGCCATAAGAAATTACAAACATAAAGAATTCAGAAAAACATAGGAAGATCTATGAATTGATATAGAGTTAAATAAACAGAAGAGATACACACAATGACCCCAACAATTCAAAGAAAAACAATATTGAAATCAACTTAAACTCTTGAGTAATTATGATGGCTAATCCTGACTAAGGAGAAGAGATAAAATAAAGTCCCTCCTATAGGGACATAACATTGAGTATATTGTCTGATTAGGTCACAATTCTGATTGGTTTTGCCTGTTACTCTTTGTTACAAAGGAGAGATCATTTGTGGGAGAGTGGGAGGGGTATCTGGAGATGACCATGATGTAAAAACAAAAGGCATCAACAAAACTTATTTTAAAATAAAACAAAAACAATGGATCCCCTAGTCTTCTTAAAAATATTAGAAAATTATTCTATTTAACAAAGAAAATCTTTATGGAAGGAAGAAAATTAAATGAAGAAAATCTTCATGGAGGGAAGGCTTAAAAGAATATGGTGTAGAAAATATTTGTGCATTGATTTTTTTTTAACCACATAGATTTGTGTGCAATGTACTTCAGATGCAATGCAGTCCTAATGCCTTGGAAAACTCAGAATGACAAGATTAGCAAATTCCAAAGATTCAGAGAATTTTAAAGAGTTTAAATTTGAAAAACATCTAGAGGAGACTAACGGCTGTTTCTATAAACAAACAATAAGAGATGGTTGGACTAGAACTTGAAATGGAGTCTTCAGGAAGAAAACTGAGCAACTTTTCTCCTGGGCTATTACAGCAAGCTATATTTCTTGTACTTTCTTGGTCTATCATATCAGAGGATCTCATTGTTTTCATATTTAGGTGAGAAAAGGTAGATCAGAATTCCTGGTTTCATCAATACAGAAAGCATCTTGACTGATTGCTATAAAGAAGCTGAGTAAGACTAAGAATGACATTCTGAAGACGTCTCAACTAAACAATGGAAAGTGTAAGGAAATGGGTTTAAAGAGTTATACTTTATTTCTGGGAAACGGAATTTTCATGCTTTTTATGCAGTTACACAAATGACATTTTCCTTATTTAGCACAGAGACTTCCCAGTGTGGAAACTCCTTCCACTAACATATAGCAATGATTCTGAAGATCACAGTCTAAGGCACAGAGACTGACTTACCTAAATTTAAATATGTAGTATTAGAAGTAGGATCTCAACCCAGGTGTTCCTGTCTCCAAACCTAGCATTTGATCCACAATGTCATGCTGCCTTCGCATTATGCTTATTAATAAAACACCTGAGTGCCCCCTTCAAGGACTAACTCTACTGTATGCTCCCTCAGGTTCAAGACATATTGTGACTATGGATCAATGTCCACTCAAAACCACTGCTCCTAAGCCTTCGCTGGTGTATTTACTTTTACTAGACACATTCATTTAAAGCAAAAAATATTTAGTTAAATAGCATACCAAGAAAAGTAACATGAAAATTTTCCCCATACACATATGGAGCATATTATCCCAGAATACATATGACCAGAGAACACATAAAGAATGTGCATGACCTAGGGACATAAAGAACATACATACAGGAAACACACATAGCTAGGACAATGCCCACCTCTAAAGCTGTATCATGGCCAATGTCCTCTGGTGATATTACCCTATTCTTTGCTACCTGTCATTATGTTCCCTTTTTAGACATTAAGTTATTACGGTGTGTGGTGTCTCCATACTCTACTGGGCATCTCCACAGACTCAGAGACACAGAGTTTCTCTTTACTACCATCTGTGGGTCTTCAGCCTCTTCAAGGATATGTTACACTCTTCTACCATGAGCTAGGATACAGCGACTAATAAGCCTCTCCCTGGCCAGGGAGGATTAAAGCTGTTTTAATGCATAATCAAGTCACCACAATCATCTGGAAGGAGAAACAAAGTCCGCAGAATTCTTTAGGATAAGAGTAAGACTATTTTTTTTTAACATTTCATTCTTTGTACTGACTGAAAGTCTCTGGACCCAGTCAACTATCTTGCTTGGTAATAGAAATTTTCTTTTAACTCCTGTTAAATCCCTGATTCTCAGTCTGTGTACCCAAAACTCATCTTGAGGACTCCATTATAACAAGATCCCACAGGAGCTGTGTGGAGTCCGTGGCCATGAGGCTTTCCATCATGTTTCCTGATTGGCATGCAAATAAACATAGTGACAGAAATAAAAAGGCTAGGTACATATGGCCATTCCACATTCCTGCCTTTATTATGCATATCTGCAGGCAATAAAATTACCCACTTTTGCGCCACAATCTGGTTACCTCATGTCCTTAGATTAGATCACTTCAAAGATAGGTCACATGAATTAAATGTGTTGAATCATACTGAGACTGAGATCACTATATAAAACACATACTTGAGGTAAAATATAAAGGAGAACACTGAATGTAATAGTGTAAGCATATCATTATTGTCATTGTTCCTATGCTTACTCATTTCATTTAGCTAAGAGTTTTAAGATATATGCTGTCAGAGAATGTTAAAGCATGAAAGAACAATGGAGATTCTATAACTCCATCCTTATTTTACAAATGACAAAAGTAAGGACCAGAGAAATAATGACTCACAGACAGTCACACAGTGATAGAGACAAGACTAAACTCAGGTCTTTCCAATGCCTCCCTATTTGCACACATTCTATTATGTTTACATAAGTGTAAACATTACAAGAGAAAGGCTACAGGCTACCGAGTACAGAACAGCAAAAGTACCCATGCATTTCCCAATTTTACCTGCTAGAATATATTAATAAGTTAACAATGTACTATAAAAACACTTTGCAGTTACAAGCATACCTATCACTCAAACCACTTAAAGCAAGCCAAAAATAACTAGTGTAGATGACTGGCATTGTTTTCTCTAGCATACCTCCTGGTACGATAGAGTACTGCACAGATGGACCTTGTGTCAAGATTTGTATATCCTCTCAGTTTTTAAGCAACAGTGGCTCTCCCTACTCTTAAGCCACTGTTTCTGAATTTTACTCTAATACCCTTCCATTCATCTTTGGAAAGTTTCAGCAAGAGAATGTCATTTCTCTATCTCCAAGGAAGTCATAGGAAATGAAAAAGCCTATGAGACATACTAGATCTGTTCACTTAGAGTTCCAAAAAGGAAAAAGATGAAAAGAAAGCTCCTACATACACTGAACTATTTATAGCAACATTTTTTTGTAGTAGCAAAGAGGAGGAAACAAGATCCTTGCCCATCAACCCGGGAATGGCTAAACAAATTGTGTTCCATATCTATAATGGAATACTACTCAACTCTGAAAAATAATAAATATGGAAAATATAGAAGCATATTAATATTTATATGAACTGATGCAAAGAGAAGTAAGCAAAACTAGAAAAATGATATAAAAACAATAACAATGTAAATGAGAATGAAAAAAATAAAACAGAATACTATGCAATTATAATGATCAAGTTTGACTCAAAAGAAGAGATATAGAAATATACCTCCTTCCCTTCTTTGAAGAAGTGTGGGGCTTAATTGCTACATTGCTTAGTTTTTGCTAAACTGATTTTTTTTCTTCTCTTTTATTTCTTTTGTTATGAGAGATGGCTATCTGAGAGTGGGAGTGGGAGATGATATACTGGGGAAAACAAAAGATAGCCCAAAAAAACCCAACAACTTTTTTTAAAGACATAAATAGTAGATGCCTTTTATGCTGGAAGGAAAAGGGCCTTAAGCAAAATTCTGACAAAGCTCTACATATCATACCTAGCATTCCTTCAATGGAGGGCCCGTTTTTATTTGTTTGTTTGCCTTTCTTTGTATCCCCTTAGCATCTGGCACTTGGCATAACATCCGGCATATAGCAGGTATTTAATAAGTACTTGTTGACCAACTTCCATTCTATATGTGGTGTGCAACTGGCCAATAACCCTCTCACAAGTTCCACTTGGTGATACATCTGGACTACTGGAAATCACAGTTAAATTTTTAACATGGACTCCACTTTGGATGGGTATTTAGTACTTTATGGGCTACTATAATTTGTACCGTTACTCTAAACCAGAGGTCAGCAAACTACGGTGAGAGCCAAATCTAGAATCATTGACTGTTTTTGTATGGCCCACCCATAAGCTAAGAATAGTTTTTGTAGTTTTAGATTCAATATATAAAAATCATTTTTAGCTCAGTAACTATATAAAACTGTCAGTAGGCCAGATTTGGCCCTTGGGTCATGGTTTTGTGGACCTTTGCTATAAATATATCATAATGTAAAACCTGACTTACTATTCCTTAACTAAAACCACAAATTTCCCCTTGGTCAATTAAATGGCCATAACACTAGCCATTTAGTTGATATGACTGAGCTGAATCTGAATTTTTCAAAAACTTCACTAAAGAAAGCGTTTAAACCTCAAGGTCAAAGGTAAAATGCAGTTATAATTCTCTGGACAATTAGTCAAAGAGTACTAAGTGATGACCACCACAATTCACAGCTTCACAGAAACATAAAGAAAGCATAACCTTGTTTATAAGTTATACTATGCATGTCTAATAAGTTTGACTTTGCCTTACAAATTAAAACAATGAATAATTTCCATTGTATTAAAAAATGTTCATATGCAGTTTGTATAGAAGTCCTTTTTTTGCCCAAGCTTGTGCCAGCACTTGTCTTAGGGGAAGCTGGTTTGGTAAGAAATCAATGACCTGGGAGTCTAAAGAACTACTGGTGCTAATCTTAACTGTGTGACCATGGGCAAGTCACTTAACTTCTATTAAAAAAATGAGGAGACTGGACTGAATGGTCTCTAAGGTCCATTCCATCTTTCAAATTATCTGATTCTATCCTAGGGCAGTGATTTTTTAAACAATTTCAGAGAACTCCAAAGTTACAAAAGGAAGACAATTGTTGAATTAATAATATAATAGCAATGCTGCACTTCACATATTACACTTTGTAGACATTTTCTTCTCCAATAGAATGTAGGCTCTTTGGAAGCAGGTATTCTATTTTTTTTTCTTTGCATTCATAGCGACCATCACATCATAAACACTTAATACATGCTCATCGATGGACTGATAGACAGCAATGTTAAAGGGCTAAGTTTGTGCTACAGAAGGGCTAACTGAAAGAATTGGAGATATATATTCTGTAGAAAAAAAGATGAGGGGAGGAAGAACATGATAGCTATCTTCAAGAATCCAAAGAGTTAAAAAGATTGTAGTTAATCTGCTTGACCTCAGAGGACAAGAATCTATTAACAACAAAGAGAAAATTCAGAAAGTGAGCAGAATTGAGCTTGACATACGGAAAGGGGCTCTTGATGATTAGAGCTGGACAATCTGTCTACTATACTGGATCATTCTAATTATTAAGTTGTTCCTCAGGTTAGGCTGCAATTCATTTCTTGGCAACTTCTTCCCATTATTTCTAGTTCTGCTCTTGAGAGCAAGAAGAATAAGACCAGTCTTTCCACATAACAACCCTTCAAGCATTCAAGAGGGTTAAGAGGTTGTCTTAGGAGGTAATTCTCCAATATTAATGGCCTTGAAGAAAAAGCTAAGGGGCAGCTAGGTGGCACAGTGAATTGAGCACCAGCCCTGGAGTCAGAAGGACCCGAGTTCAAAACAGGCCTAAGACATTTGACACACTTACTAACCTGTGTGACCTTGGGCAAGTCACTTAACCCCAACTGCCTCACCTTACCCCCTCCAAAAAAAAAAAAAAAGAAAAAGCTGGATGACCACTTGGGAATGTCTTGGAGAGGAAGCTTCTTCAAAGTATGGGTTGAACTAGAAGTCTTTTGAGGTAGGTCTACCTTCCTACTCTGAGATTATTTTGTGTTTCAGTGTGGGCAAGTCTATTTAATTTATATCTATTTCTGCAATGTAAGGCCCAGTTCCAAACTTGCACGAGGATTTGAGGTTTCAAGGCATGAAAATACAGAAGGATTCCAAAAGTTTCATAACTTTTCTTCTATAAAAACTTTGGCAAGAATAAGAGTTTTGAGTTGCAACATCCTCACAAAATATAAATTACAACATGGGAGAAAAATCAGGCTCTCATTTCCTGATAAAAAGTTTCATTTCAACATGGTAAAAATTAAAGAATTAGTCTGTTTTTAAAAAGCACTTACAAAAAGCCACAGCATCAACTATGGCCTACTTTTTTTTCATCGTTTTGGAGTGAAAATAGGATATAGCACACAGTTAATAAATATTTGTTGAATGAATATGAGCATAAAAGAGGAATACGGAGAATAGCTCTCCACAAGCACCCAAAGCAGGACAGTTAGTTGAATCTTTTGGCCTCAGAAACACCATTGAGAAGCTGTGCTTCTTTAGTAGGATGAACTTTATAGAATGAAAATCAAAAAGAGGCAAAAGAGTCACATGTTGTCAGGAGGCAGGACTGGAGGAACTCCAATAGAATATCATTGAAGACTGCCACATATGTGAGGAAGTCAAGATGGAGTGGACATCTTACCTATCAGCTACATTTTAAATAATTCTCATCATTAACCTCACGAAAGGTCTTAGAGAGAAGTGAGTGCTGGGCTTGGAATCGTGGCACAGTGGGAGAAGTACTGGAGGAATCAGGACAGGAACCCTAACCCTAACTCTGCCATATACTATCTTGGACTCAGTTTCCTCATCTGTTAAATGAGAAGGTCAGGCTAGATGAATTTTAAGGTCCCTTCCAATACCATATCTATGATCCTAAAATCTGAGTTCATATGTCACCTCTGACACTTAGTAACTCAAATGAAATAAAAACATTTAGCACAGTGACTAGCATGTAGTAGGTACTAAATACATACTTATTACCTTTCCTTCTCTATGTGCAAATCATTGAATCTCTAAGCCTCCATCAGGTCTGTAAGTCTATATGCAACAGACCAAAATGTCCCACAAAACATAACAGCTCCTCAATACAATTACTGACATGAAGACACAAACATGATCAGTCCATATAATTCCCACCAATGGCTGATAATTAATATGAAAGCATTAATGAAAAAAAACTTTTAAAATAAGCATGCACTAGGGGAAGTAGGTGGCAAAGTGGATAGAACATTGGACTTGGAATCAGGAAGACATCTTTGTGAGTTCATATCTGGCTTCTGACACTTACTAGTTGGGTGACCCTGGGCAAGTCACTTAACTCTGTGTGCCTCAGTTTCCTCATCTGTAAAATGGGCTGGAGAAGGAAATGGCAAACCACTCCAGTATCTCTGCCCAGAAAACACCAAATGGGGTCATGAAGAGTCAGATGGGACTGAAAAGACTCAACAACAAATACAACAGTTACAGGTTTTATTATGATACAATTGTGCAATATCCATACATTAACAATGCTAATTTAACAGTTTTTAGCCACATTTATACCTCCACCAAAATTATTTTTAATAAATACTTTTTAAATTCAATTAAAAAGACATACCTAAATCATCTACTATTTGCAAGGAATGATGGTAATGTCTTTGATGTCCCCCAATTATTTGACTCACTTTATATGTTTGTGCAGGTTGGAAGATTACAAGTTCCCTGAGGGAGGGAACTGTGCCTTTTTTGGTAACTCTAGTGTTTAGTATAGTGCCTGGCATACAATAAGCACTTAAATGTTTACTGATTAAATGATCGAATATGACATTTTCTGTTGTTATATCCCCAGCACCTATAAAAGTACCTCACACATAATGAGGAGGTGTTTGTTGAATTGAATCAATATGAATTGGGGTTGTTTTTGAGGTGGTGATGGCAATGGTAATGGTTAGAGCTACTACAGACTGAGGGGAAACAGACTACTCCATGAACTGGGAAAATTAAGGAGAGAGCCAAAGGACCTTTCTTAGAGTCAAATAATTAAACATTCTCCATGTGTATTTCTCTAAATTAAGTGCTGTAAATTCCTAGTGCACTCACAAGTTATGTTAGGAGGGCAGTAATAATAGGATGGCCTGAATAAAGAAGCATTTTGCAAGCAATTAGTACTTCAGTTAAAAGATACATTAGCTTTATAACAATTTAGGATGATAATAGGCCAGACATGGATAGATGATCACAGAATGCCAAAGTAAGGAAGACAGAAGCATTAGTAGGTGATGAGGTCAGCACTCCCATCACTTGGGAAGGCTGTGGTGCAGGGAAGTTTTAACCTTTGTCTGGGTAACTACAAGACATCACCAGATTATGGTTTTGTTTGTTGGGTTAAGAAATGGAAAATAAATAAATGAATGAATGAATAAATTAGAAACTTTGCTACTGAAACTCTAGCAGTCACAGAACAATTCAAATAAAAATATTTTAAAATTCCATGAAAACACCAGAAATATGATTTCGTTAGTTGGGATTAAGAACACAATCAGAAGTCTACACAGTGCATTGCACACAACAGGGGTTCAATAAACCCTTATTTAAAACCTCACAAGTCAGATCCCTGAAACATTCCACTGTTTCTAAGAATTAGAAATTATCTTCCCAGATCTGGCCCAGATATATGTAGGGCAGACCCATTTTTTAAAAATTTAATTATTTTTAATTTTCAACATTCATTTCCACAAGATTTTCAGTTCCAAATTTTCTCCCCATATCTCTCCTAACTCCACTCCAAGATGGCAAGCATTCTGATTATCCTTTCCCCCAAGTCTGCCCTCCCTTCCATCACACCTCCCCTTTTATCTCCTTCCCCTTTACTTTCTTATAGCACAAGATAGATTTCTCTACCCCACTGTCTGTATATCTTATTTCCCAGTTTCATGTAAAAACAATTTTTAACATGTTTTTAGAACTTTGAGTTACAAATTCTCTCCCTTCTTCCCTCCCACCAACCCTCATTGAGAAAGCAAGAAATTCAATAGATTATAATGTGTAGTTACAAAAAACACTTCCATAACAGTCATGTTGTGAAAGACTAACTATATTTCCCTCCATCCTATCCTGCCCCTCACTTATTCTATTTTCTCTTTTGACCCTGTCCCTTTTCAAAAAAGTGTTTGCTTCTGACTACTCCCTCCCCCAATTTGCCCTCCCTTCTATCATTCTCCTCCCTTTATCTCCTTCCTCCCTTATTTTCCTGTAGGGTAAGTAATTCAATTGAGCTTTTATGTTATTTCCTCCTTAAGCAAAATCCAATGAGAGTAAGATTCACTCATTCTCTCTCACCTCCCTGATCTTTCCCTCCATTGTGAAATCTTTTTCTTGTCTCTTTTATGTGAGATTTACCCCATTCTATCTCCCCTTTCTCCTTTTCCCAATATATTTCTCTAGCATCCCTTAATTTCTTTAGATATCATCCCTTCATATTCACCCTATGCCATCTATCTATCAATCTATCTATCTATCTATCTATTTATCTATCAATTGATCTATCTACCTATCTATTTCCTCCAACTACCCTAATACTGAGAAAGGTCTCACGAGTTACAAATACCATCTTTCCACATAGGAATGCAAACAGTTCAACTTTAATAAGTTCTTTATAATTTCTCTTTCTGGTTTACTTTTTCATGTTTTTCTTGAGTCTTGTATTTTAAAGTCAAATTTTCTATTTAGCGCTGGTCTTCTCAGCAAGAATGTTTGAAAGTCCTCTATTTCATTTAATATCCATTTTTCCCTTGACATATTATACTCAGTTTTGCTGGGTAGGTGATTCTTGGTTTTAATCCTAGCTCCTCTGACATCTGGAATATCATATTCTAATCCCTTCAATCCCCCTAGAAGCTGCTAGATCTTGTATTATCCTGATTGTATTTCCACAATACTCAAATCGTTTCCTTCTAACTGCATGCAATATTTTCTCCTTGACCTGGGAACTCTGGAATTTGGCTACAATATTCACAGGAGTTTTCCTTTTGGGATCTCTTTCAAGAGATGATAATTGGATTCTTTCCATTTCTATTTTACCCTCTGGTTCTAGAATATCAAGGCAGTTTTCCTTGATATTTCTTTTTATAAATTAACTTTTGTTTATTTTTAGTTTACATCATTCATTTCCATGAGATTTTGAGTTACAAATTTTCTCTTCATCTTTCCCCTACCCACCACCTCAAAACAGCGATCCCATGTTTACCCTCTCCCCCAATATGCTCTTTCCTATATCCTCCCCCTCACCTCTCTGACTTTCTGGTAGGGCAAGATGGATCTCATTACCCCAGTGCCTGTATTGCTTGAAGGATGATTTCTAGGTTCTTTTTTTGATCATGGCTTTCAGGTAGTCCAGTAATTTTTAAATTGTCTCTCCTGGATCTATTTTCCAGGTCAGTAGTTTTTTCAAGGAGATATTTCATATTGCCTTCTATTTTTTCATTTGTTTGAATCTGTTTGATAGTATCTTGATTTCTCATAAAGTCATTTGCTCCCATTTGCTCCACTCTAATTCTGAAGGAATTATTCTCTTCAGTAAGCTTTTGAGATTCTTTATCTAAATGGCAAA
>CM053587.1:240838457-240859280 GCA_028646515.1 Pseudochirops corinnae | reverse complement strand
ACCCACTTTTCTCCCCCAAATTTAGCCAAGTTCCACTGACCTTTCACTTTGTTCTTGTTTCTTATGGGTTGATAATTCTAGAAACTGCCACAGCTTCCAGTGATCCACTCTCCTGAAAGCTCCAGCTGCAGCTTGTCCTGGCTGCCCCGGGGCCAAGCCATGGTTTCAGGCCAAGCTGGTTTTGGCTCCCAGTGCTCTGCAATGGGCCCTTCCTGTCCTGCCTGCCAGGCTGCCTTCAGTGAGAGCTTTGCTCCTCTGTACTTTTGTGGGTTCTGGAGCTCTTAAATGTGTTTAGTGTCATATTTTATGGGTATTTGAGGTGGTTATGGGGGGAGCTGCAGAGTTTTCCTGATTCTATGCCACCATCTTGGCTCCGCCCCACCCCCCCTTGATAATTTCTTGAAAGATAATGTCTAGCATCTTTTTTTGATCATGGCTGGGTCCAATAATTTTCTAATTATCTCTCCTGGATCTATTTTCCAAGTCAGTGGTTTTTCCAATGTGATACTTTACCTAGTCTTCTATTTTTTCATTCCTTCCATTCTGTTTTATAATTTCTTAACTTCTCACAAACTCAATAGCTTCCATTTACTCCATTCTAATTTTGATGGAATTATTTTCTTCAGTGAGCTTTTGGACCTCCTTTTCCATTTGACCAGTTCTGCTTTTTAAGGTATTCTTCTTCTCATTAGCTTTTTATACCTTTTTTGTCATTTGAGTTACTTTATTTTTTAAGGTGTTATTTTCTTCAGGATTTTTTTGGGTCTCCTTTAGCAAGCTATTGACTCATTTTTCATGATATTCTTGCATCACTCTCATTTCTCTTCCCACTTTTTCCTCTACTTCTCTCACTTGATTTTCAAAATCCTTTTTGAGCTCTTCCATGGCCTGAGACCAATTCATATTTTTCTTGGAGGCTTTTGATGTAGCAACTTTGATTTTGTTGTTTTCTTCTGGTTCTATGTTTTGATCTTCTTTGTCACGAAGTAAGATTCTATAAGTCTGATCTTTTTTTATGCTGTTTACCCATCTTCCCAGACAAATACTCAACTTTCTAACTCCATCATGGCAGGACTCTGCTTCTAGTTTGGGTGGGGTTGGGGATGGGTGTACTATCCCAGGCTTCTAGGATTTTGTCTGTGGGTCCAGAGCTCCAGAAGCAGCCACAGCTGCTGCTGCTGCTGCTGCCACCCCCTCTGCCACCCTGGGGTTGGGGCCAGACCAAGTGCTCCTCTTTCACCTAGATCCCACAGAGTTTCCCCATTGACCTTCCATGCTGTTCTCAGGGTTTGTGGGTTGAGAAGTCTGGAAAATGCCACAGCTGCCAGCAATTCAGTCCCCAGAGGCCTTCTCTGAGCCCATCTGAACCAGGGGAAGCCCATGCCAGACTGCCAGGGCAGACTCTTTAACAGCTAATTTGAGAGGGGGGAGGAGGAAGACAATTGAGATGCTTGTCATCATTGTATAGAAACATAGAACTTTAGAGCTGAAAAGGACCCTAGTGATGATGTAATTCAACTTTCTCATTTTATGGATGAAGAAACCAAGGCCCAGAGAGATCAACTAATCAGCTCACGGTAAGAAAAATTGTTACTGGCAGACCAAGGAGGAAGAACTGAAATCTCCTCACTGCAAGTACAGTGATCCTTCCATATCACATTTGGTTGCAATGGTCCCACAATGAGTAATCTTAGAAAAGTTGACATATAATCTTAGTAAAAATAGAAACAGAGGAGCGTCCTCCATGCTCTCTGTATTACAGTAGTATAAGTAATGTGATATTCCTAAACCACAACTCCAAGTCATTCCTTTGCTCAATAAGCTCCTGAGGTTCCCTACTACGTCTAGGCTCAAATGTAAACTTTTTTTGGCATTTGAGGCCCTACACAAACTGATTCCAATCCACCTTTTCAGCCCTATCATATTAATATATTCTTCACGCCAGACAAACTAATATTGTTGTTTTTACACATAATACTTTATTTCTTTTCTCTGTTCCTTTGCCCAGGTTGTCCCCTATGCCTGCAATAAACCCCTTTCTCACTAATGCCTCTTGGAATCCCAAACTTCCTTAAAAATACATATCTTTATAACATTCTTCGAAGCATCTCATCTCCATGCAACTCAGCCTTGGTACTCCACACTTTCCCACTTCCCTCAGTCTGTTCTCCCTTCTAAATGGAGGGCTGGATGGTGGACCACTAAACTCCTCTCAAAAGCTTTCCTTTATAGAGAGTAGGAATCGGAGCTCCAGCTCTCTCTACTCTCCATCTGCAGTTCTGCATGGTTTTTTTTTTTTTCTTTCAGTTGTAGCTAACTATTCTTGACTCCATTTGAGGTTTTCTTAACTGGAAGGGTTTACCATTTTCTTCTCCAGCTCATTTTACATATGAGGAAACTAAGGCAAACAGGGTTAAGTGACTTGCTCAGGGTCACACAGCTACTAAGTGGCTGAGGCCAGATTTGAACTCAGGAAGATAAGCCAAGCACTCTATCCACTGCGTCATCTAGCTGCCCCTTCTGCTTGGTTTTAGCTCCACAAAATAAGATGTCTATGCAGATATGCCCCTCCCATGTCATTCTGCCACCCCTTTACACCTTCCTTTTGTGTACTATCTTCTCCCATTACAGTATAAGCTCTTTCTTTTTCTTATTTGTATCCTTAGCATTTAGCACAGTGCCTAGCACATTGCAGACATTTAACAAATATTTACTGAATTCAGTTGGATTATTTTTATCAGTGCTGGACTCAGAGCCTTGAAACTTCTGGGTTTGAATTGGTGCCTCTGAAAATTACTGGCTAGATAACCACAGACAAGTCAGTCTAAGCCTCAGGTTTCTTAGCTATTAAATGAGAATGATGGTAGCTACAGCATTTACCGCACAGGGATGAGGCAAGGCTCAAAGGAGAACATGTGAAATGGTATGTCAAACTAAAACTGCTATATAAATATTACCTATTATTAACCTAAACAAAATCTTGTTTCTTCAAGAAACACAAGTTAGGTATTTGGGAAAAGTTTCAGATCAGTGGTCCATAAAACTCACTATTGTGGCTCTGGCAGAAGCATAAAATGACATTTTGTAGAAACTATGTTTGTTCTTCATGGTCTTAATATGTATTTGTTGAATTGCTGAATAAATCTCAAAAGTTTAAAAGGTTATTCTCTGAACAACCCTGGATCCTCTTAATAAATCTGCTAGGGATTTTATCTTCAAAAATTTACTAAACCTTTCTTGAACTCATCGATGTCTTTAGGCTTCTTAAAGTAAAGAGTTCTATAAGTATACTAGCCACTGTGTAAAATAACTTTTTTTTTTAATTTGCTATGAGTTTACCACTTCCTCTTTTTCAAGGGATGAACCATACTTCTTGGCATTAAAAAAATTTTGGTAAGAGCATCCATTTTATCCATATCCTTCATAATTTTAGAATCTTTCTAAAATTCTTTCAGAAAAATCAGGACTAATTTATTAAGACATTTTGTTAGCACAATGAACAAAGTACTTGGAATCAGTTCAAATTCTGCTTTAGACGCTTGCTACTTGAGTGACACTTTTAATTTTCTAATCTATAAAACAGAGAGATAATAGAACCTACCTCACAGAGTATTCTGTGGATCAAATTAGATAATATATGTAAAAAGTTTTCCAAAATTTAAAGTGCTATATAAAGGTTAGCTAATACTACTACTACTATTAATAATCTGTTGTATCACCTCGCTAATTTCTTTTCTCTGGACTGTCTCCTTTAACCTCCATGATGACAATATGCAAAGCCTTAACTTCTGAATCAACTTCCAGTCTCCTTTCTTCAAATGTCTTCAGGACATTTCTTCTTCTATGTCACATCATGTCCCCAAACTCAATATAATGACCACTGAACTCATCTTCTCTCTTATGCCAGCCTCATTTATCAAATTCACATTTTTGTCCATGAAGATAATCAAGGATAGGAGAAGTTTCATTTCCATACTTATTTTCCCACAGTAGGTGCTTAACTTGACCTGGAGTCATTTTTGACTCTTTCTAATCAGAAAGGAAATTAGGTGGTGCAGTGGATAGAGTGCCAGGCCTGAAATCAGGACTCATCTTCCTGAGTTCAACTCCAACCAAGTCATTCCTTTGCTCACATTCTTACTAGCTATGTAACCATGGGCAAGTCCCTTAACTTTGTTTCAATTTCCTCATCTTTAAAACAAACTAAAGAAGGAAATGGAAAACTACTTCATTGTCTTTGCAAAGAAAATCCCAAATGGGGTCATGAAGAATAGGACATGACTGAAATGATTGAACAACAAAAAACAAGGACAACAAGGTAATATCAATATAAAACATATATGCACCAAATAGCATAGCATCCAAATTAACAAAGGAAAAGTTAAATGAGTTACAGGAAGAAAAAAATAGTAAAACTATACTAGTGGGGGTCCTTGGCTTTCCCCTCAGATATAGATAATTTTAACCATAGATAAATAAGAAATTCACTGAGAAGATAAATAGAATTTTAGAAGAGTAAGATATGACAGACCTCTGGAGAAAAGTGAATGAAATAGAAAGGAGTATACCTTCTTCTCAGATGTACATGTCACCTTCACAAAAACTAACCATGTATTGAAGCATAAAAACCTCACAAACAAATGCAAAAAGGTAGAAATAGTAAATGCTTCTTTTCAGACCATAATTCAACAAAAAATTACCTTCAATAAGGAGCTGTTGAAGTATAAAATAAAAATTAATTAGAAATGTATTCATCTAATTCTAAAGAATGAGCAGGTCAAAGAACAAATCATAGAAATAAGAAATAATTTCATTAAAGAGAATGACAACAATGAGAAAACATACCAAAATTTATGAGATGCAAGCAAAGTGGTTCTTGGGGAAAATTACATCTCTAAAAGCTTACATCAATAAAAGAAACATTCAACAGATCAATGAATTGGGCATGCAATTTAAAAAAACTAGACAAAAAACATATTAAAAGTCACCAATTAAACACCAAATTGAAAATCCTTAAAAATCAAAGGAGCAATTAGTAAAATTGAAAATAAGGAAGCCATTGAACTAACAACCAGAACTAGAAACTGCTCTTATTAAAAATCCAATTAAATAGATAAACCATTGGTTAATTTGGTGAAAGAAGAAAACATCAGTAACAAACATGAATATACCACTGAGTATGAAATTAAAGCAATTATTAGGAGCTACTTTGTTCGATTACATCCCAATAAATCTTACAACCTAGAGAATCAACCAAAAAACTAGTTGAAGCAATTAACTTCAACAAAATTTCAGGACATAAAATGAACCTACATAAATCATCAAGATTTCCACATGTTACCAACAAAGTCTAGCAGCAAGAGTGAGAAAGAGAAATTTCATTTAAAATAACTGTAGGTAATATAAAATACTAGGGAGTCTAGCTGCCAAGACAAATTCAAGGACTGTATGAATACAATTACCAAACACTTTTCACACAAATAAAGACAGATAAAAACAACTGGAGAAATATTAATTGTTTATGGAGTCACTATAATAAAAATGACAATTCTACTTAAATTAATTTACTTATTCAAAGTCATATCAAACTACCAAAACTTATTTTATACAGGCTAGAGAAAATAATAAAATTCATGTGGAAGAACAAAATGTCAAGAATATCAAGAGGATCAATGAAAAAATGTGAAGGAAGGTGGACTTAAGGAGTACCGGATCTCAAACTGTATCACAAAGTTGTAATCATGAAAACAATCTGGTACTGGCTAAGAAATAGAGTGATAAATCAGTAGAATAGATTAGGTACATAATATACAGAAGTAAACGGCCATGGTAATCTAGTATTTAATAAACCCAAAGACCCAAGCTCAGTATCTGACAAAAATTGCTGGGAAAATTGTAAAGCAATTCAACAGAAACTAGGCATAGACTAACATCTCACACCATAAACCAAGATAAGGTTAAAAGGGGTACATGACTTAGACATAAAGGATGATATCATGAGTAAATTAATATGGAAATTTAACCTGTCAGATCTATGGATAAGAGAATAATCTATGACTGAACAAGAGACAGAGAGGATTTACAGCAAGTGAAACGGATAATTTTGATTACATTTAATTAAAAAGGTTTTATATAAACAAAACCAATACAGCCAAGAATAGAAGGAGAGGAAGAAATTGGGGGGAAATTTTGATAGCAAGTTTCTCTTATAAAGACCTAATTCTCAAATATATAGAGAACTACATCAAATTTTAAAAATATTAGTTATTCCTCAAATGATAAATGGTCAAAGGATATAAAAAGACAGTTTTCAAAAGAAATCAAAGCTACCTATAGCTATAGGAAAAAATACTCTAAATCACTATTGACTAGAAAAACAAAAATTAAAACAACTCTGAAATACCAACTCACGGTATCAGATTGACTAATATGACAGAAAAGGAAACTGACAAATGTTAGCAGGGATATGGAAAAATAGGGACACTGATGCACTGTTGGTAGAATTGTGAACTGGTTCAACCATTCTAGAGTGTAATTTGGAACTATGTTGAAAGAGCTATAAAACTACACATATCCTTTGACCCAGCAATACCACCACTGTATCTCAAAGAGATCAAAGAAAAAAGGAAAAGGACTCATATCTACAAAAATATTTATAACAGCCCTTTTTGTGGTGCAAAGGATTGGAAATTGAGGCGATGCTCATCAATTAGAGGATGGTTAAACTAGATATGGTATATGATTGTATATATGAAATACTCTGAATATTGAATATTAAAATACTGTGCTGTAAGAAATGACAAACAATATGGTTTCAAAAAAAACCTGGGAAGATTTATATGAACTGATGGAAAATGAAGTCAACAGAACAAGGAGAACACTGTATGTAGTTACAGCAACATTGTAATGATGATCAACTATGAGTGGCTTAACTATTCTTTTTTTTATTTCTTTTTTTCCCCAATTTATTTATTTATTTATTTATTTTTAGTTTTCAACATTCATTTCCACAAGATTTTGAGTTACAAATCTTCTCCCTGTCTTTCCCCTACCCCCCAACCCAAGATAGCAGCCTACTAAATACCTCTTCACCCAATCTGTTCTCTGTTATATCCTCCCCTGTCCCCATCCCTCCTCAACTTTCTAGTAGGGCAAGATCTATTTCTAAACCCCAGTGACTGTCTATTTTATTTCCCAGTTGCATATAAAAAAAAAAAAAACAATTTTTTTTAACATTTGTTTTTAAAACTTTGGTTTCCAGATTCTTTCCCTTCTTCCCTCCTCACTAACCCCCACTGGGAAGACAAGCAATTCCATATAGGTTGTACATGTGTAGTTATGCAGAACATTTCCATAGTATATTGTGAAAGACTAACTGTATTTCCTTCCATCCTATTCCTCCCCTCACTTATTCTGTTTTCTACTTTGACCCTGCACCTTTTGAAAAAGTGTTTGCTTCCGACTACCCTCTCCCTCAATCTGCCCTCTCTTCTATCATCCCCCCTATTATCTCTTTCCCCTCTACTTTCCTGTAGGGTAAGATACTCAATTGAGTATGTTACTTAGGCCAAATTCAGTGAGAGTAAGGTTGACTCATTCCCTTTCACCTTCCTGCTCTTCCCCTCCATTGTTGGCTTAGCTACTCTTAGCAATATAATACTGCAAGACATTTCCAAAAGATTGTTGATGAAAAATTCTGTCAACTTCCAGAGAAAGAACTGATAGAGTCTGAGAGCAGAATGAAGCACAAGTTTTTCACTTTCTTTATTTTTCTTGCCTTTTTTGGGCAACTTAGCTAATATAGAAATATGTTTTACATGATTTCACATGTATAAATAATATCACATTTATTGCCTTTCTCAATGGGTGTGGGAGGGATGGAAGGGAAAGAATTTGGAACTCAGTTTTGTTTTTTTGATTTTTTTTAATGAATGTTTAAAATAAATAATTTTTAAGAAATAAGTATAGCCTATTTTTTCCACTGCTCTTACAACAGTCTAGACTGATATCCTTTCAGATTAATATGAATACAATAGATTCTTTTTTGTCTCCTTACAATCAAACCTTCACATAGTCACTAAATCAATGTTAATATAACAACACTTTCATTGTGTCATTCTGTAATGTTGAGGGAATTTGAAGATCTTCCCTGTACCTGTAGCACCAATGCAACATTCACAGAGCCAATGGTCACTATAAATATATCAGTATAGCATATGATCACAAAACATAACAGACTCTCCATATAGAAGACAGAAGCAAAATATTTATTCTAGCACAGGAAAACTGAATCCCCAAACCAATAAGCCAATTCCATCATAGTAACAAAGAAGTTAATAAGCCAAAACAGCACAGAGAGCCATATCATGCTTTAGCCTTCTCACAAAACAACACAAGATCAACATTTACTCACAAGCCTATCTGTCTCCCTCAGAAGCATCCTCTCCTCCCAACCATCTAGCTTGCTGTGACTCCCAGCTTCCTGTGGGCTCTGCTCCACCCTTCAGCAAACTCCTCCCACCACAGGCTCCATGTGATTACATTCAGCCTGTTAGGGGGCAGAGTTTGTTTTCAGAGCAGGGAAGGTCTTCAAATTCCCTTAGACTTATTAAGGGGAAAGGAAGATCTTCAAATTGCCATTACCATTGCAACCCCTTAATAGGCCCATGTGACCTGCTTTGAACTTTGGCCCACAGCTGAGTCACATGGAGCTCAATGTAGGAGGAATTTACCCAACAGAGCATAAGCAGAAACAGGAACAGGTGGAGTAGGAAGTGGGGGAGTGAGGTAGAGCTGAGAGAGAGAGGAGGAAGAGCAGCTAGTGTGGGTGAGAGAGGAGTATTTTGCCTGGGGGAGCTTGTTTGTGGGTGTAATGGTAATTAATTTAAATTTGAAGACCCCTTTTTATTATGTCAAATAAACAGGTACTTAGCCCTCAGTCAAGCCTCTGTGAAAGGGTTTGAACTCTGTCTCCTGTTGCTGACATAACAGTAAGGGGTTGGCTAAAACAGGAAGCCAATGCTGTGTGTGTGTATATATAAGGGAAGCCCCAGAGAAGCAAAATCAGAATTTTTCTCCTGGCCAGCTCCTGGTGGAAGAATCGTGGAGACTGAAGCCAGCTCTTCAGTTGGAATACCATCTATTCTTCTAAAATCCACTCCTACTCTCAATAGAGCAGTAAACAGTTCTCTTCTTGTTAATCTATTTTGTCTTTGAATATTCTGGCTATTTACTCTTCTCTCTCAAGGAAATTTATCTCTTCCCCATTCCCCTAAATCACTTAACTATGAAATCTTATCCAGAACCTTTGAGAGAGAGTTCCCTACTTCTCTAATTAACAGAGTCAAAATTAGATGCTTATAAGCAGGAGGAGCTGTCTTGACCATGATATTTCTGTGAGAAACTCCTAGGGGGCCATCAGGATATACATCTGCATCCCTAAGCATGATAGCAGTTTTCATTACCTCTTCCTTTAGCTTGCTCATACAGTCTCTAAATGAGTATCAGGGTCTGTCACCACCAGGCCACATATCAGCAGAATATTGCCTGCAGCATCCCTCTGCAGCTAAAGCTAACAGATTAGTTCTGTTGTTACCTCCTTGCATATGGTAATCCCTAAAAGCTTGGTGTACAAAAGGATTCTGACTGATGCTTATGAATTTTAAACAATCCATCTTATCTAATGCTATTCCTCCAGCTCCTTCATCACTGATTCTTACCACCCAAGACATGAAAGACTCTCCCATTCTTTGGGTGAATCAACTCAATATATCAGTAACCTCCTGTTGAGTGAAATCTTCAGTTATCATCCTGTATTCTGTTTGGCCCTATCAGTTTTCCTCCCTTCTTCTTACTATGGGGAGATCTTCTGCATTAAAAGACTCCTCATTTAACCTTGTTCTATTCTCCTCACACACATCCTCCTAGCAGTTGCCGGGGCAACTCTGCCCAGCCTGTGAAAAAGCTGCATGCACATTCCTTCTGCTACTTTTTCACTTCTTTTTGGCTACATGAACCATAGCTTGTTCTTCTACCACCTGAGACCCTCCAGTTTGCTCTTCTGAATGCTGTGGCACAGAAGAATTCTCAGGCAAACCAGCCATCTCCCTTGTCATCTGAGCATTTTCCTCTAGCAACTTATCTCTATTTTTACACATAAGACAATAACTTGTTAGCAAGATCCAGCCTCTCCTGCACACTCCTGACAGTTCTTTGCCTGGTTCTATGTATATTCTTTGCAAACATCTTTCCAAATCTCTGGGTTCTCCCTTCTGTAGCCTCGGTTTCCAGTTTTCACAGGATCCTGCGCTTTTGGCCCATTCTCTCGCTAGAGAGGAATAAAGCAAATCCTCCCATCCTGGGATAGCCATTTCTCCCTCTAACGCCCTTCTGCTTCCAAGTAGAGGCCAGACATTTTGTGATCCCATCCTCGTTGCCAAATGTAACAACAACGCAATATTCACAACACCCACGGTGGTTATGAATATGTTGGTATAGTTGTGAATCACAAAATGTAGCAGATTCTCCACATGGAGGGCAGAAGCTGTTCACAGTAGCATTCTTTTGGGAAGCTTCTCATGCATGGCATTACAGTGGGGCAGCCTGACAGAGTAAAGGCTTGGCAATGGAAGTGTTCCTTGCATTGGTAGTATGTACCAGCTTCTTTGTTACCATGCAGGATTTGGCTTTCTGGTATATGAATAAATATCTTGGCTTTGTCTTTGAAGAAGAGAGTCTCTTATGTCTTGCAATTGAAACCTGGAAATACACCTGCATATTCATAGCAGCCCCTATGGGTATTGCAATGGGAATATACATTCCCATTCATGAAACTCTACTAGCTCTCTCCATTTCCCATAATATCAAGACTAGAGTCTTCATTTCAAAGCATATCAAAACTTAACACCTTACTAATCCATCTCTTCCTCTGACTTCTTTCTTTTTTTTTTTAATTTATTTTTGTTTATTTTAGTTTACATCCTAAGATACAAGGTGATCTGCTCTCCCAGCCTCGGCTTCTCCTGGACTGCCTGGGGCTAAAACCACATGGGGCTGGGCTCTGCTCCCAGCAATGAACTCTTTCTATCTGTCTGCTGGGTTGCCTTCAGCGGGAGCTTTGTTTCTCTGAACTTTTGTGGGTTCTGGAGCTCTAAAATTTGTTTAGAGTCATATTTTATAAGTATTTGAAGTGGTTATGGAGGGGAGCCACAGAGTTCTCCTGCTTTTTACCCTACCATCTTGACTCCACCTCTGACTTCTTTCTTATGTATGTCCTCTCCTCTAGTCAAGCAAGTATCCTCAATAGCCCTTACACAGGGCGTGTATTTTCACATCTTTTGGCTTTACTGGTACCATTCTCCTTTATGAATTGCCAACTCTCCTCCTCTCTTTTTTGTTTGAATGGTTCCAGCCTCTCACTGACATGGTTATTCCCTTCACTCTTCACACCCCAACTCACACCTTTTTCATCCTTTGTGGTTTGCCATGTCCTTTCACAAGGCCTCCACAGAGAATTTACACCTCAAAGATGAAGCATTCCTCTAAGTCTTCTATCATTTACTGGCTACCAACCCACCTAGTAAGATACCAACTAAGTACTGCAGTGCATACAGCCATGGACCTAGAGCAAGGATGACCTGAGTTCAAATTCAGCCTTAGAGACTAACAGCTGTGTGATCCTAGTCAAGTAACTTAATCTGAGTCAGTTTTCTCAATTGTAAAAAAGGGGAGGGGGGAATGATAATAGCATCTATCTCCCAGTATACTTGTAAGGATCAAAGGAGATGATACTTGTAAGTGCTTATCAGAGTAAAGTAATGGGAATGGGAGTTTGAAGATCTTCCCTGCCCCCTAATAGGCTGAATGTAATCACATGGAGCCTACAGTGAAAGGAGTTTGTTGAAGGGTGGAACAGAGCCCACAGGAAGCTGGGAGTCAGAGCAGCTAGACTGAGGGAGGAGAGAGGATCCAGGCAAGCAGACAGCTAGGCTTGTGAGTGCTTATTGGAAGGCTAAAGGATGGTGTGACTTCCTGCCGTGTTATGGCATATTAACTTCTTTGTTGCTATGATGGATTTGTCTTTCTAGTATTAGGATTTGGCTCTCTAGTGTTTTAATAAATGTTTTGCTTCTGTCTTCTATGTGGAGAGTCTATTAGATTTTGGGATTCAGAATTATGCCGGCATGTTCATAGTTGCCAACATTTTTTTCTTAATGTATCTTTTATGCCATCTCTTAAGTACAGATCATCATCATCATTGTATGCTTAACTCATTTATGACTACCACAAGCCCCTTTACTGCCTGTTTGATCATATGCAATTTTCAATCTTCAGAGACTACTATGCTCCATGTTTCACAACAGTGAAACTCCTTTAGACTATTTCATTTTTGTCTTTGTCCCTAGTGCTTGGCATATAGTAAGATGCTTAATATAAATACTTGTGGATCAACTGCTTGATTGACCAGGAAATCAATTGGAGAATACTGGTATTCAAAATAATATGAGGTTTTGTGTCAGGATATAACCTCGGATGGCTAAAGAAAAGAACTGAGCAATTTTCTAAATGCAACACAGCCAACTCAA
Source organism: Pseudochirops corinnae (assembly GCA_028646515.1). NCBI lineage: Eukaryota > Metazoa > Chordata > Mammalia > Diprotodontia > Pseudocheiridae > Pseudochirops > Pseudochirops corinnae. The sequence continues at coordinate 240,846,696 of CM053587.1, read as the reverse complement.
TTTCTTCTATTTGATTCTGGTCCCAGTTCATTGTTGCTCTACAGTGCACATCCAAGACATGTGAACTGATGGATTAACTGAATGGCTTTACCATCTCACTGCACATCACAGTCTGCTGTGTTTCACCTATCTGGTTTTCTTGCATAGATTATTATATCTTTGTTTCCCATTCTGCTGCACCTGTTTTTGACTTCTCCATAATTTCCCCAGGAATCTCATCACTGGGAAATCTCATCATTCTGTAAGATCCAATCAGCCATGGTACTCACACTTCATCAGTACTCTTTGTCCTCCTGAGTGGAGGGAGAAGTCAGGAATTCCTCAACCTCCATTTAAGGACAGACCTCTCCTCAATCCCCAACTGGCTGCACTAATTTTGGACTTCTTTGACTTTTCATCTTATCCTCCCGACCAACTACCTTCCCCACCTCCTCTTCTTTCTCCTTTCAGCTTTTTTTTCTGTGTTCTCTTCTCCCATTAGATTGTAAGTTCCTTGAGGCCAAGTACTACTTTTCTTTTTCAAATATGCATTTCCATCACTTAGCATGGTGTCTGACACAAAGTAGGCACTTAATAAAAATTTACTGGCTACTGATCATTTAATCCATCTCTTTGTGGGGCTTGTGGATCCAACTGAGGAGGCCTAAACTATTAAGGTTGTCACTAAAATCAGCATTGCATCATCCAGTAGCAGGAGCATCCAGAGAAATTGCCAGCTATGGGAAATGCATCTTCCATCTGAACAACTTTAGTAAACATATATTTTTCCTGTTTTATGCTGCACTGGATGATGCTAATTAGAGGAGCACTGATCAGTTATATCTGTAGTTACCCTAATTAAGAAATCTCATCTGATCTGAACACACTCTTGGGAGAAATCTTATGGATGAGAGTCTTTAAGGGAGTATTTCACTCTATGGAGTTAAATGATATTTTGTTTTTAATAATCGACAAAAATTAAACACAATGGGATTTTGTATTCTCTGTACCAGTGGTTCTCAAAGTGTAATCCAAGGACCATCAGAGTCCCCAAGATACTTTTCAGGGTCCATGAGACCAAAACCATTTTCATAATAATACTAAGATTTTATTGCTTATTAAATGCTCTTCTCATTTCCAATTATATATGTCCACATAATTTGTTGGATTTTTTCCATACGCTACAACCAAAACAACATACTAAAACAGACTGAATGCAAAAGGACATATGAGAATTCAAGTGTCTTTTATTAAGGCAGACATTAAAGAGATTAGCAAAAACATGTAAAACCATGCCTCTTCTCATTAGATTTTTTTTGTTGTTTTGAAAATATGGATTTGGGGGGAGTAAAAATGTGATTTATGTTAACATGTAATAGTTTCATTATTAATATTTTTAGATAATTGGTAAGTATTTTAAAATTGTATCAGTTTTAATTTCTAATATGATAAATATCAATTTACATAATCCATACAAACAAAAGCTATTTGCAGCCCTCAATAATTTTTAAGAATATAAAACCCAGGACCAAAAAGCTTTAGAACTGCTGCTCTCCACCCTTCAGAAGCAGTGTGGCACTTCAAGTACTGTCTCTGATACATGGTGGCTTTGTGATCAGACCTCATACAACATCCCAGTGACCCAGGGAGCACTCTACAATTCTTTGTTTCAGAGGAGTTGCTGACCTCCCCAAAAGGTTCCTCACATCAATAAAACTGTGATTCTAGATATTTTTTTTAAATCTTCAAAAACCTTACACATTCAACCCTTTCCAGAGGTGAACAATCCACAAGTACTGCACACTACACATATCTTAACAAAGAGAGAATCTTTTTTGAAAGATTTAGTACATTAACTTCCTCATGCTTATTTGCCCCCCCCTCCCTTGAAGAATGCTAGTAGATTAGTTGGGCAGGAAACCATGTTGCTTTAACATCATAGCTTATCTTCATTTAAGTGATCATTGATCTTACTTTTTGTTAAAGAACACACCAGAGAGGAAAGAGAAATTTACCAATCTCAGCTCTCCCCTGGAATTCTTTTTATGGATATCACAGTCACAATCTACACCTAATTCATTCTTCTATTAGCTGATTCAACAAATTTAACCCGACATTTTAGTTAAGTGTTCTGCAATTTCACCTTTGAGTTTCTTCAAAACTCCTGTTTAAGTGACATCTGACCCTCGTGATTTATTACCATCTGGCTTGTCAATTAGGTCTAGAAAACCCCGTGTACTTGAGCATTGTTTGATCTAATGCCTCTCGACTCATCTGCTTTAAAAGACAAATTGGGATCATAAATCTTCCAAATGCTTTCCTTGGCCAAAAGTTTCAATTTCACAGTACAAGTTCTACTAAGCAATTTACATGTAATTATCCAAGAGAAAGGGTACCCTGGGTGCACTAGAAGGAGTCACAAGAATACAGTGCATTTAGCCTCTGTGGAGAGGCCAAGGGGCCTTGAGTGAATTGATATTGTTAATGCTATACAGAATCCCATCAAAACAACACTGAGTCTCCAGAGATCCTGAATGTGAGTGGGAACAATGGGAAAGGACAGTTGGGATGGATGCAGCAGCTACTGAAGAGGCAGAATCTACACTATTTTGCATAGGAAGATTCTGACCATGATCCACAACTGTACATTCAAAAGAGAAACTTCTGCGTGAGAGAACATCAAAAAGTCTAATTGATGGTAATGAGATTATTAAAATTAAATTAATTTTAAGGGCCTACCCTTATGAGTTGCTATGCAACAGTAGCTAGAGCAGAGAAACCTGTAGGATCAGGAAACCTAAGAAGATACCAGACAGAGGGTCTGGATAAATATTAAATGGATATTTAATGGATAAATATTAAAAAATTTATAAGATAAGGTAAGTGGAGAATATTGTGATGCATACAAAGAGGGAGCCATGGTGCATTGGATAGAGAATTGCCCAGTTCTGACATATCTGGTGTGTCTTTTGTGAACCGTTGGGCAGGCGATAAGCATTTATTAAGTATCCACTATGGGTCAGGTACTGTGCTAAATGCTGGGGAGATAAAGAAAGACAAAAAAAAAAAAAGGCCCCACTCTCAAGAGGCTCACAGTCTAATGCAAACAATTATGTCCAAACAAGCTATATAAAGAATATATTGGAAATAATCAAAAGAGGGAAGGCATTAGAGTTAAGAGAGATCAGGAAAGGCTTCCTGTAGAAGATGAGATGTAAGCTGGGGCTTGAGGGAGGCCAGAGAAGGCAGGAGTTGGAGGTGGGAAGGGAGAGCAGTGCTCCACAGTAAGCTGAAAAGAAGGTGCTAGCCTGGATAAATGAAGGGAGTGTGCCCATCTAGGAGCTCCAAATATCAATTAAAACCACAGATACAGTCACTATTCTAAGTCCTATCTCTCTCTCTATCTCTATACAAAGATTATGCATATAGTATAAGGTAGTAAGGAGAAGCAGTGTGGTAGAGTGGGTAGAGGTTGGTGTAGAAGTTAGGAAAACCGGCATTCAAGGTCTGCCTCTGATACACAGTGACCCAGGATAAGTTATCGGTTGCTGATCTTCACTGATGGAGTGAGTGAGTTTGAGGGAAGAGGAGTAAGAGACAGTGGTGACTGAGTTGAGAACAGTCACCTCTCTTTCCACAATGACATGTTTGGCATCCAATTACGCAATCATAAAGGTATCTCAACTCTCTTGACCTGTCAAAATGTCAAAAGAAGCAGGAAATGGAACATGGTGGAAATGAGGGAAATTAGACATTCTTGCATTTTCCATAGGTGGAAGGATTCAGGTTGGACAGATTGTCACTCACTGGTTACCCACTGACCACCCAGCCTAACCAACACTCAGCTCTTCCTCGTGAAAAAAAAAATCAAGAAAGATAGAAAGAAAAAAAAAATTTGGACTTATAATTGAAAGACATTGATGAAAAATTAGAAAGAGTTAGCTTCTCAGCTACATGGTACAGATCATGCAAAGGATCAAGCTTTTCTTTCATGAGTTTCATGAAAAATACCCAGATGTGATCTTCCTAGAAGGGGATGTAGACAACATCCAGTACAACTTAAACCTAGTAAAGAAACACCATTACAACCTATCTGATAGATGGTCACCAAACCTCTTCTGAAAGATGGTATCTAATGTGGGGGAAACCCACTGCCTCCCAAAGCAATCCACTCTACTTGTAATAGCTGTCATTGAGAAGAAGTTTTTCCTTACATCAAACTGTCCCCCCTTTGCAATTTCCACCCACTGATTGAAATTCTAGACCAAATAGAATTAGTATAAGTACTTTCTCCATATGAGGGCCTTTCATATTCTTAAGAATACCAATTATTTCTTCCCTTGAGTCTTCACTCCTCTGGTTTAGACACTCACAAACCCTTCAACTAATTTGAAGCCCATCACCATTCTGGTTGTTCTCCTCTAGATGCTTTCCAGCTTTTCAGGGTCTTTTCTCATATAGACTATACGCTCGTTGAGGGCAAGTACTGTTTCATTTTTATCTTTGTATTGCAAATGCCTAGCACATAGTATGTCAAGTCAACAAGAATTTGTTAAGCACCTACTATGTGTCAGCCACTGTGCCAAGTGATGGGTATACCAAAAATCAAGGCAAAAACAGTCCCAGCCCTCAAGGAACTTATATTCTAAAGGAGATAACATGCAAACAACTATATATATATATATATGAGATATATTCAGGATATACTTGAGGCAATTTCTATGGGAAGGCACTAGCAGTGAGGGAGGGCAGGTCATAGGTGTTTAATAAATACTTAGTGATTGCAAAGGGAAAAAAAGAAATGAGGGGAAGTAAGAAGAAAAACGTGAGAGGAATGAAGAAGAGTGGTCACATGACAATAACTCCATTCCTAAGAACTCCTGGAGAAAGGTAGATAACAGGGAAGCATTTACCACAGAAAAGTAGGTGCATTTATATCTGCACAGTATCTTCACAATCATGGAAAAATACAGTAACATCTGGCACAAAGGAATCTCATCTGAATGGCAGCTTCCTCACTTCCCACCTGTAGCAGGATCCCAACAGTACAGTACTGTTAGAGGTGATGGACCCCATGGGCCACCTCTGTTGCCATTGCAATTAGATACTGGAAAGAAGGGAAGAAGCTTCTTGGCAGTTAAACTCTGCTAGAAAATATGAATTTTAGAATTTCTCAGAAGTAGAACAAAGGTGCAAATAACTAAGAAGAGACCTATAGGTGAATTAGGTAGCACCTCAGAAAGAAACGTTTTGAAAATGCAGGCAAAGGAACTCAGTCTTATAGCTATATTGTCATGAGAAAATGTCAGACAGAATAGTTTAGCAGATTTAGGGACCAAAGTGGATGGAATATAAGAAAATGAAATAAGTGAAAGAAGACTTTCCTTATCTGTGGAGCCCAGATTTAGTAACAGGCCCACGAAATTTTTAAGTTTGATGAAGGACAACTTGATTTACCTATTATTAACTTATCTTCTATCCTTCTGTTTACTCCCTCCCTCCAAAGTAAGAAATATGGTTAACTTTTAAAAGTGAGGAGGGGACTGGACATGAAAGCCTTGGGGCAGATATGGAGAATGATTTACTACTTTCCTTTCCTCTCGTTCCTCTTCCCCACCCTTACTGTCTTTCAATGCAATCAATTGACTAAAATTTCTCTCTCCAAGATTACCTATAATTTAACTGCCAAATCCAGTGGGTTTTTTTTTTCTAAATTCCTTTTCTCCTTCAGTACTTTGTAGCCTCTGATATGTCAACAGTCCCCTTCTCCTGACTATTCTTTCCTACAATAATGTTCTCTCTGGTTCCCCTCCTACCAAACAGACCATTCTTTCTTAGTCTCTTTTGTTGGACCATCACTTTGCACCTGCCAATTTTATTTGGGTTCCTTCCCAAAACTGTGCTAGACCTTTATCTCTATCTACCCTCTGCCTCGTGGCAGAACAATTGTGATTGTTCCCTTGTGTTCAATTATCTTCTCTATAGAGATGACTTCTAAATTCACATATATGGCCGTAGTCTTTCTTTAATTCCACCTTATTGCTGGACATTTCCACTAGAATGTCCCACAGGCATCTCAAACTCAACATATCCAAAAATGAAACTGATCATGTTTTTTCTAAATCCTACTTTTCCAAGTTTTCTTATTCATGTTGGTGTCAAGACCATACTTTCACTCACATAGGTTCATCATCCCCTGGCTTGACTCATCCCCTCTATCACCCCCTTTCTTATCATCTCCTTTCACTCATTCCCATAGCCACCATCCCTAATTCATACCCTTATCACCTCTTGTCTGGATTATTACAATGGCCTCTTAATTACTCTCTGAACTGCCAGGCCCACATATAGCAAACACATTGTTTTGTACTTAGGAGGCATTTAATCAACATCTGTTGATTTAGAAAAGGGAATAAGCATTTATATAAGTGCCTATTATGTGCCAGGCACTATACTAAACCCTCTACAAATATTATCTCATTTGATCCTCACAACAACCTTGAGAAACAGGTGCTGTTATTATCCCCATTTTACAGTTAAGGAAACCAAGGCAGAGAAAGGTTAAGTGACTTGCCCAGGGTCACACTGCAACTAAATGTTGAGAGTTGGATTTGAACTCATATCAGATCTTCCTGACTGCAGGCACAGAGCTCTATCCTTTGTGTCACCTATCTGCCTCTGTACCAATAGAGAATGTGATAAACAAAAAAATTTTAAAAGCTACAAGTACAGACTGAGAGCTGAGCAACAACTGTAAGGGCCCAGATGAGATTTTATGGCAAGAATTCATAGTAGAAAAAACCAATATCTATGGAATCAGAATGTTCAGGGAAGATATTTTTGAATAAGAAAGGGTCTTCTAAGACCTTCATTTAAATTAGATCTTTTTCTCCCACTCTAAATGAGCAGATGTTCTGCCAATATGTCATTCAAGAATTCTCCCCAAATCATCAGAGCTCTTTGGAAGTTATGAAAGTGTCCAAAGGGTAACAAAACTCCAACTGTGTGTGTGTGTGTGTGTATGTACATAAGCAAAGAATTTTTTTTTTGGCCTGAATCACTGATTTCATTGGTGCTAAACAACTCCAAAGAAAACTCTTGTACTGAGGAAAATCAGTTCAATACCTGCTCTGCAATCGACAGTATTAATACTAAATACATACACCTATGTACATACATTCATATATATTTATGTGTGTGTGTTCATCTACTTATTTCTATGTAGCACATGGGAAGTGGCTTGGTATTGTGGACAGAACGAAAACATAGAGTCAAGACACAAAAGCTCAAATCCCTCCTTTGTTATTTATTAACTAAGTGATCATAGGCCAAGAAATTAACAATCCCTCAGAATCTCAGCTTTCTTATCTCAAAAATGGAAATAAAAATGCTGGCACGACCAACCCCAAAGGGTGATTATGAAGAAAGAATTTTGCCAATCTCAAACTATTCTATAAACGAGGGTTGATATCAGGCCTTTAATAAACATAACCTGACTTGACATAATATGTAATGTGAGTGATTGGTTCAAACAGATTTAAACTACGGATGTTTCCATTGACATCCTCAATGAGTTCTTCAGAAACCAGAGTTCTCTATAGGTTAAGTATAGCCAAGTGTTGTATGCACATGTTTTTTCTCCAAATTGTCCTTTTCACACTGAGTGAATAAGCCTTGCAACAGAATTCAGTGTGAACAAGTCATTAGGACTAGAGCAAAAATGCAAAAAAACACTCAGTTCTGTGGCAAGCCCTCAATTCAGTAGGCAACCCCACTGAGGGTGTTTTAAAGACTGTTTCCAAACCTGGTTCAATTTCATATCTCCATCCCACCTTCCCCAATCTCCAGAGCTCAAAATTATAAATGGTCAAGAGCAATTACTTTTTATCTTCATAGTTCCATGACCAAGCATGCTCCCCTGCACAGAGAAGGTGTTAAATGTTTATTGGGCTGAATTAAATCTAGTTGCTTGCCAAAGGTGGACCTACTTTCAATCCCCTCAAAATGAGGAGAAGGGTCAAAGTAGCCTTATGATACACATGGGAAAGCATTCATTTTCATATGCCCTCTATCTGATTCATATGAGAGACAATAAATGCTCACAGGTCAAATGACAGCTTCTATTAGATTCCTAATCTTCATGTTTTACAGTATTATCTGCTACAAGAAATACAATCCAGCCTGAAAATTCCACAAGTTTGAGGCTTCAGGTTACATAAAGTCAATGAGTTCCTTTAATCTAGCCATTTAATTTATTATC
>CM053587.1:240815957-240833457 GCA_028646515.1 Pseudochirops corinnae | reverse complement strand
TTAAGTGACTTACCAAGGGTCACACAGCTAGTGAAGTATCTGAGGCTGGATTTGAATTGAGGAAGATGCATCTTTCTGATTCCAAGCTCAGTGCTCTATCTACTTCTATCTACTATACCACCTAGCTATAAAATAGTTAAGATTTACTAAAGACCTGGCCTAAAAATGCTAAAAATCAAATCAACAAGCATTTATTAAGTGCCTACTATGTACCACACATAAGAGATACAAAAAAGATCAAAAAAAGGTTTCTGTTCTCAGTGTGCTCAAGGTCTTAGGAGGAAAGCAATAACCCAGGGGTTCTCAACCTTCCTAATGCCCGATGCTTTAATATTCATATGTGGGTGTATCTGCATGTGGGAGGACCTGCCTGGAGACAATAGAGGAGAGATGTCTTGGTTCCTAAGACCATGGGATATATGTGTTTTCCCATGGTCTTAGATATGTTATCTTATTTGGTCCTTATAACAGCTCTAGAGAGGTAAGGGATATTATTATCCCAGTGTTACAGATAAGGAAACTTAGACAGTTACACAGATTAAGTGCCTTGCTCAGGGTTACACAGATAATAACTGCTTAAGGCACGATTCTACCTCTGGTCTTCCAGATCCAAGTCTAATACTCTATCCACTGGGTCACCTAGCTGATGGAGTTATTACCTCCAAAGGTGAAGATTATAGCCCACCCCAACCTTATCATCTCATATGATTATTGTGCATATATCTTCTACAAGATGCCTAACCAATGAACCAGGAATCTTCTTCTAGGTCTGCTATATAGGAACTAACACAAAATGCATCTTTTCTTACCCATCTTTTCCCACATAAGCAGGTCCCTCTCTTTTTCTAGCCATATATATCTTTGCTAATACTTTTTAGGCTATTTTTTCCTTTCAGTTAATAGCTGATAGTTATGTTGCAGCATAATATTTTCATCAAGCATCTCTCTATTGCTCTATTTAGGCTAAAATTAAATCAAAACAAATATATTCTCTCCTGCTGAAAGGCACTGAGGGACCCCTGAATGCCTCCCTTCTTGTACTCCATGCTCCAGCCAACCTGGAACTATAGCTAATCTCCAAACTCAACATTCTGTCCCCCACCTTCTTTCAATTACACAAGTGGTCCCCATTACCTGGAATGTGCTAACTCCTCATCTCTATGATCTCCACCTCTTAGAAACCTCCTCTTCTTTCAAGGTTCAGTTCAGATGTGACTTCTGATGGAGCCTTCCCTAATGCCACTGATGCTAGTTCTTCCTTCCTCCTAAAACAATCTTCTATTTATTTTTCTGTGTACAAGTATCTCCAGGTTGAATGAAACTCCCCAAAGAGGTCTTATAATTCATCTTTGTATCTCCACTGCCTAGCAGAGCATCTTAAAATAATACTTAGTATTTATACAGCATTTTAATGTTTGTAAAGCAATTTACATGTTACCTTCTTGATCCTCACAACATCCATGCAAAGTGAGTAGGCGCTATTATAATCCCCATTATACAAATTTAAAAAAAAAACAAACTGAGAAAGGTTAAGTGATTTGCTCAAAGTCACACAGCTGGAAATTGTCTGAGGTAGGATCTGAACTTAGTTCTTCCCGATTTCATGTCTAGCTCTCTACCCACTATACCACTGGCTGCCAACACAAAGTAGATGCTTCTTTTTCTTTTTTTTTTTTTTTTTTGGAGGCAATCAAGGTTAAGTGACTTGCCTAGGGTCACACAGCTAGTAAGTGTCTGAGGGTAGATTTTGAACTCAGGTCCTCCTGACTCCAGGGCTGGTGCTCTATCTACTGTATCACCTAGAGGCCATGCTTCTTGAAGTGAAAATGATTACATTCTACAGATTCTGTAAAAAGGAAAATCAATTCTCCAGGCAGGTGCCTAGAAGCCACATTTGGCCCTCTAAAACCCCAAGTGTGACCCTTCGACTGAATCCAAACTTCACAGAACAGATCCTCTTAATAAAAGGATTTGTTCTATAAAACTTGGACTCCGTCAAAAGTCCACATCCAAGCCCTAGAAGGTCACATGTGACTTCCAGGCCATGTGTTCCCCACCCCTGCTCCAGGGTATTTGAGTGATACAGAATTAGCCTTCTCTCTTTTTTGAGTAATGATTTCTTTCACTAAACTGTAGGAATCATTGCCCCATCCCCTCCATCCTCCGGACCTGGCCTAAAAATGCTAAAAATCAAATCAACAAGCATTTATTAAGTGCCTACTATGTACCACACATAAGAGATACAAAAAAGATCAAAAAAAGGTTTCTGTTCTCAGTGTGCTCAAGGTCTTAGGAGGAAAGCAATAACCCAGGGGTTCTCAACCTTCCTAATGCCCGATGCTTTAATATTCATATGTGGGTGTATCTGCATGTGGGAGGACCTGCCTGGAGACGATAGAGGAGCGATGTCTTGGTTCCTAAGACCATGGGATATATGTGTTTTCCCATGGTCTTAGGCAACCCCTGCGACCCCTGTGACCCCTGTGAAAGGGTCATTAGACTCCCAAAGGGGTCGCGACCCACAGGTTGAGAACCACTGCAATAACCAAACTGCTATATAAAATAAGATGTACTCCAGGGCTCCAAACTTTTCAAAGCTCTTTGTGATAGCACACCCAGAGAGCCATACTATGCTTGGTGTAAGGTCCCCCCAAGAATTCTGGAGTATGAAATCCTAGAAAACAGCACAGGAAATTTTATAGGACTCAACCTGTGGTTTGCCTTGATACATAACAGAAACATCTCAAGAAGAAAAGGGTTACATCTCTTGTAATCAAATATCAGGCTTACTCCTCTTTTCTCTCTCTCCTTTCCCTACTTCCTCTACCCTCTTCTTCTTCCTCATCTTTTTTCTCCCCTTCCTTCTCCCTTTCTTCTCTGTCTCCTTCTCCTCTCTCTGTTCCTTCATCTCTTTCACCTTCTCCACTCTTCACTCCTCTCCCCCTTCCTTTCCTCAGTCTTCTTCCTCCTTTCTCTCCTCTCTCCCTTTTTTCCTCCTACTTTCCCCTATTTCTTCCTCCTCTTTCCTTCCCTTTCTGTGTCTCTCCCTCCAGGTTCCTAAAAGCAAGTGCCAGAGAAGAAGGATTATAGAACCACAGATTCAAAGTTGTAAGAGACTCAAGAAATCATCAGGTCCTTAGAATAGATGGAAAGAATCTTCTCTAGTGTTCAACTGTTATCCTTCTCAGTATCACTGGCCAACGACCCACTCTGGCACTGAGAAGAGGGGAGGGCAGAGGACCTTACTGATCCACACAATTCATCAGGGCCCACTGAAGCTTAGTTTTGTGGATCTCTTTGGTTGTTAACAATGAAAAAAATAATTTGCAATTCTAAATACATGCATTCTTAAAGACAGGGCATGAAAGTCATTCACTTAGGCAGACACTCAAAGTTTTCATCTTTTTAAAATGCCAAATAGACAAATAATTCAATTGACATGAAAACATTTAGCATCCTTTCAAACAACTATAGGACCATTTGATATAAAAAGACTACAACTTATACTGCATAATACACATAATGACCTCTATCCACACACAAAAGATGAAATTATTGCTCCTTTTCTGGAATTTAGGCTGTTGAATTCTTACATTTTACATTCTTCAGAATCTTAAACAACTATTACTTTGAAAAACCCACCTAGTGCAATGCTGAAGTAATATGCTTTAGAATTCAGGAATCCCTTCCTTCGAAAGAAATTTTAGAGCGCTGTTTGGAGAACAGGTTGGCTTTTTATTTACTGTCTCCATGATCCATGGTAAAAGATTATCTTTCACACACACACACACACACACACACACACACACACACACACACACACAAGATAAAGTCCTTTATCTTGTCATTTTCATTCTTTTACGCTTAATCAAGGAGTGAGTTGAAGCAAACCCAGATTTTGTCCTACTGGGAATTCTAGTTGATGTTAGAAGGCTTATGTTTTGAAGAAACAAAACAAAGATTTTGCTTTGCTTTCTAAAATCCCCACTCACAAAAAAAAATTGCAAATGTCTTAAGTAAAGCCATATATGCTAGAATGAATAAGCGGACAAAAGTGGGAAAGAAGATAATGAAAACTTCATATCCTCACTTCTCTCCCAGGTCAGAAGAAAAAGGTGCTTCTCCCTTCCTGGCCATGGCTCCTTTACCCATCCCCATGAGCACACTCCTCCTGCCACCTCCAGGATCTCTTTCCTACCATACATAGGTTCATACAGATAGAAGAAACACTAGAAATCTAGTCCAACCCCCTCATTTTATAAATGAGAAAACAGAATCAGAGAGATGAAGAATCGCACCACATATAAGTGACAGGGAGACAGATGTGAGAACACAAGTTTCCTGCCATGCAATCCGATGGTATTTGCATCTATGCCTTTTCTCTCTTGCAATATTTCTCCTCATTGCTACTTTCTCTTGTTCCTACACACATGCTTAGTTCTCTCCTAGGCAAAGAAAAAAAAAACCTTCAGGGAACCCTGTCTCCCTCAAGTTGCTGTTCCATTTCTTTTATCATTTTCAGAGAAAAGGTCTTTAAAAGACTAATCCACATCTCTTCCTTCCCATTCATTCCTCCGGCTCTTTGAAAGTTGTCTTCTAACTCCCAAAATCTACTTAGACTGATCTCTAAAAATGGCACCTGTTCATTGAATCCAGGGGAATTTTTTTCTCAAGTCTTCATCTTTCTGGACCACTCTGGAGCATCCAGCATTCTGCATCACCCACTCCTGAACACTGTCTTCCCTTTGTTTCTGGAATGCTTCATATTCATGCCCCTTTCTCCTATCATTTGGCTTATGATGCATCAATCAGCAAATATTTATTAAGCACTTACCACGTGCCAGATGTTGTGCTAGGAAATGGGGAGGCAAAGACAAATATGAAACAGTCATTGACCTCAGAGAGATTCCACTTCATCAAGAAAAACAAAATGCACATATGCAATATAAATGTATACAATATATGCACACTCAGTACATGGCTCTCTAATCCTCTGTCTTTATGTGCCCACTCCCTCAGTACTCTCTCCAACTTCCATGTCTTCAAATATCGTTGTCGCTGTAGTTGTTGCTCAGTCATGTCAGTTGTCTCTTACTCTTCATGACCCCACTTGGAGTTTTCTTGGAAAACATACTGGAGTGGTTTGCCATGTTTCTCCAGCTCATTTTACAGATCAGGAAACTGAGGCAAACAGGGTTAAGTGACTTGCACAGGGTCTCCCAGCTAGCAAATATCTGAGACCAAATTTGAACTCAAGTCTTCCTGACTACAGGCTCAGAGATCTATCGACTGCAAGACCTATATTACCTCTATAACATTTCAGACCTTGAATAAGTTACTTGACCTCTATAGGCCATAATTGCCCCATCTGAAAAAAAGAAGGGATTGTACTTAAATGATCTCTAATGTCTCTTCTTATGACTCTGTGATTTCCAAATCTTCATCTCCAGTCCCAACCTCTTACCTGAACTTCAGATTATCATGTACAACCACCTCCTGGGAAGCTTGGCTTCAATGTACCAACAAAATCTCAAGCTCAAAATGTCTAAAACTGGACTCAACATCACTCATCTAAAATATGCTCCCTTTCCCAACTTCTTTATTTCTATTAATGTCTTCTCCATTCTCCTAGTTATCCATAATCACTCCCTTGGCACCACCTTGGACTCCTTCCTCTTCCAAGCCCTCTAGATTTAATCAGTAACCAAAACCTGCCAATTCTCTCTCTACAATATCTCATTTATACATGTCTTCTTCATTTCTCCTGCTAGCAGGAGGCTCTGATCACTTACACTGTTGAAACAGCCTCCCAACTGTTCTACTCACCTTCATTCTCTCTCCCATTCCAAATCATCTTACGAACCAGTCTCTGACTGATTTATCTTCCTATTCTGCTGTTTTGCTCAGTCACTACACTACTAAATAACCTTTTTGTAGATTCCCATTTTTTTTTTCAAATAAAGTCCAAACTCTTTAGCCTGGAATTCGAGATTCCTCTATAATCTCTCATTCAATCTACATTTCAGCATTCTCTCTCACTAGTTTTTGTCAGGTACACAATGCTCCAGTCAAACAGGCTCGTTCACTTTCCCTTGAACACAATCCATGATTCTCTGCCTCTGCTTCTACTAGGCCCTGAGTTCAATTCAACACAAGTTCCTTACCAGCTACTGTCTGCTAAGCATTATGGCCACAAAGATGAATGAATGAGAAAGTGTTTCCTATGTGCCAAGCACTATGCTAAGCAATGAGGATTCAAATACAAAAGAAAAGATAACCCTTAACTTCAAGGAGCTTATATTCTGAAAAAGGAAACAATACACATTGATCCTGAATGTTGTAGGACTGGCGAGTGGAACTATAAGGAAATAACTTGACACATCCTCTCAAAGAATAAAGGCATAATTGGTTTCATTATGGTTCCAGAACTGAGGGAGCAGGGAGTGCACAAAATAGAGAAGTGTGTACCCTTGGCTATAAGACTAAAGATGGAAAAGTTTGTAATTCCCACATTCAATGAGTTTATGATCTCTTGGGATGAGATTCACACATAAATAATTACAAGCTGGAATATGATAAATTTATAGGATCACAGAGCTGGAAGAGAACTGAAAGGTCATCTATATAATTCAACTTCCTCATTTTAAAGGTGAATAGACCAAGGCCTATGAAGTTAAAAGTGATTTGCCAAAGTGATCAAACAGAGAAGTGTGAGAAATTTAGAAAGGGAGAATGCTCTCTAACTGAAGGGATCATGAAAAACTTCATGCAGAAAGAAAACTGGGACTGGGTTTACATGGAAGGAAAGATGCTCAGCAGGCAAAAATATATATGAGCATCCACTCTGGGCATGGTGGACGATATGTGCAAATTTATGAGGTCAAGAGACCTCAAGGTCATCAGGGCAAGAATGAGGGGAAAACTCCTAACAATTTAGATGAAATGTGGGAAGGGGAACAAGACGGAATAACAATGGAATAAAAGGTTGAAGTAAGATTAGAGAAGGCCTTGAAATGCCACACTGCATTTTTTTTTCCTACAGAGAGGGGGAAAGCACTGAAGGATTTTTGAGTAGGGAAATGACATGATATAATTTTTCCACTAGGAAGATTACATTGGCATAATCTGAAAGATAAATTTAACAGAGATGACAGTAGAGGCAGGGAGACCAGTAAAGAGACTATAACATCAGCCCATGTGAGAAGTAATGATAGCAGTAGGGGAAGTAAAAAGACAAAGGAGAGATAGATGTTAAATATATCGGTGCAACCATAGACATTGGCAATTTATTGGACATAGAAGATGAGGAAGAGGGAAGAATCAAAGATGACTCTGTCTTCTTAAACTAGGCGAGAGGGAAGATATAAATATCATCAACAAAAATGGGGAAATCAGGAAAAGGAGAAAGTTTGGGGGCACAATAAGGAGTCCTATTTGGTATATGTTGAATATGGGTTGCTGGTGGGATATTTAAGGAGAAATTTTTCTTTAAATTAGCCTCTTTGGGCTAAGATCAAGTGTTATTTGCCCATGAATCATAGATAACTAGGATTTCAGAAGAATCAAAATTATAAATAACCCAAATGGAAGTGAAAAAACATATACACTGAGCATAATGTAAAGAGCACTCTTTTAACATGACTTGTATACAAGAAGTGGCACAAAAATACATTATTGAGTATGCATATGACCAAAAATGGAGGTCGAGAATCACACAGCATCATAGACCAAGCCACAGGTGAATAAGAACCCCTTCTACAACATAACCAAAAGTTAATCATCTGACTTAGGTTGGATGACTCCAGCAAGAGACTAAGGACTCCTATTCTATCTTTGGACAGCTCCAGTGTTTATAAGTCTTTTCTTCCACTAAGTCTAAGTCTGTCTCTTTACTACTTCCATTCATTGATTCCAGTTCTGTCCTCTGGGGACAAGGAAAGAAAATCTATTCCTCCTTCTCTGGGACAATCAGAATAACAATTCAGTTCAATTCAACAAATATGTATTAAGCATCTGCTATGGGCAGGCACTATCTTAACCAAAAAGACACAGGTCTTAAAGGAACTTACATTCTATTGGAAAATCACACAGAATAAAAAAAGACATGAAAAGGCTGCCATGCCCATCAATAGAGAGAGGGCTTATGCTAATTAAGTTGTGGAACTATTGAATTATCAAAGTGTCCATCACATAAGGTCACAAAATTAAGAACAGGGAAGAAAACATACATACAAACATATACAAAGCAAACTATATGCAGGATAAATAGTTAATAATTAACAGAGGAAAGGCACTGGATTTAAGACCGATTGGGCAAGGCTTCCAGCAAAATACTGCAACAGACTGAATATAAAAGCAGATAGAAGAATCTAACTATTTTCTATTAGGCAAGACATTAAAGAGATTTGTAAAAATATATAAAACAATACCACTTTTCAAACTAAATTTTTTTGTTCTGGAAAACATACTTACTTTTCATAAAAGTGATTATTTATGTTAACATATGATGGTTTTATTATTATTTTAAATGAATTAATAACTATTTATTTAAAATTTTTATCAATTTTAATTTCTAACACAGTAAATACTGATAGTTATAACTCACATAAACAAAAGGTCTTTGGGAATCTCAATAATTTTTAAGAGTGTAGCTTATAAACACTGACCAGGCAACAGTTGGGGTTTTTTTTTGGAAGGGAATACTCTCACTGGTGTGCAGATCTGGCAAGTGGTTTCCAACTTAAATTCTTAGCAAGCTGCCTGGAAATACCAAGAAAATGAGTAAATTGCCCAGGATCACCCTGCCAGGAAGTGTCAGGGGCAGGCCTTAAAACGAGGTCTTTCCTGACTCCCAGGCTGGCCTTCTAGCTACTCTACCATGCTGCTTGCTGAGAGGTGCCATTCTAGAATGGATTAGGTTAGATTACTCTCCCAAAGGATGCTGTGCCCACAGCAAGCATCCAGTGAATATTTGTTCAATTGAATTTTTCAACTTAACCAGAGGGCATTCAACTAGAGAAGTGTGCCTCCTGCTCCTTTTTCTCTCCTACAGCACCAAGCATATAATATGAGTTCAAGAAACATTCCTTCGATTTTCCTGCTTCCATTCTTCCACAGTGGTGAGGAGAGACAGAGAGATGAGATAAAGAGACAAGGGATACGACCTTGGATATGCCTCCATCCTACACTAACCAGTCTTTTAAAAATATCACTCAAGTGACAACCTTTAGAAAATTTCCATGACCCCGGAGTCTTAAAAAGTATTAATAACAGCAACAAAAAGAAATGTTCTTAATTTTGTGACCTTATGTGACTCAAAGCTGAGGCTTCCTAATTTCTAAAATGTGGGCAGGGCAGTAGGGGAAGACACAGATCTATAAGGATACTAGTTCTGAAATATGGTTAGTAGTTTAGTAGCTTGTGACCCTAGACAAGTTACTTAACCTTTGTTTACCTCAATTTCCTTATATGTAAAATGAGCTGGAGAAGGAAATGGCAAACTGCTCTGGTAGCTTTTACAAGAAAACCCCATGGATAGTACTGGCATGCTGTGGTCCACAAGGTAACAAAGGGTCAAACACAACGGAACAACAATTTAAAGACCATTGAGTCTAATTTCTTCATTTTACAGATAAGAAAAGTAAGGTCTTCTAGAGTGACCAAGGGACATGCCCAAGCTATTACTGTCCAAAGTTACAAATACATTAAGTAGTACATCGAGGACTGGAACCCACACTCTCTTAGGTAGATCGAGCATTCTTGCTAATACACTTAGAAATGAGAAATTATTTTCAGAAGTCCATTATTATCCTTAGCAAACAAAGAGTCTGCTATATACCATGAGGTAGATTGCCTTCGCAATGATGGTACAGATTACTTTAATTATTTTCATATGTATTTTCATTGGTTACATCTAAATACATGTACTCAATAAAAATGCAGATAATGTCATGCAAAATCTATCCTTTGCTCCCCATTCTCTCCCCACCCCCAAGAAAAGATCTCTTTTCAGGTCCTAAGAAACTCGAAGCCCCAAGATTTGAGACATCCCAAAAGAAGAAATGGGACACAAATAGCCAGTGAGTTCAAATTTTCCAGGCTTTGGACCACTCTCCCTCATTCAACATATTCTAAGAATGAAAGTACTTATTTTTTACCAGTAAGTATACCGAAGCACTAGTCTTTCATCCAGGGATATTCAAAGGATGTTATCAGCCAAAGCAAAGTCTTCTGTCAGAGGGGAATGGAGGACAGACCATACTGTAGCAGACAAAGTGCAGAAGACTTCCAGGGATTTAGTTGCAAAAAGTAAGCTGGAGATATATAGATTTAATTACCATTCGCCAATACAACATTACAGTAGGCGGAGTGTACTAATGTGTTCTTATTACTAAACAGCATGTTCTCCCCATGCATCTTCTCTTGAACTGGTTCATAACATGCTCCAAGGCACTCTCTGGTAGAGATATTACTAATTTCCTTTGGAACTCTCTGCTCCCTTTCCTTGGCTTTCACCAGACTCCCTGGCCCCATGAACAAAAAAGCAGAAAGGGCTGACAGGAACCAGGTCGTAAGCACAATTCTGGTTGAACAAACCAGGGAGACCCCCTGAGTCTGATGCTTGCAGCAAAATCCAGCAGTGCTTCCTAATAGATAGAGAAGACCACACCTTGCTAAACAGCTAAGATGTTTCATAGGTTTCTTATTTTGGATAGCTGATGTACCTTAAACTTAACTCAATGGAGATTAAATATTTAGTTTAGAAAAAGAGCCAATGTATGTAGACAACTTCCCTAAATCCTAATGCTAGCTCTTCGCTAAAAACCCCTTGACAAGCCAGTGCCATGTGGTAAACACAAGCCAAGAACACATAGAAATTTGTTTTGTAGAAAAGAACATTCTGTCCTACAAAAGGACACTGGAAATATAGCACCTCTGCAAGAATTGACAGACCAATGGACCTGTTGATCCCCACGTATCTGATCAGTCAGATACTACTCAGAGCTAGGAATAAATTTAAAATGATGGAGTAAAAACAAGTATTTACTTAAAATATTTCATCAGTGTCCTCAGTAAAATTCTACCAACAAGAAAGAATACTCATGAAATATATTTTCCAATTAGGTATTTGTAGAATATGTGATACCAGGAAATAAAAAAAGTATCCAAAAATGAGAATGCTTAGGGAATGGGTTGACTCAACCATACTAGGGAAAAGTGTGAAAAGTTCCTAAAAACTCATCATACCCTTTGACCCTGTGATGCCATGCTTGACATATACACCATGAAGGAGAAGGACAGGACAGGGAAGAAAAGGAAATGAAAGGAAAGGACAGGACAGGAGAGATGAGGAGAGCAGAAGAGAGATGAGAAGAATGGAGAGGAGTGAAAGGGAGGGAAGGAAAGAGAAGAGAAGAGGAGAGGGAAAAGGAGTGGAGAAGAGCAGAGGAGAGGGGAAATGATGGGAGAGAATAGTGGAGAGTGGAGGAGAGGAGAGGAAAGAAAAGGAGAGGAAAAGAAAAAGAAAGGAAAGGAGAAGAGAAGGGAGAGGAGGGGAAAAGGATGAAAAGAGAGATAGGAGAGGAGGAGGGGGCTAGATAGTTGGAAAGAGAAAAAATAAAATAAATAAAAATAATAAATAGTAAAATTAAAAAATAAGATGAAGAAAAAACTAAAAAGGAAGGAAGAAAAAAGAGAAGGAAGGAAGATAGAGGAAAGGGAGGGGAAAAAGAAAAGAGGGAGAGAAGAAAGAGAAAAGAAACGAAGGAGAGAAGAAAGAAATGACATAAGGAAGGAGAAAGGAAAAGAGTCAGAAAAGAAAAATAAAAAATGGAGGGAGAAAAGGAAAGAAGGAAGGAAGAATGGAGGGAAAGAAGGAGGGAATGAAAGAACAAGTATCAAATTATTCATAGTAGCACTTTTGTGGTAGTAAAAATCTCGAGGCAAAGTGGGTACCTAATGACTAGGGAATGGCTGAATAAGTTGTGGTATATAAAAGGAATATTAATGTGCAGGAAGAAGTGACTATAACTATGAGGAATTCAAAGAAACGTAAAAACTTGTTTGAAGTAATGCAAAATGAAGTAAGCAAAAAATACATAGTAAGAATGTAAGAATAACATCTAAAAATGAATGCACTAACCAATCAACAAACCCTTTTGAAGCACCTAGTACATACAGTCCTAGGCACTATGGGAAACAAAGAATAAAGCTACTCTTATTCTCAAGGACCTTACATTCTATGTCAATGTAAATGAAAAATAGAGCAAATCTCAAGTAATTATCAAAAAAAAAAAAAAAGGAAGGGCTTAAACTAGGTGACTTCTGAGGGTGTTTCTTGCTTCACGTCTGGTGCTATGACTTGCTGCCTTCTGACAGAAGGTGGAGGATGGCAGACATAGACTATCTATTCCATGCCCTTTCAGATGTGGTCACTATTTTGGTTGCTTTCTCTTGGTTTTTCTTTGTCACAAAGGAGGTTCATTGTTGAAGAAGGGATAGTATTTTCAGTAAGGATTATGATACCTAAACTTAAAGGTAACAACAAAATGCATGAAAAAATAAAATTTTCTAAAAGATTAGAGAAACTGTGTAGAAGATAGCAAGTTATAGAAGGTCAGTAAGGTGCCATGACTGAGCACGGGACTAGAAGGCTACAAGACATAAACTCTAATTCTGTCTCAGATTCTCATAAGCTGTGTGACCCTGTGAAAGCCAGTCAACTTCTCTCAACCCCAATTTCTTTCTCAGTAAAAAAGAAGGGGGTGGGGAATAAGACTAGATGAATGGATGAATGGTTGGATTGATGGAATAGACATTTATTAAGTACCTTCTATATGCCAACTACTACACTAACCATTTTACAAATATGATTTCACTTGAAATTAAAGACCATTAGAGATGGCCTCTTAGATCCCTTCCTGCTCTAAATCTGTGATCCTATGTTGAGAGAAGACCCTTTTAACCTCTTGCAGCCTCAGTTTTCTCAACTACAAAATGGGGGTAATAAAAACACCTACCTTATGGAGTATAAGATAAGATACCATACGTAAAGTGCTTTGCAAACTTTAAAGTGCTTCATAAATGTAAGTTACAATATTATTTACTACTGCTACTATTCTGTTAAAGAATACACCAAAGAGCAAAACTCTAAGGGTTCTAAGCACAGATAGATCTAAGGATAGACATGTAAGTTCTAAGTAAAGACACATCCACATATACATGCCTACATACACAAAGACACACCTCAAAGAGCATGAAACAAGCTGGAACTGTACACAGGAATGACTTTTTCAAAGATGATTTATAAATCAAAAACCTGTGGGGGGGTGGAAGAGAGAGGAGAGTTTCACTTTCCTCTGTAGTTGTGAGACGTGGTGCTTAATGGAATGAAAAGCAGGATGAGAAGAAGCCCTGCACTACAGTATAGGCAGCAAAAATAATAATAATAATAATAATTTAAAAACTGAATTGTTTACCTATAGGAATCTGCTGAGGAATGGGGAGGATGACTGGGGAGAGCAAAAATCAAATACGCCACAACTAACTTTCTCTCTCTCGCTGATGTATTTCCTAATATCTCACTTAAAAGATGAAAAGAACAGAGCTAGGTCACCAGAGTCATGATTATGGGAAATGAGGTGAGGAAACAGTAAGTTCAGAATAATTGCCCCTTAATTGCCAAGAGGTCTTTTAAATCTGGGAAGGATCTGCCCATTTCCCAAAGGCAGAACGTTTGATTTTCCTCCAGAGAATGCAGGAAACCGTATCCTTTGAAACAGATGAGAAATTTTGGATAACATCATATTCTATTGGAATGCCCCAGGGTAATGAGACTACACCAGGCACACTGCATAAGAGTGTCAGATACTTTTAGTAGCAAATGAGGGGAAGTTTGTTGTGACAGCTGGGGAGGAAAAAGTTGTAAGTTTAGGTGGATTTGCAACATGAGAAGGTGATTTGGTTTGGGACTGGGGGGAAGTTGGGGAGGAGGAGGAGTCCTCCAATAGGGTAACACAGGGTTTGAAAATGAAAGTTTTTATCCTTCAGAAAGGAAGAGAGCAAAAGGAAACTGAAGGAGATGGAAACTAAGGCCTGTCCAGTCTGTTAGGTATTGCCTGAATAAGAAGAGGCTTGAGTCTCGGCCAGGAATTCCCTGTAAACAGGTTCACTAGTGATTTTTAGGGCATCAAGACTGAGGCAAAAGTAGAAGTATTATCATGTATCTATTACATAGTCCAAACATTTCAGGGCTAGAAGGGCCTTCAGTGGCCAGTCAGTCTCAAAAGTTTTCTTACTACATAAAACTTGCTAAGTTGTTGGCCATCTAACCTTTGCTTGAAGAGGGAAACCACTACCTTCAAAGGCACCACACTCCATGTTTGCATAGCTCTAATAGTTAGGAAGTTGTTTCTGACATTAGGTCTAAATTTGCATCTTTGCATCTTCTCCCAATTTTTCCTGATTCTCCTCTCTGAAGTCAAATAGAATAAGCAGAATTCCCCCTTCCATATGGCAGCCTTTCGAGTATTCGAAGGCAGCCATGATGGTTCCTCTGAGCCTTTTCTCTGGGCTAAAATCCCTAGACTGATTATTATCCTCTAGTCCAGTGGTTCTCAACCTTCCTAATGCCGCAACCCTTTAATACTCATATGTGGGCGTATCTGCATGTGGGTGGACCTGCCTGGAGACGGATAGAGGAGCAGTGTCTTGGTTCCTAACACCATCAGAAATATGTGTTTTCTAATGGTCTTAGGCGGCCCCTGTGACCCCTGTGAAAGGGTCATTTGACCCGCAAAGGGGTTGCAGCCCACAGGTTTAGAATTGCTGCGTCTAGTCAAAGAATATCATTTGTTGTCTTAGGCATATTAACATTAAGTTGCTGTTGATAATTCTCCTTCTTGATCACATGCACACAAATACATATATGTACATGTATCCATACACATGCATATACACACATATACACACATGCACATACATGCACAGTCTTAGGGTAGATTTAAGCTTTAATAAAATTTAGGAACAGATCTATGATTTAAATGCAATGGGAAACTCTCAGTGAGCACCTTCTCTCTAACTTACAAGTGTCCTGGGGGTTTGGGAGCTGAAGTGACTTGCTTGGGACCACATGACCAGTAAATGACATAGATGTGGCTTGAACACAGCTCTTCCTTTCACTACCCACTTCATCTTAGTTCCTCCCTACTTTTTATGATTCTCATTATTTACCCAAGAACATTTCTGTCCTACTTCAAGGATGAAACTGCTCCTTCCTGGCCTCAGTCTGTCTCCAATGCAAAAGGATTTGTTTCATAATCTTCACAGCTGGAAGGAGTATTTGAGATCCATCTTACTAAGTATCCTCTACACTTGAGCACGAAGGCATATATAATATGTATTATTTTATACATTTTCTCCACAGATGCTGGAACATGGAGAGTTAAATGCCTTTGTCCGTCATATAGCTATGATTCCCCATGGCATTACATAAAAAAAAAAATCAAACAACCATATGGGTTTGACATTGGTTTTCTTTTTTTTCCACCCCTTGTTCAGAATGCTTACTTTTTCATCTGTAAAGTATCTTAGGTCATGCCAACAGAGATAGTGAAGGGTTTGCATCACTTTACACGAACCTCTCCTGGCCACCTCCAGCTGTTAGTGCCCATTATCACAGTAATTTACCTTGTATTTATTTTGCATATAATCGTTTATGTACATGTTGTCCCAGCCAACAGAATGTAAGTTTCTTGAGGGCAGGGACTTTTTCATTGTTGTCCCCATATCCTCACTGCCTAACATGTCCCATGTAAACAGTGCGTGCTTATGAATTAAAGCAAAGTAGCTCCTGTCTTCCCTCTGCTACCAATTAATTACATAAGCTCAGACATATCACATGGGCAATTTTTGAATTTGGTTTCCTCATCTGTAGAAGAAAGAGTTGCTTCTCTAAGTTCCTAGCTGTAACATTCTACCATTGTTTGTTTTTCTGCTATGCATCATCATGAATGACATGAGAGTGAAAAGACTCTAAACCAAAGGATTTTAAGAGGGGCTAGGGACCCTGGATAGATTTTGGGTGGAGAAAAAAAATCACATCTTTATTTTCACTAAATTCTAACTAAATTTATCAGCTAAGTGACTCAGTGGAAAGAGAGGTAAACATGAAGTCAGGAAGACCGGAGTTCAAACCTGATCTCAGACACTCCCTAGCTGTGTGACTTGAGGCAAATCCCGTGACTTCTGTTTACCTCAGTTTACTCATATCTAAAATGGGGAAGATAATAAGAGTACCTATCTTCCACGGTTATTGAGAGGATAAAATGAGATAATATTTATAAAGCATTTTGAAAACCCTAAAGGACTATATAAATTCTAATTGTTATTATGATTATTCAATTATGAATGCAGTCAATAAACACAGTAGCATTAATAGTACTTATGTCACTAATCAAAATGACAAATATTTTCCTATCACATCACATTTGTTGCAGATGGTTCAAAATATCATTTATGCTCAGAATTACTTCAAAATTGCTGAAGTTTTTAGACCTGCCACTACATATGTATTATTATACCACAAATTGGGGTTTTCTTTAAATGTTTTGATAACTATTTCAGTATAACTGCTTTTCCTTATCTTTCTAAGTATCTTGTTTTAGGAATTTAAAAATATTCTGAGTTCATCAGTTTCTCCACACATCCAAAGAGGTCTATACACAAACAGCTAACAATATTATACTATTCTATAGAATCAGGAGAATAATACATACTGTAACAATACTGTAAAAATGAACAAGTTTTAAAAGACTTAAAAACGCAGATCAACACAATGATCAACCAAGATTCCAAAGGACCAAGACTCAAAATCACTACCTATCTAAAGAATATGCCTCACATTCTGATGGAGTAAATACACAGAATGAGATACACGTTTTTGGACACAGCCAATCTGAGGATTTGTTTTGCTTGACTATGTGTATTTTTTCCAAGGGATCTCTCTCTCTCTCTCTCTCTCTCTGTGTCTCTCTCTGTCTCTCTCTGCCTCTCTGTCTCTCTCTCTCTCCTCCCTAATGGGGTGTATGAGAGGATGTTAGAGGAAGAGAAAAATAAATGATTGGTAATTGAATGAGTAAATAAATAATGAAATTTAATATTTTTTAAAAGAACTCCTCTAAAGAAGGGGAAGCAGCTGAATTTATGCCAAATGACTACAATACCAAGGAGTTCCTCAAAAAACCAGCTGAATATATGGAGGCTGGTAGAGAAGTGGTAGCCACAAATTTCCTTTAAATGAGTGAAATTTGGGGGAATTTTAATTGTCATCTGATTCAAAAAATTAGCAAGCAAAAAAACTGGAAATATGGGGGATGCCCATCAATTGGGGAATGGCTGAACAAGCTATGGTATATGAATGTAATGGAATACTATTGTGCTATAAGAAATGGGAAGGAGATGGACTTCATAATTACCTGGAGAGGCTTATACGGACTGATGC
>CM053587.1:240797099-240815457 GCA_028646515.1 Pseudochirops corinnae | reverse complement strand
CCAGTGATCACTCATTGGTTACAACCCTTCTATATGACCAAACTATTATACAATGTGAATGTATTTGCAGATCCTATACATGATTGCACGCCACCATGGGGGGGGGAGAGGGAAGAGAGGGGAGAAAATCTGAAACTCAAGTGAATGTGGAACCAAATCTTGTAAATTAAAAGTAAATAAAAAAATTTTTAAAAAAAAGTTAAAAAAATAAATAAAAGCATCATTCTCAATAAAAAAAAAAATTAGCAAGCAAAAAATTAAAAATGGATGCCTCAGGGGGCTTGAGCATGTCATACTTCCAAGAGCCCACAGTCCTGCCTTCATGGGACTGGCTCCATTATGTGAAATATAGTTATTGATGGATTTGTAAAATAGGATGTTTAAATGCAAGTGACTTTGTAACACTGTAGGGCTTGCTATTCCCTAGATGAAAATGAATATTGTGTTAAAGGAGTTTGCATCTGACTGTTGGGTTTTTCCCAGCTCTTTTTCTGGTTACTAATATATAAGCCCTCTCTTTTACCCTCCAAGTCCCCCAGATACCAATTATATACATGGAATGTCAGAGCTTCAGAATGGTTAAGAAATTCTAGACTTCTGTGTTTGATTTGCTTTGGTTTTGCTTTGGGGAGAAGATGGAAAAGAGAATTAAAATATCCTCATCCATGGAACCACCTCCATTCTTGTCAATTGGGATTTTGTAAAAGTCTTGGTTTACTGATGGAGAATGCACTGTTCTAGACAATTATCCCTGGGAGTTCAGAGTGATAAAAATCTCATGAATGCCAAAATAGTCTGATCTGTACTTTTTGTAAAAGTTAAAAAAAAAAAACCTGAAACCATAGTGACTACATACTGATTGAAGAAATAGTTGAACAAAGTGGTAGAATGATATCGAGCAATAAGAATTACTATAAAGGACTGAAAGAAACATGATAGTATTTGTATGAACCAAGAAAGAAGAAAGTAAACTAAACTAAACAGAACCAGGACAATGATTTATATGACAATACTGTAAAGACAAACTACAGTTATCCTTTCCACATCACAGGGGTTAGGGGTAGAGCCCCATGATCTGGAAAATCAGCATAAATTTTTGGCCCTCCATTTGTACCAAAGAAGAAGTCTGAATTTTTTCTTTTTCTTTTATGGGGTGTTTACAGTACTGTATTGTAAAATTTGGGTTAAGTATTTGGTCATAGGCATATTTTATACACTTCTAGGTTTCTAAATTTTTCTATGTCATCTGCTGGCCTTCACGTGCCATTTGCAGCTTCTGAAAAACTCCCAAAGAATTCACATTAACACTAATTTCTTATGCCAATTCACAATATATCAAAACCACGATGAGTAAATGTGGAAGGAATAACTGTACTTTGAAACACTTGGGAATTCTAATCAACACAACAACAGTTATGTTCCACAGTTTCACAGAACTCACTATGAAATGTGCTATCTACCTCCAGATAAAGAGCTGATGGGTTCAGAGTAAATACTGAGGATCTTTTTGGGGGGGAACCATGGGGGGCAGGGAACACATGACCAACCTATTTGTTTTGATTAGTTACATTTGTAACAAGTTTTGTTTTTCTTGTTTTTCTTGTTTTCTCAACTTAGGGAGAGGTGGGAGGAGTTGGAAAAGAGAGAATAAAGACCTAAAAATAAAATGTAATTTTTTTAAGAAATAAAAAAGAGGAACAAAAGGAGAAGCAAGAGAGCAGTATACACAAGGACTATAAGACAAATGAAAACAACAGTAAAAGACAGCTGGACTTGGATTAAATGCAATTCTCTGAGATGCCAAAACCCACTTCCATCTTCTTGGTAGAGAGGTTGGGGCAGGGGCTATCGGTTTGCAAAGTTGTATGTATTATCAAAAGGTTTTCCTGAGTTGGGGGAGGGACATAAGGAAATGACTGCCATTTTTAAAATTAATAAAACTTTTTTTAAAAATTTAACAGCAAAGTCTAAATAAAATTATTTTCAGAGTGACACTATATTATAGCCCAGAGAGGCTGTATGACACCAGATAAAGGACCATCCTCAGAGTAAGGAAGACCAATTATTGCTTTGACACACACTAAACTATGCTACCAATTTTTCAGCATTCTGGGCAATTCTCTAAAGTTATGTTAGAGACAAATTGTTGATCTGCATCAGTGGGGAGAGTTTCCACAGTGGGACTTCCCCATACCAATAAATCACAGGTCCAGACCTAACAAAAATGTACACTCTATTTTTCACATTCTCTATTATTTTTCACTTAAGAAAAATAGTGATAAGTACACTTCAGTATTACATACAGAAATACCAAATTTATGATAGAAGATTTACAATTTTTAAAAAAAGGAAAATGAGTGGGGTGATCAGTATGTATTTCACAGTATAGGCATTTTTTTTGCCAATCACTTTGATACTGTTTGTCACTTTCATAGTATTTCTCACCGGCCCATACAGAGAACCAACACAGGGTTAGGAAGTAACCAGACAAATTGGAGTTCCAAGTAGAGCTGTTTGTGTCTGCTTTTCTCCACTGTTCCAATCTCACGCAAGTACAAACTGAAATAAAGATGAGTGAGACCTTCAAGTTTACTGAAACAGACAAGACATACCTAGGAAGCAAATTATGTACTTGAACAGAGTACAGGCAGCCAGTAAGAATCAGATAGCTAAATGTGCATTCAGCACATTCAGAATGTACTGGATTGTTTGGAAGAACTCATCCTTCCTCTGTCCTGAGTTTTCTGAAGACTCCTATTGGAGGTTTCTTAAAGTATTTTTGCAAAAAGATCCCCAATTTCTTTAGGTCCCGAAGTATTCTAATTAACCTAAAAGCTAAGCACTAGACTTAGCCACCATTTTTAGTCACAGTCTTAGAGCTAGAAGGTGTTAGAGGTCACATCCAAGCTCCTTATTTTACAGATGAGGTAGCTGAGTTATTTGCCCAAGGTCAGAAAGGCAGTGAGTTGGCAGAGCTTATGACTCCACATCTGAGACCATTCCATTAAGCCATGCTTTCTCCCTTTCTTCATCCTTCTCTTCTTCATATCATCAGGCATGAGCACCTGCCAACCATACATGCAGGATACCCCCACAAGGATGGATATGTGTGTCCTCAAAAACACCATGAAGAGAATTAAAAAGAGGAAGCCATCATTGGAGAATGTCCATGGGCCAAGTGGACAAGGCCCCAGCTTAAATGATAATGTATGAGGCACTTTCTTGACAAATTAAAGGACATACTAACATTTATAGGTCTTTCTTCAGACATATTCTTATAAGGCCCTGACTGGTAAGAACCCCATTTGGTCCACTACAACTAGACATTATCTATCCCTGCTTCATTTCATGCCCCCCATCACTTCACCTCTTCATCTTCTCCCTCCCTGCTACCTGGTCTCACACGTAGTGTATTGTATACCACTGCTCTCTTTCTCAGCCCTACACCATTTTCCAGTTCTGAAACCACAATTGAATCAACCCTTTCATTGCTCCTGGAAGAGCATGTCAATCTATTTCCCAATTCACCATCTCTGTAACTTTCCAAAGGAAAATATCTTTCCCCGTCACCATTTTTTAATAATATATTACTCTCCTCCCATTTCAGAACCCTTGAGGGGGAGGAAATATCTTCACCTTTGCATTTGTAACCTAGTTATTAGCATAGTTCTTGGCACATAATAAATGCCTTTTTATTTATACATTCATACAGGGCTGGTAATAAAGGGTTGTGTAAATGAGGAGGCCTGGACTTCCTCAGTCAGCACTAGAACCCTGTCTTCTGACTCCAAATCCAATTCTCTTTCAATAAAATTCAATAAGCATTTATTACATGCATATCAATCAACAAATCAGCAAGTATATATTAACCATCTCCTATGTGTCAGGCTCTGTGATGGGCATTAAAAGTATTAAGACAAAAATATAACAGTTCCTACCTTCAAACATTTTATCAAAAGAGAAAACCTAAGTGAGTTACAGACAAATGTATATACAAAATAAAGCAAAATACATTGAGGGGAGGGAAGGAGAGACAGTAGCAGCCAGGGGAGTCAGGAAAGGCTTCCTATGAAAGGTGGTACTTGAGCAAAATTTTAAAGGAAACAAGGAATTGTGAGAGGCAGAGGTAAGGAAGGAGTACAGGAGATGGTCAGTACAAAATGTGGAAACTAGATAGAGTGCTGTGTGAGGAACAGCAAAGAGGCACCTCATTTTTGACTGCACCATAGAGTGAGGAAAGGGAATTAAGGTGTTATAAAGATGGAAAGGTACGTTTGCTCCAGGTTACAAAGGTCTTTACATTGCAAAGGGGCAGTTTATATTTCATCCTAGAAGAAAGAGGAACTCATTGGAGTTTATTGAGTAGTGATATTCATGGTTCAGAAAAAAGGTTGGACAAATTAAATGAAGGATAGGTTAGAGTGGGAAGAGACCAATTAAGAAACTATTGGAAAAACCCATACAAGAGGTAATGAAGGCCTGAAATAAGTTGGGGGCAAGAAAGTAAAGAGAGGAGAAGGGATCGAAAAGAGTCCTGTAGAAGTAGAAATGGGAAGATCTGGCAGCTGATTAATTAGTTATGTGGGGTAGGGAACAGTTGGAAGTCAAGAATGACTTCAAGGTTCTGAATCTAGGAAACTGGGAGGAGGATGCTCGACAAAAATACATAAGACAGGTGGGTTTGGAAGGAAAGACAAGGAGCTGAGTCTTGAACAGGTTGAGTTTAATTTGTCAGGAATAGTGAGGTCAGTTTGACTGGTTCAAAGAGCATGAGATGAGGAATTTTAACAATAATGCTCAAAAACTGAGTTGAGGTCAGGTTGTGAAGGGCTTGAAAAGCTAAACAAAAGAATTTCTTTTTTGTTTCAGAGGCAATAGGAAGCTGTGTTTATTGAGTAGGGGAGTAAAATGATCAGATATCTATATAAATAAAATCACTAAATACAAGACAAGGGAAAGGAAGATGTTCCATAGCTGCTAAAAAGCTTAGAGAGAATCTGCAAGAAAGCATCCTCTATCCTCTTGCCCTTCCTGGCCATCTTAAAGACCTTGAGGATTGACTAGAATGGGGAGAGGTATGGAGGCCAATTAAGAGACTATTTAAATAATGTAGGCAAGAAGACATAAGGTCCTAAACCAAGGTGATAGGTCTGTGAGTAGAAAGAAGGATCTGGTTGCAAAAGAATATCGTGGTGATAGAGATGAGATCATGGGTTACAGATACTCAGCACCCACCACTACCTGGTGGCAAGCACAGAATATTAGAAGCTTGCTATCCTTCATAAACTAAGAGACAAGATAATCCCATACTAATTAAATCCAGGCATTTTAAATACATACCCAAAACTGAACTCATGGTCATTCTCCCAAATTCTCCCCCATTCTAAACTTCCCATTTATCATCAAAGGCACCATCATCCTTCAAGTCACCTAGGTTTCCAACCTACTTATCACCCTCAATACCTCATTCTCTCTCTTACATGCACCCCCCCATATCCAATCTGAGGTCAAATACTGTTGATTTTACCTCCATAACACTTCCTGTATACATCCTTTCTCTCCTCAGACACTTCCACCACCCTGGTGCAGGCTCTCATCAATTCACACCTAGATTATTGAAATACCCTGCTGGTTGGTCTCCCTCCCCCAGGTCTCTCCCTACTCTAGTCCATCTTCCATTAAGCTTTGAAGTGAATCTTCCTAAAGTACAGATCTTAACATGTCACCTCCCTATTCTATAAACTGCAGTAGATCCCTACTGTCTGGAGCTCCCATCTTTTCATGAGAGATCCATATGGTCAACCTCCTGCTCTTCATACACAAGAAGAAACCTCTTGGCATCATTGTTTATTGAACATTTGTATGGAACCAGAACCAACAGTATATCTGCATTTAATTATAGTTCAATACTCACAAATACACTATGGCAATAAATTTCAATGGCTCCCTACCTCCTCTGAGATCAAACATAAAATCATCTGCTTGATGTTCAAAGTCCTTCATAACCTGGTTCCCTATTACCTTATCTAATCTTCTTACACCATACTTATTCCCACATACTCTGTGAGCCTGTAATAATAACCTCCTTACTACCCTTTGGAAAAGACACTCCATCTGTGAACTCCATGCTTTGTTTTTTTACTGCCTGTTCCACATGCCTAGAATTCTGTCTCCGTGGCTTCCTTTAAGATGCAACTAAAATACACCGTCCTATAACAAACTTTCCTGATCCCCATAATGATACTACCTTTCCTCTGTTCAGTATCTCTAATTTATTTTCTATATGCCATGTTTGTATATAATTGTTTGCATGTTGTTTTCTTCATTAGACTATGAGCTCCTTGAGAACAGGAGCTTTTTGCCTTCTATGGTACCTCCAGAGCTTAGCCCAGTACCTGGCACATAGTAGATTCTTAATAAATGCTTATTGACTAACAACCAGGAGACAAACTTAAAAGAATAAATAAATAAAGACTTGCTGGTAAACAATACACTATACATAGGCAATCAAAAGAGGAGGGATGGGAGGGAAGGGAAAGTGGGAGAGAATAGACTTAAGATAAAGCAGCTTTTCCTGGTAGGCAAAATTCTTTGATTCCATGACAGATTTTCTTAAAAAGCTAAACACAAGACAAGGGAAAGGAAGAGGTTCCAGCTGCTACGAGGCTTAGAGAGAGTCTGCAAGAAAGCATCCTCTATCCTCTTGCCCTTCCTGGCCATCTTAAAACCATGTCACTTGACATAAACCTTCATCATCACTGCCTCCCCCTAGAAATTTGGACTCTATCTCTGCAGCTAAACAAGTCATTTGATGGGTGTGTGCTTGCCTTATCTTTCCTGGATACAGGTCCTTCACCTCAGTTTCCAAGCATCTCCAGATCATGTTGCCATATGTGTGTGTGTGTGTGTGTGTGTGTGTATGTATACACCCTCCTCATCTACACTTTCCAGCAATCCTTTTTGTGTTCTCTTCTTTCATTAGAATATAAGTTCCTTGAGGGCAAGAACTGTTTTTCTCTTATGTATTTGTATTCCAGCTATTTATCACAGTGCCTGGCACATAATATTCTATCTATCTATTCACTGCTCACCACTGCCAATAACATCCTATATCTCTTACAGAAAGATTTTAAAACTGGTACTATAATGTAAAACCAACAATAACTCTTCTCATGTTTTGATTTCATAATAACTTCACCTCTACCCAGACTAGGAAAAAACTACAGTTCCTAAAGTCTTTAACAGCTTAGCTCCCCTCACAAGTAAACCAGTCCCTTGACATGTCTGAATAACTATTGTACTACAAATACAGACTTCAAAATATCCTGCAAAATTTCAACCAATAAATTATACTGGAAGCAGAATACTATCTCAGAGAAAAAACACTGCCTGTAATTGTCCCAGAAATAACACAGATCCATCAACATTCAAGAATTATGTCTCTAATAGATTTCATCATGCCAAAAACTCAGAATCTCTAAGCTATGTGGAATGAAAAGTTTTCAAAATATAGAGTCCTGATGAAAAAAAAAAAAGTCAAAACCATATGGGAGCAGGATGAGGTGCCTATATCCCTACCATCCCACCTACTCCAAGAACTTCCAGAAGGATGCTTTCCCTGGTTTTATAGATCCCAATACTTGTATTCAAAAACAAAATGGAGTTATTTCATCCATCTGTGCAATAGTCTACCAAACATAAAATATAGAAAAAGAATAGCAGAATGGTAATTTTTCCCAATGCTATTTCTATCTACTCACTATCAAAAGATATGAATGAGATTATTATTTATAGTAGTAGTAATAATATGATGAAGTAGCCCTATTCCTTAAACAAGATTAAACCCTCCACCTGTTCAAGTGATTCCATTCTATCCCATCTCCTCCAACAGATTGTCCCTCTGCCATTCCCACTCTCGCTTATTTTCAGTCTCTCTTTGTCTACTGGCTCATTCTCTACTGTCTACAAAAAAGCCCATGTCTCCTCTACTCTGAAAAAACCCTCATTTGATTGTTCCATCCCCACTTTCCATATCATCCTATATCTCTTCTGTCCTTTGTGGCTATAGACAGTAAGTACCTCCACTCACTCTTAATTTCTTACAATCCCACTTCCAGCCTTATCATTCTACCAAAACTGTTTTCTCCAAAGTTAGGGATGACTTAGTTGCCACATCAAATAGCTTCTTCTCAATCCTCATACTCCTTGACTTCTCTATAGCCATTGATATTTTTGATCACTGTCTCCTTGATATTCTTCTCTCTAGGTTTTTGGGACACCACTCTCTCCTGGTTCTTCTTATAACTATCCGAGCATACTTCAGTTACCTTTGCTAGATTCTCATCCAGATCACACTCTCTAACTCTTGGTGTCCCTTAGGGTTCTGTCCTGTACCCTCTTCTCTTCTCTCTTTATACTATTCTGCTTGGTGATCTCAACAGCGCCCATGGATTTAATTACCATCTCAATGTTAATGATTTTCAGATCTACTTATCCTGCCCCAATCTCTCCTAACCTCTCATCTCACATCCCCATCTGCCTTTCAGACATCTCAAACTGGATGTCCAAGATATCTTAAACTCAACATGTCCATAGCCAAACTCATTATCTTTTCCCCTAAACAAACCCCTCCTACCTTTCCTGTTACTGTAAGGGCAACATCATTCTCCCAGTCACTTAGGCTCACAACCTAGAAGTCATCTTGGATCCCTCATTATCTCTCACCACCATCACCCCCCACACACACTTCGAAGCTATTGCCAATGCCTATCAATTTTTCCTTTGCACCATCTCTAGAATGCATCTACTTTTTGCCTCTTGACATTGTTAGCACTCTGGGGCAAGTCTTCATCACATGAAGGAGTTGCTTTAAGCAACTCTTTATGACTTGTCTACTAGGTAGAAGATGGTTTGCAATCTGCACTGTGAAGGGAATTTCCACACCAGGAGTCTTCCATCGTGATGATGTAAAGGTGAAGTTCCTTCACATATCTGACTATATGAAAGACAATTGAAGTTAATATTTAATTGGAGTACACATACAGTATAGTGTAGAACAAAGAACAGTGAAGGGCATCAGAAGAGATGGGTTCTGATCCTACCACTGCTACAAAAGTTTTTGGGTTATTTTAGGAAAGTTATTTCACCTATCCCAGTCTCACCAATAAAATAAGCTATAAATAACCAGCTGTCTCTGCTGCCCCTTTCATCTCCCACGATGCATAAACTTTACACATTCTGGGAATTCAGAGAAAGAATAAAATGCAGTGCTCACAAGACTGATGTACCAGCACATAAATACTAAAAAGAAGAACCAATATAAGAAATAAAGAAAGGACCACTGTGCCATACTCAGAGCATGTCTACTTTAGCTCCCTTCAGCTGCCCACCCCACTCATCTCCAGGAGGGTAAAGTTTCAGAGTTCCATTCACCCCTTTGCTGGCACAGGACATCAGAGCAAAAGCCACTGGGACTGCAGGATGAATGTTTCCTGTGCTTACATCCATCCATCCTTCAAGGTTGTATGGTTTTGTCCACTTGGTCTCACACAAATGTGACAACTGGCATGGTACACAAGCATTAATGCCACAAGAGGGACAACTCAGACTCCAGAACAAGTACCCATTTATTTTTACCCAATCATTTTTACCCACCCACGTCTTCATGTGATCTGCCATTATTTTACTTTGTACAAGACATATGGACAATAGCTAAGCATGTCATCTACAGACAAGAAATTTTCTACTTTATAATAAAAGAGAAATGAGGTGGACCAAGTCAGATCCTCTGTGCTAGTCTACTGGGCTTGTATTCTCCTTGTCAGTGGGTGGCTTTGAAAGAAAAAAAAAGAAATTACTCTGCAGCAGCAACTTCTGCATTTTGGCAATAAAGTTTTATGGTTTAAAAGGAGGCTTTCCACCCTGAAAGTCAGTAATGGCTGTTAATTCCCTATCAAGTTTCAGGCACAGCGCTCTGCTGCCCAGACTAATCAATGTTCTTTCTGACAGAGTCCCCAGCAGTTTGAGCTCATTGGGTAGATCTCCTCTCTCTTGGATATAACTACAAGTTCCATATTTTTACCCTAAGGCTGATATTTAAATCATTTCCTGCCATACCACGACTTCCCAACCTTTACTATATAAGGAAAGAGCACATAGCACTTAAAATTAAAAACATCATTCTCCCTAAATGTGTGGGTTTTGTTATGATGTTCGTATCATCAAAGAAGGGCTGATTTTCCATGTACTTTACCCCAAAGACCTGCAGGATGCACGATGCAAAAGAGACTAGACAGTCTCTCTTCCATTTTGATTTGTTCCTTTGCAAAGACATGAAATCTCAAGGTGCTTAAGTAATGCCAAAAACCCAGCATTCACTAGATTTACATTTGTTTCAAGTCTTTTTGTGATTCTGATAGCTCCCATCTTCAGTTAGCCAATCAATAAGCATTCATTAAGTGTTTATTATGTGCCAGGCATTATGCTTAGCACTGGGAATACAAAGAAAGGCCAAAACACGTTCCCAGACCTGAAAGAGCTCATATTCTAATGGGTAAGACAACATGCAAAAAATGTTACATATCCGATATATACAGTGTGTGTGGAAGGCAATTTCAGAAGGAAGGTACTACTAGCAGTTGGCAAGACCAGTAAAGGTGTGGTGGGATTGCAGAAAGTAGGATTTAAGCTAAATTTTAAAGAAAGCCAGGAAAGCCAGTTATGAAGGCAGAGTATGCCAGGCAGAGGAAATATCACAAATGATCACAAAGAACAATGAATGCCATCAGAAGACATTGGTTCTGATCCTACCACTGCTAATAGAGTCTGGAGATGGAGAGTCTGGTTCAAGGAACAACAAGAAGGCCATTATCACTGGATCATTAGGTATACAGAAAAGAGTAAAGTTTAAGACTGGAAAGGTACGAAGGATCCAGGTATTGAAGGGCTTTAAAAGTCAAATACAGGATACTTCATATTTGATTCTGAAGATCAGATCAAACTGAACTTTAGGAATATTACATTGGCAGATAACCAGGAAATGGACTGGAGTAGGGAGGGACCTGAAGCACAGAGACCAAACAGAAGGCTATTAGTCCATGCATGAATTAACAAGAACCTGAACCTGGGTGGTACCTACATAAGTGGAGAGAAGGGGACATATATAAAAAACGGTGTGAAGGCAGAAAGGTGGACACTCAGCAAAAGACTGGATATGTGGGATGGGAGCAACAGAGAAACTCAGGATGCCTTGGAAGACAGAAGTACCCCTGACAATAATAGGTCAAGTCAATAAGCATTTATTAAGCACCTACTATATCCTAGGTATTGTGCTAAGTGCAAGATATACAAAGAAAGGTAAAACAAATAAACCAACAAACAAAATGGAAAAATTTGGAAGAAAGAAGAGTTTGGGGGAAAAGAAAGTGAATTTTGATGTGGCCATGTTGAGCTTGAGACACATCTGAGACATGAAGTTGATGATGCTCAAGAGTCAGTTGGTGATGCTCTTGGAATCCTGCTTGCTAAAGACTATCCTCTTCCATCTAATTTCAAGTTCCAAGGCTGCCTCCCCAGTGACTATCCACAAGACCTAAGGTAGTAGTAATAGTAGTAACTGATACTTTTTTAGCATTTTAAAGTTTGCAAAGTCCCTTACTCACAGCATTGATAACATTTGACCTTCACAACCACCATGAGGTGGGTAGAAGAAGGGGTATTATCACCATTTTTGCATGTAGGTAGTTGATCAAAGGAAATCCTTGAGAGAGCTGATGAACTTACCCAAAGTTGGAGACCACTTTCCTGTGGAGCCTGAGGATATGTCACTTGGTCCCCTGAGACAAATAAGGAAACAGAGAAGCTAAGGGCTTTATACAGGGTCACACAGCTAATAAGTGACTGAGGCCAACCTCTGTGTCTTAACACTGAGCACAGAACCCTATCCAGTTTTCCACACTCTCCTGTTGCCTGACTTTCAACTACTATTATAAGGAATAGGATAAGATGCAGAGTGGTTATGATGGTGACTTACTTCCTAGGCTCTGTCTGACTGGGCTGCAGTGAGAAAGAATGAATAAATATGTACAATGAAAAGTGTTACAGAAATGCTAATGAGTGCTAATCATAAGGTGCTTAAGCTCATCTGAGAAAGCAAGACAATTTGAACAGGGCTCAACTTAATGCTCAAAAAAAAAACCAACCCTAGAAATCCATTATCGACCACTAACACTTCAAACAACAGGTTTTTAATGTTTCATAGAAATTTAAGTGGTCCATTTATGATTGTGGAGCACACCAGCTTGTGGAATGGACAAAACCTACTCTCTCAGCACCACCTCCTCTTTCAGTAGAGGCCTAAGGGGGAAAGAGCAACAGTTGAACCCATTAAACCAGGGAAGATATGCAGAGAGAAAGCAGAGAAGTGCATTTGGAAAGGAGATGTTCACAGGAATCCACTTTTGTATGACATCATCCCAGGACTGTTTCAAATAAGATAATATTTGTAAAGCACTGATCTGGAACATAGTAGATGCTTAATAAAGGCCTGTTCTCTTCCTCTTCCCTCTGGCAGAGGCCATGTTACTAGTCACATTATTATTATATTATTATCCCCAGAGCCATATTATCTTTGATTCCAAGGCAACCAAAGAGACTGAGATCAATCCAGAGGTCAAGCTACAGGCTTAGGTCTCTTCTAACACTGATCTGAGAGTAATATGACTTCAGCAAACTCATCAATGGACAGTTAGGGGGATAGAGTGCCAGGTCTGAAGTCAGAAAGACCTGAGTTCAAATCTGTCCTCAGACACTTACTGTGATCCTGGGCAAGTCACTTAACTCTGTTTGCCTCTGTTTCCTCATTTGTAAAATGAATTAGAGAAGAAAATGACAAACTACTCCATGATCTTTGCCGAGAAATCCCCATTCGTAATTCTAAAGCATGGAACACAACTGAACAGCAACAACAGTTATCAGTGCTGGCCCATCTCTGGAGCCTGAGATATGTAGATGCAAGAAAACTTGGAAGCACAGATTTTAGAGCAGGTGGGGACCTAAGAGGTCTTCTAGTCCAGT
Organism: Pseudochirops corinnae; assembly: GCA_028646515.1. Taxonomy (NCBI): domain Eukaryota; kingdom Metazoa; phylum Chordata; class Mammalia; order Diprotodontia; family Pseudocheiridae; genus Pseudochirops; species Pseudochirops corinnae. The sequence goes on along the minus strand of CM053587.1, from coordinate 240,802,383 downwards.
CCCTTCAATTTAAAGATAAAGAACTAAAGTTCAGAAAGGTTCATCAATTTGCCTGAGGTTACAAAGCTAGTAAATAGCATAGCCCTTGATTGGTACCCAAGGCATAGGATGTTAGATCAAGGGCAGAAAGGAACTTCAAAAGCTGACTAGATCAAACCTTTCATTTTTCAGATGAGAAAACTGTAGTCCAGGGTCAACTCAAGGTAATACAGCAGTTCCAAGTTTGGAGAGGATGTTATATCCTCTGTAGTATTACTGTAGTAAGTGTCAAAAGTGGGATTTGAACCCAGATACTCTGACTCTCAAGCTATCCATCTCTAGAGGCTACATGCCTAACTATCTGGGCTTTTTCAAATTCCTGTCTCTTGTTCCCTTAATTCCTATGATCAAAGTAATCATTTCCCAAGTCATAAGCCTATTTCTATCCAAATTAACCCTACTCTTCTTCTGGAGTCTCTTTATTCGTCTACTGGCCCTTTATGTTATATCCTAGATAATAAACACTCCATCCCTACCAAACTTTCCTTCATCCTAGATTTTTTTGGTGCCACCTTTCCTCTCTAATATCCACCCCTCCCCCACTCACCTGTCCCAGGGTCATCTTAGAACCAATCTGGAATGCTTAACTTGCTTGAATGCTTATAACACCTGGATGAGATGGGAGTCATCAACTCTGTTCCTTCTAATGAGATGAAGAACCTCTGGGTCTTACCATCTTCTCTGCCACTGTTTCCTAGAGTCCTCTAGGCTTTACCATTTGCCCTGATTCTTAGCCCTACAGACCCCTGGCACTGTCATCTGACCTACTGATGTAAGCTAAAGATCCATGGACCTTTCCATCCACTGTGAAGCACCTAATCATTTATTCTTCCAAGGACTAGTACTCTCCAAAGGATATTACATCCTTCACTACTCTCTCTCCTCTGTTCTGGGTGCTTTTTCTTTCATGCTCCCGATTCACTAAGCAAAGAGGAGGAGGAGGAGGAGTATTTCTAGCTCTCTACTGTCACTTCTAGATTCTTTCTCTGTCACCATCACTTAGCAACTTCCTCTCTTCCTAGGTTCATGTCATTTGTCTCTGTCACCTTGGTCCAGCTACATGTTATGATAATCTGTCTTCTGTTCACTCTCTTGCCTTTCTCCTACCTCAGGAAGCACTTACTAAGTACCTACTACATACAAAGCATTGTCCTCTATGAGACTGGGGCTATGGAGAGAAAAATGAAAAAATTCCCTTACAGAGCTTATATTCTACTGGACTTCTGTATCTGGATGAGAATGTCCCTTCTCTTCCCTTCCCTCCCCTCCTCTTCTCTTCCCTTTCCTTAGGTAGTCTGATCAATAAAATGATCCAAGATAATTTCAAAGGACTCCTGATGAAAAATATAATCCACCTCCAGAGAAAGAGAGCTAATGAATTGAGTGCAAAAAAAAAATTCTTTATGTTTCTTACCTTTTTTTGCAATATGGCTAATAAGGAAATATGTTTTGCATATAATTGATATTATATTTCTTGTCTTCTCAAGGGTGGAAGAAAAGCAGGAAGGAAAGAGAGAATTTAGAACTCAAATTTTTTTTAAAAGAATGTTAAAAAATATTTTTTTAAAAAATAAAAGACATGCTTAATCAAAAAAATAGTTTTCCTTTTTATCTGAACATCTCAACATCAACACCCTCAAATATGGTGACTTCAAAATATCTACTTATGTCTCTTAAATACTCTGGTCTCCCAGTTTATCAGTTTTTTCAACTCGTATGACCTATATAGCTTTTCTCCAACTCAGCCACTCCCACCTTATATGACCATCATCACAACTATGCCACTTATATAATTTTGAACACTGAAATTCTCATCTCTGATCATAATCTCTTGTTCTCCCATCTCTTCCTCTGCCTTATTCCTAAGCCTATTTTCTATACTCACTCCAATTTATGTTGCCTTGATCCTTCCCTTTTCTTCCAGCCCCTCACTCCTGCTCTTTTCTCATCTTGACCCTGTAATTGGCCAATTCAACTACATATTTTCCTCCACTTTTGCAACCTTTGCATCCTTATCCTAGCCCCACCCATACTCCACCAATCTTCAACTCTGTACAAACCCCATCATTTGCCTTCTCCACTCCTATTTCCGTGCTGCTAAGACCCGCTGTAGGAAATCAGACAACAATACTGACTAGATTCACTACAAATTCATACTGTCTCTTCTCAAGTGGATTCCTCATTGCTTCTTGGCAAAATTTCTATTCCTCCTTGAAGTCATAGAGGATATAACATCCTCTCCAAAAGGATCCCGATACTCTACCCATATCATCTCACCCAAGAGATGTCATAGTTTTCTACTCTACTGGATAAAACTTGGACCATTCTCTATGAGATCCCTGGTCTACCATATCCCATACCTGAAAAACATTACACATCTTCATTCATCTTCTCCTTTATTCTCTGAGAATGAAATAGCTGTTCTCTTTAACAAGACTACCCTCTCTATTTATGCCCTTAATTCTCTCCCCTTACTGTTCTCCTGTATCTATTGTTCCCTTTTCTCTTCTCACTATAATCTCTGCCTTGAGTTCAATTATCTCTATGAAGTTGGCATCCCAAATCCATATATTTAGCCTCATTTTCTCACCTGAATTCAAAATCTGTATCATCAGTAGCCTATTAGATACCTCCTCCTGGGTGTCCCATAGACATCTCCTATTCAACATGTCCAATACAGGATTTTCTTCTACCTTACATTTACCCACCCTCCAAACTCCCCTATTTCTCCTGAAGGTGAGGACTGCTATACTCCCAGTTGCCTAGGTCTGCACCCTCAGAATCACCCTTTACTCTTTCCTCTTCTCCCTTACCGTCCATGTCTAATCAGTTCCAAAGTCTTACTTATTCTACCTCTATAACAGCCCTCATATCAGTTTCCTCTCTCATTACTCACACAGCCACTAACCGTAGCCCAGGCTATTTGGAGGCTCAAATCTTCCTCTGGGCATTCTCACAACCCAGGCCACATACCTGAACCTTCACCTCTCATGTATGGCTCCATTTCAAAGGCTCAGACGAGGTCACCCCTTCTGTGAAGCCTCCCTTGAGCCCCCTAGGTCCTAAGTTTTTAGTGACCTTTCCTTCTACAAATTACCTTGTATTTATTTATCTAGAGACATGTTGTTGCCCAACCCACTGGAATGTAGGCACTAGTATTAAAAAGATAGGATTTTATGGCAATAAGAAGTTTGGTACTATAGAAGATACTGTGTAATTTCCTAAGGATGAAACATCCCACATCCTTCTGTGACTCAATTTTGGGCTGAATTCATTACCCATCGGCAATGTCTAACCAGGTTATAGTTGGGACCTATGACTAATTTCATTGGTGTAGGGGGTTCTCAACAAGGAAACTCCCTCTGCCAATAAAAATCAGTAACTATTTTGCAATTTATAGTCTTACAGTCTTGCAGAGGCAGGTAGGTGGTGCCATGGAAAGAGTGCTGGGCCTAGAGTCAAGAGGACCTGGGTTCAAATTGGGCCTCAGACATTTACTAGCTGTATGACCTTAGGCAAGTCACTTAAACCTCTAAGGATCAGTTTCCTCAACTGTAAAATACAGATAATAATAGTACCTACCTCCCAGTGTTATTGTGAAGATCGAAATGAGAAAATATTTGCAAAGTACTTAGCATGTGGCATATGGTTGGTGCTTAATAAATGTTTCTTTGTTTTCTTTTTTCTTTTCCCAAAGGAAAGCTAAGTGGCATAGTCCCTGGAGTCAAGAAGACTTAAAGTCAAATCCACCCTCAGATTCTTACTAGCTTTGTGTTTCTGGGCAAGTTATACAAACTCTGACTGCCTCCCTTTCCTCATCTATAAAATGGGGATAAAAGCAATATCTATTCTCCAAGATTGTTATAAGGATAAAATGAAATACTATATACTTGTAAAGCATTTTGCAAACCTTAAAGCACTATATAAAAGCTAGCAGTTATCATGAAATGTTTTGCCCAAGGTCATACAGTCAGGGTGTGTAGAGGTCAGCCTGATTCCAGCACCACCTCTCCAGCCATAGTTCCCAAGATATACAAGAGATAAATGGTTTTGTTTGAGAGGGTGTTGTTTTTGTTTTTGCTGCTGGTGGAGGACAGGAGAAGACAAGAGGAACAATCTGGATCATTTGTGCCCCTTCCTAAATCGGTAACCAGGATTAAAAACACTAGAGAAAATGGAATATCACAATCTCTTTTGGTCCCCCTACCACAAGCACTGCTAAACAGTGATGATCTTAGTACCTGGAAATATATAAACAGCTTTCAGTAGATGCTGGCTAAACTGAATCCAATTGAATTCTATCTCAACAACTGACGGCTGAATCAACCCAAGTAGACTCTAATTATCTTAAGAGGGCTATGTAAAGGGGAAAATAGGAGGGAAAGGCAAAAAAAAAAAATGGAACTCGTCTCAGAAGTAACAAAGGCAAAACACTAAACAGAAACCTCAGACATCTTTATCACCAAAGTTTACTTTGAGAAGAAAGCAAAAAAGTGACCAATGAAGCAAGCACAAAATGGTGGAACTGACTACATTTTAACAGATTGGAAACAGCTAGTGAATGAAGAAGGAGTAATTGCCCAACCATCTGTCTATATAAAGCTAGAACAAAAGTGAAAAATTTATATCAGAATGGAAGAAAATTAAAATGAAAAGATATGGTATGAACGGAAACAATTCTCAACATGGCCTATTTCAACAATGACTATATATTAATGGCCTAGTATGTTCAAGACATTGTGCAAGGTACTTGGAATATGAGGTCAAAAACAAAAATGCCCCTGCCCTCAAGAAGCTTACATTCTACTAAGGAGAAACAACATGTACACACAAAGGTAAGTGCAAAATATATATAAATCAATGCAAAGTAATTTTATGATGAAAGTATTAAAAACTGGTAGGAATATAAAATGCCTCATATGTGTCAGGGAACTTGAGGTGTACTTTAAAGGAAGCTAGGGATTCTCTGAAATAGTTAAAAACGGAGTGTTCCAGACATGGAAGACCATTTGTGCAAAAGGCATGGAGGTAAGAAACTGGACACAAGACTCTGTAATAGATGAAGAAATTCTAGATCTGATATAGACTCTGAAATGACATGATGTATTAGCAAGCACCCTAGCATACCTAGGGCAGCTACTAGCACAGGTTCTTAGATCTGCTTTTCTAAAGGAGAGCAACTCAAAATGGGTTAACAATCTTACTTTAATCAAACATATTATTTACCTAGTTCAGGGGGAAAAGT
>CM053587.1:240755667-240796599 GCA_028646515.1 Pseudochirops corinnae | reverse complement strand
GGTCTCCACCTGAGTCCTATGCAGAACAGGCCAGAACTTCAGGCCTGCCCTCTGCCTAACTAGTGTGAATTTAGGCAAATCACTACATCTCTCTGCCCCTTCCTCCTCCTCCCCCCTACTTAATCTCTGACATTAGGGGATTAGACTACTTGATCTCAAAGAATTATTCTACTCTATATATTATGTATAACTGTACTAGGTACAAAATATCCACTGAGAACCACACTCCCATAACCTCAAACATTGAAAGACATTTTATGCAGGGCTTATTATTGCACAGATTTAGCCACAGCCTTGCTACAATAATAAAGAATAATACCGAATACTCTCAATTCCACAGCTCCATCAGCTGTTAGCAAATCTGCTTTCTGGCTTCAAAATTTCAGGCTGCAAGTTTTAAACAAGTAGTTATTTTCTAATGTAATCCAGAATAACTTTTCTTAGGTGTAGATTTTTAAATCATAATTATTTTTTTTCTAGGTCAGAAAAGGCATTTTCTGTTACTTAATGGATTGTAAATTGTGTTTCAGAGTTGAGTACAGACAATCCTGCTCTCCAAGTAGATGTGTGATCAAAGGAAACTAGAAATAGATTAGATAATGGGCTGCAAGCAAGAACTAATGATAACTCAAGAAGTTTTAGTGGCCACAGTAGCTTAAAGCAATTCCCTTTTCCAGACTATAAGGGGAAACCAACTACAGAATACTGCTAGTTATGTGAATTCAACCAAGCCCTGGATGCTTAACACTTCTTACTTACAAATGCAGCTTTTTAAATGCAGGAGGAACATCCTTAAGACATCTTTGTGATTTACACACAGTGAACTTAAAAGTTTCTGAAAACAAACTTTCCAAGCAAATAGACACACCATTTCTCCATTCAAAGTATAAAGTCCATCAGAAATCTAATAAGCTGACAAAGGACACTTTACTGAAACTATAGCAAGAAGACAAGTATCTTTTGTTGAGCCAAAGCAAACAATCCTTTACAAAGTGGAAACGTTTTGATATTTCAAAAACCATTCACAGATAAATGCATTTTATTCATACTTAGAGTCTTTTGTCCTAAGAACTCAAAGAATCCTGAGAACAGCAAAATGCCCAAGTCTGCAGTTACGGAGAAGGGTCAAAGGACAAAGTGCAGGAAGAGCCAAGGCATAAAGGAAAAGTGGGGGGAAGGGAAGAATTTCAAATTCATCAGGCAGAAAAGAAGATGGTATTCAAGCAGATAATCACCTGAATACATGATGATAATTGCAAATCTTAAAGTACTATATAGCTAAGAGCTTTACAAATATTAACTCATTTGATATTCTCAACAAAACTGGAGGTTAAATGATATTATTCCCATTTTAAAGATGAGAAAACTGATGTAAACAGAGGTTAAGTGATTTGCCGAGGGTCAAAAGGCTAGTAAATGTCTGAGGCTGGATTTGAACTCGGATCTTCCTAAACCTAGGTCCAGGAGTCTAGCCACAGTGCCGGGAAGCTGCCAACATGATCCCACTTTAATAAAGCAACACAATTCTGTTTTGGGGGTCATCATAAACAATATGTAGTACTTACCAGCTAGGTGAAAAGAATTCATCTACATAGGGTTGAGAATCATGCAAGGCGTAAAAATGAGATACGCGACACACTGCAGACAGGGAAAAAGAGCAGAGAAAATGTCAAAGAAAAATACAATAGAAAAAGAAGATGAACTGATCACAGAAGTGAGATCCAGGGTATTCATGTGTCCCACTGGTATCCTTGAGATGGAAACATAACAGAAGGCCTCCCAATGAGTTGGGTGGACCAATTATGGCACACTTGGAGAAAGGCAGAGATAAGAGTTACACAGGATGGGCAAACATGAATGGATGGTAAGAAGTGTACTAAAAGGAATAGCCATATCAGTCCATAAGCATTTATTAAGTGCCCACTTGTGCTAGACACCATGCTAAGTGTTGAGATCATAGTACCAGTGGAATATTACAGCATGGATGTGTATATACATGACATGTATGTTCTATGCAAATTCAATTTTTAAAAATTTACTTAAGCGCCTACTATAGGCTAATTCCTATGCAAGGGACTGAACAAACCTGAAATGAAAAGTCACACAGAATTTGAGGAGCTTTCAATCTAAGTGTGGATGGAAAATTCTACATAGAAAGAAGGGTAAGGTGTGAGGAGGAAAAGGAGAGATGTAAAAAGGTTCTCCACATCTTCCCCCATTAGAATCTAGGCTCTTTGAGGGCAGGGATTGTTTTTGCCTTTCCCTATATCCTCAGTCCTTAGCACAGAACTTGCCATATACACAGTAAGTACTTAATAAATCCTTGTTGATTGACAGGAAAATCTGAGGAGAGAGGATTTACTTGGGGGGGGGGGGTGAGGCAGGGAAGAATATGGGGGTGAGTTAACAAAGGCTTCATGGAAGAAGTTATACCTGAGCTTAGTCTTAAGGGAAAAGAAACAACTGAACAGACAGAAGTAATATAAAGAAAGAATCTATTACAGGCATGGCAGTCTAGGTATAGGGGGAAGGGACAATACGCTAGATGAATGTGCAGAAATGGGAAAGTGTAGGACAAGACCAGATACTAGCAGTTTGGACTAGCAGTCTGGAATATATAATGTGTGGTTAAGAGTTACTTGAAATAAGGTAGGTAGGGAGCCTTAAGTAAATGCCAGGCTAAGGACAATGAGGAGCCACTGAAGGTATTTGAACAAAGTAATGACATGGTCAGATCACAGATCATGTATGTATATGTATACATTCTAATAATTTTAATGGCAATAGAATATTGTGGTAAGAACATGTGGCAACAGTGAAGGTTACCTCTCCCTTCAGTAGTAAAAGGAAAATAGTGGCTTTCCCAAGCCAAGACCATGATTTATAAACAAATTTCTGAAAATGATTCAACTTTTAAATGGACTCACAAAGTTTCTGTTGCAGAAATTAATTACCAACTTACAGCTTTTGCAGAAAATGTTTTCATTCTTATATCAAAACCAGCATGACAAATTTTGGGTCAAAGGACATTCCCTTAAAGTGGCTTACCAACAAAGACATGATTGTATCTTTAACTCATCCCAAATGTTTTAACCCCTTTGGAAGTTACGGACAAAAGTACCAGGAAGTTGTTTAAATATTTGTCACAATACCATGTAAACAGTTTGCAAAAACTGATTCTTTGAATGAACCTGATTTTATATGTGTATGTAAATATATAGACTTATACATATATATGAAATCTGTGATGTATGTGAATGTGTGTGTACACATAGATATGTAGATATACAGGTAGATATGTACATCACACATAGCTGTAACTTCGATAGTTTTAAAAGGTGGCTCTGGGAACAGAAGAGTAAATACAAACTTTAGTCAAGAATGAGGAAAAAGAATATAACTATCTCCCCTTTGCCAAACCTGTATAGAGCCTTAGCAGCCCCAGGGTTCTCTCCTTATAGAAATTAATGTGTTCTAAGCGTGGAATGAAGATTTGAGTGGCCATATCTCCCAAAGCAGCGAAGTTGTAGGGAAAGTGTCAACTTATATTGGTAGCAAGACTTTCCTCATCTATGAGTTCCCTTTACCACGGGACCTTACAGGTCCAGTCTCTATCCCTGTCCCTTCTCCCAAGAGGTACCTTGCTCTACTGGAGCAGCACAGCTGGTTTCCAGAGAGTGAAAATATGACCTATGGTACTTTTATATCTAGGAGACTTAACTCTTTCTACCTTCTAATTTCTCCATTCATTCTGGATTTCTTTCTTTCTTTTTGAGGCAATGAGAGCTAAGTGACTTGCCCAGGGTCACACAGCTAGTAAGTATCTGAGGACAGATTTGAAATCAGGTCCTCCTGACTCAATGGCTGGTATTCTATCCACTGTGCCACCTACCTGCCCCCACATTCTGTATTTCTAATGTCTGATGCTCTTCTCTTTGGCTATTTCCAAATCCTAAAACTTAGTGTACCTTCGTTAATTCAATTCCATAGACAAGTATTTATTAATCACCTTAATTGTGCCAGGTATTGTGGAATCAAGTACAAAAAAAAGAAAAAATCCGTACTCATAAACTTGCACATTCTAATGAGGAAGATAACAAGTACATATAAAAAATATATACAGCATCAATATGAAGTTGGTGGATTTGAGTATATATGTATATACACACACAAAGTAATTCAGTAAAAGGTAGTTTGGGACAAAGGGCACTAGCAGCTGGATGGATAGGCAAAATCTTCACGCAGAAGATGATGGTCCATGAGCCATGTCTTAAAAGGACAAGGGAAACTATTTGAGTCCTAAGTAATGAGGGAGATGAAAAGCCACAGCTAAGAAGGGACAGAGAGAAGGATCATTTGGCTGTACTGCAGAAGGCAAGAAAAGGGATGATGAGTTGGAAAGGGAAGTTGAAGCCAGGTCATGTCAGGTTTTAAAAGCAACATGCATTATGTCAAATAACTGCTAGGTGCCTTACAACTGAAAGGAATCTGAGGAATGGCACCTAAGCTGAGCCTTGATGAAGTTCCAAGAGGCAGAGATGAGGGTGGAACATTCTAGGCACAAGGCACAGCTTGGGTAAGCCATGCAAGGGAAAGATGGGATGTCATGCACAGTTAATAATAATACTAGCTAACACATATCTACCACTTAATATATGTCTGGCACTGTGCTAAGCACTCTACAAATAATATCTCGTTTGATCCTCACAACAACCCTGGGAGGTGAGTGCTGCTATTATACCCATTTTACAAATGAGGAAACTGAGGCAACAGAGATTAAGTGACTTGCCCAGGGTCACAAAGCTAGTAGGTAGTCAAGGCTGAATTTGAATTCAGGTCTTCCTGATTCTATCCACTGAGCCACCTAGTTGCCATATCAACCATCAACAAACAACATCAAGACTCATAAGTGTGGTTAGAACCTAAGAGTCATAGAAGAGTGATGTGTAATCAATTTAGAGATAGACAGATTGGGTTCAGACAATGAAAGGCTTAAAATACTAACCAGGGGATTTTATTTTATCTTGGAGATCTTAGGGAGTAGGGGAGTGCCTTGGTCAGAAGGAGTATCAATTTGCTAGCTGTGTGGATTAGAGAGAGGGGAGCCTGGATAAAGGGAGAGGTCATTGCAATAGTAGTGGCGATAAGGGTTTGAATTAAGGTGGTTGTAGCATTTGGAGAGAGAAGGGACAGATGTGAGAGATGTTGTGGAAGTTATCAGACAAATCTTGGCAACTGATTAAATATGGGAGTTTAGGAGGATCCCTCTTCAACCAGGGAACTTACTGCTGAATAAAAGCCATAAGATGGGTAGGGGTGGGGATGGGGATGGGAAGGGGAAACAGAGACAGACAGCATATGTTCTGGAAAGATCTGGTGGGGTTTACTGTATTTCAAGCTCAATCTGAGTCAGTAATGTCTGTGGCAGACAAAAACGCTAATGCAATCTTGGCCTCCATTAAGAGGGGCTTGGCTTTCAAGAATAAGGAGGTGAGAGTCTCACAGTGCTCTGTCTTGGTCAGACTACATTAGGAGCACTGAGTTAAACTCTGGGCACCCAGTTTGGAGAACACAGAGAGGAGATAGGATAGCAATCTTCAAGTGTTTGGAAGGAATCTCTCGTCAAATGTATTTTGTTTGGCCCCAGATAGCCGGAACTGGAGCAGTGTGGTAGAAGGTACAGAGGCAAGTGTAGGCTTGATATCAGGGAAAGCTTCCTAATAATTAGAGCTGTCAAAAAGTAGAAAGTGGTGGCTTCCTCCTCTGTGGAGGTCCCCAAGCAGAGCTCTTCTAGGGTAGGGACTGTCTTGCATTTCTTTGCATCTCCAGAGCTTACATAGCACAAGTACCCTGGCACAGTCAGGACTTAATGTTTGTTGAGTCTCTGACAATTGTAGTGGGCCTTCCTTTGCATGTATAGGTTGGACCAGGGATGGGGAACCTGTGGCCTCAAGGCCACTTGTGGCCTTTTGACTGAGTCCAAGCTTTACAAAACAAATCCTTTTATTAAGGGGATGTGTTCTGTGAATTTTGGATTCAGTCAAAGGACTGCACTTGAGGGCCTAGAGGGCCAAATGTGGCATTGAGGCCGCAGGTTCCCTACTCCTCCTCATACTTTAATATCTGTGTACTTTTGAAAATATAAGCCAAGATCATCATTGATTACCCTAAATTAAGATACACTGATAGTTCTCAATTTTCTAAATTCTGTTCCAAAAGGCACACAAATGGCATTCCATGAGAAAATGTTGATGCCTATGGTGGAGGAAGACTAAGAGTCTTCCCAAGTCTGAGGAAGGAAAGGAAGAGACAAGCCAGGCATCTAGGTAGATAAAAATAAATGGTAGTTGTTCTTTATCATTTTTGAGTCCTATCCAACTCTTTGTGGTTCCTTCTGGGGCTTTCTTGGCAAAGATACCGAAGTGGTTTGCCATTTCCTTCTCTAGTTCACTTTACAAATAAGAAAACCAAGGCAAACAGAATTAAGTGACTTGTCCAAGGTCACACAGCTAGTAAGTGCCTAAGGCCAAATTTGTCTTCCTGACTCTAGACCCAATGGTTCAATCTACTGTGCCACCTAGTTGCCTTTAAAGGGTAAGAAGGAAGCTCTTTTGTTTCTGGCTGCACTTACAGGAACAGGAGGCTATGGGCTATACTCAGACTACCTCAAAGAGTCCAACATGAGTGGGAACAAAGCAATGAAGTGGGTACAGGCTGCAGGGGGAGACAGGTCTCAGCATAAACCAAAGACATTGTTACAACTGAACAATAGAAAAAGTCCAGGCAGAGAGGTAAGCCTGGATAAGAAAGAGGAGACCTTGAAAATAAAACCTATAGGAAATGACTAAGAACCCCTAAGTTCTTCCAGTGTGATCTAAGGCCAAGAGCTCTGTGCAAACCTATAGTCCCTGGTGCCAAATACATATACCTCCCTGTGTTCCAGAACTCCACAGTCTTTACCTTGTATCAAAAATAATTATATGCAACAAATATTCAACATGAAAATATGATTAATTTTCATTATTTTCTTCAGAATTTCACTGATTCCTCTAAGAAGTAATCCTGTTCTGCTAGGGCAGAACCCTACTAATGGCCCAGTTCCTGTCCCCCCCACCAAAAAAAATAATTTCCCAGGTCTCATTAGCATATTTCATATTCCAAAGCCAAATTAAGTTTAGGAAAGTTTTGGTTTTTGCTTGAGGCCAATGTCCAGGAATTACACATGTGCAAAGTGAATAGAGAGCTAGACTTGGCATTAGGAAGATCTAGATTCAAGTCCTGATTCAAACACTGTGGTGTTAATCAAAGTCACTTAACACTATCCAATCAATAGATTATTCCTGAGGTCCCCAGTCTGGATCTATGGTCCCACAACCCTTGATAAGTTACAATCTCTCTGAGCTTCAGTTTTCTCATCTGTAAAACTGACAAAACAATAGTACCTACCTCCCAGGGTTGCTGTGAGGATAAAGTGTAAAATGCTTATGTGAGGGAAAACTAAGTTTATGTAAACAAACATCAGTTATTATTATTTTTCCCTCCTAGCACCATGGTTTGTGTGCAGAAAGCACTCAGTAAATATTGTCAGTTGATTAACTTGACCAAACAAAAACTTAACATTTGATTGGTAATAACTTGAACAAAATATCCAAATCTTAAGGATCTAAATTAATCTCAAAAGCAAAAATGGAAAAGGAATCAGTAGAAGTTGCAAATTTTGAATTGGTCACTAAATCCATAGCAATGCAGTTTACAAGCCAAATTTCCATCTTTGGCCTTATTTGAATCTTTATGTTAAATTTTTATGTTATCTTTAGGAAATCAGTTTTTGTAAATCTGTATTTTATCTTTAGGATGTCAATTCTTAGCTTAATTCCCAAGTTGTCTGCATTTCTATTTTCAACTTTGGTTGATTTCAAGTCAGTAATACATAGCAGTAAAAAAAAAAAATAAAACCTAATATTAAAGCAATAATACTATGAACTTGTGAAAACTTATGCCTCTTGGTGCCAAGAGAATGACTGAAAGTGATAACCAAATTACATAAAATGGTCATTTCCATTTTCTTTCCATAGATTTGGTGCTGGACAGGACCTGAGAGACCATCTACCTCAATCTCCATTTAACAAATGAGATCTCCTCTACCCAGAGTCTCCCCCAGACCAGGAATAGCACTCGTCCAAAAAAATGCATAGCAAATCACCAAACACAGCTCCATTTTCTGTAATGGAAATGAGAGAGACAGATACTGTCTAAGTGTATTAAATATATATATAATATGTATATATATAAACATATTATAAATAGGCTCCTTGTTCTAAATGAATGAACAACACATAAAACAAGCTACTTGATAGGACTTAATAAACTTTTGAATAATATAGCACAGAAAACCTCCAAGGCAAGAGGCCTTGGTTTAAGATTTTTTTTTTGCTTTTTTTAAAAGAGAGGCAATTGGGGTTAAATGACTTGCCCAAGGTCACACAGTTACTAAGTGTTAAGTGTCTGAGGTCACATTTGAACTCGGGTCCTCCTGACTCCAGGGCTGGTGCTCTATTCACTGAGCCACCCAGCCACCCTCTTGGTTTAAATTTTGACTTTTCCACCTATGCAACCTTGGGAATAAAAGAACTAATTCCTTAGGTTTTTCCATTTCCTCATTTGTAACCTGAGAGAGTTGGGACTAAATAAGCTATATATTCTATGAATCTATGACTGAATCTTGATAATTCACAGATTACCCTTTGATACTATTTGACCTGGAAAGGCCTTGAAGGCCATCCAATCCAACAACTTCATTTTACAAATGAGAAAACTGAGACCCAGAACAATTGAGTAATTTACATGTGTTTGAAAATTATACATAAAATTTAAAATCACAGCAAAAACACTTTCTGAATTACACTGCCCCACAACATGCTTATTAACTACATGTGAATAATTTTCTTTTTTTATTTTAAAATTAAGGCATTTTATAGAAAAATACTAGGTATCATTATAAATGCAGTACTAACTGTTTAAAGAACTAACCTCAGGAAAAAAAAAAAAAGAACTAACCTCAGAAACCATTTAAGATAAATAAATGCTCAATTGTCTGGCCCTGGGCCAGAGGGATAGATGGGTAATGATGAGAATGATAGAGTATCAGAGCATTATAGCACTTCAGGGATTGCCATAATAGTAAGTGAATCATAGGATTTGGAGCTAGAAAAACCATTGGAGATTATCTAGTTCAACATCCTATTTCTTCTGATAAAACCTGAGACCAAAGGAGGTTGAATAAAATGACTTTCCCAAGGTCACGCTAGCATTAAATTATAGAACCAGAATTCAAACCCAAGTAGATCTGGCTCCAACTTCAGTATCCTTTCACAAAATCACCTTTAGCTAACCTGTTTAATCTAAATTTCCTGGTTAATCAAAGGCGGCAGCAGCATGATACAGTCCCTGACACTGGAGTCAGACAATCTGAGTTCAAATTCTGTCTTTGATACTTACTACTTCTATGTCCCTAGACCCCCTGAGAATTCCTGAGGATTTAAATTTTTTGTTGTTCTTCAGTCTTTTTCAGTTATTTCCAACTCTTCGTGATCCTATTTGGGGCTTTCTTGGCAGAGATATCAGAGAAGTTTGCCATTTCCTTCTCTAGCACATTTTACAGATGAGGAAACTGAGGCAAACAGAGTTAAGTGACTTGTCCAGGATCACACAACTTAGGAAGTGTCTGAGGCCAGATTTGAACTCAGAAAGATGATACTTCCTGATTTCAGGCCCCACACTCCAACCCCTGAGGTCCGTTTCAGCTCTAAAGTTCCAAACAAAGATTAAACCACTTCCAAAAAAAAGATGTAGGATCTAAAGTTTTCTACATTCTTTGTCATCCCTCATCTTTGTCCCACCTGTTACAAATAACTGTCCTATTCCTTTTTTTTCTTCTTGTGTTCACTTTATATTATCCTTGGCATTTAGTTCATCCTGTGCTTTGGCATTCCCAATATTATTTTTGTATCTACCCTCAATGACCTCCCTTTGCAACCAAGTTCTGTGCAAGTTTTTCTAAAATCTGAACTGACAGATAAACTTCCTGTTGAATCACATCAGTCTCTTTAACTAGTTGCCCCTTTTCTTCCTCATTTGAATAATTTGTATTTGCTGTCATCAGAATTTTATTTTTTGGAGCATTTCACCCATCTTTAGCTAAGTGTAAATGACTTCAGAGAAGAGGAGTTGCCATCTGCTTTGGCCCCTGCATTCTGAGGACTATGGGACCTTGCCATCTCACTTGGAGCAGAAACCTTCCATATGTGTTTTCTCTCCCCTTAGAGTGGTAAGCTCCCTGTGAGCAGGGACTTCCTTTTTTTTTTTTTTTTTTTAATTATATCCCCAGGATTTAGCACAATGCTTTGCACATAGTACATGTTTCATAAATGCTTCATCCATTCAATGTCCTATCTTAGATCATGGAATCCTACAAACCCATTTTCTGAACACTTTGAAATCCATGGAATTACTTCTCAGAAAGGGTATGTATTGAACTATGCCTAGCATCTCCTGCTCATCTAAACTCAAACTTTAAAGATGGCAGGATCATACTCTCTCATGTTGCAGTAATTGTTACTTCAATGATTGGTTCCTCCTCATTGGTCAAAATCAAGTACAGACTAGCAACAAATTGTATTATTTCTTCATCCACCTTCTGAAAGATCAAATTATCAGCAAGGCAAGTCAAAAATTTCTCAGCTATTTTGTCTTTAGCAGAACAGATGGAACAAAACCTCCAACAGATTAAATAAAAGACTTGTTCCCCTGCCCTCAGGAAACTCTATAGTTTAGGAAGGAGATTAAGATGTATGCACAGATAATACATAATACATAATAGAAATGCAATATGTTATAAGAAATTGCAGACAAGTGGCCAAATGTCAAGGAGTGGCAGTGGGAAAGCATCCTCCTTCCAGGTGCAAATTATATTTCAGAGAAAGAATCTAAACATTGATTTACCATTTTATTATTGTTGCATATTATGTCATAGTTGCTCTCTACTAAAATTTTATAACCTAAACCTAAGATTATAGGAAAGATAGTAACTACAAAAGTACTTTGTGGTAAGCACTGTTGTAATTTTCATGAAATATACCTAATAGATGCAATATTTGGGAAAGGAAATATGAATTCACAGCTTCTCTTTGATAACTTGATACCAAGCCTGGAGTACACATTCACAAATTTGGCCTTCACATGTCACAGGGCATAATACATTGTTTCATTTTGCTGATGAAAAACTTCAGAGCTTCCCACCCCAATGCCATGGTCCTATTCTTTGAGTGCAACTCAAAGGTTTAAGAAAATCAGAAAATTATGCTCTAGACCAGTGGTGCACAACTAAATTAGAAACTGATCTCAGGGCTGCATGTTGACTTAGAAAACCACAAATTAACATTATCTTTGCTGTAGTGTATTTTTATCTATTTTACTGAACATTTCCCAATTGCATTTTAATCTGGTTTGGGCAATGACATCTCTAGGCTATACAAACTCACATTCTCAAACTTTTTGGTCTCAGGACTCCTTTACACTCTTAAAAATTATCGAGGAGTCCCCCTGAACTTTTGTTCATGTGGGCTATATCTATTAATATTTGTCATATTAAAAATTAATAAAATCTTGGCACTATTATGAAAACATATCTGCCTATTGTGAATCCCCTGAAAGGGATCACACTTTGAGAGCTGCTGCTCTAGACTAATGGAAGTCCCTTCTATTTAAGGAACACGTCCTTTGAACCTTCTTACAGATATTAACTTTGCCTTAGAAACTGAATTGTCAATAATGTGAAAATAGGATTGTTTAATAGGAATGCATATGTAGAGTCTACATCAGATTGCATGCCATCTGGAGAAGGGAGAAGGGGAGAGAAGGGGAGAAAATTTAAAACTTATGGAAGTGAATGTTGAAAACTAAAAATAAATAAACTTTTAAAAAAAGAAACTGAATTGTCAAAATTAGACCTACTTTAATAGTAGAGCCTAAAACCTCATTTGCCCAGAAGTGGGATATTTTCTGTATTTCTACTGCTACAAAAATAACAAAAACAAACAAACAAGATTCACCACTAATTCCCCTAGCCCTTCCCACCCCATTTCAGGTACTTAGGAATGCATCACTACAGGTCTTCATTCAAAAGTTAAAAGTCAATTTACCGGAAATACTTTAGGGATTCTTGCTCAGGTACTAGCTAGATTAGATGACTTCTGGTTTCTGTTCCCTATCTATGAATACCATTATATTTAAGGTAAAGAACTTCCAAGAGCTGTAGAACCAGCTCCCATGGAGGTGATATCACTAATATTTACACATTCATTCTTACAGCCCAGGACCACGGGTACATATATAGATCTACCAATAAATCAACAAAATATCTTTTGTATATTTGGTGAAGGGCACGGGGAATATAGACCACATGATCACAACCTTCTGGGAGTCTATGATCTTGCCCAGAAAAGAAGATTCATACAATTTCTAAGGTGCCTTCCTGTTTGAAATCTATATCCTTCCACGGTTCTGGTCTCAGAGTTGACATTTCATGGCGCCCAACCTCTTCATTTTATACACCAAGAAACTGACACTGAAACTGAGGAATTAACTTGCTGAAGGTCACAGGCAGGAAGACTTGATGGTGGAGCCAGTAATATTACTAAACAACATGTGTCAATTTGGTGCTAAATTGTTTAAATACTGTACAAGTTCTTAAAAGAGGGAAATTAGTCATGTTGAAATGATCATAGGTTCAAGAGTTAGACCTTAGAGATCTCGGCCCCTCATACTAAGGATGAAGAAGTAAAAGCTAAAAGGTAAGAGGAACTTTTTAAGGTCATGCCACTGGAATGTAGTAGTAGAGGCAAAGGCCATTAATAAAACAGCAAAATGAGAATTGTGTGTCTGTACATATCCACATAACCTGACACCTTCTTGCCTTTCTACACCACAGAAGTTATTGGATTTTAACATACTAAAATGCTTTATGAAGACAACATACAGATTATTTCCCCCTAGGTACTATATTTGGTGAATAGAGGGAATGAGGAAAAGCCTACAGGTGAAAGAAAATACATATATACCCCATATATGCATGTATAGAATATATGTATATATATATACATATATACATATCCTATATATGCTATACATATACCCTACAGATATAGATATACATCACATGAATATGTGATATATTGGGATGAATATATATACATACTATATATATGTGTGTGTGTGTGTATATATATATATACACATATATGTATGTATATATACATACACACACATATAGGTTTTCTCACTGGACAGTCTTGGTTCATTGCCAATTGATGTTTGCCATAAAATGCAGTGGGTTACTAGATACCCTCAGGACTTGCTCACCCCAGGGGCTCTATAGACCGGCTGGTCTGTCTCACACCCTGAATATTCACTTTGAGATTTCAGTAACTCAGAGTCCCTAGGTACAGTTGCCCAAATTTCCAAACTGTTTAACAGGCTTTTTGCATCTCAGAGTCTATCTCATCAAGCGAATAGGCAAAAGGTCTATAATTCTATTTTTCCTTCTGAAGCAAATATGTTGTTGTTGTTATGAGAAGTATGTTTAAGCTGTATCTTAAGATACAATTTCTAGATCTGGGAAGGCATAAATGTAGTTCCATACCGAAGGAGAGAGAAGAGCTAAATAATCTCCTGAAGTCTTTTTCAACCTTCAGATTCTACAGAATGTCACATACAATCATTTCCAAGAACATGCTTGACTATTACTGGAGAATGATGGGCACCATCAAGCCTTGATATAAAAAGGTCTTGAGAGGTGGTCAGTCAGAACTGCATGATCAATTTCCTTCCCTGACAAACCTACCTTTAGAGAAAAGGTTTTTAACCTGGGGTAGTGAATAGATTTCAGAACATCAAGGAACTTAGATGGGGGAAAATTACATCTTCTTTTTGATATATTTGGTTTCCTTTCAATTCCCGTGTATTTTATTTTATGCCTTCAAAAACATTATTCTGAGAAGGGGTCCATAGACTTCACCAGACTGCCAAATGGGTCCCTGAAACAAAAAAATATTCAAGAATTTCTGGCTTTAGAGACCTCCTTCTTGAAGGTTGTCTGCCTGTGTCTACAATTTGTACCAAACTCCTTACAAAAGTAATTTATCTATTTGAGGAAATAGCCAAAAGGTTATAGGTCTCCAATTTTATTTTTCCTTCTAAAACAAACTCCTAAAATCTCTTCCTTGCAGATTAAACTGAGAAGTAAAACATGAGCTCAAACTGCTTGACAGTTTCTTTTTTGAGTACACAGACTTCTAAACATGTGTATAAATTCCTCCATTTCAAAGCAGATTTCTGCATTTTCCTAAAGTAAACATCTTTCAGCTCAAATTATATGTTTATAGCAGTCTGTAATATATTTCTTCTAAAGGCAGCCACATGGAAAGGGAGAAGCAGCAGTGTATCACGTCAGTCACATTCCATCCTCTCTTTCTCCCCATGGTGCTCCAGCAAGAAAAGCATGAATGTAGCAGGGCAAACTGGATTTCACTAGGAAAGCACTTAACTGCTCCACTGCTAGTCAACCCATAAAGTGAGACACTCTATTTCTTTCTCACATTGCCTTTGAAACATGTACAAAAGCATCCTCCCTCTACCCTTTCCAGGCTAAATCTAAAATGTAATACTTCACTAACTACTCAGATACTTTTCAAAGGGAAGGGATAGCTTTAAACACAAAAAACCACCATCACTTCTAAATCTCAGGAAAACAGTTGTAGCTTCCAGATCAAAGTGCAAAGTATTATGCAATGTCCTATGACTGTTAAACGCTCAAAAGAAATAACCTTTCAAATCCATCATTTTCCTGGATGTGCAATGCTTATACAAAGAGAATCATAAGACTTAAAAATAATTGAAATTGAGTATTTGGCCATTTGAGGCTTTGAAACTGAGCTTCTAAGAAACACTGACTCACCAACCAACAAAGGTTCTTTGCTAGAGTCTCTGTGTTGACATTAAAAGAATATCTAATTGCCCTTTTGGATGATATTCCAATGACTTAAAATCCTGTTTATCACAATGCAGTAGCTCATTCTAACAACATAAAATTCCTATTCAAGTAAATATGTTCATAAACGTTTAAAAACCCAAACACAGAGATGTGAGTGATAGGCAAGCACCTGACCAAAAAAAAAAAAAAAAAGCCGTCTCTTAAGGAAGGCTCCCTTGTTGAAAACAGGAGCCCAGAAGGGGAAAGGGATGTCCAAACATTCAAGTTCTAGAATCCAGAGAATGGAACTTTTCCCAGCACGAGCTCAGAAGCAAAAAAGGTCCTCTTGAAACACCCTTCTGTTTTGAAAGGTTCTCTCTTTGAGACAGTTCTAATAAAGGAATGCTTGTTTCCCCTTTCCAGATACTGTATTTTAGAGAGCTAAGGCAGCTTGGAATGTTTCACTATAGGAAACAATAGGACCTCTCTCCTGTGTAAGCATTACAAAGTTCATAACTGGCTGCAAGATCGCTTCGCTAAAAACAGATTAAATGTTCCATCTACAGAGACAAGGTTTAGAGTGCAACATGAACTCCCAAACAGCCACCTAATGCTTACATATTATAGGAAGTCTATCTTTCTAATTCAGTATGATATGAAGTATATTTTTCTGCTCTCCAAGGAGAGAATCCCATAACGACTATTAATAGCGTCTAAATTGCATCCCCATTTTACTCTGCTATTCACCAACCAAAGGCATTTCTCCATTTCAAATTCTGATACTCTCAGCCTGGAGGCGGAAAAAATTGTTTAAAAAAATATACTACCACAGATCACTTACTATGTGTGTATGTGAAGAGTAACAACAAGATGGCTTAATTTTCCTTGAAAGTGACAGCTCGTTTAATTAGAACAGCCAAGTTGGGGGTGGGATGCTGGAACTGAGGTGATAGGGGAGGGTTAGTGAGGGGCTTGGAACACACACCAACACAAAACCTCAGCCTGGTTAGACCTTCAACTGCTCAGGCCCCCAGGAGTTTGCTCAGCGACGAAGTCAGCTGTGATTGCTTCCATTCAGTGAGACAATGCTTCGCCGCAGCAGCACCAGGCTAGAGAGGAGGCAGTTCTCTTTAGAGGGCGCCCATTGGGTGATTTCGGGAAAACATTTACAGCCCCCAGAAACAGAACCTTAGTCAACTAGCAACCAAATTCCTCCTGCTCTGGAGCGAGGGCGGGGGAGGAGGGCAAAGTGGCGCCAACACAGTAACTACCTAGGAAAGACCCAAAACCTTCCCCACCTCAATTAAGCCCCGAGGTCTTATTGAGGCAGTTAACTCACGCAAGAAAGGCGAGTTTGGCCAAGCAGAAGAGTCGCCCTCTAAAATGGGGGACACACTCCAAAGCCGATCAGCGGCTTCCAAAGAAACAAACCAAAGCCAGCCTTCCACTTTGCTTTCAAATCTCGTCTAGTCCTTGCGATACTCCCCTACCCCGACCCCCAACACACACACACACACACACACACACACTCACTCACTCACTCACTCACTCACTCTTTTCCACACACACAAGCACTCGATCTCTCTTCGGGCGCAGCCTCCTTGAGATTTGCAGGCGAGCCCCAGGCTCTGGCCGGCTGCCTGCGCCCCCCTCGGGCAGCCTTTTCCCTCAGAATCGGCTCCCTCGCCCAGGCCCTCGGACAACACAGAACAACAGGGGAAAAAACTTTGGCAAAGTTCTCTGTAGGCACATTTGGGGTTCTCCTGGACTGTCGAAATCTCTCCGCCACTTGCATCAGCAGAAGAGAAAAACCGAGGAAGGGGGGTTGGTGGGGGTTGGGGGGAAAGACCCCAAAGTTTTCAGAGCGGCTCTCTCTTCTAAGTTAGACACCTCCTCCCCCCCCCCCCGCCCCCCGGCTGGGCAGGGAGGAGCTGAGGAGGGAGAGGAGAGCACAGCGTGCGCCCAGCGTGGACCACTTGCATCTTTCCCCCCAGACTCTAGCTTACAACACTGCGTCCCCCCCCTCCTTTCGTCCCCATTCTTCTCCGAGCCATAAAGGAAGACGATCAACTCGAGACTAAAGTTCAGAAAGACATCAAGGGCCTCTAGCCTAAAAGGCGGTGGCTCTAGTGCTACCCCATCCCCAGGGATGCCAAAAAAAAGAAACGCTTGAGAGGAGTGGGAGGGAGGGAGAGGGGGAGGGTGAAAGAGAGAGAGAGTGAGAGTCTTTCCCGTTGGGTAAAAAGGCGGGGGGGGGGGAGGGAACGAGTACATTCTCTCCGGGAACCCAAGAAAGGATAGCGGGGTTCGGCTGTATACTTTAAGATGGGATCCCTAAGAGGATCAGGGGTGGACGGACAGGATAGCTGTTGCAAGCCACTGTCCGGAAGATATCCCTCTGAGTAGGAGTCCTCAAGGCAAGGTTTCTCCAGAAAAGCAGCCAGAAAATCCAGGGACTGACATACATATACACACGCGTCCCTCCACCACCATCAACCCCAATCTCTCCCATCCCTGCAAACTCACCGACTCCCCAGACACACAGGCCACCAAGCCAAAGGTGAGCAGTATCCACACGCGCCGCATAATTCCCAGGGGATCAGCTGCTCCCAGTCAAGCGCGAACCCGGGGCGCTTCCGCCGCTCTCAACCCGGTCGGGAAGAAATGACAACCACCAGCCCCCCTTCTTCCCCAGTTCCCGACTACTGCTCGTCCCAAAGCCGAAGAGTGCCGGGGTAGCAGCGGCAGCAGCAGCAGTGGCAGCGAGGGTTCAGCTTCCTCTTCTTTCTGCTCTTTCTCCTTCCCCTTCTCCAGCTGCTGTTTGCTGCCGCGGCCGCTGCCTTTGCTGCTGGGGCTCCTCACTTGTTGGTTTCAGGACTCTCAGAACAGATCCCGAGTGGTTCTGGGGCTTTTTATTTTTTCTTTTTTCTATGGTGGTTGTTTTCAGTTTCTCCAAGTATCCCCCCTTTGGTTTAGCTTCTTTTTTCCTTTTAATCAATAAATTAATAGTTATAATAATAATAATAACGTTAGAGCCAAAGTTTTGGGGGTGGTAGAGTTAAGCAGGCGAAGAGCCTTTTCAGCTAAAGCTCCCGGAGTATCTGGAGAGAAGTGCGTCCTGGTCCCTGCTTGTTGCTGCAACAGCTGTGCTCCTCCTCCTCCACCACCTCCTTCTCCACCTCCTCTCGGTCCTTCTCCTCCTCCTCTTTTACCCCCCTCCCTCCCTCCCAGAGTCCGTCTCTCCTGGCTCCTCCGTGTGTCTGTGTGAAAGAAGTCAGCAGTGCGACTCCTAGTTAAAACCGAGGAGAAATTCCTACAGGGTTACAACGCAGATTGGCAGCTTATCCCACCAGTGGAAGCAGCAGAGTGCCAGGTTGCAGCCCTCTGGTCTTCTCGTCTTCCACAAAACCAAAGCCACTTCATTTCTCTCCCTCTTCTCTTGGCTTTCTTTTGGTCCATTCTCACTCCTAACAAACGGGGGGGTGAGGGTGGGGGGTAGCCCAGCCCAGCCACCTACTACCCAGCAAGGTAATGAGGAAAAGAATAAAGAAAAAAAAAGCATATTATGCTTTGAACTTGTGAGACTTTGACTAATATCAAATGAACTTTAATTTTTTTTAATAAGGTGATAATCCCGTCGGGTCATTTTAAAAATACATTTTCATGGATAATTTTTGCTTTTATTTCACTTATATTTTCCAATGTAGTTCCCCCATTCCAGCCATCTTGAACAAAAAGGAAATATGGGGCAAAAGCACTTCAACAAAACTAAGTCATCAAAAAAGTCTAACGTTATCTGCAGCATCCCATACCCACAGACCCCCACTTCTATGAGGAACGTGCCTTCTAATGTATCTTTTTTGAGTCCAAGCTTAGTCATCATTGAATAGCAGTGATCAGTCTTTTCTTTTTTTCTTTTTTTTTGGAGGGCAGTTGGGGTTAAGCCACTTGCCCAAGGTCACAAGGCTAGTAAATGTTAAGTGTCTGAGGATGGACTTGAACTCAGGTCCTCCTGACTCTAGGGTCGGTGCTCAATTCACTGCACCACCTTGCGGTCCAGTCTTTGTTTTTTTATAGTTCGTGGGATTATTGTTTGGAATTTATGAAAATTCCTTTTTTTAAATAGAGTGGAAAGGAAAGTCTATGACTACAAAACGTAACCCTTCCCCGCCCCCTTTAGAAATTCTGAATTCTTTCAAAGGATAGGTCAAATGCGGTCTCTTAACTGATCACCCCAGTAATTAACACACTCTATCTTTTGAAATTACTTAGTATTCTTTGGGGGGGGGGGGGCGGTTGTTGTTAGTGGTGGTGATTTCGGGATTTTCGTTTCAGGAATGTAATTAAATCCTTAAGAACATTTCCTGGATCACGGAGGACTTAAATGATTTGGCCAATATAGGTAAGAATGAGAACTTGAACTCAAGTCTTCCTTACTCCAAGACCAGAAAATCATTCCTTATGCCACAGCTCTCCCTATGTAAACATACTTTTTAAATTCTTTGCAATATAGAAGGCCATATCTTTAGAGTGGGAAGGTACACTGGAGGACTTCTATACAAATCTATTGGTTTACAGATGAGGAGTGTAGTATATACTTTCCCCCTAGTGGTTAAACTTATGTTCGTGTTTATCCCATTGAAGGCAGAGTATTTTGCCTTTTTTTTGTATTTTTTTTTCATATCCCCAGCACATTTCCTGGCACTGAACAGCTGTTTAATAAATATTTGTTTAATTGAATTGAGCAACTCAAAAGCCAATGGTTTTATTAAAACAGGAAGTGTCATGCTTCTCTCAAAGATCCCATCTAGGACACTGTGGGATACTCTTAAATTCTATTCTCATCTATTCATTTTACTATAGGTTCTTAGATTTGCAAGTTGTAGACAGGTCAATTTGGTAAGAAATTGGCCCGCTAACTCTATTGAGTAATGGCAGGTTAGGAGAACTTTTAAAAAGGAAAGAGAGAATGAAGCAGCTTATATTTTGAAGAAAATAATGAGCAAGTCTTGCTTGAAATGACAGCAGCTAACATGGAGATTTTGTTATGCAGTCTATTTCTTCTCTTTCAAATTGGTGTCTAATAGCTAGAGGACAAGGAAATATATATGTGTGTGTATATATATATACACACACATATATATATATATTCCACTCCATTTTTCTACCACTGACCTTGTGACTTGGAAGAAACTGATTATGGAATCATTCTGGTCTAAATCTTGGCAGATTCTGTAGAAGAGCAAGTCTTTAAAAAAATGTTGTCATAGGGTTATTGGTGTTATAATACTAATGCCTAGCATTTATATAGGACTTTAAGGTTTGCAAATCACTTTAGAAATATTATTACACTTGATCTTCACAACAACCCCAGGAAGCAAGTGCTATTATTATTATTCCCATTTTACAGATGAAGAAATAGGCAGAGATAAGTTAAGTGACTTGCCCAAGGTCACACAGCTAATAAGAGTCTGCAGCTTACTAAACACTGAGGCTGCTTTTAAACTCAGGCCTTCCTGACTCCAAGTCCAGTACTCTATCCACTGTGCCACGTAGCTGCCTCTGAATTGTAGGGAGCTTGAAAGAATCTGGAAGGACATCTAATCCAATCCCCTCCTTTTACAGATGAGAAAACTGAGACCCAGAGAGGTTAAGTAGCAATCAACTATTTTTGAGTCCAGGCTTAGAACAAGCTATAACAATTTACTAGATGAGAATTGGAGTGTCCAGAGAGTAAAAAACAAAAAAATCAATCCCTGTTATGAATCACAAAGGAAGGAATTTAGGGCATTGAAGAATTATAGACTTAAGGCAGGGGCCAGAAAACGCTTTAACCCTAAGTGTCACCAACAAAACTAAATAGTGCCAAAGGGCGCCTTAGACCAAGTTAAGGTATAAGCATGGGTGAAAGAAAACTGGGAAAAGTAAATGGCACAAAAGAGGATAGCTGGAAAGAAAAGAGGCGATTTGGGTGAGGAGTAGTAAATGTGCCATTAATTACTGTAGTGCAGGGGAGAAGGTGCTGGACCTGGAGTCAGGAAGACCTGAGTGCAGATATGACCTCAGATGTTCAGCAAAGTCATGTAACTTCTTTATGCCTCAGTTTCCCCATCTATAAAATGAGAATGATTATAATAATACCTCCCTCCTATGGTTGTTGTAAAGATCAAATGACAATATTTGTAATGTACTTTATAAACCTTAAATGTTATCTATCTATCTCTCCAGGTAGATATACCTCTCTTAATTCTAGTCCCTTCCCTCTGTTAATTATTTACTATTTATCCTATTTGTCCTGTATAAACAACTAGCTGGTATAGTGGATAGAGTGCCAGACTTGGAGTCAGAAGACTAATTTTCCTGAATTCAGATCTGGCCTCAGACATGTACTAGTTGTGTCACCCTGGGCAAGTCACTTAACTCTGTTTGCCACAGTTTCCTTTTCTCTTCTGTAAAATGAATTGGAGAAGGATATGGCAAACCACTCCAGTATCTTTGCCAAGAAAACCCTGAGTGGGGTCATGAAGAGTCAGATATGACTGAAACGACTGAACAACAACAATATTTATCCTGTCTATAGCTTGCTTTATATGTGTATACACACGAGTGTATGTGTGTTAAGCTTAAGGGCAGGGACTGTCTTTTGCCTCTTTTTGTATCTGGAGAGCTTAGCACAGTGCCTAGCATATATTAGGAGCTTATAAATGTTTATTGATGGATTCCTTGTAACTTTATATATTTTGTGCATTTAAAAACATTCTTCAGAAGATGGATCTAATGGCCTCACTGTATACCAAAGGGATCTATCACACACAAAAAAGGGTAAGAACACCTGAACAAGTGATTTTCTCCACTTTCAGGATGGCTGACTCCAAACCACACTGGCAGATGTAAATCTCCATGTAGATACAAGTCTAATAAAATAGGTTGGATTCTTTAGTCAGTTATTTCCCTTCCTCTAGAAAATGGGAAGTAAAAAAGAACAAAATCTAAGGTTACAAGTTCTTCTGGATAATTGGTCTTGTACTGGAGAGAATCTGAAGATTGTGCTAGAGAGATTTATTGTGTTAGAGAGAATCTGAAGAAATAAATACAACAGATTTTCTGGTTCATCAGAGAATGTATCCCTCAAATACCTAGTGTAGTTGTTAATAGTACACAGTGAAAGCTGGTATTATGAAATTGATGCCATTCTAAAATTCATACTATTTCAGGTGTCTACATAACTCATATAAGAATTCAGGCCCAGAAATAGTTAAGGTGTCATACTTATTTTCCTTAAACAAGTTCAATTGCATTAACAGGTGATGAGAAAAAATTACCGCCCCCCTGCACTGTCAACCTTGATGGTCCCCAAGAATGACATTTTATCTCCCACCTTTGTGCAGGTAACCCATGCCTAAAGTACTCTCCCTCTTCTCCTCTGTCTATTGAAATGTTCAACTTCATTCATGTTTCAGCTCACATGCTACTTTATACAGGACACTTTCAATTGCCAGTGACTCTTTCCATACCCACCTCAAAACCATTTTGGACCACTAGGTGGTGTCGTGGATAGACTGATTGGGCTGGCGTCAGGATGACCTGAGTTCAAATTCAGATTTAGGCTCTAGCGGTGTAAACCTAGAGCAAGTCACTTAACTTCCATCTGTCTCATGTTTCTTATCTATAAAACAAAGACTGCAATAGTACCGAACTCTCAGAGTTATTGTGAGGATCAAATGAGATAATAATTGTAAAGCCTTAGCATAGTTCCTGGCACAAAGTAAACACCATATAAATGGTAGCTATTGTTATTTTTAAGGCAGGTAGGTGGCACATAGAGTGTCTGGCCTGGCGTCAGGAAGATTCGTCTTCCTGTGTTCAAATCCTGCCTCTTACTGCCACTTACTAGCTGTGCAACCCTGGGCAAGTCACTTAACCCTGTTTGTCTCAGTTTCCTCATCTGTAAAAATGAGCTGGAGAAGGATATGGCACACCACTCCAGTAACTCAGCCAACAAAACCCCAAATGGGGTCACAAAGGGTCAGACACGACTTAATAACAACAAATTATTATTTTGTATACAATTTCTGTTTATATATTTGTGTACTTCTCTCCTTTTCTGCAACCCAGTAGAATATACTCTCCTTCAAGGCAGGGACTATATTCCTTTTTGTCTTCATATCCCCATGACGGTGCACAGCTCTTGGCACATTGTAAGCTGTCAATCAATGCTTTTTGAACTGAATGAACAATCTAAAGTATTACTCCTGGAACTGAAAATATTCTCCATGTCCCTGAGCAGATGTGGGGAGTAGAGGGCCTAGGACAGGTGGTGTCTGCTCATTTGAGTCAGGACTGTATCTGATAGCTGTGGAGCTGCAGAATTTTTCTATGTGTGGTTGGCTAATTGGGCTTTGTTTTTACTCAAGTGGAACCACAATTCTGTCGGAATTTTGGAGTACACTTAATAATTTCAAAATAAGCTATGACTATGGCACAATAACTCCTTGCTAACACAGGTTATCTGACTAGCCAGAGAGGGCTCCTGCTGTAAGGAAAATTGCTATGACAGTCTTAATCAATCCCACCCTATCAAATCATCCATGATCTCTTTGATAATTAAAAGAACAGCGCAACAACTTTGAAAGGAAAGGATGAAAGATGAAAATTACAGACTCAAAGATGGAGAAAGGCTATCCAGCACTGGATAGAAATGTGTCAACAGAAATGAGGTAGTAGGGAAGAGTAAAGGAATAGGAATAATAGTAATTAAAAAGAGTCATATCATTTTAATTGGGAAAGGAAGTAGCAACTACAAGAAAAAATGAGTTTTGTTTGTCTCGAGTGGTAACATGTTTTAGTAAAAAGAGTAGTAGAGAAGGGGCAGAACCAAGACGGTGAAGAAAAGGCATGAAGCTGACTGAGCTCTCCCCAATTTACCATGAAACAACTTTAAATCAAGCCCCAAAAATGAACAGAATTGATAAAAAGGATGGGATGAAACCATTTTCCAGACTAAAACAACTTAGGACTACACAAAGGTCTGTCTCATTTGGGTAAGAGGGGAGCACAGCCCAGCACGGGTGGTGTCTGAACAAGCCAGCGGGAGGTGCCTAGCCCCAGCACAGATCAGCAACCGAGGGCCCACAGTCCCAGCTCAGCAGGCCAGTTGCACAGGGCGCCAGTTGTGAGGCCTCCAGCCCCAGAGCAGCAGGCCACCTACCAGGCCTGGATCCCTTGGCATAACTAGTGAGACACTAGTTTCGGAGACCCTGACACAGCAAGCCAGTGACCAAACCACTGCCTTTTCTTTCTCCCCAACTCCCCAAGGAGCTTGAGATAGTCCCTCCTGGATCCCAGAAGCAGAGCTTAACTTTAAAAGTCATGAAATAGACTGTAAAATGATCAAAAAACAACCAAAAAGGCCCTGACCATAGAAAGGTACCATAGGGACAGGGAATATCAAAAAATAAACTCAGAAGAGAACAATAACATGACCATGCAAAGCTTCAAAGAGAAATATGAACTGGTCTCAGGCCAAAAAAAGTTCCCCTGAAAGAGTTCAAAAGGATTTTAAAAATCAAATAAGAGAGATAAAAGAAAAACTGGGAAAAGAAATGAGAGTTCTGTAAGAGAATCGTGCTTGGTAAATAGCTTGGCAAAGGAAGCACAAAAAAAATGGAAAAAAGATGAACAAAAATCTGCTGAAGAAAATAATTCCTCAAAAAATAGAATTGACCAAATGAAAAAAATAGGTACAAAAGCTCACTGAAGAAAATGCTTCCTTAAAAATTAGATTTGGGCAAGTGGAAGCTAATGACTATGAGACATCAAGAATCAATCAAACAAAATCAAAAGAATGAAAAAATAGAAGAAAATGTAAAATGCCACATTGGAAAAACAACTGACCTGGAAAATAATTCCAAGAGAGATAATTTAAGAATTATTGGACTACCTGAAAGTCATCATTAAAAAAAGAGTCTGAACATCATCTTTCAAGAAATTATTAAGGACAACTACTCTGATATCCTAGAACCAGAGGGTAAAATAGTAATTGAAAGAATCCACTGGTCACCTCCTGAAAGAAATCCCAAAATGATACACACACACACACACACACACACACACACACACATCCAAATATTGTAGCCAAATTTCAGAACCCTCAGGTCAAGGAGAAAATACTATAAGAAGCCAGAAATAAATAATTCAAATATCAAGGAGTCACAATCAGGATTACACAGGATTTAGCAGTTTCAACATTAAAGGATCGGAGGGCTTGGAATATGATATTCTGGAAGGCAAAGGAGCTTGGATTACAAGCAAGAATCAATTACTTAGCAAAGCTAAGCATTTGGGGTGGTGGAGGGAATAGATATTCAATGAAACAGGGGACTTTCAAACATTCCTGATGAAAAGATCAGAACTGAGCAGAAATTCAATTTTCAAATACAAGACTCAGGAGAAATGTTAAAAAAAGCAAATAAGAAAGAAAAAAACAAGTTATTCAGTGAGGTAAAACTGTTTATATCCATCCATGGGAAGATGATACTTGTAATTCTTAAGAACTGAATCTCTATTAGGGCAATTAAAAGAGTATACATAGACAGAGGGTGGAGGTATAAGTTGACTTTGATGGGATTATATAAAAAAAATTAAGGAGTGAGAAAGAGGATTACACCGGGAGAAGAGGGAAGGGAGATACATAATGGGGTAAATTCTATCACATGAAGAAGCACAAAAGACCTGTTACAACAGAGGGAAAGAAGGAATGGGGTAATCATTGTTTGAACCTTTCATCAGATTTGGCTTAAAGAGAGAATAGCAGACACACTCAGCTGGGTATAGAAATATATCTTACCCTTAAGGGAAGTAGAAGGGGAGAGGGACAAGAAAATAGGGGGACTGATAGAAGGGAGGGTAGATTGAGGGATGCAATGGTCAGAAGGAAAACACTGGTGAGGAAGGACAGGGTGAAAAGAGAGAGAAAGTATAAATGGGAAAAGTAGAATGGAGGGAAATACACACTTAGTAATCATAACTGTGAATGGGATCAACTCTCCCATAAAATGGAAGCATATAGCAGAATGGATTAAAAACCAGAATCTTACAATGTGTTATTTACAAGGAAAAACATTGGAAACAAAGAGACACACACAGAGTAAAAGTAAAAGACTGGAGCGGAATATATTATGCTTCAGTTGAAGTAAAAAAAAAAAAAGAAAGCAGGGATAGCAATCATGATCTCAGACAAAGCAGAAGTAAAAATAGATCTAATTAAAAGAGACAGGGAAAGAAACCACATCTTGATAAAAAAGTTACCACAGACAATGAAGTAATATCAATACCAAAAGTATATGCACCAAATGGTATAGGATCCAAATTTCTAAAGGAGAAGTTAAATGAGTTACAGAAGGAAATCAACAGCAAAGCTATACTAGTGGGGGGCCTCAACTTTCCCCTCTTCGAAATAAATAAATATAACCACAAAATAAATAAGAAATAATTTAAGAAGGTGAATAGAATTTTAGAAAAGTTAGATATGATAGAGCTCTGGAGAAAGGGTAATATAATAGATGTGTAGTTAGAAGATCTAGGTTCTTTCTTCCTTCTGAAAGGGGGAAGAACTTACTAACTGACATATCTATCAGTTATGACCTGGGAAAGGGATAAAAAATTAACATAGATTATGGATTTGGAGATGCCTGCACAATGTGCTACTATGACTAAAAGGATCAAGAAGGAATAAACAAAATCAAGAAGGATATCTGAGACCAAATAAAAAATATTATTATTCCATATTTATACAAAAACATGTTTTTCAGACATTTTTCAGTTGCGTCTGACTCTTCATGATCCCTGTTGAGGTTTTCTTGGTAAAGATCCTGGAGTGCTTTGCCATTTCCTTCTCCAACTGATTTTACAGATGAAGGAACTAAAGCAAACAGGGTTAAGTGACTTGCCAAGGGCCACATAACTAATATGTGTCTAAGGGCTAGATTTGAATTCAGAAAGATGAATCTTCCTGACTCCAGTCCTGGTACTCCATCCACTTTGTCACCTAGCTGCCCTAACAAAAACATGAAGGTAGATGTTTATGGAAGTATAGAATTCATATATTTCCTGGATCCATGATTGTATTGGAAATAATATTCAATTTATGCCATAATATTCAATTTATGTCCACTTCATTCCATATGTGTACATATGTGCATGTTATCTTTATAATTTTCCAATACATCAGTTGATCCATGATTTCATTTAACATATAAGTACACTCCCTTCAAAGGTACGCCCAACCATGCCTTCTCTTTCTGAGCAACTCTCTTCCATGACCTTTCTTCATTCCTACTTTTTCATTGTTCCCTTTGAGATTCTAGATGTTTTGTTCTTCAAATGAATTTTGTTATTATTTTGTCTTCCTTCAGTAACTTGGTTGATATAGCACTAAATCTATAAATTAATCTATATCATAATATTATTGTCATGACCCAGCCATGAACACTGAATATCCTCTCCAGTTTTTCGAGCTGCTCTTTCTTTAAGCAGCATTATGTCATTGTATCTATATAGATCTTGAGCATGTCTTGGGAGATTGACCCCTAGATATTTTATGCATTTTGTATGTACTTTTAATGGGACTTCCCTCTGCATCATTTCCTCCTTGATTTTGTTATTGCTATTCACAAATGCTATCAATTTTTATGGAGTTATTTTCAATATGGCTAATTTACTGAAGATACTATCTTAATTAGTTTTTTGCTATTTGTCTAGGGTTTTGTAAGTTATCATATTGCCAATAAGTGGAATAAGTTTATCTCTTCTTTGCCTGTCTTTATGCCTTTAATTTCTTTCTTTTATTGCTATTGCTAGCATTTCTAGAACTATGGGAAATAAGAGCAAAGCTTCTAGTGTTTTCTTATTATAGGAAATGCTAAATTTTGGTTTTAGGTATATACCTTTTTGTCATCGAAGAAAAGAGGTCATGCCTTCTACTTGTATGTTCTATAGGATTTTTAGCATAAATAACTATTGTATTTTGTCAAAGGTAGTACAAGCCTTTCCATAAATCCTCCACAAAGGAGCCACCTAGTATGCTGCAGTTCTTCGTTCTAGGTCCTTTAACATTATGTGGCTACCAGTGTACCATGTATACCCCTTACTAATAGTTCCCATTCTTGACTGCACTGCTTCCTTTTTCAGTGGCAAATCTCTTGATAATATTTTATAATAGTTTTATACAAAAGCCATTGCCCCCATTCCAGTCAAATGGGCCTGCTAGAAAATCCCTGTAAATAA
This sequence comes from Pseudochirops corinnae, assembly GCA_028646515.1. Lineage (NCBI taxonomy): Eukaryota > Metazoa > Chordata > Mammalia > Diprotodontia > Pseudocheiridae > Pseudochirops > Pseudochirops corinnae. The sequence goes on along the minus strand of CM053587.1, from coordinate 240,768,287 downwards.
TAGTCTATATCCTGCAATCACAGCTTTACATAGGTGATTCCCTATGTCTGAAACCTGACCTTCATCTCTTAACATCCCTATGACAGCACCACTTGACTATCACCTCCTATACAAATCCTTTCCTGATGTTCCCAACTGCCAGTGCTTTATTATTCTTGAAATCATATTACGTTACTTTGTATATTTCTCCCCCCCCAAAAAAAACTTCTAGTGTAATTCAATGCAACTTAACAAACATTTATTAGCACCCAATATGTGCAAAGGTACTGGAGATAATATTGAAATTGGTTTGCGATTTTTTTGGTTCCACAGTTCTTTCCAACAATGCAGATCACAGTCTTTCCATGTCCACTCAATATGAGTAGCTCTTGTCCATGCCCACACATAAATTATCGACAGGATGGAGACTGGGTGTGTCACCAAATGTGTTAGAGGTGTTTCTCACTTTCGAAAATGTCAAAAGTAGGAATGGCGCATTCTGGCTGTCTACCTGTTCATTGCTTATTCTTGCAAAAGGACAAGCCCATATTTTTCTATGGTACATTTTTCTTAATGACATATCTTATTCCTGTTCTTCTTTGGATATTAATTGGTTATAATTGATTCATTGGTTATGTACTGGTTATAATTGGGTATAATTGATTGTCTATCCAATGCAACCTGCTCATATCTACCATGAACCTTTCCACTTCCCTCTGTGTGGTGCTCATCTTTAGTTCTTTAGAGGTAATTGGTGTTCCACATATTACCTCCGTATAGCAATACTAGTAGAATGTTAATATTAAAAAGATGGACCTTTACTTTCATGGGAAATTTGGGGTTAATAAAAGGAGTTTTGAATTTTCCTGAAGACAAATCAGCCTGTTCTCACATTCCTGTTCAACTCTGGGCCCAACTCATTGTTTATCTGTATGGTCTGTCCTGGATATGTACAATGACAAGCTCTATAAGGTTTCCATCCAAATATATATTGAAATCTGGGCAATATTCATTCTTCATCCATTTTGACTTTCCTATATGGATCATGAACAGGCTGAACTCCTTTGAGTGATTGACTTGATGGCATCCACATAGTGTTATTCACAAAGAGGAGCATCTGGGGAACCTTACTATGAAGAGAGACTCCCTCTTGGTCCAACACTAGACTCCTCCTTCATGTGGCATGTCTCTGGTGTGCATATATCTCCTTCTGTTATGCTTTGCCTGATATTTATTATCAGAGCATTATTGAGTAGGGTCATTTAAGTTGCTATATCTGTCAAGAAAATATGAACAATTTTGATGCATGGATTAGAAAGACCTTATTAGTAAAGAGCTTGTAAGTCAGTATCAATCAAATCAAATGTGCTTTTTTATATACAACAAATAGTAAGCACAACAGTCCTCATCCTTTGGTTAATTTGAAATGATAAAGATATGAAGAAAACAGTTTGTTATAATAATTTTCACAGTTCTTTTATATGAACTGATGCTGAGCGAAGTAAGCTTAGCAAGAAAACAATGTGTACAACAACACAACAATATAAATGAAAAGAACTGCACACCAAAAAAATAAAAAATGAAAGTAGACTTCCAGGGACAGAGCCAAGATGGAAGACTATGAAAGCACTCAGCTGAACTCTCCCAACATTCTCTTCCAAAAAAACTTTAAAATAGCACCTCAAATTAAATTCTGGGGTGGCAGAGCCAACAAAAGGTCAAGGTGAGACATTCTTCTGGTCCAAGACAAGTTAGAAGTTCCTAAAGAGAGATCTGTGACAGGGGAATGGAGGTTAACTTAAAGTCCATGTTGGAACACCAGTGGTGGGACCAGGTCTTGGCAAAAGAAGCAGCAGCAGCTTTGGGAGCTCTCAAGCCAGAGGTTATAAGGGGACCTGGCAACTGGTCAGAAAGAGATTACAGTGGACCCTTGTGTGAGCATTAGACATAAGGCCAGATGTTGTTTGCCAACTTTATTATCTATATTCACTTCTGGGTCATAGTTCAAATGTGAAGAGGAACACTTTCAATTAAGAGCTCCCTAAGAAAAACCCCCCAGTGCCAGAAGGATTTACAAGTGAATTCTAACAAACATTTAAATAATCCCCTTACTATATAAACTGGGAAAAATAGGTACAGAAGTCCGACCAAATTCCTTCTATGATACAAAAATGGTTTTGATACCTAAACCATGGAGAGCAAAAACAGAAAAAGAAAATTATAGACCCATTTTCTTAATGAATATTGATGAAAAAAATTTAAATAAAATACTAGAAAGGAGATTATAGCAATATATCACAAAGATCATATACTATGACCAGGTGGGATTTATACCAAGAATTCAGGACTGGTTCATAATTAGGAACACTTAAGCATAATTAACCATATCAATATAAAAATTTAAAAAAATATATGATTCTATCAATAGATTTAGAAAAGGCCTTTGCCAAAATATAATATCCACTCCTATTTTAAAAAATGCTATAAAGCATAGGAATAAATGGGACCTTTCTTAAAATGATAAATAGTATCTATCTGAAACCTCTATCATTCAATATTGTACTAGAAATGATAGATATAACAATAAGACAAGAAAAAGAAATTGAAGGTATTAAAAAAGGCAATGAGGAAACAAAAGTATCACTTTTTGCAGATGATATGATAGTATACTTAGAGGACCTTACAGAATCAACTAAAACAGTAGTTGAAACAATTAACAACTTCAGCAAAGTTGCAGAATATAAAATAAATGCACATAAATCATCAATATTTCTATACACTACTAACAAAACCCAGCAGCAAGAGGTAAATAGAAAAATTCCATTTAGAATAACTGAGGACAATATAAAATACTTGGGACTCTACCTTCCAAGACAAATGCAAGAATTATATGAACACAATTATAAATCTCTTCACACAAATGAAGACGGATCTAAACAATTGGAGAAATATTAATTGCTCATGGTTAGGCTGAGCCAACATAATAAAAATAACAATTTTACCTAAGTTAACTTACTTATCCAGTGTCATACCAATCAAACTACCAAACAGAGCTAGAAAAAAAAACAACATAATTCATCTGGAAGAACAAAAGTTCGTGAATATCAAGGGAATCAATGAAAAAAATATGAAGGAGGGTGACTAGGCAGTTCCAGATTTCAAACTATATTACAAAGTGGTAATAATGAAAATAATCTGTTACTGGCTAAGAAATAGAATGGTGGATCAGTGGAATAGATTAAGTACACAATTTACAGTAGTAAATGACCATAGTAATATGCTGTTTGAGAAACCCAAAGATCCAAGTTTTGGGGTATGAATTCACCATCTGACAAAAATTGCTGGGAAAACTGGAAAATAATTTGGTAGAAACTAAGCATAAACCAACATCTTAGACTGTATAGCAAGGTTGAAATGGATAAATGATTTAGATATAAAGGGTGATATCATAAGTAAATTAGGGGAACAGAGGAAAATATACTTGTCAGATCTATGATAAGAGAAGAGTTTATGACCAAATAAGAGAAGATTCCAAGAAATAGAGTGAATAATTTTGATTACATAAAGTTAAAGAGCTTTTGCAGAAATTAAACTAATGTAATCAAAGTTAAAAGGAAAATAGGAAACTGGGGAAAATTTTTTACAACTTTCTCTGATAAAGTCCCCATTTCTCCAATATAGAGGGAATTGAGCCAAATTTATTTTTAAAAAATAAGAGCAATTTCCCAGTTGATGAATGTTCAATGGATAATCTGAAGAAGAAATCAAAGCCATCATAGTCATGTGAAAAAATGATCTAAATCACTATTGACTAGAGAAATGCAAATTGAAACAACTCTGAGATGCTACTTCACACCTATCAGATTGGTTAAAATGATAGAAAAGGAAGATGATAAATGCTACAGGGGATGTGGAAACATTGGGACACTAATGTTCTCTTGGTGGAATTGTGAACTAGTTCAACCATTCTGGAGAACAATTTGTAAATATACCCAAAGAGCTGTAAAACTGTACATGCCCTTTGACCAAACAATACCCCTATTAGGTCTGTATCCCAAAGAGATCAATGGAAAGGGAAAGGGACCTACTTGTATAAAAATGTTTATAGCAGGGCTGGCATGGTAGCACAGTGAATAGAGCACCAACCCCAGAGTCAGGAGGACCTGAGTTCGAATGTGAACTCAGACACTTAACACTTACTAGCCTTGGGAAAGTCAGTTAATCCCAATTGTCCTGTCTTTCCCCCTCCAAAAAATATTTAAAACAATTCTTTTTTTTTTTTTTGGTGGCAAGGAATTGAAAAGGAATGGCTGAACAAGTTATGGTATATAATTATGATGGAATACTATTATGCTATAATGGCAGGCAGAATTGTTTCAGAAAAACTTGGAAAGATTTATATGAATTCATGTAAAATGAAGTGAGCAGAACCAAGAGAACTTTCTACATACTAACATCAATATCATAAGGATGATCAGCTGCAAAAGGCTTAGCTACTCTGATCAAGACAATGATCCAAAACAATGCCTAAGAACCCATGATGAAAAGTACTATCCACTTCCAGAAAGAGAATGAAGCACTCTGAATCCACATTGAAGATTTCTTTATTTTTCTTGTTTTATTTTTTTGTCTATATTTTCTTTTGCAACAAGGCTAATATGGAAATATATTTTGCATGACTTTAAAAGTGTAATCAATATCTAATTGCTTGTCTTCTCAAAGTGAGGTGAGGGGTGTGAGGGAGAGAATTTGGAACTCAAAATTTGAAAAAAATGATGTTAATGTAATTGAGAAAAATTTAACAAAATGAATAAACATATTGATTTATAAAAGTGTGTCCCAAAATTATAAAGACTAAAATGAAGATATGAGAGGACATCCCCAGCCCACCCATTTGTGAAGGTGAGAGGTCCACAGTTATTGCACATTGCGTGTGTTTCGAGACTTTTTCAATGTATTTATCAGCTGTGCTGATTTTTTTTTTGCCCTCTTCCCTTTTCTTTGTCTTTAAAAATATATTTATTATATGGAATGTCTACAGAGAGATAGATGACTTCAAGGATAATTTACACATCAACAAAAAGTCTTGTTTTCTTTCTATTATTTTGTAACCTTTTTGGTTCTTTATGGTGTTACTTGGTGTTCACCAAGTCCAGGGTTTAGCAATTCTTTTTGCAAAGAAAGTATTAATAATAAAGAGGCACAAGGGTTCTTTATTGCCTTTCATCCTTTCATCCTTTTTCCTGAACACGTTTTGCCATAAATTTTTCCTCATTTTCACTTTTCTCCATCTTTGAATTAAAGCCACAAAGTATCTGAGTGTACACTGATTTAATTTGGAGGATCTTGTTGAACTTCTCATAAAATTTCTCCAACAATTCATTCTCAGCAACCGATGTTAGTGCATGAACTACAATTGTTTACATGTGTTTTTTCTGCAAACGTTTGTCTTCAGTGCTGCAATACGTGATGACCAAAGATCTCATGAAGAAAAAATGTTTCTTGTTGCCTTTGGACATATGATAGAACTCACTCAGTCAGTTCCTTTCTTTTTGTCTTTAAGGAGTATCTGTAACCCTTCCTTACATTCAACTACAACTTCTTTCATTATTCTGGTTTCATTTGTACCAAGAACGTCAAAAGTGATATGATTCATCTTCTCCAGCAATATGTCCACTTGTTGCTCACTGGTTAACATTCTGTGGCAGGCTTAGCTCAGAAAAATCCAGTGATTCTAGTTTGGAATTAGAAGGCAATGAGGTACCCATAAGGGCAAAAATATTTAGAGTAGCTCTTTTTGTGGTGGCATAGAACTGGAAATTAAGGGAGTATCTGAATCAATTGGGGAGTGTCTGAATCAATTATATGAATGTAATGGAAAAACTATTGTGCTGTAAGAAATTATGAAAGGGAGTGTTTCAGAGAAACCTGGGCAGACTTGCATGAACTGATGTAGAGAGAAGTGGGCAGAACCAAAGGAACAACTTACATAATAATAACATTATAAAGACACAGAACTCTGAAAAACTTGGAGAACTCTGAACAGTGCAATAACCAACCATGGTTCCAGGGAACCCATGAGGCATGTTACCCACCTCCTAACAGAGAAGCAGCTAGATAGAGCAGTGATTAGAGATAAGAATTCAATGAGGTAGAAGTGAAGAAGGAGTAGAATTCCAAGTAAGGCAGGCAGTTGGTGAAAGGCATGGAGATCTAGTAGCCATAGGTAGAGTTCAGTTCCCTGTGAGGGGGAAAGTGGGGCAGTGGATAGAGTGCCTGGCCTGGTGTTAGGAAGATTTATCTTCCTGAATTTAAATCCAGCCTCAGACACTTACTGGCTGTGTGACCCTGTGTAAGTCACTTAACCCTCAGTTTCCTCATCCATAAAATAAGTTGGAGAAGGGAATGGCAAACCACTTTAATATCTTTGCCAAGAAAACCCCAAATGGAGTCACAAAGATTCAGATATGACTGAAAAATGACTAAATGACAACAGAAAAATTATGTACACAGAGTGCAATTTGAGATGTTTTTTGGACATAGTCTAATTTGGGAATTTGTTTTGCTTGATTAGGCACATTTGTTACAAAGGTTTTCTTTTTTTTCTTTTTTTCTTTTTTTTCCAATGCAGGAGGAAGGTAGAAAGCAGATTTTTGTTAATTAAAAAAACTAAATTAAACAGAATGCAACGATGTACTAGTGGATAACAAAATGCAATAACAACTTTATTTAGAGGAAGAATTTTTTAAAAAGAGTTTTTAGAAGCATATAATTCTTAAAATCTAAAATTTAAAAAGATAATAGTTCAGATAAAATAGTATTCCACTTTCACCAAAGCAATCAGAAACACCAGGTCAGAAGAGTGTTCCCTGTAAGGTAAGGGGAATTCTGCTAAAACCTCCAATATCAAATTCCCATAGGCTTGCCTTTTTATGACACAAGTAGCAAGGCAGTCAAACCAATGATGATCTTGGCAACAACTTTCCCAACTCTGAAAAGAAAACAAGTCTAGCATACATAAGGTTGGTACTGCTCCCACCAGTTAAGGATGTCACATTTAGAGTACCAATAGCTAAAATTGAAATTTGTTTATAGTCTAAAAGCTGTGTAATTCTTAGCACCCTCTGATACCTTTCCCATCATACCAACAATGTCACTGCAGAATGACAGAGGGCTGCATAGGACTGAGGGTCATTTAATTTTTTTCTTTGTTTCATAAATTGCAGTGGCCAAAGAATGTCATAACTAATTGAACAGCCTCCTCGTGCTTTGCCTCTCTATTAGCTAAGTAGGTGCTTAGGAAATAGAATAAATCTTTTGCTGGGTGGGTAAAAGACAATATAGGGCATGATGAAAGCACAAGAGAGATTGAGACAAAGTGCTGTTGTAGGAGAGAACACTTTTAGCTGGAAGAATCAAGAAACTTCATGTAGAAAGGGTGTTTGAGCTGAGCCTTTAAGGAGGAGAAAGATTCTGAAAGACAGAAATGAAGAGGGAGTACATTGCAGTTTTGTGGGATGGTCTGTGTGAATGCCCCAAAGCAGGAGATGACATGTCAGGTTTAGAGAACAGGTACAGTGCTAATTCATTTTGGCAAATGAGATTATCCCATTTTACAGATAAGGAAACTAAGACCTATAACTTGCCCAGGAGCATGTAAATCCTGGGAATGATTTTCAAACCCAAGCCTTCTTTCTGACTTGAAATCCAGTATTCTTTCCCTTAAATGGCCCCTCCCTTCCTTGATGTGGTATCTTGAGTACTCTAATTGAGTACAATTAGAATTGCCTTCTAATTCCAAAAAGAAATAGCTTTTTGTGCCATTTCTCAGAAAAGAAATAATGGAGTTATACTTGGTCTAGAAAAGAGCAATGAAACTAATCAAGGGAGTGGATAGACAGCTGAAGAAATGGACCTTCCCATCCCCAAAGAGGAAAACTGACAAAGAATGCCACATAAGTTTATCATATCATGAGGTATGTTGATAGAAAAAATAAAACATGAACTTATTATTAAATCTTGGCTGTTAGAACCAGGGAATATCCCCTTGAAACTCCAAGGGTATAGCATGAGGACAAATGAAAGAAAGTTGTTTATATTAAGCTTTTGGAACTCATTATCCCAAGGAACTGAAGATATAAATAGATTTAAGAATAGTTAGATCAACTCACACATGATTTGATAATGGTTTATTAAGAGGAGCCAGCAATATTTGATTTATTTCTTAACCTTTCAAGCTTGGTATCATAGAGGGAAAATAACATTTTCCCAAAATAAATAAAATCTCCTGTTATCCCTACCGGAGGTGGAGTTTTGGGCTGGATGAAACTGTTGTGACCCAACATGGCCTCTTTTTTTTGTCTTCTTAGTGTTGTTGAATGACAGTGGCTTCTATCATAATGTTTTCTTCATGTCTTAATATGTGGAAGAATCTTCTCAAAACCGACTTTTGTATGATGTACAAAAACTGACTGCTGATGATGGATTGAACTATCTGGGGACACTGTCAAAGGAAAGCCTGGAGGAGGAGGTAGCTAGAATGGCTTTCTCGGGCTGGGTGGTTCACTTTCCCTCCTCTAGACAAGTTCCAGTTTGTGAATGTCCTTCTGAAAGGTAGCATCCAGAACTATGCATAATACTCCAGACATGGCTTAATTTGTTGTTTTTTCCCCAAAGGGAAGATTTAGGAGAGCTGGGTAGAGCAGATATACCCTAGTTGCACCTGAGGTACCACCCAACTGGGAAATTCTGGGATCCCAGGACCTGGCTCTGGTTTGAAAATTAAGCTCTTGAGAGTGTTTGAGAATTTCTCCCAGTTGTTTTCAATAATAACTTCAACTCTTGCTATCCGTCCCAGACAGATAAGAATCAGATGTTCCTGAGGATCTATGTATTGATGTGGAGGAAAGCATAGGATGAAACAGGTCCCAACCAAAATATATTTTCATCAGGGACTCTGCTGGAAGAAATCTAGAAGATGGAGAATTCTGAATTTTATTTGCTGCTGTGTGGTATGAAGTGAGGTTCAACAAGGGAGTTATTTTTCTAGTTCCACCATCAAGTTTTGAGACCCTCCGCAAACTACTTAACTTTTTTTTTCTTTCTGTCTGGTCAAGGTCAAGCTGCTGCTCACTTTACATAAATGAGGATACTATCATTGTGCATATGGAAACATTTATTCTATTCAGTGGACTCAAAGAGAACATATTTGTATAGAGCACAAATTTCATATCAGTCACAGAATGTCTGAGTTCAAAGGGAATTCAAGAACAACCTACTCGATACTGCTTGTTTTACAGATTAGGAAAATGGTAACCAATTATTTGTCCAAGGCCACACACCTGTCTCATGGCACGCAGACACTTGACTCCCAATTTAACTACTTTCAGGATATTTTAATCATGCTATTGTGGAGGACTTTTCCATTCCTAGATACTAGAATATAGGAATGGAAAAGTCCTCCAAAGTCATAGAATGTAAGCTTCTTGAGGGAAGAAATAATGTCTTTTTTTGTCTTTGTATAAATGCTTGTTGATATAATTGGTATAATTAATGTTCAAGCTTCCCAGGAGGCTCCATCTAAGTAATTCAAGATGAAAGCTCTTCTAGAGATGATATCCTTATTCCTGCCTTCATTAATCCCTCAGGAAGTTCTTCCTGAGCCTAATCTTGAGTGTACTTCTGTTTCCTCATTCAGACCTTCCCTCCCACTTGAAAACAGCTGGAGTAAGCCTTATTTGTGTATGGATTGCAAATCTTTTGAAGGATTATAAACCCAAATTAAGGCAAATTAGTTTTGCAGATACACATTTTTGAGTCAATGGGTCTACAAAAAATTATAGCAATCTATGAAGTATTCACCTATTCTTTTGACCATAAGACATGACAGTGTCTTATCAATGAAGTGCCTGATGACAGGGAGTGATAATAATAACATGAAGAACAAGATTGGTGCTAGGGGAGAGGAGGAGTTACATTTTTAACTTTAAAATTCTTGTGTACATCTTGATTTAATTTGGGCTCAGACTGATTTATCTTAGGCCCTTGGCTGAGGATGTGGACTGAGCCAGATAAACCATTATAGGGTAATTGAATGAAAAAAAAATTGAATGGTAAACTAGAAGATTAAATCTAATTCTTAGGTTTCTAAAATTCTTTAGATAATAAGGGCTTAATCGAGGACAGAAACAATTAAGTAGCCTGCTACTGTATTTTTAACCAGTTTTCTGCTAAAAATGAGAGGGTGAGAAAACCTTTAAAAACTTTCCTAAAGAATCCAGAAATATGATCCCAAATTGTGGCTGTATCTGCTAGGATAAAATAAAAGTGTTAAAAGATTTCTTCTTTGGGAAGAATTAAAAAAAAATTTTTAAACCCTCTAATCCTGAGAAAAAGATAATGCAATTTATTTGTTCTCTTCCTACTGCATCCTGGTGTTTTTTTACCCTCCTGACTTTCTTCTCTGTATGAATTTGCATTCCTTTCTCTGCTTAACATTCTCTTGGAAGATTTGTGTTGGGGTGAGAGAGGGGAGGTGGGTGTGTGTGTGGTGTGTGTGTGTGTGTGTGTGTGTATGTGTGTGTGATGGGCTAAGGGATAAAATAAAAACGAGTGTGGCTTGAATTATAGCTCTTCTATATCGTTTTAGTGGTCTCCGGGTGTATATACAATAGGTGAGTTATAAAGGCACATATCAGTTTTAGGTGGAAGTTGTTGATGATGGTTTTAGTGCTCATATATACAATAGGAAACTGTAATTCACATCTTTTTGAGGGGGGAAACATTTTATTATATATAAATATTTTATCTGTTAGAGTTATGAAAATCTTTTCTTATATTACTGTTTTTTGCTCAACGGTAAAGGAAGATAGTTATTGAAGTTGGCTGTGAATACTTTACATGTACTGTTAAAGTTATATTCACTTTTGTCTGGAAGACTGCAGGGTGCATTCTCTGGAAATAAGTGAATTGAATATAAATCATTTCTATTGCTGTTTTCTATCTGGGGATGCATACCTGCAACTTTTTTTTATTGCATGGAAAGCTGTGTGGGCTTGCTTGGCTCAGATCAAGAAATTGTTAAATTCTTATCTTGCTTCTGATACTATCATGCTGGGCTTTGTACAAGTTATTTTATCTTGCCTCTATTTTTGTAATATGTTAAATAAAGATATCAGAAAACTACCTTATAGGGTTTTCATTAGAAATTAGAAAAAATATTTTCAAAATTATTTAATGAAGTGTATACCATACTTACTAGCACGGTTTCCCAATTTCCCTTGAAGACATCTGGGTTCTGGTCTGTCACCATTCTTGGATTGGATAGAGAAAGACTTAAAAGCAAAGAATTACAATGGAGACTGTGTGAAGGTGTCTGTGTGTACAAGCTAGCATGTTTGCAAAAGTGCCTTGGAGAGGGCATGCAAAGTGACTGAAAAGTGTTTACATTTAGGATTTTCTTTCTTTTCAAGTGTCAAATGTGGAGCTTCAGTGCTCATTGTTCTAAGGGGGGGGGAAGGACCAGGAAGACACTGCAGGCTGTTTCCTATTTTGATGGTACCTTGTTTCCCAGCAAAAAACTAAAACAACAACAAAAAACCCCAAACTCCAGCCTTGTTCCCTGACCAAGTCAGCTAAGAGATAGTTATCAAAGTTAACTGCTGGTCATACCTGGCCCTCGCTTATTACTCAAGTAAGGTGAGAGGGAGACAGATTTGGACCTGGGAAAGGGCGGCAGTTTGGGTTCAGAACAGAGAGAAGTATGGGATTAAGTGTTGGCTCTCTCCTTCTAGTTTAGCCAATTGCCAGCAGTTGGGTACTGTCTGTTGCCAATTTAATTTACTTTAGTTACTCTTGGAGGACAAAGTGCAATAGTCTATGCAAAGTATCCCCTAAGGAAATTCCCTAAGTAAGGTGCTCCCAGCTGTGAAACTGATTGATTGGTTTAAAGCTCCCAAAGAGCCTTTGCTGGAAGCCATAGATGTTATTTGAAACAAATTTTTAAAAAAAAGTATTTACACCAAGTGGCAGGATTCTGGGAGATCATAGCCAATACTTCAAGAATCAGTGATTTGTCAGAGTGGGTCTTCCCTCTTTGCCTTGCACATTGTAACTTGTCTACGATTTAATGAGTTGTTATGGCATGAAAATTCAGCAGCCTGTATAGGGCAACCTGGTGCAACCCTCTGATGACCAACAGGCTATACATGAACTCTTCATATTTATAAAGTGATTAGCACAGTGTCTGGCACATAATGCGTCCTTAATTAAAGTTTGTTTCCTTCCTTCCATTCATTCTTCCTTCTCTCCCTTCCTTCTTTCTTTTTTTCTTTCTGCCTCCTTCCCTCTCCTTCCCTTCCTTCCTTCCTTCCATCATTCCTTCCTTCCTTCCTTCCTTCCATCATTCCTTCCTTCTTTTCTTCCTTTCTTCTATCCTTCCTTCCTCCCATCCTTCCTTCCTTCCTTCCTTTCTTCTATCCTTCCTTCATTTTTTCTATCCTTCTTTCTTTCCTTCCTTTCTTCTATCCTTCCTTTCTTCCTTCTTTCCTTCCTTCCTTTCTTCTATCCTTCCTTCCTTCTTTCCTTTCTTCCATCCTTCCTTCCTTCTTTCCTTCCTTCCTTTCTTCCATCCTTCCTTCCTT
>CM053587.1:240688509-240755167 GCA_028646515.1 Pseudochirops corinnae | reverse complement strand
CTTCCGGCTGACTGGATAGTGAAGACTCCAGAACCGAGGCCCAAGACGGCGATCCAGATCCAGGCTGCTCAACACGAGAGCTCTTGGCCTGAGAACAATCGCTCAGTCCCCCTGCTGTCTGCAGGCCGCGGGCGGGAAGCTACAATGTAGAGGCGGGTGCAAAACCTATACCTTTCACCTTTCTGCTCTGGAGACCTTTCGGCCGGACTGCTTATCTCCCCCTTTCGTAATCCCCACTGCAGCTGGTGCTAATCCGCTCACCTGAGAGGCTCCTCTGCTGCTCCAGTCCAGCCACCCCCGGGGCAGAGCTGCGGCTTCAGGCCAGGCTGGTTTCAGTTCACAGTGCTGATATGGTTCCTCGTAGCCGAGCTGACTTTAGTGGGAAGTATCCTTGTGTGCGTTTTTGGGTTCTAGGTTTGGTTTAGAGTCCTGTTTTATGGGTATTTTGGGGTGGCTATGTGAGAGCTGCGATATGTTGCTGCTGCTACGCTGCCATCTTGGCTCCGCCCCCCTAGCAGATTACTTTTCATTAAAAAAGGTTTTTGTTTTTTTTTCCTGTCATTTTGGTATCTTTACTGAGGTCCTATTCTAATCATGGATTTAAAGCTGGAAGACACCTCAGAGACCACACACACACACACACACACACACACACACACACCATCTCTCTATTTGTTATTTCCCTTTTGGCCCAATTTACCCGTTTAAGCAACATGGGGGTCCCTTGCTCCTAGGGGCTTACCACGTTGGTTCTAGACTTACTTTAGGCCTACTGCGGCTTAAAGCTCAGGCAGTCAAATCAGTCTCCAATTTCCCAGTAGCGGAGACCCCTTGGAGGTTGATAGACTTGCTCAAGGTCACACATGTAAAATGTGTCAGAGGTGGAATTTGAACTTGGGTCTTCCTCAGAACTGTACCATAATGCCTAGGATAATTGATTGTAACACAGAAGTAGATGATACCTGATGATTAAACTAAACTGGTTTTTCAAAGGCACAAGCTCAACTACACAAAGAAAGCTTAGAATAAAAACCAGGTGATGGATGTTTTGTGATGTCTAAGGATCACTTGAGAGAGCCACGTTGGCTGCAAGGTTATGAATATTTTGACTGTAGTGAAAGTCCATTCATGGAAGGGATATACATATCAACAATATCACAGATCCTTGACTTATTTCAGATGAAAAAATCAAAGCTATCTAGAGTAATATAAAAATATTCTAAATCATTATTGATTAAAGAAAGGCAAATTAAACAACTCTGAGGTTCCGCCTCATACCCATGAGAAGTGACAAATGCTGGAGGGGATAAGGGAAAAATAGGTACACTAATGAATTGCTAGTGGGATAGTGAACTGTTCAACCATTGTGGCAAACAATTTGGAACTATTCCCAAAAGGCTGTGTAGACCCTTTCACCCAGCAATACCACTACTAAGTCTATATCCCAAAGAGATCAAAGAAAAAGGAAAAGGACCTACAAATTCAAAAAAATGTTTATAGCAGCTGTTTTTGTGATAGTAATGAATTGGAAATAAAGGAGATGCTCGTCAATTGGGAAATGGATGAACAAGTCATGGCATATGATTGTGACGGAATACTGTACTGTAAGAAACGATGAGAAGGGTGGTTCCAGAAAAACATGGCTCAAGACATATAAGAACTGATGCAAAGTGAAGTGGGAAGAAACGGGGCATCGTTGTACACAATAACAGTGATGTTGTAATCATGATCAACTGTGAAAGACTTTGCTACTCTAATCAATACAATGATCCAAGACAGGATCCAATACGATAATCCAGGACTAATGATGAAAAAATGCTATACACCTCCAGAGAAAGAACTGATGAACTCTAAGTGCAAATTGGAGTACAATTTTCTCATTCTTTATTTTTCTTTTTTTTAAAAAAAATTGGATAATAGGGAAATGTTTTCCATGATTTCAGAAGTATAATTGATATCATACTGCTTGCCTTCCCAGTGCATGTGGAAGGGATAGAAGAGAGGGCAAGAATTTGGATATCAAAATTTTAAAAGAAAAAAATATTTAAAATAAATGATAAATTTTTTAAAATGAAAAAAAAATTATTCTGAGGTTTCATCAGGCTGTCTCTGACCAAATCCTACCATTGTTGTCATTGTTGTTCAGTTGTTTGGTCATGATTCCAATGGACCATACCATGCCAAACCCTTCTGTCTTCCACTGTCTCCTGAAGTCTGTTCAAGCTCATGTTTGTTGCTTCTATGACACTATCCATCTCATCCTCTGGTGTCCCCTTCTCCTTTTATCTTTAATCTTTCCCAACATCAGGATCGTTTTCAATGAGTCCTGTCTTTTCATTATGTGGTCGAAGTATTTAAGCTTCAGTTTCAGGTTCAGCATTTATTCTTCCAAAGAACAGTCTGAATTAATTTCTTTAAGTATTAATTGATTTAACCTCCTTTCTGTCCAAGGGACTCTGAAAAGTCTTCTTTAGCATCACAATTCAAAAGTATCACTTATGTGGCACTTAGCTTTTCTTATAATCCAACTCTCACAGCCATACATTACTACTGGAAAAACCATAGCTATGACTATGTGGACCTTTGTTGACTAGGTAAATTCTTTACTTTTTAGTATGTTGTTAAGATTTGCTATTCAGATCCTACCAAGGAACAAGCGTCTTTTAATTTCATGGTTACAGTCTCAGTCTGTAGGAATCCTTGAACTCAAAAATACAAAACTGGATACTGTTTCCATTTCTTTTCCTTCTATTTGCCACGAACAGATTAGACCAGTTGTCTTGAGCTTAGGGTTTTTGGTTTTGTTTCGTTTTTGGTAAGGCAATTGGGGTTAAATGACTTGCCCTGTTGCACAGCTATTTAGTATCAAGTGTCGGATCTGAGGTTGGATTTGAACTCAGGTCCTCCTAACTTTGGGGCAGGTGCTCTGTCCGCTGCATCACCTAGATGCCCCCATGATCTTAGTTTTTTTAATGTTAGGCTTCAAGCCAACTTCTATACTCTCTTCTTTCATCCTCATCAAGAGGCTTCTTAATTCTTCTTCACTTTTTTCATCAGATTGGTACTGTTTGCATGTTTGAGATTGTTGATATTTCTCCTGGCATACTTAATTCCAGCTTTGGATTCATCCAGCCTGACATTTCACATGATGTATTCTGTATATAAATTTAAAAAAATAAAGTGACAATATTGTCATACTCCTTTCCCAATCTTAAATCAATTAGTCATTCCATGTTCAGTTCTAACAGCTGCTTCTTAGCCTATATACAGGTTCCTCAGGAGACAAGATGATCTGTACTCCCTTGTCTTTGAGGACTTGCCACATTTTGTTGTGATGCACATAGTCAAAGGCTTTAGTGCAGTCAATGAAGCTGAAGTAGATATTGGGTTTTTTTTTTTTTCTGAAACTCCCTTGCTTTCTCCATAATCCTGTGAATGTTGGCAATTTAGTCTCTAGTTCCTCTACCTCTTTAAAAACCAGCCTGTTTTTCTGGTAATTCTCAGTTCACATATTGCTGAAACCTAGCTTGCAGAATCTTAAGCATAACCTTGCTGGTGTGTGAAATGAGCAAAATTGTTCAGTAATTTGAATGTTCTTTGGCATTGTCTTTCATTAGGATTGGGATGTAAACTGATCTTTTCCAATCCAGTGACCACTGTTGAATTTTCCAAATTTGCTGGTATATTGAATGCAGCACTTTAACAGCATCCTCTTCTAGGATTTTAAATAGCTCAGCTGGAATTCCATCACCTTCACTAGCCTTATTGTTAGCAATGTTTGCTAAGGCCTCCAGGAATGTTTGGCTCTAGATCAGTTACCACACCATCATGGTTATTGGTGATGTTAAGATCTTTCTGGTAGAGTTTTTCTGTATTTTCTTGCCACCTTTTCTTAATCTCTTCTACTTTTATTAAATCCCTACCTTTTTTGTCTTTTATCATGCCCATTTTCACATGAAGCAATCTCTTGGTATCTCTAATTTTCTTGAAGAGTTCTCTTATCTTTCCCATTCTATTGTTTTCTTCTATTTCTTTATATTGCTAATTTATGAAAGCCTTCTTATCTCTCCTTGCTACTTTCTGGAATTCTACATTCAGTTGGGTATATCTTTTCCTTTCTCTTTTATCTCTCATTTTCCTTCTTTCATCAGCTATTTGTAAAGCCTCATCAGACAGCCATTTTGCTTTCTTGTCTCTTGTTTTTCTTTGGAATGTCTTTTGTTGCTGCCTCCTGTACAATATCACAAACTTCTGTCCACAGTTTTCATGTAGTCTTTCTACCATCCCTTAAATCTACTTTCACATTTATAAAGGATGTTACTTAGGGAATACCTATAAGGTCTGATGGTTTCCTTACTTTCTTCAATTTAAGTCTAAATTTTGCAATAAGAAGCTCATGATCTGAGTCACAATCAGCCCCAGGTCTTCTTTTGTCTATTTACAGTCTATGTACGGTCTGTATGTACAGTCTATATACAGCTTCTCCATCTTTGGCTGCAAAGTATATAATTAATCTGATTTTGACCATCTGGTGACATCCATGTGTAGAGCTGCCTTTTGGGTTCTTGAAAAAGAGTGTTTGTTATGACTAGTCAGTTATCTTGACAAAACTCTGTTAGTCTCTGCCCTGCTTCTTTATCTACTCCAAGGCCAAACTTCCTGTTATTCCAAATATCTTTTGATTTCCTATTTTAGCATTCCAGTCCTCCATGATGAATATGACATCTTTTTTGGGGTGTTATTTTCTAGAAGATGCTTTAGGTCTTTGTAGAACTGACCAACTTTGGCCTCTTCCTTATCAGTGGATGAAGCATAGACTTGTATAACTGTGATGTTGCACAGCTTGCCTTGGATCTGAACAGATATTATTTGGTCGTTTTTGAGATTATATTCCAGTATTGCTTTTCTCATCCTTTTATTGACTATGAAGGTCACTCCATTTCTTCTAAGGGATTCTTGCTCACAGTAATTCTTGCCCATAGGTAATGGTCCTTTGAATTAAATTCATCCATTCCCATTCACTTAAATTCACTGACACCCAAGATGTTAATGTTTAATCTTTCCATCTCCTGTTTGACCATCTCCAGCTTACCTCAGTTCATAGATCTTACATTTCAGGTTCCTATGCAGTATTGATCTTTACAGCACTGGACTTTCATTTTGTTGCCAGACACATCTACAGCTAAGCTTCTTTTCAACTTTGGCCCAACCACTTCATCTTTTCTGATGCTACTTTTGGTGGTCCTCCATTCTTCACCAATAATGTATTGGACACTTCTGACTTAAGAGGCTCATTCTGTGGTGTCATATCTTTTATTGTCTTAATACTGTTCAAGGAGTTTTCTTGGAAAAGATGCTGGAGTGACTTGCCATTCCCTTGTCAAAGTAGATGACCCTCTGCTATGGCCTGTCCATCTTGGGTAACTCTACATGTTACACTTCATAGTTTCACTGAGCTACATAAGCCCCTCCACCATGGCAAGGCAGTGGTCCATGAAGGGAGCTCTACCATAAACTACACCAAGGGAAGGAGTATGAGATAAGGTTGTGAAATTAGATTGGATCCAGATTATGGAAGGTCTGGAATGTTAGGATTAAAGGTTTATATTTTCATTAGTAGTCCATGGGGAGCCACCAAAGATTTTAGAGTAGAAGAATAGCATGACCAAAGTATCTTGCTTTGAGAATATATGGTGCTCTCATTTGGCAAACGTCACCATCTTTACCCCTGAACATACCATATAAACTCCAAGCCTTTATTCTTGTTGTTTCTTTCCCTGGAATGTCCTTCTCCTCCCTCCCACCTGTTCAAATCTTAGCCACTCTGATGGGTTCAGTCCCAGTTCTACTCCTTCAATAAAGGCATTACCTACCACATTTTACCCAACACTGATATTCTCCTTTCCTGAAACTCTGTGGAGATAGTTCTTCCAGCTTATACCATTCCTTTGATGACAATGGTTGATGTTTATATAGTGCTTTGAAGTTTGCATACACCGTCTCATTTCATCCTTACAACAATCCGGCAGAGAAAGTACCACATATGTCATCATCTCCATTTGGTTGATGGCGAAACTGAGGCTCAGAGGGGCTAAGAGATTTTCCTATGGCTATGCTGTTAGGGTCTTGATCATTACTCAATGCTGTCTCTTTGGTCAGAGTACCAACTCTGGGAGGGCAGAGATTCTGGCTCACATTTTCTTCGGTATCACCCTCAGTTCTGCAGGGTGCTGTGTTGAGGCAGCTAGGTGAACCAATGGATAGAGGAATTAGCTAGGAGTCAGGAAGACTTGAGTTCAAATGAAGCCGCAGACACTAATTGTATGACCCTGGGCAAGTCATTTAAGCTCTGTATGACACAGTCTCCCCAACAGTAAAATGAATATCATTATAGCACTTACTTTCTGGGGTTGTCATGAAGATCCATGAAATAATATGTATAAAGGGCTTAATAAAGTGCCATATTAAGTAGGTACTTAATAAATGCTTTTTTCCTTCCTCCCCTGTGCATAGTAGGAGCACTCTGCTAGGTGTTGAAGAAAAAAGTCTATTAAATGAACTAAAAATTAGGGTAGAAGAGAGTCATTGCCCCTCCCTCTTCAGAACAAGACTGGCAATATATGTGTGAAAGAGAATAATTTTTTATTCAAATATATGAGTGCTAAGGTGAGCTGAAAGGATCCTTAATCATGGCTAGTAATTATTATTTCTATACAAGCAATTACAGAAGTGGAATTGGTAATGATACTTGGCCTGTACAGGATAGGCCTGTACAATTGCCCTGTGGATCTAGTGCCTTTCATACAAAATTCTCAGGGTACTTAATTGGAGAAATACCATAAGCAAAAAGAAAAAGTCTGTATGTGAATGAATAATTTCACGTTTAAGGCTTGTATGATAATAACCAAAGACTTTAAGTCTGCAAAACAGCTTAGTGATAAGAAAATAATTGCACAAGAAAAATGCCTTCAAAAGAATTTTAAAGTCCTTGCAGAGGAAGAGAAATTACATAAATACTTGGCACACAGACTTGCGAGAAAATCCAAACTTGTGAACATGTAACCCTCTAGAAATTCTTTTTTGACTCTGGTTTAGGGAAGTCTCATGGATGCAACATTCTGGGGGTGATTTGAATAAAACGTAAATAATAATCAATATGTTGTTGTCTTCAACCCAAGAATGAAGACGAGGTATCTTTTCCCTCTCTCTGCTCATTTTCCATTCTCCTTTATGTGTTTTCTTCCCTGTTAAAATGTAAACTCCTTGAGGGCAGGGAATATCTTTTTCTTGTATTTGTATTTCTAGTATACAGCAGTGCCCAACACATAGTAAACACTTAATAAATGCATGTTGGTTGACTGACTGAATATCCCCACAAGAACCCCCACTGCAACATCTGCTTAAAAACTCCAATAAGAAGAAATGTAATACCTCTTGAGGCTGCCTAATTTTCCTTATGGATTATTTTAATCAAGGTTTTTCCTAACATCAAGTCTAAAGTGGCCTCTTTGTGGCTTCAATCTATTGCTCCTGGGTCTGTCCTCTGGGGCCAAGTGGAACAAGTCCAGTCTCTCTTTCCAGTGATAGTCCCTCAAATATTTGAAGACAGTTAAGTGCCTCAGTGGATAGAACTCCAAGCCTGGAATGAGGAAGACTCCTTTTCATGAGTTCAGATCTGGGCTCAGACACTTAGAAGTTGCATGACTTGGGGCAGCTAGGTGGTGCAGTGAATAGAGCATCGACCATGGAGTCAGCAGGACCTGAGTTCAAATCCGACCTCAGAAACTTAACACAAAAACTAGCCATGTGACATTGGGCAAGTCACAACCCCAATTGCTCTCCCCTCTGTCCGCCAAAAAGCAAAAAAAAAAAAGTTGCATGACCCTGGGCAAGTCTCTTAACCCCTCTTTGCCTCAGTTTCCTCATCTGTAAAATGAATTGGAAAAGGAAATGGCAAATCAGTATCTTTGCCTGAAAAAACCCAAAATAGGGTCATGAAGAATTGGACGTGATTGAACAACAATAATACATATGCACACACATATATAAATTTGTATTAAAATAACTCTGATATTTCATCTCACATCCAACAAATTAGTAATGATGGGAATAGCCAATATTGGAAGACCTGTGATAAGCACTTTGGAAGGCCTCACATATGCCACAATATTTATAGCAGTGCTTTTTATGACAGCAAAGAACTGGAAACCTAAGAGACGCCCACTGATTAGAAAATGGCTAAAGAAATTGTGCTATGTGACTGTAATGGAATATTACTGTACCACAGGAAATGATGACTATGAAAAATTTAGATAAGCATAGGAAGACTTTATGAATGGATGATGAATGAAATAAACAGAACCAAGCAAGTAATATACATGATGACTATAGAAACTGAATTCCATGTCATTATAATGATCGAGTTTAGGTCTAGAAAACATGCTTCCCATCCTTCTTTGCAGAGGTATTGAACTATGGAAAGGGACTATTACATATCCTGTCAGATGCAATTTATGTGTTGGTTATATTGGCTGAACTCTATTTTTTCTCTTAAAAATGTCTTTGTTATATGGGATGGCTTTCTGGTGAGTAAAGAAGGGATAGATTTGTAAATGAAGGCTATGTAAATACAAAAAAAATAAGCAAAATGAAAAAAAGAAAAATATGGGTTTTTTATTGCTTTTTGGAGGGGGGAAGGCTGGGCAATTGGGGTTTAGTGACTTGCCCAAAGTCACATCGCTAGTAAGTGTTAAGTGTCTGAGGTCAGATTTGAATTCAGGTCCTCCTGACTCTAGGACTGGTGCTCTATTCACTGCACCACTTAGCCGCTCCCCACCTTTTTAAAAATATGTTTTATTCACATCTTTTGTCTTCACATTTCTCACCCTAACCAGATCAAACTTTATCTTGTGGGGAAAGACAATTAAGCAAAAACATCCGAAACAAAAACTTTATCTGACAATGTATATAGCATTCAGCATTTTGTCCTAGAATTGTCCCAGTTTTCTGTAATGAGAGAGGTGTGTTTCATTAACTCTTCTCTAAGACCTTAACTGTTTTTTCCAATCACTTAAAATTCAACTACTATTTAGTGATCTTTCATTTATATCTCTTGGTACTGCTTATTTGGCTCTGAATAAGTTCATGCATATCTTCCCATGTTCCTACAATTATTCATATTTGTTATTTGTTACAGCACAATAGTATGTTATTACATTTATATACCCCAGGTGTGCACCTGCTCACAAGAACTGATCATTAAATTCTCATTTTGAGCTTTTACACCTCATACCTCAGCTTTTACATCTTGGCTTGATTTATTGTGTTGTTGATCATCTAGACTTAAGAAAATGGGAATAATACAGATTAACCTTAGAAGTATGTTGTGCATACATTTCCCCCACCCTGAGCATCAGTTATTAAACATTTATCAGCACATTCTTATTTTTTCCATTCCCCCATCAGTGTGCATTTCTTTTCCATTTCTTTGGTACGTATCGCAAAGAGGTATATTAAGACTATTTTGATATATATTAGACCAGTGTTTCTTTCTTTGGCATCCTTGACAGAATGTACCCAGTAGTGAGAATGATGTGCCAAAGGATATAGATAATTACATTACTTCTGCTGCATAGTTCCAAATAGATATCCCAAATGTCTAGACCAATTCACAGCTCCACCAACAGTGCATTCATGTGCTACCACACATAGCCCCTACAAAATTGACTATTCTCATTTCTTTTCATCTTTGCAAACATATTGGTTGAAGAAGATGGAGAAAAAAAAAACTATGAAGGAACTGATAAAATCCTTCAAAATTAAATCAGCGTAGTTTTTTATTTTTCTTTGATTTCAATGTAGAGGTAGCAATAGATGAGGACGGGAAAAGATAAATATGTATCAGGAATAAGTAAGTAGTAAGATTAAAGGCTTGTAGACAGCACAGAATCTTCATGGTTTTATATTGTATTGTGGATACACTTATACAAAAAAAAGACTTGGTAGTCACTAAATATGGTGAGCACTAAATAAATTTTAAAAAAATGAAATTTAATATATTTTAACAGACAGGAGTTGACTCACTGCTTATAGGGCAGTTATTTCTGAATCAGCCATGTATATACAGACCACTGACTTGTTAGAGCAAAGATCAAAATTAGTATAAAGCTAGAAGAGATAATTCAGATGAAAAAAAATATGACATGTAGTTGAAACAATTCCAACCTGAACTATTCAAGCAAGTTATTGGTAGTGAAAACTGAGTAATGAGCAGCATAAATGCTATTGATTATAATAATTTTATAGAGATTTAATTGCTATAAAATGTAACAACCATATATCAATTACCATATCAAGGAGATCAAAAGAGTCTAACAAGAATTTCAGTCAAGCTCCAAAAAGATCCTGACATGTTAGAAAATTAAGCTGAATCTAATGAGATGAAATTCAATAGGGATACATGTATAGGCTTAGACATAGAAAGTCAGACTCCAGAGGCCATCTAATCTAACTCCTGCATTTTACACATGAGGAATGTGTAACCCAAAGAAGTAACTTACTTAAGGTCATACATGCCAGAAACAGAAGATGAACCAAGGTCTTCTGTCTCAAGGCAACTAGGTGGCCCAGTGGTTAGAGTGCTTGGGCTGGAGCCAGGAAGACCTGAGTTCAAATCTGATCCCAGATACTTAATAGCTGTGTGACCCTGGTTCAGTTACTTAATCACAGTTGGCCTCAGTTTCCTCAACTGTAAGCACTTACCTCCCAGAGCTGTTGAGAGGATCAAACAAGTAATAATATCTTTGAATCCTTTAATATAGTGTCTGCTACATAGCAGGTCCTTAATAAATGTTTGTTCCCTTTTCTCCTTCCTCTCTCCAGAATTAACATTCTTTCCACTATTCCATAATGCTTCTTACATTTTGGTATCAAATTATTAACTTTATGATGACAAAATTGTGATAATGGGAGTGGGGAAGGAATGTATGGACAGACAGATTGTCTGATAAGGATCTGTGGAGTTTAAAGAACATTAAGCTGATTATAAGACAATAATGTGCTGTTGTAGCCAATAAACTGTTCAGCCCTGGGCTGTGTCAAGACAGGCATTGCTTACTTACATGAATTATGAAGTAGTGTTATTGCTGTCCTCTGTCCTAGTTAACTCACATCTGGAGTGCTATACTTAAATCCAGGCACCACCATTTAGGAAGGATGACAATGTCCAGAATAGGATCTCTTAAAATGTTATGTTATGGATTCCTCTGGCAGTCTGGAGAAATCTATGGAGCTCTTTTCAGAATAATGTTCCTAAATGCATAAAAGAAAATGCATAGGACTGCAAAGGAAGCCAATTATATTGAAATAAGGATGTACTTTTTTCCATCCTAGTTCACAGACCCCCATGAAATCTATCTGTGGACCCCAGTTTAAGAACCTCTAGTGTAGAGAAAGGAGGTCAGAATGGTGAAAAGACTTAAGCCTGTCTGCCATATGAGGACTGGTAGAAGGATCAAGGGTTATTTAATTTGGAGACAGAAAGACTTAGAGGAGGGCATAGTAGTTGTCTTCCAATTTTGAACAGTTGTCATGTGGGGAGAGACACAGGAATTGTTCTTTTTGGTGCCAGAGGATAGAACTGGGAGTGATGGATAGAAGTTGAAAAAAGTAGAATTTAGACTTGACATCAGGAAAAATGTTCTAACATTTAAAACTACTGAAAGTAAAATGAGTGGCCTTAGGAAGCTATGTAGTGCTTTAAGCAGAAGTTGCATGAATTTTAACAGGCAGTTTATGTTAGGGATCTCTTTAGCTACGGATTAAACGTGAGGGCTATAAAGATACCTTCTAACTCTGAAACTCTGATTCTGTGAAAGACATCAAATCCATACAGCAAACAATGGCATAGGATTTTATCCCCATGCCCAGTAAGAGCAGGCTCTTGGAATACTTACCTGTAAGGATCATTCAGATCCTATGGTTCAGGCTGATTCTGCCTGTGGTTGAGGCTGGCCCTGCAAAGGCACCTGTTATCAGTGGGTTCAGGGTTTTTACAGCTAGCAATAGAATCACTTCTTAACAGAAGTATTTTGCAGCTCAAGAACATAGGTGAGGTGGAATGTAAATGAGCCTGGGCATCCTTGGTGGAAATCATGGAACTCCACTGACCCAGGTATGTGGTCAGGACAATGCCAATGTATTTGCACAGCAGATACTCTACAGGATTGAGTCGTGAGGATGCTTTTATATGGTGCTGGACTTTAAAGAAGTCTGCTGCTACAATTCTTGGAATTTCTTTCTCAATGGATCCTTTTTGTGCATCTCCATTTAATATTGACTCCTGGACTATTTTATTTAGTCCTATTTTATTTTATTCCTTAAAATACGCAGATAGGTGGTGAAGTAGATAGAGTATTGGACCTGGATCCAGAAAGACCTTAGTTTAAATCTGACCTCAGACAGTTACCAGCTGTGTGACTCCTTGGGCAAGTCACTTAACCTTTGTTTGCCTCAGTTTCCTCAACTGCAAAATGTTTGGAAATGATAGCACATACCTTCCAAAGCCAAATGAGATTATTTTGTAAAATGCTTAGCACAGTGCTTGACACATAGTAGGCACTTAATAAATATTTGTTTCCATCCTTCTTTCCTAGGAGAATGGGGATTCCTGGGAAGGGATACACACTGCTTTGTGTTGGTCTGTAGGTGTCGAGAAGGAAGGAATTGAAGAGAACTGAACTGGACTGGTCAGATTGTGAGAGGTAATGAACACTGTTGAGAACTGTCCCTAGATCAGGCTATTGAGTGTGTAATTTAAGAATGTGACTCTGAGAGGCTCCTTCTTGCATCTGTCCTGAGATAGATACACTCTCCATTCATCTTGACCACTGGAATTCAGTCATGGCAAACAAAGAAGTAGTTAACATCTTGTTTCAGCCATTGAATTAAAACCTTGTTTCAGCTATTTAATTAATACAGAAGTAGTTAACACCTTGTTTTAGTTTGTGATTGTATCAGGTGCTAAGGTCCAGAACTTGTGAATCCCACAACTTGTGAACCTTAGAACTTGTGAACTCCTGCAACAGGAAGGGGAGGAGCTAATGACCATATATAAGGAGAGACCCAGGCTCAAGAGAGCAGAACTGAGAAGGGAGCTCTTGTGGTAGAGAAGAAGAAAACTTGTGGTATCCTGGCACTTTATATTTGTTTGTTCTGTCTGTGTTGATGTTTGTGATACTTTCTACAGAAGCTCTGGGACCTTATTGGAAGCCCTGAAAGAGGATTTTCTGGTTGTTTGTTTATGGAAGTCCTGGAGGACGGTTTTGGAGGTCCTGGGATTTTACTGATGTTTTATATTGACCTATTGGACTTTGTTTGTGGGTCCCTGTTGATTTCACAGGCAGATAGTGAACTGATGATAGTTCTGGCAATGTGCATGAATTTTGTTTTGGCTATGCTAAGCTTTGTCTTCCCAGAAACAGAAACTATGAAAGATTTGAGGTGGACTGGACACTGTGAGCTTCAATATGGAACAGGAACTGGACAAGGACCTGGAAGAAGAACTGGACAAGGAGCTGTATGAGGAACTGGGAGCTGCCTACCTTTGAACCCAGGTGACAGTTGTGTAGATTTGGGCAGGAGCTGGGACCATGGAAGAGGAACCATGGAAGGATGAAGAGCCAGCCTTGAGTCAAGATGAAAAGATCTCTTCTTGGGTACCTGATGCTGACTGAGATTATGATTTGCTGTGCCCTAGGGGTGGAAAACTTTGACCTTTCTACTTTGTGTCCATTAAGGAGACAAGCTTCCTTAAGGATGATTGAATTAAGGACTTACTGAATGATTGCACTTTGTGTCCCTTAAAGCCTCCTTAAGGATGATTGAATTAAGGACTTACTAAATGACTGAGTTACTAAATGATTATACTTTGTTTAAAACTATGTGGCCACTTTGGTGAAAACTGTGTGGCCATTTTAGTGATAAATTGTTATGTCATAATATTGTGAATGCTATACTTTGATTTCTGTGAATGTTTTGTCTTAATTTACTGCTGAATAAATAGAGAGTTCACTATACTATGTAATCAGAACCTTGAAGCTGTTCATAGCAGCAGTCCTCTGGAGAGCTGCTCGTGCTTGGCTTTACACCACCTTTGATATGTTACTTTTACAACTCTGAGAAAGTCATTTAACCTATTATGTGCCTCAAGCAACACTTTGGGACTGATCTACTAAGTCATAGATAGTAGATTAGGCAATCAGTAAATATTAAACATCTATTATGTGGCAGGTACTATGCTAAGGGCTAAGGGACACACAAAAAAAGCAGAAGACTGATCCTGCCCTAAAAAGCTCACCATCTAAGTGGAGAGAGAACACATAAAAAGAAGTTGAAAGTGGGATAGTAGGACCAGGCACTAGGGACATGATGAAGTCCTACAGCTAGGTCGCAAATGATGAGGTTTCTGCCCTGGCCACTCTTCTTAAATAGAGGGTCTAGGAAAGGGGTGGGGAATCTATGACCTCCAGGTCACATCTAGGTCCTCAAGACCAAATTTCACAGAACAAATCCTTTCGTTGAATTTTGGATATAGGAAGTTTGGATTCAGTCAAAGGGCTGCACTTGAGGACCTACAGGGCCATATGTGATCTCAAGGCCACAAGTTCCCCATCCCTGGTCTAGGAGGAGCCTTCAGCTATCTACTCTTGACATTCTCTGATCAGAGAGAGGGAGGGACCTAAGGGGCAATGGGTACTGAGAAGGTGTGAGTTTTAGAATTTATTTGATTCTATTTTGCAGAAGGATGTGTGTGATATGCACTGGAAAAGTAAATCCCCATATAAGGAGTTTCCTACATTATCATCCTTAATTCTTCTCTCTCATTGCCCACTAGTCTCCTCACCCCCAGCCCCATATCCAATCTGCTGTCAAGTCCTATTAATTTTACCTTCAGAACATTTCCCATACCTACCTACCCCTTCTCTCCTCTGACAATGTCATCAGTCTGGGGCAGACCCTCATCACCTCACACGTGGACTATTGCAATAGCTGTTGGTTGGCATGCCTGCCTAGAAACTCTCCCCACTCCAGCCCACCCTCTACTCAGCTATGAAATTAAAGAACAGATCTGACCACGTCAACATCCTCCCCCATTCAATAAATTCCAGTGGCTCTCTCTCACTTCCAGGATGTCCAAGGCATCCAAATCCCTTGACTATCTGGCACCCTCCTCCCTTTCCAGTCTTCTGACTCCTTACTCCTCACCATATACTTTGCAATCCAGTGACATTGATATCCTTCCTGTTCCTCATATGAGATACTCCATCTCCTGAACATTTTCCCTGATAGTCCCCCATGCCTGGAATGTTGTCCCCCTTCATCTCTACCTTCCAGCTTCCCTAGCTTCCATCAACTTCCAATTAAAATCCTACCTTCTCTGAGAGGACTTTCTTGATCCCCCTTTATGCTCTCTGTTGATTATCTCCAATTTATCCTGTTTGTAGCTTGTTTGTACATGTTGTATCCTGACTTAGATTGTGACAAGCTCCTTGAGAGCAGGTACTGACTGTCTTTTCCTTTTGTTTATATCTACACAGTGCTTAGCACAGTGTTTGGTGCATAGTAGGTCTTTAATAAGTGTTTATTGACTGATATTCATAAACAATATTTGTAAATTATTTCTTTTTAAAGTATTTGTATGTTTTGTATATGTGCATATTGTCAGATTGTATGACAATCTTTTTTTTCAAATTTAAATCTAAGCGACCACTTCCTTTCTAAATGAAAGAAATCCAAGAGAGTGTACAGAGAAAAGGGGTCTCTAAAGTCTTAGGTACATTCTGCTTGTCAATGTACTTTTAAAAACTCCTGGGGTGGCTAGGTGGTGCAGTGAATAGAGCACCGACCCTGGAGTCAGGAGGACATGAGTTCAAATCTGGCCTCAGACACTTAACTCTTACTAGCTGTATCACTTTGGGCAAGTCACTTAACCCCAATTGCTCTGCCTTCCCCCCTCCAAAAAAGGCAAAAAAAAAAAAAAGCCTCTTAAAAATTAATTGAAAGGGATACCTAATGATGAACCACAGCATCCCAAGGTTGCTGAAGATTTCTAGACTGCTGGTCCATTCTGGCACAACAACTTCAGAGTTTTATTAAACTGCTAAACTGGGGACATTCATTAAGCAGATTCTGATGGCAATGTTTTAATAAAGCAAGAGACAACTAGACCCTTTCAAATGGAGGAGAAAGAAATCTGTGATGAGGGTAACT
Organism: Pseudochirops corinnae; assembly: GCA_028646515.1. NCBI lineage: Eukaryota > Metazoa > Chordata > Mammalia > Diprotodontia > Pseudocheiridae > Pseudochirops > Pseudochirops corinnae. Next base: position 240,738,898 of record CM053587.1, on the reverse strand, counting down.
TTGATACTTAGTGTGTTTTGTAGAAAAAGAACAGAAACAATAGAGGAAGAAGTTAATATTGATATGGTGCCAGAGTGTGGAAGAAATTTTTAGATATTAGAAAGGTGGTAACCTGTTCTCTTCCATTTTGAGAAAATGCTCCAAATGCCACCATGTAAAGAAAGCTTTATTAAAATGGTGTTAGAGACAAGGAGAAGTTTGCTGTAGCCTGGAACTCTGTAAACTTTGAGACATCTATTGTGATGCTTAAAATGCTTTTACATTTTTGTAATAATACATTTCCAATTAGACATGCCAGTGTAACAGTGAGATTTTTAAAAAAATTTTTTAATAAGAAGACTCATTATCACTTTTCTCTTGCCATGAGAGCTATCACCTGTTCTCATGGCCAAAGTCTGCGCACAGTGTAGGAATACATTTCAGGCTAGATATGGAACTGAGGTCCAAGTGTAATCCTCAAAGGCTTAAGGAAGAAGCATTGCATGATAGCAAAAGGAGCATTCCTCAGGGATCTCCTATGGTGTTTTAATCCCTTCATAATCTCATTCTTATCTAGCCTGTCTTTTCAGGCTAGTAATGTATCACTTGCCCTCATGCAATCTACACTCCTGCCCAATTGGCTTGCTTGATGTGCTCCATTCTTGCCATTCCATTTCTTGCTTCCATGACTTTGTACAAGCAAGTACCTCATGACTAAAGTGTTTTCCTTCTTCTCCTTTACCTCTTGGAAATGAACTTTTTTCAAGGCTCAGCTTAGGTACCCACTGATTTCCCCAATTGTTACGGTTTCCCAGTCCCAAAACTATATTTATTTTTATATTTTTTTTTATGTTTATTTATCTCTATACACTCTATACCTTGAGGACAGGGGCTGTTTTGTTTTTGTCTTGGTAGTCCCATTACATGGAAGATATCAAGCATTCAGTAAATGTTTTCTGAGCTGAAATGAATTTAATTCATTCCTTTTCAGCTCTCTTCTCTTCCCTTACTACATCATTATCTCCCTTGACAATCATATTTACTCCTAATGCTTTGATGGTCACATTTGGTTGGGTCATTTTCAAACCTGAATCTTAAGCTTCACCAAAGTAGCAGTTCTACTTCTGGTTCTCTAGTCCTAGTTTCTAAAGTATGATGGACTTTTAGATAGGTCCCTACCTGAATGTTCTGCCACTTCAAAATCCACCATTCCAAATTCAACAAATTAAACTTGGCACCTATTTTCCTGAAATTTCCCCTTTACCTCTAGGATACCCAGTTTTTGTCATCCAGGCCCAGAATTTTAGAGTCATCTTTGGCACGTTCTTCTCCTTCATTGTGTCCCCCACCCCATCCAATCAGTTACCAGATTCGGCTAATTCTACCTCTACATTATTTATCACATAGATCCCCACCTCTCGATGTAAACTGGCAACGCACAAGTGGCTTCTCACTTGGATTATTTTAGTAACCTCTTAATTATTCTCCTTTCCTCTAGTTTTTACTCCTTCTAATGCATCCTGCACACTAATTCCAAGTTAATCTTGTTGAGGAATCACTCTAATCATCTCTCCTCTCTGTTCATTTCTCCCCATTGCCTACAAAATTAAATCTAAACTCTGTAGCCTAACATTCAAAGCTCTCATGACTTGGCCTCAACTGACATTTTTAACATTATTTCCTACAATTCCTCTTTAGACACCATTTTCTTAAGCCAAATGGGACTCTGGCTATTCCAAAAAAGGAACTACTGCAGTCCCTTGTTTCTTTCTTTATCTTCATATATGACTGGCTCTGGCTAAACTTCACTTCACTCCCTGGTCATGTCACCATCTACTGTGCCACCCAGGCCAGAAACTAGTCCCTGGAGAGCTAAATTCTTATCTCTGATCTCCCTTGCCTTGCTGATCAGTCCTTACCCCACTCACCCATTATATCTAGGATGAATGCCAGCATGCTTCACTTCACTCCCATCTTGTTTCTGCTTTCCCTTTCCAGTTCTAGAATCATAGTCAAATAAACTCTGTCATATCTCCAGAAAGGGTATATCAGTCTACTACCCTACGGCTCCATTCACTATCCCTGTAACTTTCCAAACCAAAATAGCCTACCTTGATCACTACTCTGCTCTAGATATTGCTTCTTATTAGAGTGTAAGCTCCTTGAGGGCAGGGACTACCTTCACTTTTGTATTTGTATCTATACCACTTGACATATAGTAAGCCCTTGCTAAATTACTTTTCATTCCTTTATCTAAAATTCCTTCTACTATCTCTACTTGTCTCCCTAATACTAATTTTTTAGACTAACTTTATCTTGACTCCTCAAAAGTTATTCGTTAATCCTTAGAAATAATCTTTCCTCTGAAATCCCAAAGCAACTTCTACCAAGTCAAGTCACCAAGACTTTATTAAAAACTTACTATATGCTAGGCACTGTGCTAAATTCTGGGAAAACAAATACAAGTAGAAATAAAAGAGTCCTTACCCTTAAGGAGCTTATATTCTAATGAGGGAAGGCAACACATGAAAAGAATCTGAAAAGCAGCAGAAAAGGACAAGGAATGAAGGTACCTAGTTTGGGGACGTGGTAGAAGAGAGTCAACAGAGTCAGGAGTACAACCGGAACAGGAATGAAAATGTGACTAACCTGGATGTCCTTCTTAAAATGGAGGTAGTAGGAGGAACAAATCAATCAGAGGGAGAGGTCACAAGGTCAGAAGATATTGCCAATGCATTAAGTCCAGGAGTAAAGTGAATTTCTAAGGTGAAAAGGCTTTTATGGTTTATAGAAAGTCTGTAAATTCAGGAGTACAACCTAGGGAGGGATGAAGACTTCTATGTGCTTTAACGAAATTCAATTTACCATAAAAGGTTGGGATAACCCAACAGCAAGAGATAGAAAGAGAAATTCCACTTAAAGTTACTGTAGACATTATAAATATTTGGAAGTCTACCTGCCAAAACAAACCCAGGAACTATATGAACACAATTACAAAGCACTTTCCACACAAATAAAGTCAGATATAAATACTTGGAAAAATGTCAGTTGCTTATAGGTAGGCCAAGCTAATGTAATAAAAATGACAATTCTACCTAAATTAATTAACTTATTTAGTGCAATACCAATCAAACTACCAAAAAATTATTTGATAGAGCTAGCAAAAATAACAGCAAAATTCATCTAGAAGAACAAAAGGTTCAGAATATCAAGGGAATTAATGAAAACAAATGCAAAGGAAGGTGGTCTGGCTGTACCAGATCTTAAATTGTACCAAAAAACAGCAATGATCAGAACTACTTAGTACTGGCTAAGAAATAGAGTGGGTGGATCAGTAGAATACGAGGTACAGAAGACATAATAGTCGATGACTATAGTAATCTAGTGTTTGGTAAACCCAGTTTGATAAATCCCAGCTTCCAGGATAAGAACTCACTTTTTAGCAAAAACTGCTGGGACAACTGGAAAACAGCGTGGCAGAAACTAGGTATGGATCAAGATTTTATACTGTATAACAAGATAAAGTCAAAATGGGTACATGATTTAGATATAAAGGCTGATACTATAAGCAGATTTATGGAGAAGGAAAGAATTTATTGACCAAACAAGAGATAGAGAACATAGTGAAATGCAAAATGGATGATTTTGATTACATTAAATTGAAAAGTTTTATCTCAAATAAAGTCAATACAACCATGATTAGAAGGCAAGCAGAAAGCTGGGAAAGAATTTTTATAACCAGTGTCTCTAATAAAGGCCTCATTTCTAAAATACATAGAGAACTGAGTCAAATGTATTAAAATACAAGTCATTCCCCAATTGATAAATGGTCAAAGGATATGAACAGCAGTTTTCAGAGGAAAAAATTAAAGCTATCTATAATCATATGAAAAAATACTCTAAATCACTATTGATTAAAGAAATGCAAATCAAAACAACTCTGAGGTACCATACCACACCTATCAGATTGTCTAATATGGTAAAACAGGAAAATGATAAATATTGGAGATGTGGGAAAATTAGAACACTAATGCATCATTGGTGGAGTTGTGAACTGATCCAACGATTCTGGAAGGCAGTTTGGAACTATGCCCAAAGGGCTCTAAAACTGTCTGTTCACTTTGACCCAGCAATACCACTATTGGACCTATATCCCAAAGAGATCAAAGAAAAAGGGAACAGACATATATGTTCAAAAATATTTATAGCAGCTCTTTTTGTGGTGGCAAAGAATTAGAAACTGAGGGGATGCCCATCAATTGGGGAATGGCTGAATAAGTTGTGCTACATCAATGAAATGGAATACTATTGTGCTATAAGAAATGAGGAGCAGGCAGATTTCAGAAAAATCTGGAAAGACTTCTATGAACTGATGTTGAGAGAAGTAAGCAGAACCTGGAGAACATCGTACACAGTAATAGCCACATTGTGAGATGACTAGTTTTGATAAACTTAGCTCTTCTCAGGAATGCAAGGATCTAAGACAACTCCGAAAGACTCATGATGGAAAATGCTATTTACATCCAGAGAAAGAACTTTGGAGTCTGAATGCAGATGGAAGCATACTATTTACTCTTTTGTTGTTGTTTTGTTTCTTGTTTTGTATGGTTCCCCCTATTGGTTCTAATTCTTATTTACAACATGACTAATGTGAAAATATTTTAATATGAATGTATTTGTAGAGCCTATATCAGATTACACATTGTGTTAGGGAAGGGGAAGGTGAAGGAGGGGGAGAAAATTTAAAACTCAAAATCTTATGGAAGTGAATGCTGAAAACTAAAAATACATTAATTTTTTAAAAAATGTAACCCCATTCCAAAAAGAAGCTTTGGATGAAAAAAAAAAAACATAGGAGATATCATATGACCAGTAGATAGGCACTAATAAGGAAATTTGGGGAAACAGCTGTTTTTTTCTTAGGACTACTCTCAGTCTTCTGTTCTAAGATGTCTCTAGGATTAATGATTCATTTCCATTCCAGAATTAAGTCCTACCTTTGCTCCTAAGGAATGTTGTAGGATGCCGTATTTGCTCCAGTATTTCAAATCTAGACCCTCAGAATCCCTATCTGCTTCTGAGATATCTCCCCCCCTTTATACAAATTCCTTGTAGTGTGACTACCTCTCTCCCACAATTCTTTTGATTCATTCAAGATGGTGTACAGGACCCATTCACATCTGGTTCTGATTGACTCAATCCAGAAGTGATCTCAACCTAACAAAGGTGATTACTATTGAGTAGGTGGGATAATCAGTGTAGCCCTACTCCTACCTTATTAATATATCAATTCATCAATAATGAGCTGCTTTGGTAATAGAAGTCTATAGTAATGGCTAACATTTATATAATGTTAAGCTTGACTTTAAGGTTGGAAAAGAGCTCATTTGATCCTCACAACAATCCCCTAAGTTCATTGCCATAATTGTCCTTATTTTTTAGGTGAAATAGCAAAATGTTAAGTAACTTGCTCAGCTGGTGAATGTCTCAGGTGTTCCTGACTCCAGGTCCACTGGTCTATTCGTTATACTGCCTAGCTATTTATAAATGAAAAATTAAACATTTTGGTCATTTGATTTTAAAGAGGCATGGTGGACAGAAGATGGAAGCATGAGTAAGTAACTAATAATAAAGATAAAAAGAGTGCCTTCATCTTATAAAAAGTGTCAAGCATACTAAGACTCAGTATAAGCTTGGAAAATGCTTATGAAAACAAAAGACTTTGTTAATTAAGTTGGTAGCAAAAATAAGGTCAAAGAAGGGATAGGGTCATTGTTCAGGGTGCATAGGACAATGACAAGACAACTGATAAGAGAGAGCAGAACTGTATAATTTTCATTTTGTTTCTGCTTTTTTCTACCAGAAAGAAGGGTCTTTAGACTAGGAAGGAGAAAACAAACAAAAATTATTGGAAGTTGAGATCAGGGGTAGGGAACTCTTTTTTCTGTGAAGTTTGGATTCAGTCAAAAGGCCACACTTGAGGACCTAAAGGACCACATGTGGCCTCAAGACCACAGGTTCCCTACCCCTGCTCTAGATAAATGACAAGATGTTAAGAGAGAACCTACTTGCCCTCAATGAGGTCAACTCATCCTGCCTAGATTGCTGAGATGTTGTCAGCAATCTTTAAAAAATTATGAAAAATGACAAATTGTTGCAAAACTGGTGACCAAGAAATTGAGTTCTGATTTGTATTCAGGAGAGAATGTAGATTCTTATAACTAAATATGCCAGTGAAATCAATTTTGGTGCTTAGCAAAGATGTATTATTAAATGCATGTATAAAGGTGGGGTTCAGCCTAAACAATGACCTACACCACTTAAAGCATTAAGATGCTAAACCTTGATACATTAACCACACAGTAATACTTCTCTATTGAATCAATCAAACATATACTTTACATTAAGTGCAGAAAAAGCCCTTGATCAGTTTAGTTGTGCTTGAAAGCCATTGGATTAACTAGAGGGACATTGAATAGGAAATGTATTTAGATTGGTTGAGGAAACTTAGTCATTCCCTGTGGTTCATCTAGAAAATAGCTAATTATTTTGGAACTGAGAGATTCAAGTGGCTAGTGGTGGAAAGGAGAAAAAGCTTCCAGTGAAAAAGAATAACTTGGGATGGGTTGTGGGGAAAAGGCCCTGATCTTGGTCTCAGTCTCCCCTTTCCCTGCCCCACTAACCAGAAGAGAACCTGTGAACTTCAGAGGACAAAAGGATTTGGGCTTGATCACTGGTGTTATAACAGCGACAACTGATGGCAGTGTCTGCATTGGGATCTGAGGACAGAATGCACATGATGAGAAAAGATAGATTCAGGTCTCTACAGGAAGCCGAATAGAAAAGTTACATATTATCTAACTAAGGGGAAATTTATGAAGATGCCATGAAGATGAGAAAAGGACTTCCTGCAACCATTATATGTGAGTTACTCTTTGCCATGTATGCTCTCCGGTTGAGGCCATTTCCTCTTAGACTATGTATTTACTTGTTTAAGGGTGTGTTCATAGACTTTTGGGGAGTTGTTTTGTTGTTTTATACATGTTTCTAAATGCTAATCAAATATGGCTAGCTAATTTATATCAACTGCTAACCATTTGTGGAAACACGCTAATGGGGGCTCAATTTAGCATGAGAAACACCCTCTCCCAACCCCCAGAGCTTTTGAGATGGCAATATGGCATCAGAGTTCAAGGAATCTGGTCCACCAGCTCAAACTAGAAACAAAGTAAATGTCTATTGATCATCAAATTGTGGTAGGTGGGTATGATTAATATTTTACTATAATGATGAATACAAAGAATATGGAAGACCGCAGGAAAACATGGAACCTGATGTGAATTAAAGTAATGTGAGAACAACAAAGCAATGACCACAATATAAGTTGAAAGAATAACAGCAGTCAAAATTCAAAATGAATGTTGAGTAGTTATCATTTCCCAAAGAAGAAACATGAGAGTATACCTCCTCCAAGTCATTGAAGAAGTTGGTGACTATGGGCGTGGAACACTTGATATACTATTGAATGTAGTTGATTATGTTTGGTTTTAAGATAGTAAGATAAGATATGCTGGGTTAGTTTTTCTGAACAGCTTTAAAGATCTCTTTGTTTAATTCTGTTAGAAAGGATGGCTGTCTGGGTATGTGGTGAGGATATAAACAAATAAAGGTGATACAAAAACAAAAGATAGGAATATACTTTTTTTTCAAAAGATCTCCAAAAGTTAAAATAATAGAACAAATCTAATGCAATGTTTTTTTCTTTTCTTTTATTACACAGCATGTGCCTTACTAATACAATGATTTCAAAATACAAATGGTGCACACTTTAAATTGGATGCAGTTAACTAATTTTTTTCAATGGATAAAATGCATTCATTCCCAGCAACAATAATATCCAATAGCAATCCCATACTGTTTAAACAGTGCATTTATATACTTTTAAAAACAAAATGACAGTGTATTTTCTTTTTTTAGTAGTATTTTATTTTTTCCAATTACGTGACAAGATAATTTTTAATAATCATTTAAAAAAATGTTGAGTTCTAGATTTTCTTTCTCTCTCCCTCCCTATGGTGGTAAGCAATTTGATATAGGTTATACATGTGCAATCATATCAAACATATGTTCATATTAGTCATGTTGTAAAAGGAGAAACCAAAAGAAAAAATAACTACAAAAAATAAAGGGAAAAATACTATGCTTCAATCTGCATTCAGAGTCCATCAGTTCTTTCTCTAGAGATGGATAGCATTTTTCATCATGAATCCTTTGGAATTGTCTTAAATCATCATATTGCTGAGAAAAGCTAAGTCATTCACAGTTGGTCTTTGTACAATATTGCTGTTACTAGGTACACTGTTCTGCTCACTTCATTTTGCATCAGTTCTTGTATGTCTTTCCAGGTTTTTCTGAAATCAGCCTGCTCATTATTTCTTATAGAATAATAGTATTCCATTACAATCATATACCATAACTTATTCATCCATTCCCCAAGTGATGGGAATCCCCTCAATTTCTAATTCTTTGCCACCACAAAAATAGCTGCTATAAATATTTTTTACACATATGAGTCTTTTAAAAAAAAAATCTGTTTGGGATACAGACCTAGTAGAGGTATTGCTGGATCAAAGGATATGCACAGTTTTATAACCCTTTGGGCATTGTTCCAAATTGTTCTCCAGAATGGTTGCATCAGTTCACAACTCTACCAACAGTACATTAGTGTTCCAGTTTTTCCACATTCCTTTCAATATTTATCATTTTCCTTTTCTGTTATGTTAGCCAATTTGATAGGCATGAGGTAGTACTTCAGAGTTGTTTTAATTTACATTTCTCTGAACACTAGTGATTTTGAACCTAATGAATTATTCTAATCAGGTATAGGGATAATCAGGTATATAGGATATGCACTAATCACATAACAGTCTTACATTAAGAGGTAACTGATTTCAGTAAGTTTTAGTGAGAGAAAAATACCAAGTTGTACCTGTAGCACAAATTTTTGTTTTGAAAATTTGTTCTTTAAGACCTTTGTCAGAATACAGTCTTAATCCCTAATTGTTTTCCCTTCATGATGGTGACATGCACGTCCTGAAAGTCATGCTTTTTGGACAAGAGTCTAATAAGCTTGGACTACAGCTATGATTGCAATTATGATTAATAACTCTAATATGGATTATAACTAGGATATACAGTTCTGATGGATAATCACCATTCCCCGTTAACTTGGCTCATGCCATTTTCCTATTTTCTGCTTGCTACCTACAGACAGATTGACAATTGAACCTGCTGTGTCGCAATGAACAGTTACGTGACTAGACATGACATAGCTGGTTGTCCACAGAAGCAAACATGTTTCCATACTTTATGCAGTATTTATTCAATGTAGAAGTTATAATCAAACTATATCATGATGAGAAGCAAACATGCAATAAAACAATAAAAATCTGCCAATGGGTAGTGAGCCCATCTTGTACTGAACCCAGGAAGTCAACCCAGACAGAAGATTGATCTAGATCAATGAGTACTAAGACATACACAATTGGAGTTTGTTTAGTTCTGCATGACTAGACCTCCTGTGAAACGCCAAAGGCATGTAAAGTATACAATTTCCACACAATATTCAGCTTCTTCTTCCCTTGGGACAATCAGAAGCAGAGATGGAAATTCTGGAGGAATTTTGGAACTTGGACTCATGGCATGAGAGTATAGAACTCTTTCTTGGATGTCTTGTCAGTAGCGGGAAACTCTGACCTCTTCTTGGCTGCATCTCGACCTTCACAGAACAAGATACGTTGACTCATAGACCAGCTTATACCAAGAGAACATTCTGCTGCCACTACTGATCCTGTATCCCTTTTTCTCTGACTTCAACTATAGTCCCTTCCTATAGGAGCTGCTTCTTCCCTCCACTTCTCAGCCAAATAGGGATAGGAGCCCCTGTGGTAAGGGTCAAATGAAATAGTAATCGCAAAGCACTCAGCGTAGCATAAGCTCTATACAAACTATTAATTTTTCTGTTTCTGTTTCCTTTATACAGAGAAGAGTGACCTTTACCCTGGAAATGGCATAACAAAAATGTCTAACAGGGAATTGATATACAAGATAAGTGAGAGTATAGTAAGAAGGAGCTTAGTTGCCTTTGATGAATTCAGGTCATCCAACCCTGATGAACTTGATATCCTTGGGTCCTGAAAGAACTGATAGATTCAATTGCTGAACCACTAGCCGTGATACTCAAAAAATCATGGGAAACAAGGAGTAGTACCACAACACTAAGGAAGGACAAATGTCTCCATTTTCAAAAAAGGGAAGGGGGGAAAAGTCAGTAAACTATAGATCAGCTGGATCATTAAAGAGATGCTTAGTAAATATATGAAAAGAGAACTGGTGATCACAAAGTGATCAAATGGTTTCCTCAGGAGAAAGTTGTGCTAGACCAATCCTATTTCATAGGGTTACTGAACTAGTAGATGGAAAGAACACTGTAGCTGCAGCTTACTTAGATTTTACCTAAGTTTTTGATGTTATTCCTGTTGAAGATATAGAGATATGTGTATTGAACAATAATATAAGGACTCAAAGACTATTTAATGACTCTATATCAACATGGCAGGAGATGCCCAGGGATTTGTGCCTGGCCCTTGGGTACTTAAAATATTTATCAGTGCCTTGGATAAATACATGCATGATATGCTCATTCATTTTGTAGATAACACAAAGCTGGGAAGGAGACTAGTCTGATAGATGACAGTCAAAATCAAGAAGGACTCATAGGCCAGAGCATTGAGTTGAATCTAATAAGAGGAAACTCAATAGAGGTAAATGTGCCATCCTGTGCTTACATCCAAAAAATGGACTTTATAAGCAGAAGATTGAGGAGGCAGAGGAAAAGCAAATTTGTTCAGAAAAAGATCTGGAGGTTTTAGTGGACTATAAGCTAATTATGTGTCAGTAATATTATATGGAAGCTAAGAAAGCTAATGCAATCTTGGACTATATTAAGAGGGGTAAAATTCCTAGAAATAGGTAGGGAATATTCCCATTGTACTTTGCCCTCATCAGATTGTATCAGGAATATTGCATTTGGCTCTGGGTGCTGCAGTTTTAAGAAGGATATCAATAACCTGGCGAGTCACTCAGTATAGTGAAGGAGTTTATGTCACACAACAGTCAGTTAAAAGGTCTAGGCTTGTTCAGCTTGGGAATAGGAAGAATGGGCAGGGGGGGGAACATGATAGCTGTGTTCGAGTATTTGAAGGGCTGTCATATGGAGGAAGCCATTTGACCATAGAACCAGGAACAATGAGTGAAAGTGTCAAAGAGGTAGATTTAGGCTCTATGTCAGGCGAAAAAGTATTCCTAACAATTAAGGTCAAAATTAGAATAGATTACCTGGAGAGGTGGTGGATTTCCTGCTCTTTGGAAGTCTTCTACCAGAAGCTAGATTACCACTTGTGAGTATGTTATAGTGGGAATTCCTGTAGCAGTAACCACACTGACATACCCAGGATGACTGCTAGCACAGGTTCTTAGACCTGCTTTACTAGGAAAGATACCTATTTAAGGGGTCAATAATCTTTTTAAAATTACATTCACTAGTTCAGTGGAAAAGTCAGAACTCTAAATTTCAGAGAAAATACAAACAGGGGAAAATATAAGCAGAGAAATAAAGACCAACAGACAGGGCTCTGACTGCCTGAATCAACTATACACTTTACATACATCCCTGAATCGAGAGAGCCTTTACATCTGAACAGTTGGGGAGCTCTGAACATACTGTCACTCAGAATCTCGACCAGGGAATCACAAGATCCTTCTCATAAGGGAGCCCCCAAAGCAAACTACCAACTCAGTGTAGCCAGAAGGCATCACAACCCTCCTGACTCAGTGCCTAATTAGAAATTAGCAAAAGGTATGAAAGCCTTCCTACAATCAAGTCTCTCTGCCCTACTCCCCCAAGCAAGGTTCCTTTAATGGGCTCCATGTGAGGCCTGTTGATGAACAGTGATGATCTTATATTCCATTAACATTATAATTCCTTTTGTATGGGTTTGTATATTTGTATGCCTTGTGTATGGGTTGGAATAGATGGCTGATGAGGTTCCTTCCAACTCTCAAATGCAATGATTCTGTAGAATCCTAGAAATATTTGGGACAGAGCTGCCTGGAATATGAGATCCTACAGGAGCATTTGAGTTGCAGAATCATATAGAATTTCTGTCTCCAAAAGCTCATTAAGGGGTCCAATCAAATCAAAGGAGGAGGGCAGCTAATGAAACATTACCCCATGCAGGACTGCTTCCATTTGTCCTGGCTCCCTCTCAGGCTTTTAACTGTGATGGATCCATTAACAGTAGTTGTGGGATTGGCATGACTCCAGTAGAGCTTCCACAAAATCAATCAATCAGTCAAACACAGTATTTATTAAGTGCCTGTTAGGCACTGTGCTTGGTGCTGTTGACATAAGTACAAAGAATGAAACAGTCCGCTTACAATGGCTTACATTCTAATGGAAAAACAAGGATTGTTAACAACAATAATAGCTACGTTTACATAGCATTCTAAGATTTGCAAACATTTTAAACACATTATCTTGTTTGATCTTCACAACAACCCTGTAAAGTAGGTGCTATTATTATACCCATTTTGCAGATAAGGACACTGAGGCAAACAGGTTTACACAGAGTCACACAGCTAGTGTCCAAAGTCCAGAACTCTGACTACCGCAAAATATATAATTATACAGCATAAGTATAAAGTGAAAAAGTAAAAACATATACAAAGAAGTTAAATACAAGTTAGTTTGAGAGTGAGGGCAGTTGGGAGGGATAGGAAAGGCTTCATGCAGAAAATGGTGTGGGGTGTGAATCTTGAAGGAAAAGAGGGATTCTTAGAAGGAAGAAATGCATTCTGGACATGGAAATAGCTCCTGCAAGAGCACAGAGAAGGGAATTGTCTACATCCTCTCAGGCTTTGGAATATGAGCATCTAGTCCTCCTGTCAGCTGAAAAGAATTCAGCTAAGAATTATCTTCCTTGTAATGTACTGTTTACATTTCACTTGTTTGAAAAGTTTCCTTTATATAAGAATGTAAAGAAAGTATGCTCATCTCAATCCCAAACAAGCCTACTGAATAAACCTGCCCTGCTACAGAGGTCTTCTGAATGGCAGCTTGGGGTTGTAAACACAGGTTCAGGTCTTTGGAATGCTGCATGTAAACCTCTTTAAAGTGGAATCACGTCAACTCATCTTTCTTTAGCTCCTAATATGTGCAAAGCAATGTGTGAGGGTTGTAAACAGATGATGAGGTGACGATAGCCAGCTTCCCAGCTGCATTGGTTTTGGTTGGTCCATGTCTTCAGTCCTCTTAAGGCATATTTATCATCAATCCATAGGACTGTGATGACTCTGGCATCCAGTGCACCAAATCTGGAATAGTATTCTTTAATTCTTATCTTGTGAAAGCCTGGCTGCAAGACTGCTCATGTCAGTTTTTCCCTGAAGCTGCTTTACAATTCTGTTTGTAGCAACCAGACTAGGAAGATCTGGCCCAATATCTTAGTGCCTAGGCAAGGCAGAAAACAGTAACAAGTCATAAGAAGTAAACTTTCCTATTTTGTTTTTCCATTTGGAAGAGCAGAAGAAAAAAAAAAAGATCTGAGATCACAGAATTCATAGCTAGAAAGGACATTTGAGATTATCTAGTTCAGAGTTGGTAAACTCAAGCAGACCAGAACCAGATGAAAATGTAATTGAGAAATATTTGAGATATATGCATATGTATATATATACATATGCATATATACATAAATATAAATGCAATAAAATATAGGTAATGTTAATTAATTTGTGGTTTTCTCAGTCAATATGCTGACAGCAATCTGTTTCTATTTGAATTTGAGACCACTGAGTCCAACCTCCTCATTTTACGAGATAAAAAAACTATAGGCCATGGAAGTTAGGTGACCTGCCCAAGGTAGTCAGTTATAGAGCCAGGATCCAGAATTATAGGATCACAGAAGTTGGAAGGGAGATTAAAGGTAGTGGTGTGTTTGTAAATGTTTAACAACAAGTGTTCAAGAAAAAAAAGCAAACCAATTTACACATCACAAACTTTTAAATTCAATCTACACGATTAAATGTTTCTCCATTGCTTTCTTAGGTCTAGACAATTGACAAAACAATATATCAAATTCTGATTTGTAGGATCTTCTGGTTTCAGTAAATCACTTAATCCTGTTTGCCTCAGTTTCCTTTCTGTAAAAATTAGTTAGAGAAGGAAATAGTAAACCACTCCAGTATCTTTACCAAGAAAACCCCTAATGGGGTCACAAGGATCAGATACAACCAAAACAACTGAGCAACAACCCTGTTCTGAGTTGAAGATACAGGTATGAGTGAGAAAAGGGCCTTTGCACAAAGGTGGCATTCCCTGGTAGGGAGTACCATGGTAGGGAGGAAGTTCAGCAGCCAGAAGCAGCAGCAGCAGTGTGGCTCATACCCCAGGCTCAGGCGTAGGCTGAGGTGCCTACCTCGGGCATCTTGCCTCACCTGCAGAGGAATGACCAAGGCAGAAATCCCAGATGGAGGGAGAGCTTACAGTTTTGCCACTCTGAATCAACAAAGCTTTCCAGATAGCTGTCCAGCAGCATTCTGTTCTTGCATCAAGAACTTACATAGTTCAGACCAAGGGGGTTAGTAATCAGACTTTCCTTTGAATCAGACCTCTTTGATAGCACTTTAAGTTTGCAGATCCCTTCCCTGTCCCTGAGATCCTGAATACCACAACACATTCAATACTTGAATAAAGCAGCAACAGGACTGGCTCAGACCTTCCATCCAGAAATGTGGCACAGTCTAGCCCTAACACTAAGTCCCAAAGTCAAGAAGAAGGCAAGAAAAATGGACCCTCACAAAAAAAAGAACCCCACCATAATAGGCTATTATGGTGGCAAAGACTCTCAAGACACAAATGCAAAAGAAAATGGCTCCAAAATATCTGAGAAAATCACAGATTGAGCACAAATCTCTTCCAGAATTCCTGGAAGAATTTTTTTTTAAGTTTTAAAATATTTCAATAAAGAAATGAGAATGTTTGGAGAAAAAACTAGAAAAGAAATGAGAGCTCTGGAAGAAAGAATTGGAAAAGGAATGAACAGTTTGGTACAAGAGGTACAAAACTTTGCTCACACAAATTATGGACCAAATAGAAGCCAATGACTCTGTGAGATAACAAGAAATATTAAAAACAAAATCTAAAGATTGAAAAAGAAGGAAAAAAGAAGAAGAATATGGGGAGATAATGCATGTCCCTCTGCACCCTGTCATCATAAAGTTTCACAGAGAGAGTCCAATGAGATAAGGCTTGGGGATGGCTCTGTTATGTCTTGATGATCTTTAGAAAATAATGGAAAGAGAAGGGAAGGGGAATATAATGAGGAAGGGGAAGGAAAGGGAAGTTTATGCAAAATTATCTCACATAATCAAGTGCTAAAGTAGATATCTATACAAATAAGGAGGAGAAGGGAAGGGGAGTGGTTGACACTTGAACCTCATTCTCATCCAAACTGAGCAAAAGAAGGAAGAACAGACACACACACAGAGTTGGGTACAGAAATGTATTTCACTCAATAGGGAAATAGGAAGGAAAGAAGAGAAAGGGGGAAGGAGAATTATAGGAAAGATAGATTAAGGGAGGGATTAGTCCTGCGCAAAACAGACTCTTAGAGTATTCAAAAATATTTATAGCTCTTTTGGGGGTAGCAAAGAATGGGAATCTGAGGGAATGTTCTAAAATTCAGAGGTGAATGAACAAATTATAGAATATAAATGTAATAGAATACAATTGTGCTAAACTTTTATAAGTCTTAATGACTATCCAGGGTTCCAGAGAACTGATAGAGAGGTGAACAACTCAGAACACATTTTTTTGGACATGGCCAACATGGAAATTTGTTTCGATTGATTACATGTGTTTGTAATAGGTTTCTTGGGTTTTTTGGGGGGGAGGAGTAGGGGAGGAAAGAGGAAGAAAGGGGGAAAGTATATATCTTATCTGATTAAAATAAATAAAATACTTAACATTTTAAAAAATACAGTGAATGAAATAATCCTTACCTATAAGTAGCTTACATTCTAATGGTGGAGACAACAAGGTTATATAGGAGCATACAATTTGAAGAAAGCAGCGACAGAACCAGCCCAGACCTGGGGGGCATATAAAATAAACATGAAGAGAATACATACGGATATGAATAATAACAACAATAGTTAACATTGATATTCTGCTTTAAGGTTTGCAAAGCACTTTATATACCTCATCTCATTGTATCCTCACCACAACTCTGTGAGGTAAATGCTATTATTATCCCAATTTTACAGATGAGGAAACTGAGGCTGAGAGAGGACAGGAGATTTGTCCACATTCTCATAGCTAGTTAAGTTCTGGGGTAGGATTTGAACTCAGAGCTTCCTGACTCCAGGTTCAGCACTCTATCCACAAGTACAAAAACATCAAGTGATCTTTACTTATTGTAATGTTTTTCATTCTATTGGGGAAAACACTAAGAACAATAAAAGTAACTGGCTTTTATAGAGCCCTTTAAGTTTTGGAAAGTACCCAATATGTGCTAACTAATGTTACAATTCTGTGCCCAGGGTCACACTCCAAATCCGGCACTCTACCCACTGGGCCGCCCAGATACTTCATCCTTCCTAAAATGTCATGCTCAGAACTGCACACAATACTCCAGTTATGGTGTGATTGGTGCAAACCATCATTTCCCTTTTTGTGGGCCCTGTATGCCACATGCATCCTAAGATAAGGACTCTACTGCTTTGATTCTAGATTCTGCAGTGCCTCCTGGAGAGGGGGAGAGGGAAGACAGACAGAAAGAAAAGGGATCAGGTCTAGAAGAAAGCCCACTGCACTTGAATCAGGGCTTGATCTTTAGGTCTTGGCTCTAACATTTAGACACGCCATTGTGAGTCTTCTTGACTATGGGGAAGTTAGGTGACACAGTGGATAAAGCACTGGGCCTGGAGTCAGGAAGACTAATCTTCCTGAGTTCAAATCCAGCCTCAGTCATTAGCCATGTTACCCTTGGGCAAATCCCTCAACTCAGTTTGCCTCAGTTTCTTCATTTGTAAAATGAACTGGAGAAGGAAATGACAAACCAACCCAGTATTTCAGTCAAGAAAACCCCGAATGGGTCACAAAGAGTCAGACATGACTGAATGACAGCAACAGCAACTTCTGATTCCAGGCCTGGCGTTCTATGCACTAGGCCACCTAGCTGCCCCCTTTTTTCTGTAGGCTTGAGTAGAATCTACAAGATAAATTCACAGAACCAGCTCTATCTCTCCTCTGGTTGAAATTCCAGATGGTCTTGAGCCTCTACCTTTCTCTCTAACTTTGGCTGGAGTAGTGTTTGACCGAAGGAAAACATCAGCCCTTCTGTCCATTCTTATCCCCAGCACATAGACCGCAATTCTTGTTTTCCTTGCTTTGCTATGGACCTCTTCTTTTTCCAAGAGAGAATGGAAGCTGCAGGAAAAATTAATGTATATCTGATTCACTCTTCTTTCCTTAAGTTAAAGTCTGGACTCCTCAAGTGGTTTCTCTCTTTACTGAGAACTGACTAAAGAGACCCTGGATTGTTATGGAAAAAGCACTGGACGGAGGCACGAGGTCCTGCGTAGAGTCCTGACTCTGACCAGGACCAATTCATCTCATTTTTTCTGGACCTTAAGTACGCCATCTGTGAAATCAAGAGATTGGCGTAAGCCATCGCTAAAGCTGCTTCTAGAGCTAAATGTTGTCTTCCTGACCATGTCAGGTGCTTTCCATTGTCCACTAGCAGGTCCAACAAATGAATCCTCTCTGGGTCTCAGTTTCTTTCAAATGGACTCAATGGCCTCTGAGCTGCCTTCCTATTCTAGACATATGATCCAATGAGCATTCAGTTGTTTGCATTACACTTCTTGGACCACCTCCAAATGCAGCCAACATTCGAAGATTTTCATTAATTTTTAAATCAATTTCATTAATTTCACGTTAAGGTTTTCATGAAGTTTAAAAAATCTCCCTCACCTCCTTCCGCTGCCCCCAGGATTGCTCTGACTCAGGCGTTCTTACAGCTAGTGGGCAGAAACAACAAAAGCAAGAAAAAAGAATAACCTCTCATATGCCGGAGGGTTCAACAACCCACCAGTATTCAGCAGAAAAACAAAACCAAAAAACTTTCTCCCGTTGTTTTGCATCAAAGTTCCCTGATGACAGAGACTGTGACTTCAGTGTGTGTATAGAATACTGTGGCTGTTTCAGAGCCACTTTTGAGGCTGTTAAATTCTTTCTGGCGTCCTTCTTCTGTTCCTTTTTCATTATTATAATGTAAGCCTCATGGGGGAAGTTATATGCCTTCTTCTTATGCTGAACGTTACGAAAGCATTCAGTCAATCAGCCAGTCAACAAATATTTCCCGGCAGTTCACTATGGCCAGGAATTATGCCAGATGGTGGTCATACAAAGAAAGTAAAAAAATACAGGAATTTGTATTCTAATGGAAGAGATGACAGGCAAATATAAGATATATGTAATCTGGCCTCAGACATTTATCACTTACTAGCCATGTGACCTTGGACAAGTCACTTAACCCCAAATGCCCTGTCCTCTCCCCCCCCAAAAAAGGCAAAAAAATTAAAAATTTAAAAAATAAAAGACTTGGGAAGGAAAAATGCAAAAATTAGGGGCAGCTAGGTGTCACAGTGAATACAGCACCAGCCCTGGAGTCAGGAGGACCTGAGTTCAAATCCGACCTCAGACACTTAACACCCAAAACTAGCCGTGTGACCTTGAGCAAGTCACTTAACCCCAATTTCCCTCTAAAAAGCAAAAAAAAAAAAAAAAGGAGATATGTAGTATAACTAGGTGATCTCAGAGGAGAAAGTGCTACCGTGGTGGAGGAGGGGTGGGAAGGTAGGGAAAAGTGTCCTGCATAAGGTAGACTTTGAGCTGAATCTTGAAGGCAGCTACAGAAGCTAGCACACGAAGATGAAGGTGGAGAGTATTCTAGGCAGAGCATTCTAGGCACGGGCCAGCTAATGCAGATACCGAGTCCCAGGATGGATGGTCTTGTGTGCTCAGTAGCAAGGAAACCAGTGTTGCTGAATTGTAGAGTATATGGGGGCAGGTAAAGTGTCAGAAGACTGACTAGGTAGAAAGGGGCCAGCATTTTCTTTTTCCCCAATTACATGTAAAAACAATTTTTAACATTAAAGAGGGCCAGGTTGTGAAAGGCTTTAAAGGCCAGGTAGAGGATTGTCAAGAACACTCATTATTAAGGCTGATAGCAAGAGACCTTCTCCCATTTTATTCTCTTCAAGAAAAGTGGAATCCACATAATGGATTGCTTGTCACTGCCACTAGGCAGTGATCCCCTTGTCTTGCTTTAAAGAGAGTCCTTATCAGTCTTCAGAATTATGCTATCATTAATAAATAGCACCATCGTTTTCTTAACTCACATTTGCAGAACATGTTAGCCTCTGCAAAAGCTTTACATCCATCATTCTCTATGAGCCTCACAAGAACCCTGTGGCAATAATAATACCACATGGATTGTCATTCCTATTTTATAGATGAGGAAACTGAGTCTCACTGAGTTATATGACATGCCCATGATCACAAAGCAAGCAAATTTCAGAAGCAGGATTTAACCTTCATCTTCCTGACATGTAAATCAGAAGGAAAAGGCAAGGGGGTAGGAAGAGGAGGGAAGTCTTGGTTTTAAAAAGGAGGGAAAAGGTTATTTTATGACTACAGTCCTAAATCCCATACAACATATTTCCATTCAAATCACAAGCAAAACAAAAGGTCCGGGAATATTCTATCCAATTCTCTTATACCATCAGTCAGTCAATCCAGCAAGAAGCATTTATTAAGCATGTATTATGTGCCAGGGGCTGTACATTACATATTTTAGTGTTGGCTTAGCAGGGGAAGCCCTCTGACAAAAAGAAATATCCAAGGTGTAGGTCATCCAAGATGATCTGATTTTGATTTCCAGTTGTATGACCTCAGGCAAGTCCCTTGACCTCTTTCAATCTTATTTCTGCCAATCAAAAAAATTGGAAATGGTAAGAAAAACGAGAAATGAAGAGGACATGGAAGTATAAGAGCATAAACTACATTATAAAACAATATTCACTGAATTGCTTTCATATTACTTAAGAATACTACTTATAAGGATCTTGTTCACAAAGCAGATAGAGCCATGGGTCTGAAATCAGGAAGATCTGAGTTCAAATGTGACCTCAGACAATTAACTAGCTGTGTGACGTGGGGCAAGTTACTTACCCCTGTTTGCCTCAGTTTCCTGTTCCATAAAACGGGATAATAATAGAACCTACTTCCCAGGGCTGTTGTGAAGCTCAAATGAGACATTTATAAAGTGCTTAACATAGTCCCTGGCACAAAGTAGGAGCTACATAAATGTTAGCTAATGACATATTGATAGTAGGCTCTTCGTAAGTGCTTATTTCCTTCCCCCTTGGTCTCTTCCTCTCCTCTCCCCACTCCCGAGAAGGAGAAAAGTAAATCAGATGAAGAGACTAGAGAAGCAAAAACCAGAAATGACTGAAAACAGTAAGCCATTGTTTGATAAACCCAAGGAGGTGAGATTCACTTTTTGACAAGAATTGTTGGGGAAACCGGAGAGCATCTTGACAGAAATTAGTTTTAGAGCAATTTCTTACAATAGAGCAAGCTCACATATATAATCTGAATATTTTTTAAAAGGTCATATTCAAATAGTCAAAAAAATCCGTGATTCCACTGACATGGGTGTTTTCTTCAATGACACCAGTTGCAATCCATTTGTTTCTGCCTAACCTTATAAAACTTATACAACTCTTGTCTATGTGTTCTGAGAAGGATTCCTAGGGTGGGGTTAGGAGAGGGCTTGAGGACGCCTGCCTAACATTCTTGGGGCTTCCCTTACCTTCCCTTGACATCTCACAGATATGAATGGAGCTTGTAGGTTGTCCAACTCTTATCTCTCACTCTCACCAGATGACCTGCCTGTCTTTTCCACTAAGTACATACCCTTGAGGATATCCTTGACTCCTTTTGCTTTTGAAGTCTCATTTCTTATACTGGAACTAGATCACACTTACCTTGTGCCTTCTATTCCCCCTCTGAATGATGCTCATTTTTTTTTTTTTTGCTTTTTTGGAGGGCAATTGGGGTTAAGTGACTTGTCCAAAGTCACATGGCTCTAGTTAGTGTTAAGTGTCTGAGGACATATTTGGACTCTGGTTCCCCTGACTCCAGGGCCAGTGTTCTACTCACTGAACCACCTAGCCGCCCCTGATGCTCATTTTTTCATTCTTGAGAGATTAGTCGCTATACAACAACATTGGTAGAATGCTGATGTTAAAAAGAGAAGCATTAGATCAAAGCATAGTATTTGTTTTCTTTTTCTTTTTTTGTTTCTTCTTTCTTGTGGTTCCTCCCATTGGTTTTAATTCCTCTTTACAACATGATTAATGTTAAAATTGTTAATATGAATGTATTTGTAAAGTCTATATTAGCTTGTATGGGAGGGGGAGAAAATTTAGAATTCAAAATCTTACGGAAGTGAATGTTGAAAACTAAAAATAAATTTATCAATTAACAAATTTTTTTTAAAAAGGTAGGTATTTATTTCTTGGAAAAGTTTGAGGTCATCAAAAGATATTAAAAATTTCCAGAAAGCAACAAGTCCTCTCTCATCCTCTGTTTAATTCTGCCCAACCTATATAATGCTTGTCTATGTCCTCCCATAAGTTCACCCAGGTTGGGGTTGGAAAGGCACACTTAATGTTCTTGAAGTCCCCTTTTGTTATCTGTCAAAGATGTATATATGTAAGTATGCATGCACATATATCTATATTATGTATGTGTGTATGTATATAATGATGTACAACCTCTATCTCATGAACTGGACAATCAACAATCTTCATCCACTTAGTCGTTACTATGTGGATGGTTAAAAAATAAGTCAGAAGCTTTGGAGTGGTTACAGAGGCTATTCCAGGAGGTATTATAGTGTTCTGGGCCTTGATATAGCTGTTACAATGCACCCACAAACTGGAGAATGTGGAGGACTTTATCTTATATAGAAAATCCATCTTCAACGTATTATAATAGCTCTCTCCATCACAGTGGCAAACACCTTTGGAGATTATCATGCCTTCCCACTTCATGAGTCTCCTGGTTTTTAAAAATATATCTTTCAAAGAATCTCGAATAATTTTAATGCATGTATGACACCACTAGGTGTTTCTGTGCAGCCCAAAGGTCTGTGCTCTTCTAATTTCTCCTTTTTTTGTAGAAATTTAGCCTCTGGGACCTGTACTCACATTCTTCAAAGGCTCATTCTTTCTGGAGAAATGTGAGTCCCAAGTACAAATTTTAGGATCTGCTTAGAAGAGTTATAGAATACTTCATAAAACTCAATTGTGATTCATTTAGCCCCAGGTAGGTCTTAAATTACCATTTGCAAGGTCCTAGCTTAGATAGTTTGTAAAATACAAAACCTTTCAGGACCATCTCTCCCTGTATACTCTTATCTCCAGTAATGATCAAACAAACAATGTGGATGAACCAATTTATTAAGAGAATCAGGTTTACAAAATGTCACCAGCAGTAGTGGATACCAAGATAGGACATGTTGGGTTATTTTTTTTCCCCAAGGCTGCCTAAACAGACAGAGGAAGAGGAGAGTGACAGAGAAAGAAGCCCCTCCCTGGCCATTACCACTACGCTTCTCAAGTAAGCTTGATGAATATACTACCCATTACACCCTTCCTCCAATCAAGTCACCGCAGCCCCCTCTGACTATGATGAAAGATCATTCTGGCCATCCCAGAGGGAACCCAGTTGTTTTTAGCTTTCCAGTCTTGGCTGCTACCACCAGCCATATAATCTACCTTTTCTACACACTCTCCAATTCTTTTTGGATGCCACAAACTTCATAGGGCTATCAGATCCCATCATCTCACCCAAACTTTGTGAGAAGATAATGATTCCACCTCCCAGGGTGTTATCAAATTCCTCGGTGGAAGCTTGTGGGTGGAGCTACATACATGCATTGGACCCACCTTGTTGGAAGAGAATCTTTAAGGTAGCACTCTACTAAATCCAATGCTTTTTAAAAAAAAATAATCAACAAGAAATAAACACAATAGACTGCTGTATTCTTTATTTATTTTAGTCAATCTAGTAATGACATAGATGTGGTCTGTGAAATACTGCTTGTGAAAGTCTGTCTATTTTACAATAATACCTTCATTAAGGATTGAGTATGATGGTTCTCACACTTGTTTTGCATAGATATTTCATATGGGGCAGCTAAGTCGGTCGGTGGATAGAGGGCTGGACCTGAAGTCAGGAAAATTCATCTTTCTGAGTTCAAATCTAGTTTCAGATGCTAGGTGTATGACCCTGGGCAAGTCACACTAACCCTGTTTGCCTCAGTTTCCTCATCTGTAAAATGAGCTGGAGAAGGAAAAGGCAAACCACTCCAGTATCTGTCAAGAAAACCCCAAAAAGGATTCTGAAGAGTTGGACATGATTGAACTATAATAACAACAGTAGGGAAAGTAGGTGTAAAAGCTGGGTATTGTGATTTTCTTGCTCCCCCTTTTTTTCACTATTAAGACGGTCTGGGATTTTCTCCCCCAACAAAAGTATTTCCCTACCTTCAAGTATCTTGCTAATCAAACCCTCAAAAGCCTCACAATGGTGTTACCTCCAAAATGGATTTCCTCTCTGTTCCATTTCCCATCCCCATTCATTCCCATTCCCACTTTATTCTCTGACTCCTTTATAAGTACATACAATTATGATGTCAGAATCCATGTGGCTACTTTATTACTCTTGATGATGAAAAAATTATTATAAAAAGCATTTGCAGATGTTTTCCATTTTCTTTTGTTTGCTTCCTTCCCATTTCCATTTTTAAATGCCCTCAAGATGATTTTGCTTCATTGGGTCTCTTGCCAAGCCTTATTTAAACTGGTTTTACCTTCTACTTTTTTTTGTTTGCAAACATTGTTCATAATCTTCTGCCATCCTTCTCTTTAAGATATTTCAAACAAGTTTATGTTCCAAATGGGTGTTGCCTTTGGCTGTCATCATTCTCCACTTGGCAAATTAAGTCAAGTGTTTGCTCACTTAGGCACTGTTAGGCTCTTGTGGTCTTGTTACATCAATTGATTCATATTAGCCAACCTTCTCTATTAAATTATTATAGCTTCTAACTATGGAGCAGCTAGGCAGTGAAGTGGATAGAACACCAGGCCTAGAGTCAGGAAGACCTGAATTCAAATCCAGTCTCAGATACTTCCTAACTGTCTGACCTTAGACAAATCACTTAACATCTTTTCTTCAGTCTCCTTATCTGTAAAATGGATAATAATAGTGCCTTACCAGACATGGTTGTTGTAAGGATCCAATGAGATGATATTTATAAAATGCTTAGCACAGTGCCTAACACATAGTAGGAGCTACGTAAATGTTAGTTATTATTATTATTATTTTCTTTTATCCATTTTTCACTATCAATAACTTATTTTCATTGGCCAGAGCTGAGCTGTTTTGGCTGTACGTCATGTTTTTTTCTCATCTTTATTCTCATTTTTAGCTTTCTACTAATTTTGATATTTGCTATAGAAGGTCAGTGGTCCAACTACACATAGACAGTAGATTCAAGAATGAGTCCCATAGAAGTAATGAGTTGTTTGCTGTCTGTTAAAACACAAGCAATTTCCTTTTTTGTGTGTGTAGTGTTATCTGATGCTCACCAGATCCATCAGCTACTTAGCCTTTTTCTTTTTTAAAGGATATTATATATAATAAATGTAGCTTCTGTTTTGTCTTCAAGTCTTGAGCCTCTCTTTTATTATTCCTTCCTATTTTTCCCAATGTATTTCTCATCGTCCTCACCTATTCAGATCTTTGCATGGAAGTCTATGAATATCAAAGTATGTGTTGATTTAATTTGGAGAGTCTTCTCAAATTCTTTCTCTGCCTCTTCAATCTCTGCACTTAGTACACATGCTTAAAAAAGAAACTTTGGGAAAATATTTGCATGAAATATCATCTGTAAAAGTTGAACATCCAAGATACATAGGGAATTAACACAAATATATAATGATTCCTCAAAAGATAAGAGAGGCAATATTTTATAGTGGATAAAAACTGGCCTCAGATTCAGGAACACCTAGGTATCTCTGACAATTACTTGCTGTGTTGTTATCTGGTTGTTAGCCCTATCTGACTCTTCATAACACCATTTGGGGTTTTCTTGGCAAAGATACTGGTATATGGGGGGCTCAGGGAAGACTAACAACTCTGGTGTGAGGGTTTGCTGAGACTTTTCAGGGCTATTCATCCACCTTTGCTCTTACCAAACGCTCACCTGTGGCTCTAAGAAGCTATGGTATGAGCAGCGGCCACACCCTGGTAAGTCATCTTGGCAGATGGCTAAACCATGTTGAGGGCAACTAACAGGCCTCAAACCTTTTGATGAGTTAGGGGAATGTCTACCTCAAAGCAAATGAAAATTTCCTCCAGCAGAATGGGCAGATGAGAACAATTTGTTCCACTGACCATGAAGGCAGTTGAAGCAGGTGCTCTGTAGCGTTTAGAGCTTCGTCAGGCATTGAAGATGCCACGGTCATCCATTGTATCTTGGGCCTTCACCAGTCATCCTGACTTTTGTCTTCCCATGTGACTTTGATGATTTAGAAATAGAGAGTGAGGCTGATGACTTTGTATAACTCTGCCTCACTTAAATCTAGTTCATGCACAAGTCATCACCCTGTGTTGTCATTGGTCCTCTTTGAAAACAAAAGAGAAACAATAATAACAACTTTCTGTGAGACCCTGGGCAGGTTATTTTACTTCTCCATGTCATAGGTAACTCTTTTAGACTAAAAGGTGTCATGGTGCATTGGTAGTAGACGTTCCTCACCAATGCAAATGAAAGCCCCATTCCAGTCTTGATAACCCCAATAAATAAGTCACCAAATGCTACGGACAGATTGTTTCCAAAAGAATTGCAAACTCTAAGTGAGCACATGAAAACATGTTCCAAATGACTTCAAATATAAGAGAAATACAAGTCCAAACAAACCTGATGTTTCATCTCAGTCTGTAAGTTGATAAGTATAACAAAACCTGGGAACAGTCAATGTTGGAGGGGCTGTGGGAAGGTAGGCACAGCAATAGACTGTGAGTGGGTCTAACTGTTCTCAGTGTCAGTTTGTAATTATGCAGGAGAAAATTATTTAATTATCTATATTCTTTGACCAAACAATACCACCACTAGGCATATACTCCAAAAGATGCTAAAGACAGAAATAAAAACCCAATATGCACCAAAGGATTGATAAAAGTACTATTTGTGGCAACAAATGGCTGGAAATAAAGTACATGCCCATCAATGAAGGAACGTCTTTTAAAAATTGGAATATATGAACATAATGTGAACATACTCTATAGTAAGACATTAAATGTGGAATTCAGAGAAATATGGCGAAATGTATTGGAACTGATAATGATAACTAGCATGTATATAGTGCTTTAAGGTTTGAAAGTGCTTTATAAACATTAACTCATTTTATCCTTATGCCAATCATTGGAAGTAGGTACTATTGTTATCCCCGTTTTATAGATGAGGACACTGAGGCAAGTAAAAGTTAAATGACTTGCCCAAGGTCACCAGCTAGTAAGTGTCTGAGCTCAGACAAGTCTTACTGACTCCAGGTCGAGCACTCTTATCACCTGGGCCGCTCAACTGCCTCTCTATCAACTACCACTGATATATAATGAAATAAACAGAAACAAGAGGACAATATATCTAGCGACTGTAATAATGTAAATTAAAAGATACCACAAAGAAGTTGGATTATGAATAATTGAAAAACCATTGAAGGTCTCAGATAACAGATAATGAAAGGAGGTATATCTCCCTTCTCAGAGCAGAGAGGCAGTGGCACTACTGGAACGAATGTCGTATATGCTGTCAGATACAGAAATGATCTGATTTGGTCATTAAGAAGGCAGTAACAAGCATGGCTATACCGTAAACCAGGTGTATGCATCTTAGCCTTGAGGCTGAAGAGGAACGGGATTGGGTATTTTACTTAATTACTTTTCTTTATTACTAGGGAGGGTTTATTCTGGAAGAGAGAAAGAATTTTTTTTATTCTAGAAATGAATGTGATTTAAAGACAAAATTAATCAATAAAACACATGAAAAATTAAATCCTTAATCTTTTCCTCAAAATTAGGGCAATTCTTAAAGCAGATGATTCTTCACTGATAGAGCAGGTGATGTATTTAATAACATTGTTTTATTTATTCACCCGTTAAAACTGCAAAGTTGCTAGCTTCTGATTTCTTATGTTGAGGATGTCATAGATGGAAGTAGTCCATTTGGTGTGGCTTGCTGGATTTGGAACCAAGAAAAGTTGGGTTCAAACCCTGCCTCAAACATTTACTAGCCATGAGGCCATGGCAAGTCACTTAATTTCTTTCAGACTTGGTTTCCTTACCTGTAAAACTAGTGATAATGATAATATCTATACTTCAAATTTGTTGTGAGGTATATAAATGAGATAATTTATATAAGTTATTTTGCAAACCTCAAATTGCTATTCGTCACCTTCTCTTCCTCTCTGTAAGACCTTCTTTCTAAGACATTTTTTTCACCCCTCTATTGCCTAACTCCAGCTATGCAGGTACTAAGTTTAATAGAGCTCATCCCAGCTGATGGCTTTAATGCCTTTCCAGGAAAAAAAATATTTTTTTACATCACTTGTGTTAAACTCTGTCTTGTGCTGGAACACTTGCTCTCCCATCATATTGTCAGAAAGAAGCTAAAGAGAGGTGGATAGTTGAAGTTTGCACAAGTTTTTTCATTTCTTGTTAAGAGCCTGATGGCTTACAAACTCTACCCTCCCTTAATGGGCCTCTTGGGATACAATCCTGTTTTTCTTAGAGATCTCAAGATCATGCATTATGCTGGCATATTTCCAGTTCCTTTTCAACATCGAGGATAAGATGTGCACATCTGGTTTATAGTGTAGCCATCCTTATTAATGCCTAATTTCTTCTCCAAAATAACACCACCTGCCATCGCTCAAACTTGAGTTTCCTAAGAGCCTACATCAATGTTTCCTGGAATACTTCATAAAACAAACTCCCACTGATGACAGTCTTTCACCTCCCCTTTCCTGAGAAGCAATCATGAAAACAGAGAATTCCAGCATTTCCACAGAGACTTAGGAATTCTGCATATCTTTTGGCTTTCATTTGGACCAGGATTCTCATCTTAAGAAAATGAATAAGAAAATCTTTCTTTACTCCTAAAGTTTTTGTTATCTTATAAAATAGGTATGTGCTGATTTATAAACCCAAATAATGAATGTTGAATAGTTATAGTTATGCCAGATGTGGAAATGGGCTTCCCACATCCCCATAGACTGAGATGAGATTTTCATGTTTTGTTACCTCCTTACTATACACCAGATAGTCACAACCATGCCTGAAAGAGGACACATGCCTTATGGTATCGTGTTTCCTTGTTACACATCCGGTGATTGTCCAATAAGAACAATGCAATAAATGGTGGTTTGTCCCCAGAGCAGCCCACAAAAATCTATTTAGACCAGAATGTAGTGGAAAGTACTATTAGTAGCATATTGTAAGCTACTTGAGGGCAAGGACTGCCTCATACAGCTTTGAATCTCCAGAGCAGAGTGTGAGCTTCCAATACAGTGCTACCCACCTGACACAATATATCCAAGAGCACATCTCTACCAAGTTGTTTTTCTTCCTTCTCGCCAGTAAAAATAGAATTTCAAACATTCAGCCCTCCAGTAGGTTCTTTGATCTCAGTCTCATTTTGTCCATCCAGAAAACTGACATTATCATATTTGCTCACTCAATTCCCTCCTTCTCTGTGATATTTTCACTAAAATTCAAGGTGAGAAGTGAACCATTCCGGAACATTAAATTACTAAAGTTAAATTACAAAACATTCCTTATGGAAACAAAGGAAGACAAATAATTGGTGAGATATTCATTTTTCATGGTTGAGCTATGATAAAAATTATGATACAACCTAAATTAATTTATATACTTAATGTTATAAAAATCAAACTAAGTAGGGGGAAGGGAATAAGTATTTGCTAAGCACCTACTATGTGTCAAACACTGTGCTAAGTACTTTACAAATATTACCCTGTCCAATCCTTACAACAACTCTGGAAAATAGGTACTATTATTATCCTCAGTTTACAGTTGAGGAAACTGAGGCAGACAGAGGTTAAGTGACTTGCTCAGTCACTCAGCTAGTAGGTGTTTGGGAATGGATTTGAACACAGGTCTTCCCGATTCCAGGCTCTATTCACTGTGCCACCTAATTGGACTCTACATAATTTGACAGAATGATAACAATCTTGTCAAGGGAAATTTTATATATATATATATATATATATACATACATATATATATACATATATATATATAAATGAGGAAAACCTATCATAACTGGATTTCAAACTACATAATAAATTAATAATCATGAAAATTACACGGTGCTGGTTAAAAACAAAAACAACTCAAAAAATCAGAACAGTGAAATAGACTAGAAAATCTAAAATCAAGACTACAAAGCTATAGAATATAGTAGTAACCCAACTTCTAGTAAGTCTAAGTACTAAAACCATTGGAGAAAGAACTCCTTAAGAACTAGGGGGAAACTGGAAAGTGATTGGGAAAATTAAATTTAGAGGAGATCAAAATTTTGGAGTAAAACGAGATCTAAATAGAAATGACCTCAATGTAAAAAAGCTATTATCACTAAAAATCAGAGAATCAGAGAAGAACGAAAGAGGTACCTTTCAGATCTATGGCCTGGGACAAAATTCACAAGAGAAAATAAACAAGTTTGACATAGGGAACTGAAAAGTTAGTCATCAACAAAATCAGTATAACTAGAATAAGAAAAATTGTCAGTTCAGGAAAAATTATTCACTTCAAATATATATGATGTGCAAGATATATTAGGAATTGATAGGAAAAAATCAAGAGCTATTCCCCAAAAGGTCAAAAGATATAAACAAATTTTTTTTCAGGAGAAAAAAAGTACATCACCAGCATCTTTATTTTTTTAAAAAAGTTCCACATCACTAATAAAAGCAATTAAAATTAAAACAACTCTGAGGTTTCACCTTATGCCCTCCAAATTGGCAAAGATTATAAAACATTGACAAAATCAATAATTAGTGCTAGAGAGGTTGTGCAAGGACAAACTGACTAAAAGGCTATCGATGGAGCTTTGAATTGGTCCAACCATTTTGGAAAACAATTTGAAGTTATGTGAGAAAAGCAATTAAACTAGTCATACCCTTTGACCCAGTGGTAGCAACACTAGGCAGTTGTCCCAAGAAGATCAAAGACTAAGAGGGAAAGTTTCCACATATACAAAAATATTTATAGCAGTATTTTTTGTAGTAGCAAGAAACTGGAGCTAAAGTAAGTACTCAATGCTTTAGGTGATGGATAAAAAAATTGGGGTATATGAATATAATGTAGCATAATTGCCTTGTACTAAATGATAAATATGAAGATTTCAGGGAAACTTGGGAAGATTTGAACCGAGGTGAAATAAAATAAACAACTTATTAGCAAAAGTAGAACAATATCCACAAAGACAATAATTGGGTAGAGAAAAATGACACTAAAGTACATATTATCAAATGAGACATTTGTAAAATGCTGAGCACAAATAGATACTTAATAAACGTTTATTTGCTCCCTTCCCCCTTCTTCCTAAATTAACTCAGATCAATGCAATCACCAATCTTGACCCCAGAGAACTGAGGAGGAAATGTGCCGTTCTTGTCTTGGAAGAGAACTACTGAACCAGGTGCGAAATAAGGTATCTGACATATCAGTGTTGGTTGGGTTTAACTTCTTTGTTACAAGGAAAGATTCTATGAGGGAGGAAGTGATACTGAGAAAGGACGGCAGTTTTGCTTTGTTAAAGTATTAAAGGAAGGTAGGTAGGTGGTGCAGTAGATCTAGCATGGGCCCTGGAGTCAGGAGGACCTGAGTTCAAATCCAGCGTCAGACACCTGATACTTACAGCTGTATGACAGTAGGCAAGTCACTTAACCCGGTTGCCTTGGGAAAAAAAAAAGCACTAAAGAGGGAAAAAAATGATTGAGTGCTAACAAGTTTTCCTATTCCCCAAGTCTCCTTTGCCCCATTTGTTCATACCTTGAAAATGACAAGGTGCATTCAATTTAGAAAAGCCTCTCTTTTCCAATGTATTTGCTATTCCAAGGTAGACAAAGAAAAAGTGGTGAGGGGGAAATTATGTAAGATAAGCATTTTAGAAAAAGTATTCTCAAAATGAGAGTGAAATATGTAAGGGAGGAAAACATGACAATTCTATCGTATATTAAGTGGGATTTAATTGTAAAGAAAGCCACTGCAGGAATGTAAAGCCTGATTGGATGTCAGGCCTGGCTTTATTTTAGGATATTTTAGGGTAAGTGGGTACAGTTGCTTTGGGTCACATACCAATGGGGGAGGGGCATCGTGGGAGCTCTTGGTAAGAAGCACTGTGGTACAGGAGTCCTTTGGGGGTTACGGGAGGGGGGGGAGGGGAAGGAAGAGGAGAGGACTTGAAAAGGCAACTTTGCTCATTAGAACAATCTTCTGTTTAAATTCTGGCTGCTTTGGGCCATAGTCAGGAGGGGTCAGATGTGAGTAAGCACCATAACAGTCTGCTATTTAATTTGCTGGTCCTTTTCCTCCCCAAACCATCGGTAGGCCACTAGCCTTAGCCCTTAGAAAAATATTTCAAGGCTGTTTTTAATGGTCTCCTGCATTGCTATTACAACTGTGATGGATGATTGTATTGCTTTGTGTTTTGTACAGAGGTCCTAGCCTATGAGAGACAACCTGATTGTTAGCGCTGGCCTTTGCTGCTTCCTTGTGGAACATGCTGTGTCCTCGTTCAGGATTAGCTACTAGTTTTAGAAGTGAAAAATAGTATACCTTATAATGTATCACCAATATCAGAGTCACTGTAATCATAACACTCTCTTTTTCCCTTCCACAATTTTTTGAAAAAGTCAAATAACATTTTTCTTTAAAAAAAAAGTTTATTGACACCTTTTGTTTTGACCTCACAGTCATATCTAGAGAAAAAATGCTAAATCCCCAGTGAACCCTCCTTGCAAGTAAAAATATCTCATACTTTTATTGAATCTGTTAATGTACATAACATTTTGCTGTAGTAATCCCCCACCTCTCTGCTGTGAGAATGGAGCTATATTTCATTATCTATCCTCTCAGGTCAAATAATGTTAAAACAAACAAACAAAAAGATTATAAATTGAAAAATCAAGGGGCAGCTAGGTGGTGCAGTGAATAGAGCGCCTGCCCTGGAGTCAGGAGGACCTGAGTTCAAATCCACCTTGGATACTTAACACTTACTAGCCATGTGACCTTGAGCAAGTCACTTAACCTCAATTGCCCTGCCTTCCCCCCTCCAAAAAGGCAAAAGAAAAAAAAAAGAAAAATCAACTCTCTTATTGAAACTTATATAAGGTCTTTTACATGCTATTAGATCACAAGGTCCTTGAGAATAGGGACTATCTTTTGCCTCTCTTCGCATTCCCAGTGCTTAGTACAGTGCCTTGTACATAGTAGGCACTTAACAAATGTTCATGATTATTTGTTGCATTCTACATATTCAAGCCAATATCAGTTCCTTGGAGGGTATTATATGGATATTACAGTCAGCTAGAAAAATGCCATTCCTCTTAATGGGATTCTGAGATGAATCAAATCTGAGCATCAAACAGCATCCAAGTGAGGACAGAGCATTAATGGGCTCTCAAAGCTCTAACCTGGTCAGAGCAAGGGTGGCATATAGTTCCACCTGGTATGACTCTTTCTAACAAAGTGAAGCAGCCCTCAGCATATCTCTGTGAAGCACTTACTCTGTGATACCTAGACTACATTAATTGAAGAAGGAGGACAGAGTGACTCTGCTCTGGTTGACTCCACCACTCACTGCAGGATTACCAGTGGGAAGGGTCAGCAGCAAACACCTCCTGGCTCAAATGAATGTGAGTTTCAAGTGCCTGGTATGCCAGGGCTTACAATTCTGGGCAGTCAGCAAGTATTTACTGAGAGCTGATGCTGAAATTTCTGCACAGAACAAATACAACTGCCCTCACTCTGAACCAAGTCCCTGTTTCTTGGGTAAGAGATAGAGCACTAGCCATGACCTGAATTTAGTGGAATTTCCATGTAAATAGTGTCCCTCCCTGGGTGGAGGTCAGAGGTGAGTTGGAAAGCATGTTTGCTGTTTATTATTTTTTTCTTTTTTAGATTTTAAAGGAATAAAGAACCAGAAAATTAGTCAAACTCCCAAATAATAGGCTCTAGAATCAGAAGATCTTGGTTCAAAAAGTTGGCTCTGCTATTTACTACTTCTGTGATCTCATGTGAATCTCTTTGGTATTTCTGGCCTCAGTTTCTCCATCTGTAAAACAAGGAATTTGTAGTGGTTAGAGATTTGTAAGGTGTTACTGCTCACTCTGAAAAATTTAACAATCAGCTCTTTCAAGCTAGTTTAGAGCTGGCTCTAGCCCACCCCCAGACATAACCTACTTAAATCAAAGCTCTTTGGGAAGAGCCTATCAATTAATCAATCAAAAGCATTTATTAAGTACCTGTTATGTGTTAGGCACTGTGTTAAAAACTAGAGTCTTTAATAATTTTCAGAGTGTAAAGAGGTCCTGAGACCAAAAAGTTTGGGGTACACTTGACCAGATGATCTCTAGGTTTCCTAGTTATCTAAGTTCCCCTCAAGTCTTCATCTGTGATCTTGGTCTGATGATCTACACCTATGTGGGCATTATCTTGGGCTCATTTGACCTCTTCCATTTACCTCCATCATGAGACCTCAGTTTCCCCATTTGTGAAACATACAGTGTCAGTTCAATCCAACAAGTATTTTCTTAAGTGCCAAGTTTGTGCTAGGCACCATCCTAAATGCTGGAGATACAAAGATAAAAATGAGAGTTCCTGCCTTCAGGGAGCTTACGATCTCTAGTAAAGAGCTAGAGTGGAATGATCACTAGCAGATCTTCCATTTCTAAATCTAATGGTCCTAAATTCTTACATTGCAATGCTTTACTAACCTCTTCAAAAATTTCCCCCAGATGATTGGTAAGAGTTCATGAAAATCTTCCTCAAAGTCTCTTCAGTGTTTCCTAAGCGGTGGGAGGGGAGGAAGTATGCTCTTTAGACCCTCTCTTTAGCAAAAGGGAGACAGTGGCACGTGGAATTACAAGAGCTCTCACACTTTCCAGACAATCAAGCTACAAAATAATTCTTCAGAAACAGCCATATGGCTGGCTGAATCAAATGCACCAAGTGATGAAACCCAGAGTGACACATTGGAAATATGCGGCTCACTGAGTCATTGGTGAACCAGTTTCCAGGGCCTGAGTCAGGAGATTACAGGACTTTCACTGCTGTCTGAATCTGAATCCCAATGGGTGTGTGATGCTTTTATCCAGCTGCTCTCAGGCAATGTAATTCCTCTGTTAAAATGCCTAACGCTCCTAAATTAGACTTTGGGGGCTTAAGTTCAGGGTTGGGTGACCACCACAAAGAGGGTTGGGAAATTTTCTCTATGCCAATCCTCAGAAGCAGGAAATAATCCCCTGTTCCTCTTACAAGTTCACTTCTGAGATCATGGAGAAATAAAAGAAAATTCATGCCATTCTCCACCCCAATCCTCTCCTCCTCAGTAGACCCTCTTTCTTCCTTTCTCCAATACATGCCTCTTCTTTGTTCAAGACTAGACCCCAGGCCCACCCTCTTCAGCCCTGGATCACCACATCCTACCCTAGTGACGCCTTCTAGCCGTAAATCTCGGCACCCACGTGTACAATCTGTACTGAATTACCTGGCACCTGTTCATTTGTTCCTGAGGAATTGTTCTTAAGCTATTTCATGCGTGCACGTCTTTTCTCCCCAGGGGAGAAGGTGTTGTCATAGAAGGTGTTGTCTCCTGCTCTTTTTTTTAATCCCCTAAAATGCCCAGTCTTATGCTAGGAACATAGTATGTGTTTAAACATTGGTTCAATGAATGAATGAAATTGTATTCATGTATATGTGTTTATTCACTAAATACTCAAATAAACATGTATACATACATATACACATACACACACATGCCATCTTCCCCAAAGTGTGGCAACTCCTTGAAGGCAGGAATTGTTTCTTTTTTTTTTTTGTCTTTGTATCCCTAGAAACTAGTATATAGTAGGCACTAAATAAATGTTTGTTGATTGACTGAATAACAAATGAATAAATAAATAAAGGGGAAAAAACCTTAGGAATATACTGGGTGATTGAGGCCATTTGGGACTTGATCATCAATTCAAGTTTTCCTCTTAAATAGTCTAACTCTGCATCTATGGTCTATAGAAGCCAAGCAGCATAGTGGACCTGGAATCAGAAAGACTTGAGTTCCAATTCTGCCTCAGACACTTATTAGCTGTGTGAACTTGGACAAGTCACTTAACCTCTGCTTCAGTTTCTTCATCTAGAAAATGGAGCACCTTCCTCCCAGGTTCATTGTAAGGATAAATGAGATAATATTTGTAAAATGCTCTGAAAATCTTAAATATATATACATATATATGTATGTATATGTATATATATATATATATGTATACACACACATATATCCTTTAAAAAAATATTCCTTTTCTTCTACTGGTACTTAGCTAATTATAACACCATGTGTTCATGGGTGTTTTTTTTTTTACTTTATTTTATTCTGAACTTTAGAAATAAAAGAAGCATTTCTATAACATAGTAGAATAGAAAAAAAAGATTTCACATGAAATTGCAAATCTATTATGTACAACTTGCTATTCCTTTAAAATATATAACTTTCTTTTTTTCCCTCATAGGTATTTTTAAAAACTTGCTCTCTTATTGATACTGTATAGCTGTCACTGTGAGAATGCAGACTTGTGATTTCATATGTACAAAGAAAGATTAGAACAGACAGAAGAAGATAACTTCCACTATGGAGAATCCTACCACCAACATAAATTGACAACTCATCTGTAACTTTTGGTCTTAGCAAGTGGCTTAGAACACCAAGGAGTTACATGGCTTGACTGGGATCACGCATCTAGTGTTTGTCAGAGGCAGGACTTGAACTCAGATTTTTCTGTCTTCATGGTCATGCCTCTATCTACCAGCCATTCTGAGACACAGTTGTTACTAAATTAGCTTCTGTGGCTAATGGTCTTTGCTGGCTCGCCCATATTGCTGAGGTCAGAGTTCAGATATTTTACATCAGTCTCACAAATGACTATAGAATTGGCGCTTAGAAGTGGCAGGGATGTGAGAGACTGTGGAGGAAACAATGCAAATCTGGCATGGGCCATATATCAATAATATATTCTTCTTCATTTACTAGGGATTTGATTAGAGATGGGGCCTTGCCATGGACTTGTCCAGTGACCTTGTGCAAGGCCACTTCTCTGGGCCTCTGTGGATAAGATGAGGCAATCTGATATAGCAGAGAGTACTGAGCATGGCATTAGAAACACCTGAGCATAAAAGCCACTTGTGAAATTTCCTGGCTGCATGACCCTGGGAAAGTCACTTCATCACTTGTAGTCAGACAACTCTCCAAGAATTATCTACGACTTTCCTAAAATGAGAGGATTGGACTACATAATTAGTAAAGTTCCTTCCAGCTCTAAATCCTAAATCTAACTCCAATAGCACATTACAGAATAGCAAATTAATGTGATTATAATCAAGTCCCATTTATTCCAAACATTGAAACAAAGGCACAGGATATTTGCTCTTCCATCTATGATTTGTTAAACTCTTTAAGCAAATGCTGTTTCACCTAAAAAGCAAACACTGTGTTGGGTGTTTGGCAGTTGAAAACTCAGTCAATCAATAAGCATTTATTAAGCAACAACTGTATATCAGATACTATGCTAATCGCTGGGGATACAAAAAAAAAAGCAAAGATAGTCCAAGCTTTCAAGTAGCTCCTGGTTCAATGGAACTACCAGCATTTCTTCCTTGGGCAAAAGGTCCAAACATTTCCAAAGCAGCAATATGAGAAAGCCTGAGGATTTTTGAGCTAAGAGAAACTTTAGAAAGTACCTTCCTGTGTCTAGTACAACTGCCACCATGCCCAAGGTCATAAATTTAATTAGTAACTGAGCTGGGACTAGAACCCAGACCTCCAGACTTGAAAACACAGAGTGTATTTTTTTTTAAATCCATGTTAAATGAGGACAAGCCAATTTTCCTAGCAGTTTCCAAGCCTTACTAATTGAAATAACTATTTCTATATTTGAGACAGGTAAAATCTGTGACGTAAGGTGCAGTTTCTGTCTCTACGGGAAAAGTGAGGTTAAGAGCTGATGTAGACGGTCTGATCGCTGAAGGGAGGTAGAGTAGGAATTCCAGCCCCTGAGGCCTTTTGCCCTCAACGGCAGGGTTCTGAGGCCCGACTTAACCAGATTTTCTATAATTGCATTAACATGCTTTGGCTGTGTATATACAGTCACCATCTAGTGTTTCAAATTCCCATCATTTATAAGATAAACGATTATAACCTTGCATAGCTTTCACACGTCATTCACTTTGTAGAATGCACATTAGCCTTGTGTCACTTAAATACATACACACATGCATAAACACACACACACACACACACACACACACACACACACACACACAGAAAGAAACCCAATATAGCATCTGGCGGCAAGAAAAATAAAAAGATTGTTCTGCTAATGGAATTGGAACCATGGAAATAATTCAGTAAAATGTTGGATAAATATTGAACATTTTCCTTGTCCCCTCCTCACTTGCCCAGAGCAGTCTGAAATTCATTGTACATAGAGTAAGAAAGATATAAACAAATTTCCCTGCTTCCATTTTCTCCATTGCTTCAATCCATCTCCCCTGTGGATACCAGATTAACCTTCCTCATACATAGATCTGGTCATGTTACTCTACTCAAAAAATAACCTTCAATGGCTCTCAGTTGCTTTGCCAAGCATTCAAACCCCGCCATCATTGGGTGCCACCCTAAATTTTCAACCTCTCATTTTGCTTGCTGTACACACTAAACTCCAGGCAAACTAAACTACAAAATGCCCTATACTTTGTAGACTCCTTGACTTTGTTCACAATGTCCTCTTATATTCCTTAAAGTTACTACTCTCACATGTAATTTTGAGCAATTCACTTTACCTCCATGGGCCTCAGTTTCCCCATATGTAATATTAAAGGGTTGTATTCAATGATCCTTGAGGTCCCTTCCAACTCTAGGTCTATGAACTTGTAGAACTGGTTTGAATTATTCAATATTTCATTGATCCATGATCTCATCAATGTTGTCACTCTGTTCAATAGTATGAAACACAACCTATCTATAGCTTCTCATCTTCTTATCTATCTTCTCCCATGAATCTTCCCCAGAGATTTCACCCAAGAGTTTTCTTTGTTCATTTGCACTATCTGTCTAAGATGTATGCATTGATGAAACATTTTTATAGGTTGTTTTCTATTGTCTGGAAGATAGATAATCTTTATCCACTTGGGTTTTCCTGTGTGGATAGTTAGGCCAAATGCATCTAAGTGTTTATATCTCATTAAGGGATCTCTGTGATGTTCTGGGGTTTGATATAATTGGCACAGTCATCATCCAGGAATATCTGAAGGATCTTGTCATCTTTTGGGAATCTCTCTTTTATTTGGACCCTGGAGTGACATATTGGGAAAGTGCTAGAGGTCTTGATGAACATATACCTCCCTATGCTTCACTTGATACTAACAAACAAAATTTGACTGAACAAAGTTATCTGCTCCTGTATCTTTGAAGGAACCTCTTATGATTTTCATAGGTACATGGGAAGCATCTTGGAGAAGAAAGTCATTCTTTTGTCAACACTTAGCATAGCATATAGAAAGTATTTAATAAGTGCCTGTTGACTTGACCTAGCAAAAAAAAAACCCAGAAAAGTATAATGAGATATTTTATTCTCATTTTGGATAATTATATGGCTGTATCGTTCCAAAGCCTGCCTATTTCCTTGTCTAATTTTCATCACAGATGCCCTCAGTGCATCTATGGATTATCTCATAACAATAGTGTAGAGATGGGAAAATAGTCATATGGGTGGGTAGTTTCTCATATTCTCTTGTTTATCTATTGTTGATAATAATAAAGTCTGTGATCCATCAGCCCTTTGGCATCCTTGCATCTTACAGATGCCTTGGTAACTTATATCTCATAGGCCTTAAGATTGTAATCTCCAGCATGGAACTTCTTTGTTTAAAGTGGGTCTAGTCTATTTGCCTTTTGTTTTTAGTGCCATTTCTTCTTCTTCATACAGAACATCAAGGCCTAGGATGTTAGAGTATAAATGCACTCCACTGTCACTGACAGTGAAAAGATTTTCTTATAAAAATCTTACAGAACTTCTCCATTTCCAATTTGTTTGTTGCTCTCCATCTGATTTCATCTTTAGATGCCCTCAGGATGACTTTGCTTAGATGAGTCTCTTGCCAAGCTTTCTATAAACTTGTTTTCCTCTACACTGCTTCTTCCTGTTTTATGAGAAGATAATGTTCAATACTCTGACTGTACACAGACAGCTGATTCAGAAATGGTTCCCTTATTGGGAACTAGTCATTTCCTCTCTATTAAGGTACAGGTCAGTTTTATTTTTGTGTGACGTTATTTAGTGCTCACTACATTCACAGCCCTCTCTCCCCCGCCCCAACTCTTGAAGAAATATCCCAAAAGAATATTGGCATTTAAACCCTGAGTTTTGGTTCAGGTTTTATTTTGGATTTTTGTTTTCTTTTCTTTCCCAGAAGTGCTATTCTGACACCTCACTAAGGTATGCAGGTGAGGTTTCACCATGCTGAAAAGCTTTTAGTTTAGTTCCACTGATAGACCATATCTACTGTCCAAGGGCTGGTTATTTCTTAGTGAATTCTTTAGCCATGAAAGAAATAAAAATTTCATATGGTCTTCAGTCCTGTGTGTGTTCCCTCCTACTCCTAAAGTGATAGCGGGAAAATGACAGAAAAGAGGGCATAGGATGTTTAGAAGCTCACTATTTTATACTGTCTAAAAATATTAAGTTAGTTATTGGGCTATAAATGTGAGGTCCTTGATAGTGACCTTTTTAAGCATCCAGTGATGAAGGTGATGCAACATATTAATAGAGGAATTTATGTAATCATATCAATGTTGTCATTCTTACTAGAAAATGAAACTGAAGGTATAAGAAATGGAAGTCACAGGTTCTCCTTTTAGTGGGAAGCAGAATTGTTTTTATTGTGCTTCCAAAGGCATCAGGAAACATCATTTCAGGAGATATTTGACTTCCTCTTATTGCAATACTTTTGAAAAGTATAGGATATGGCATTGCCTACATAGGTTATGTCCACATGGGTTTTTCTAAATGCAAATCAAG
Source organism: Pseudochirops corinnae (assembly GCA_028646515.1). Taxonomy (NCBI): domain Eukaryota; kingdom Metazoa; phylum Chordata; class Mammalia; order Diprotodontia; family Pseudocheiridae; genus Pseudochirops; species Pseudochirops corinnae. The sequence continues at coordinate 240,698,284 of CM053587.1, read as the reverse complement.
GGAAAGCTTTGATAGACATCTTGCCCATTTTGATTTAAAGAAGATTTTGCTTCTTTCTAGAGGGGAGAAGTTGACATGAGTCTGGAACTCTGCTCTAATCGGAGAGAAGGTACTAGACAATAATTGTATTTGTCTCCTCCCTGAAATATAGATAATCAAGGAGAAATGATTTTTTTCCTTAGGTTCAAACCAATTTCCTGGTTTCTATCCCTTAAGGAAGAAGGGGTGTCCCAAGCTTATGTCTAAAAATATTACCCCTTCTCACCAAATGCTAGTTACATAAAAGACCATCAAAACAGTGAATAACAAGAGAGCTTATCTATCTTGCAGATAGTAAGTTGAAATTAGAGAATTTATACAGATTAGAATATGCTAGAAAACACAAAGAGTGAATGAATTTTCTGACTGGAAATAAGATATCTATCTGCTCAGTAGATACCACATCAACCAAGAAAAAGTCTCTGATCTCACTGAAGAGAAATTTGTCCCAAGTTAAAAAAAAAAACAAAAACCCAAACCCCTGTAACAAATATGCATAGTAAAACAAATTCGTTTCCTACATTGGCCATGTCATATATACATATATGTGTGTGTGTGTATATATATATCTATATATATATAATATATATACACACACAGATATATGTATATATATATTTATGCATGTGTATATACATATATGCATATGTATATACACACACACACATATACACATGTTGTAATGGTAATGGTAATTTGAAGATCTTCCCTGGCCCTTAATAAGCCTAAGGGAATTTCAAGACCTCCCCTGATTTGAATATCATCCCTGCCCCCTAATAAACTGAATGTAATCATATGGAGCCTGTGGTGGGAGATGTTTGCTGAAGGCTGGAGCAGAGCCCACAGGAAGCTGAGAGTCAAAGCAGCTAAATGGTGGGAGAGAGAGAGGATGCTCAGGCAAGGAGACAGGTAGGCTTGTAAGTGTTGGTTTGTGGGAAGATTAAAGGATGGTATGGCTCTCTGTGGTGTTATGGTCTATTAACCTCTTTGCTGCTATGATGGATTTGGCTTTCTGGTTTTGGGATTAAATTTTCTGGTGTTTGAATAAATATTTTTGCTTCTGTCTTCCATATGGAGAGTCTATTATATTTTGCAGTTGAGCACTATGCCTGCATGTTAGTAGCTGTCGGCACTGTAAATATTGGGTGTATGTGTGTATGCATGTAGTATACATATATCTATGTGTACTTATATGTAAAACAATTTCCTGCATTGGCCATGTCCAATATAGATAGATATATACATATATTACACATGTAAGTATATATAATATATATATATAAAATGAGTGTACAATACTTATCTGTATTATACATATATTTACAATAACCTATATCTGTATTGTGATACATGCATATATGCATCCATATAATACATGCCCAATATAGGAAAGTTTTCTATGTATAGTGTATATATATATATATATATATATATATATATTTTTTTTTTTTTTAATAGATACATACATACATGTATATGTGTCTATTTGTATATCAATCTGCAACTTGAATCCTTTACCTCTCTGTCAATAGCATGTTCCTTCCATCATCATTCTTCTGGAATCATGATTGGTCATTGTGTTGATCAGTTCCTAATTTCCTAAGTCTTTCAAAGTTGTTTGTTTTTAGGGTGTTGTTATTATCATATAAACAGCTCTTCCGGGAACAAGTGAAATGATGACACTGTGTGACCTTTGGCCTCAGTTTCCCCCTCCTATGAATGAGAGGGATTAGAGTTTTTAAATGGCCTGTAAGCTCCTTTTAAGATCTAAATCTATGATTCTGTACCATTCCGCATGACAGCCTTCTACATATTTTTGCCAGCTGTCATAGTCTTCCTAAGTTTTTACTTTTTCAGATTAAATATTATGGTTCCTTTGGCTTTTTCCATATGGTATAGTTTCACAACCCTTCAACAGCCTGGTCACACTCATCTTTTATAAAACCCAGTTTGTCATTCTTCAAAGAACTAACCATAGTGCTCCAGAATGGGCCTGGTCAGAATTGTCTTTCTCCAGAGTAAACTGGTTTAGTGATGTATCGTCTGATAATTAATGGTTTTTTAGCCGTTTTGAGTATGCATAATTTATCTCCTCAAGAAGAATTGCTGCACTCCTAACTCTCTTCCTGGACTTTCTCTATTATGTTCCCGTGCTGGTTACCTTCATATGCCATCCATCACAGCTTTCCAGCTCCCATTTATGTGTTGTCTTTCCCTATTTGAATGTAAGCTCCTTGAAGGCAGAGGCTGTCTTTCTTTCTGCTTGTATTTGTATTCCCAGAATTTAGTACAGTGCCTAGCACATAGTAAGAATTTTAATAAATACTTCTTGGTTTGTTGACTTTTAAAGTAGCTTGTGGGATTTGTACAAGGTTTTTAAATGTATAGCTTTGATATTTGGATAGTTCTGTGATTTCACCGGTGTGAGTGATCACATTGATGGGGTTCAAGAGACAGGCTAAACTAGGTTGAGAGTAGATGGACAGACTTCAGACTTGTTGGTGAGTTAGGGGTTGTCTACCCAAGCATGTGAACATTTCCCCTGACACAATGGGTGGATGAGAAAAATGTGTTCCAATAGCCATGAAGGTGACTGAAGCAGGTGCTGTAGAGTGTTAGAGCCTGGTCAGACCTCAAAGATGCCAAAGTCATCCACTGAATCCTAGAGCACGTCCAGTCCTCTTGACTTTTGTCTTGCTATTGGACTTCGGTGACTCTGGAAGAGAGCATGAGGCTGACAACTGTGCAATTCTGCCTCACTTAAATCCAATTCACACACAAGAGAAAGGGTGCCATCTCTAGTTGTCTGGATCTATATCTTGCCACTGGACCCAGATGACTCTAGAGGAGAAAGTGAGGCTGGTGACCTTTCAAAGTCCTCTCTCCCTTAAATCCAACTCACAAGTCATGTCATCATCTTTCTAATGTCATAGTCCTCTTCAGGAACGAAGGACAAACAACAACAATGAAATAAGACATTAGTTGTGAGGTCATTGGTCCTTTTTGAAAATGAAGGAGGAATAACCATGACATGTGATCCTATGACCTCAGTTTCTCCATCCCTTGTAAATCTCATCTACATCTTTCCATAAAAGTTCCACAGAGGAGTCCACCCAAGAGATAGAATAGTGGAGAGAAAGACCAATGGGTGGATAGATTAGATAGTTAGACAGACAGATAGACAGAGTATTTTAAAAGAGATTATATTTATGTCCCAGATTATATATAAATATATAATATTTATATTATATTATACTGTGCTATGCCTCTAACAGGTTAGGGGCCTTTATCTTGTAACATACCATCCATTTTTTGTCTCTCATTCTTACTATACAACAGGCATATCTCCCATGTTCTCCATGTCATCTTTTATGCCACTTCTTATGAGTAAATCATTGTCAGCAGCATAAGGTGGCCTATTCATGCTCATCATTCATCTCTCAGCATTTTAGATCTGAAAATGAGATTCTTCTGATAGTGTGGAAATTTAGCTATATCTCATCACTGAGGAAATATTTGTGTAATTGTTCTCTTCCAAATTATGAAGGTTGATATTTTTCTATGCTATTACATTCCTTGTCTCTCTTATCTCCCACAGAAGTATCATTGTATGTATCATTGTAATTAATAGTGCAGGAGGTGAAGGAGGAGGTGGGATAGACAGGTCATATTTGATTTGGAATCCAAGAAATAGTAAATCAAAGAACATTTGACCATGAGTATCACTGGAATAAATGAAATCCAAGGAATTGCTTCACCAAAGCTTAGGTCTTTTGTGGCCCTATTGGCAAGAATTTCTTGACTTCTCATCCTATGTAGCAGCATACTAATAGTGATAATTACAGGGAAGGTCCCTTTCTAAATTCGGTTTTGCTTTTATGGACAAAGATACCATCACTAATTCACTGATAAGCATTTATTTTCAAATATAAAAAGAAAATGCCAATAAAATGCTAATAACATAAACTTACTTGCAAACTACAAATGCTATAATGTGATCATACATTCAATTTTTACCTAATCCTTAATTGCCAAATACCTTTACAAGATCACAGTTTTAGAGGTGGAAGGGTCCTTTGAAGCAAAAAACCCAACTCCTTCACTTTACATTTAAATAAACTGAGGCCCAGGGCACTTAAATAATTTATCCAAGGCAACTCATGTAGTAAGTTGCAGAGTCAGGGCCTCTGATTCCAAATCCATTACTCTTTCCACTATACAAAGTGGACCTGGACCTTGTAGGATCTCTAGCATGTGACCAAATTCAAAGAAATGCTTTTATTTTGGATAAGTTATATTTGCTATTCATTCTTTGCTTATCTTCATTTTATGGGCATGATTGGACTTAACCCAGGTAAAGGTCGATCAGCTCATCTTTGTGGTGCATGTTCCTAGTCTATTTGTGTCGTGTCAAATGCCACATATTGACAAATTGCCAATAGCAGAGAATGATTTTGCTTTTGTTCCATTATCTGGCAGCCTATATCCATCACTTGCCCTTGCCTTCCATTTACTCTAGCCTGAATTTGGATGTGTAGCTAATTATCTCTTGAGAATTTTGGATGTCATGGTAATCTTTTGCCTTTTTGCCTTCCTCTTCTAATTTGCAAGTTGGAGTGAGAATTACAAACTTTGTTCTGGATATTTCTATTCATAATGGTATTGTGGAACCAGAAACTGAAAGCAAAAGAGGTAATTATCACCATCCTAGTGTGTAGGTGTTATTTGATCTGTAGAACAGACATAAATAAATTGGAAAATAAATTGAAAATCAATTCCTTTACTTGTTTTATCTGGAACAAGAGATGTTTCAGAAGCATTAAATCAATAGGCTCTTCAGAAAAATTAACATCATCATCCTAGTTTATCAGTTAGGTATGCGTGAAAAAAAAGAAAGGATGTACGATTTATATAAATGCTTATTCCTTTCCTCTTCCACCATTGTAAACTGCTACTCTTTCATAACATTGTAGATAAGTTTTATGGAGTTGTCTATGGTGCTTGAAAGTTAAATAACTTTCACAGAGCCACAACTATTAAGTGTTAGGGATGGATTTTCATCCTAGTTCTTTCTTGACGCCAAGCCTGTCAATTGATCCACCATATTAAGTTTCCTATTATTAATACGTTTATTAAACAATGCCCTGTGGGAAATGATTATTTCTCTCTTACATTAATAACCAATTGTTATTGGGTTGATCCAGTATTTTTTCCCTTCCTATTTCCTCATTCTCTACTAGGTCAAATTAACTCCTGAAGAATAGGGCTGGTAATGAGATTGGATTCTTGTTCAGACCCCACCTAAGGAAAGGCCCACAGACCTGGATGGGTAATGGATCTTTTGTTTAGATTGCCCAGGTCTGGGAGGAAGAATGATATAATCAAAGTCACATTCCCCCATCCCCTCATTAGAAAAGGAAAGCTTCTCATTATAATATTCATTCTTCTCATTGATTGTTAACCAGAATTGATTGCCATCTGTCAGGAACACCCACTCTTCCAAGGGCATATAAGCATCAATAGGCCACCATGATGCATCTTTGTTTCACAAGAGACCACCAAATGACCATCCTTTTGTTAATTATTCACTAGCCATAATTAATAAAATGATTAATTACCCAGAATTTATGTCTCTTGAACTTTTTCTACGTCACAGTCCTGTGCTGGATCTAGATAAGATGGAATACCTAAACTCAGAGTGTCCAGTGCAGTAGAAGGGATAGGACACATTGACATGCGAAATTATTTAGCCTTATCATCTTGGTTCATCAGTGATATCTAAGATGCTGAATGGTTTGCATTTATTTAAGCAGAGTAACTCTCTTATCATTGAATAGATGATCAATGGAGGCAATATGATATACTGGAAAGAAGACTTGATTTGGAATCAAAGGACTCAGTTTCAAATACTGGCTCTGATCCTTATAGCACAGATCTAACCATGTCTCCCTCTCCCTCATCAATAAACTCCAGTGGCTCCCTATTACATGAAGATAAAATATAAACTCTTTTCTTTAAATTCTTCACAATTTGACCCTCCCTACCTTTCTAATTTTCTTGCACATTGCCTACCACCATATATTTTATGGTCAGTTTTATATTGACTTCCTTGCTGTTCCTTACTCATTATATTTGATCTCCCATCTCCATGCTTTTGCATTGGCTATGTCTTATGCTGAAAATACTCTTTCTTCTAAAATTCCCCCTCACACTGCCATCTGACACAGTAAAAGATAAGTTTCAGATTAAAAAATGTTTGTTTTAAGAATTTTATTTGTTATACAGTACTTATGGTATAGTAGATTTCATGTATTATGAAAAGTATTATCCGAAATCAATGTGTTTTTTATTGCAATGTTAATACAATAGCTCACAGAATTTTAGGGAATTACTAGAAAGAAAAAATATTTTGCACATTACCAACGTTATTTTGTGTACTATACTTTATGGGTTATTTCATGGTTAGGAAAAATACAAATTATGAAAATGAATGTTTTATAATAAAGAATTGTGTGCAGAAAAGTGTGTTTTCAGCAATCTGTAGTTAAAGACTACAATTTTTGGTGGTAGTGGGAACCTAATCCCCTCTATCAACATTCATTTGTTTTACTTTTGCACCATTTTCCAGGAATATTATCCCCGAGTAACCAGCCTGTCCAGGAACTGGGAGATGTGAGACTTCAGTTGATCACTGCATAATGGGCAAAAGAATATAACAGACTGACCCATCCAGCTGAGATGTCACTCTTTAGATGAGCCCAACAACCAAGTGATCTACCTAGCTGGCTAAATGGCAAAGTGAACTGTCTATCCAAGTTCAATATCAATTATCCATGAGTCAAGTAACCTGTCTGCTCCAGGTTATTAACAGTTAAGCCCAGAGAATAGTCTTCTCAACAGGCAAATGATTTGCTTGACCCATCTCAGCAATGGATTAACCCATCTGGATAGATAATGTGTAATGCAATTTTATTATCTCCTTGTCCAGAAGAAGAACCAGCCTACCTTAGCAGCAGAAGGACTCATTAATGTATCCTTGCTATCATACCTGAAGCAAGCTTCAAGAGGACCGCTAGGAGAAAAGAAAGGCCATTGAAGGCCTTGAGTTCCAGAGGGGTGAGTTTCCTTGGCCACTTATGTTCCCTACATGTGTGCTTCACTACAGTCGTACTTTAAGTTCTACTTGTTCTACTGCCACCTCCCTGGACTCTGCATACATTTATGGAAGAGTGTGTTCCAGATTAGGAGGTGAACTTTTTATAACTACTGATCTTGTTAGAACATTTGATTAAATGTCTTTGACACAGAGCTAAGTCTACTGGCTTATTGTTAGAAGGAAACACAACAGTAGGGGCTTGTGTGCTGTCATGTTACCCATAAGGTTACTCACAGGGTTGCCCTAAGAGCACCCCTCTGGGGACTCAACCCTGACAGTGCCAATGTAAGTAGGCGGAGTGAGGCCAGAGGTGGTGTTCTATGTGTATTCTTCATGCATAACACAGTGACTAGAAAATTGTAATTGCTTAATAAATGTTTATCGATTGATTCATCAACCTGGAGCAATTAATGTAATCTCTCTAGGTCTCAGCTTTCTCAAATATAAAATGCAAGGTTTGAATTAAATGACCTCACACTTGCCTTTCATTTGCAAATCTATGATCCTATGTTATACCTAGGACACACAGAGTCTTAGAGATCCCAGAATGCCTTGGCCATGATGCAATTTTGTGTGCATACCTGGAACAAACAAAAAGTATAATGAAACTTATACCTTCCCATACTTTCTGAGTCATCTCCTGTTCCACCCATGTGCTCTTCACTTTGCATAAGACATAAGGCTTCTGGGTATAGACGTTGTTCCTTGGAAAGCCTTTTTATACCTAGTTAATTGTATGGGAGGCAAATGCTGGGGTAAGGCAGGATTTTTTAAGATACAGAAAAATATGAAGAGATCTTTCCACTTTAGGGAGGTCTGGCCAAATATACAGATGTCCTTTATTGGGTTTACACACATTTTGTGCCTTTGACCAAAATCAGAGTGTCAATTTAGTATTACCTTTGAAAAATGTGGATTTCTTCCAGTGTATTTCCTGTATAACATGAGATCAGGTGTGAATATGGAATAGTGTGATTAAAGACTGATTTGCCAAAGGGTTTTAATGAAAATATAGACATGGGGCCACATTGGCCTACTGCATCTTAGAATGTGTCTGTGAAATGTGTCCCCAGGATTCCTGTTCTGGTCTGCTTCTAACTTCATTTTGAATTTTGCATTTAAATACCTGCTGATTGGGTTTTGGGGTGGGAAGCTATAGGGCTGCTGTGGTTTAGAGTGCTCCATCTCTGCAAAGCCCTCCTTAGCCTTAGTGACCAGCAGTGCAGAGAAAGGCTTTGAAAAGGGAATGGGGAAGGACATGGGAAGGAAAAAAACACAAATTTTTGTTCATTGGAAAAAAGTAAAATTAAACTAATAAAAAACTGAGTTTCTTCTTATCAGATTTTCTCCAACATTCTAACCTTACAAGATCATTTGGGATGCAGACTGACACCCAACATGTTGGCCATCTTCCCCAGTTTCATTTCGTAAGCATATTTTATAATGATATTATTTATACCTTTATCTAAGTCACTGAAAAAATGTTAAATGACACAAGATCAAGCACATATCATTAAATCTTTCTAGTAGAAGATTTCAAAATTGATTCCCCCAATGAATAATCTTTGAGTCCAGTCATTTAATTAACTGCAAAACCACCTACCATTGCCAATTTTTAGCAACATCCAATATAATATCATGAATTGGTGAAATGCTTCAGTAACTTCATATAAAGTCTTATTTAGATTTCATGACTAGCATAGTAAAGAATAACTTTGATTCCCCTGATCTACCAGTTGAGTAACCAGGTCAAAAAAGGAAATGAAGTTCAGCTGCTGTGGCCTGTTCTTGAAGACATGTCGGCTCTTTGTAATCCCTGATTCCTTTCCTGTATGTTTGCTATGCATCCCTTCCATAATATAATTAGGAATTATTAAGACTGTTTTCTCTTTCCCTGCTTTGGTTCTTAGTATGGCCTTTAATCCAATTCTAATATGTGCCTAATACATGGCTTTCTTTTATCCAAGCAGTTCAGACTGGGGCAGGACAACAGAAACACATAGTTGAATGAAGATAGGTTCCATCATGGCTCTGGGGACCTACAGTTTCTGCTGTCATCATACCTCCCGTGTCATCCTAGGAATAAAACCTTGGTAATGAGATGAGGAGAAGCTTCTTCTTTTATCAGTATCCAAATTTACATTGCGTTGATGTTGCCCTGACTACAAATCTGAACTCTAGAACACTGGGATATTAGCATTTAGATATTTTTTCCTCAGGGACGTTAATTCTGTGCTGACTGAAAACCCAAACTCTAGAATGACTGGATGTTTAAGGGCGATTTGTACCCCTTTTAACTCACAGCATTATAGACTCCATTCCTCTCACAAATCACCAAGATTCCCCAATAGTGATGTGGCAAAGGGGAAGCTGAAAAGGACAGGCCTTTTCCGTTTCTTTTTTGTTTCTGTTTTTGTTTTTTTTTAATATTCTTTTTTTTTAAGTTTTATTATAGTTTGTATCATTCATTTCCACAAGATTTTGAGTTACATATTTTCTCCCCCTCTTTCCCCCACCCACCACCCCAAAACAGCCATCCCAGTGTGTCCCCCCTCCCCCAGTCTATTCTCTCCTACGTCA
>CM053587.1:240661525-240688009 GCA_028646515.1 Pseudochirops corinnae | reverse complement strand
AGATCCTATACTTGATTGTATGCCACCGTGGGGGGGGGGGGGAGAGGGAAGAGGGAGGAAAGAAAATTTGAAACTCAAGGGACTGTGGAACTGAATCTTGTAAACTAAAAGTAAATAAATAAATCAATTTTAAAAAATACATAACTCCTAACTCCTAAAAAGTCATTCAGAACCCCATCTCCCATTACCTACCTTGCTCTGACAGGGCTGCACAAGCGAACCATGGGCTTGCAGATGAACTCAGCTTTACCCTCTCCTCACAGTGCCAATGAAAACCAAAAGGTAGACCCTTGTCGAGGCTATATCAAAAATATGGCAGTAGTCTGTGCTTCAACAGAGCTAAGCAAGAGAACTGAGGAACAGGGGGAATTGGGGAAGGACATGTATGTGTGGGAGGGGGTTGTGGGTGTGTTTGAATGACACTACACTCTCTGAGATAAAGAGCCCCGCATCCAGTTAGGTCCAGTTTGTCCCCTTAAAAGTCACTTGGGGCAGAAAATGAGTCTGTGAAACATGAACTAGCCATTTTGGAAGGAGATTGAGACAGTTTTGAGGCACAGTCCTTAGAGAAACTGCCATAAAAGGGGAATGAGTCAAAAAGTGGGGAAAAAGAGCAAAATTACCAAAAATCTCAAGAAGAAAACTTTGGTAAAGACATAAAGCATAAGTAGATAAAGCAACAAGGAAGCCATTCATAACAGAAGGGAATATGATCGCCAGGTTATCTAAAAGAGTCCAGATATCTGTGAATAAAGATTACAATACAAAGGAAAATTACTTACCCCACGATGAGGATCCTGTGGATTCCCAAGAGAGTGTGGGAATCACAACAGGATGTTCCTGAATGGTTTAAAAGAAAAATAAGAATTATGAAAACAAACTTTATGGTCTGTGGAGCTGATGCCATAAAATTTATCCACAAAAAGCCAACTAATAACAGAGGTATCTTGGGTCACTGTTTAGTTTCCCAGTGGGCTACTACCTTTTGTACCAGGTATTGAAAAGGACTGAAGGTGATCTTAAAATCCCTTAAGTGTTCTCAGTAGCAGCAAAGGGTGTTCAACAGAATGGAAGGAGTATGGTTTGACAGTATTTTACTTGGGAAGCAGTTACTGGGCTGTGGTATAATTGGATAGCTTGTGCCTACTAGAGGTCATTTTATAGGTATCTGACAAGGAAGACAAGGACAGTTTGCACAGCCACGTGGGGAGGCTCAGGATCCTCCCCTGATATAGTTGTTGGGATGGTGATTTCTGGGGCCCAAGCAAATGGCGATATTATTAATTGATGAAAAACAATAGGCAGGTGCTGATGTTATTGGTTGATGATAAACTACAGTAAAGCATCCTGGGGTCAAGTCAGGGAAAGCTCTTCCAATCTGTGTGAGAAAAGATTAAATTAGGATTTATACTCCTAGGAGTTGGGTGGATTGTTGAAGTTCAGTCTCAAGTCACTTCTTAGCTCATAAAAGGTTGTCCACTTATTCCTCCAAGAGGAAGACCTGTATTCTTATGAATTTTAAGGCTTGGGAGGTGAAGAGATCAGGGACACACTGTGGGATCCACAGGCTGAGATTTTCTGGAGAGAGCTATATGACTTCCAATAGAAGGTTAGGAAGGACACACTGGGTGGGTGGGCGGTACAGGTGCAAGTACAAAGGTGTTAGTTGGAGGTAGTCTATGGTGATGATATTTGGTTTACCCCAGTGTATAGCATATCATGATTCTGGGAACCCCCATGTGCTCTTGCTGGGTGGCCAGGCTCCAATGATGTTTCATAGCCCAGAGTTATTCTTCAGGCCAAGTCTGTAGTGGGGGTGGTGAAGAGTCTCAGACCACTCACCTTGCAGTAGGGTCAGTACCTCCACTGTAGTGAAGGGGATACATCAATGGCTGGGCAGACATTGTTCTGGTAGAAGCTGCTCTATCAGGAGTATCTCCACCCACCTTTTCAACTGAATTAAGGCCAGTAATTGTTCTGTGATTTTTCTTACCAATTCATAAGTTTTCCCTTCCTTGGCACATTGCCCTTAAGTTCCTCCTGTGGCCAGCACTCATGGCATACTTTGCCATGTTTGCTTGTATCCAATAGGTTCCAGGCAGATGTCCAAGTACCCCAGTCATGCTCTTGCTTTCCATGAGTCAGATCCAAAGGGTATAGGTGGGTAACTGTCGTTCATCTGTTTTCCAAGAGGACCAATGACATCCACTTGATCTTTTGACTTGTGCATGAATTGGATTAATGTGAGTCAGAGTTGTACAAAGTTATCAGCCCCACTCTCTCTTCCAGAGTCATCAAAGTCCAGTGGTAGGACAAAAGTCAAGATGACTGGTGATGGCCAGGCTTGCAGTGGATGACTTTGTCTCTATTATATCTGACCAAGCTCTAAGTACTCCACAGTGTCTGCTTTAGCCACCTTCATGGCCACCGGCACAAATTGTTCTCATCCTCACATCCCTCCACCAGAAGAAGTTTTCACATGCTTAGTGTAGACATCCTCCTATCTCACCAGTGGGTTTAAGGTCTGTTGGTTACCCTCATCCTGGTTTTAATATAGGAAATTTGAAGACAGAAGTGGTTTCCAACTAGTGGAATCAAGGAATACTTTATGGAGGAGCTCAATGCTCCTAGCACTTCAAACTCAACATGTGTAAAACTTCATCACCTGCAAGGGAGAGGGGCCTTAGACCCACTTTCCTTCACTTGGAGCCAGTATGAGTTGAGTGCATGGCACCACTGTTGTTTCTACTCTTTCTGGTTTTTAGAGGAGTTTGGAGATAGCTATGACCTTGTGAGCTTTGAAAGGCCAGGAAAGTTGTCCACCATAAATCCAAGAGCTGGAGTCTGGGCTAGGATTTGATTCAAGTAAGATAGTGAGAAAAAGACACTTGCTCCTTGGAAGGAAAGTTATGGCAAATCTGGACAGTATACCAGAGACATCACCTTGGCCACAAAGGTCAGTATAGTTAAAGCTATGTTTTTTTTCAATAGTAGTGTATGACTGTGAGAGTTGGACTATAAGGAAAGCTGAGCACCACAAAATCTATGCTTTCAATTGTGGTACTAGAGAAGACTTTTCAGAGTCCCTTGGACAACAAGGAGGTCAAACCAGTCAATACTTAAAGAAATTAATTCAGGCTATTCACTGGAAGGTTAAATACTGAAGCTAAAGTTAAAATACTTTGGCCACATAATGAGAAGACAGGACTCATTGAGAAGACCCTGATTTTGGGAAAGATTGATAGCAAAAGGAAAAGGATGGCAGAGGATGAGATGGATAGACAGTATCATAGAAACAATGAACATGAGCTTGGACAGACTTTGGAAGATAGTGGAGGATAGAAGGGCCTGGTGTGCCATGGTCCATGGAGTCAGAAAGAGTTGGACATGACTGAAAAAATGAACAACAAAAACACAAGTACCAAACTTGCTTGGCACAGTTCATCGTCTTCAGAGATTCTAATTCATCCATCCATTGGCCATGCTGCATTTGGAAGTGAATTTGGACAGCTGTAAATGTGAGTCCATGCTTTCCAGAGACGAAAGTAGTAAGAAGTATGTCCCCAGGTCAACTTGGGCATCTAGGTGGTAGAGTGACTAGAGTGCTGGGCCTGAAATCAAGAAGATTCAGGTTCAAATCCAGTATCAGATACTTAGTAGCTGGGTGACCCTGGACAAGTCACTTAACCTCTGTTTTCCTCAGTTTCCCCAAGTAAAAAATGGAATAATAATAGCACCTACCTCCCAGGATTGTTGTGAGGATCAAATGAGATAATAATTATAAAGTCCTATAGAAATTATTATTAGACGTTGGAGGGAAATGTTAGGAATTCTATTCCTAGAGTAGTGGATCAGGGACTAGATTAGGTACACGAGACACAGCAGTCAATGACTATAGTAATCTACTGTTTGATAAACCCAAAGACCCCAGTTTCTGGGATAAGAACTCACTATTTGACAAAAACTGCTGGAAAAACTGGAAAAGAGAAATTCTATTTTTGCTCTATTTTTGAATATATCTTTTCCCTTTGTAAAACTAAAGATGTTAATTGGTTAAATAAACCTGCACATTAATAAATAATAAAATTAATAATAATGAGTAACAGTTGGGTAACACATCAGAATGGGAGCTTGAACCAATTGCGTTAGAGAAAAAACATTCTTAACCCCTCAAGGGTATCTGTTGAAGGGAAGATGCAGCCAGCCTAGTTCTGGAACAATGAATGAAGAACATCCACAAGTCTTAGTCACTCTCTTAGTTCTGCAAACCTGAAGTCACTGATTTTCCTCCCCTGATATAGGCATTTCCCTGGTCCATTCCTGCCCTCTGGAGTTGAACTTCAAAGGTTCAAATTCAGAAGCAACACCATGAACTTCGTGGACCCCCGGTGGGGCCAATTAACACATACAAAGTTTATCCAAGCATTCCCTAATGGGTACTTAACTAATCATAGAATCATCCAGCTGGAAGGACTAAAGATCATCTGATTGAGTTCCCTTACCTTCAGGAAATAACAAGCATTTCATTAAATTCCAAGGAGAACTTTAGTGATTTTATTATATTTTTTAAAGACACTTATACACTGTATAATAAGTATTTGATGAAGGAAGGAGCACAATATTGCAAATATTATAATAGCTAACTTTTATGCACCTTTATAAAGCATGTGATATGTTACCTCATTTGGGCTTCACAATAACCTTGTGTGAAAGGTACTACAGGGATTGTTATTGCCATTTCACAGAGGAAGAAATTGAGGCCCAGGATTATTAAGTGATTTGTCCAAGGTTACATAATTAATGAATGTCAGAACCTGAACTCAAAGTCAAATCTCCTGTTTTTAAATCCTGAGTTTTTTCTACTTTATCACAGGGGTCTCCCCCCAAAGTTTATGAGTAAGTTTATAAGTAAGCTCCTGCCAAGAGATCTTGATGATTATTTACAGCTGTACCCCTATGCCTCAAAAGTTCTCCTTCCTCACCTCTGCTTCTTATAATCCCTGGTTTTCTTGGAGATTCAGTTCAAACACCACCTTTTGTGGGAGGCCTTTCCTGATAACCCAACCCCAGCTTGACTCCCACCCCTTTACCCCCACACTAGAGCCTTTGCCTCAGAGACTGACTTCCATCTAGTCTGCATGTATCTTCTATGGACCTGATTACTTATATGTTGCTCCTCCAATGGAATATATGCTTCCTGAAGGCAGAGACAATTTTTGTATCCTTTGTATAACCAAGTGCTTTGTACGTAATAAGCACTTAATAAGTGCTAGCTTGATTGACTGGCATAACTAGGGTGACAACTAAAATATTCAAGTCCCACGGAAATCACTGATCAACATTGACTGTGAAGAAATATAAAGGTATATATAGTACATGCTTAGGATGTGCTTTGCTAGTAAAGTGTAGGTCAGCGGTTCTCAACCTGTGGGTTATGTTCAATTTGTAACAATGAAAATACATTCTGCATATCAGATATTTAATTACGATTCATAACAGTAGCAAAATTACAGTTATGAAGTAGCAACAAAAATAATTTTATGGTTGGGGTCACCACAATGTGAGGAACTGTATTAAAAGGGTCGCGGCATTAGGAAGGTTGAGAACCACTGGTGTAGGTGATGGCTTACATAGTATTATTGCAGGGGCTTGGTAAAGGCCACTTTGCCTCCAGTTTCATGATAACTTCATTACCTGTGCCTTCTCCTGTACTCAAGCAAGGTTTATTGGGTAATACAAGGATGTACTGATAAATGTTTAACAATGGGGATCTTTAAAAAAAAAAATGTTTGCATACACACTCTAAAGTTTTATTGTTAACCCGTTCTTAAGTCTAGACCGGGGTGGAGAACCTGTGGCCTTGAGGCTACTTGTAATTTCAAGTTTGGATTCAGTCAAAGGGCTGTACCTGAGGAACTAGAGGGCCACATGTGGCCTCCTGGTGGCCAGACTGAACACTCTTGCGCCATCAACAAAACAATAAATAAAACACTAAATTAAGCCCTGATTTGTAGTAACTGCAGATTTGTGAATGCTCACACTGAGAATTTAACAAGCTTTCCCTAGTTAGAGCTGCCTCCAGTATACCCTGGATTATACTTGAGGCCTGGTGATTCTAGGCTAAAAATAATAATAATAATAATAAATGATATAGCCCTTTAAGGTTTGCAAAGTGTTTATGTCTGGGATCTCATTTGAGCTTCAAAACGTCCCTGGAAAAAGGAGCCTAGAAGGGGAAGTTTGGGCTTACGAAGATATACTTTACCTAATCTACAAAACTGACCAAAGAAAGCTTTTAACCTGAATATATCTTGCTGTGTACTTATGAGTTGATGGCTTTTACTTGCAAGTTTCTGTGGAAGAGTTAAATATGCAAAGACAAATGATTTCTTAGGATCACAAAATTAGAACCTTATTTAGCTGAACCAGACTCTTCGTGACCATGTTTGTGCATGGGGTTTTCTTGGCAAAGATATTGGAGAAGTAAAATGACTTGCCCAGAGTCACACAGGTCTACTACCTCTCTGGGGTGGGGATTTGAACTCATGTCTTCCTGACTCCAGATCCAGTGCTGTATCCACTGAGCTGCCCAGCTGCCTTCAGAAAATAACAGAAAGGAGGGCCTAAGGCACCCAGGACAACATTATTCACAACAAGGGATTAAAGTTTGGTAATAATAAAAAGTTACTAAAAACAAAATAAAACAAATTAAAAATAAAATGAGTAAGCAAAGGAAAAAGAATCTGATCACAGATATCTATGAAGATCTGGGTTCATACTCAGAGGAAGATGATGAGGTTAAAAAAAAAAAGCCACTCCTGTCCCAAAGAGGTCAAATGGTCACAAGCCCAGAAAGAACTCTTAGAAGAACTTAAAAAGGAATTTTAAAAATCAAATAAGAAAGATCAAGGAACAATTAGGAGGAAAAAAAGAAATACTATCTAAGAAAATAATGAAAAGAAAGTTAACCAACTGGAAAGTGATATACAAAATCTTAAGGAAGAAATGACTCCTGGAAAACTAGAATTGGGCAAGTATAATTGAAAGATGTTATAAGACGCTAAGATATAATAAAGCTGCCTTCTAAGCAAACAGAAGTTGTGACTTGCCCAAGCTCACACAGCTAGTGTCTGAAGTCAAATTTGAACTCAGGTCTTCCTGACTTCAGGCTCAGCACTGTAACCACTCAACCATCTAGCTGCCTCTGGAAGGGGCTGTAGAGGTCGTCATTCAACCCCTTCACTGAATAGATGAGGAAATTGAGCCCCAAAGAGGGGGGAAGTGACTTGTTCAGGGTCATGCAGATAGGAAGGAAAGGAAGGAAATTATTAAGCACCCACTATATGCCAAGCACTGTGCTAAATACTTTATAAATATTATCTCATTTGATCCTCACAACAACCCTGGGAGGGTAGACGCTGATATTACCCCATTTTACAGATGAGAAAACTGAGACAGATAAAAGTTAAGTGATTTGCCCAGGGACACACAGCTAGTAAGTATCTGAGTTCAGATTTTAACTCAGGTATTCCTGACTTCAGATCCAGTGCTCTTATCCACTCTATCACCTAGTTAGCTAGTTAGCGAACAGCCAGGATTTGAACCCAGGACCCCTCACTCCAGATCCTGGGCTCTTTCAAATGCCCCTCAACAACTTCTATCTATTGCTCCTGCTTCAGTCCTTTGGGTCCAGATGGAACAAGTTTCATCCCTTTTCAACATACCTTCTAGTATTTGAGCTATCATGTTTCCTCTAAATCTCCTTTTCTTCATTTTAAACTATCTCAGAATCATTTTTGATATAAAAATTTTCTTGAGGGGCTCCAGATCACAAATTTTTCTCCTAAAATGTGACACCTAGACCTGAACATAGTACTCTAGACGTGACTGGACTGGCTGGAATGATAGAACGATTGTCTCCATCATTCTGGACATTATGTCTCTCTTAATAAGAACCTAAGAACAAATGACCTAAGACATTATGTTACTGTGTTCGATGTTCTTCTAGACCTAATGACATAAGAGCCTAAGAACAAATCTTAACTGGTTTTACTAAGTTGTTATGCTACTGGGTCACATGGAGCTCAAGACCACTAAAATCCAAAGTTGTTTTTTTCTTCTTCACTGAAATTCTTATCAATCCACACCTCCCCCATCCTCTGCTTATGTACTTAAAAAAACAACCACCTAAGTACAGGTCTTTATATTTAACTCTATTATTAAATTAGGCTTATTTTGGTCTTGAGATCTTTGACTCTATTGTCTGACAAGTCAGTTATTGTTCCCAGTTTGTGTCATTTGCAAAGCATATGTCATTTCTGTCATTTGATAAGCAAGCCTTGAGCATAGTAACAATAAACATAGCACTCAAGCTATTGATGAAAAATGTCGCACAGAACAGAACCAAGGACAGGGCACGTCATTGGAGACCTCAGTCCAGGTTGGCATCAACCCATTATAA
Source organism: Pseudochirops corinnae (assembly GCA_028646515.1). Lineage (NCBI taxonomy): Eukaryota > Metazoa > Chordata > Mammalia > Diprotodontia > Pseudocheiridae > Pseudochirops > Pseudochirops corinnae. Next base: position 240,679,548 of record CM053587.1, on the reverse strand, counting down.
TCAAAAGAGCTGATATTTACATAGGACTTAAGATGAAGAGACTTAGATTCTAGCCCCAATTCCGCCATTAAATGGATGACCTTGGTCAAGTAAGTCATCATTGTCTTGGAGTTTCAAGTTTGTTTAGCTGTATAATAGAGATGTGATACCATTTTTGTTGTTGGTGGGTACTGTACTTATTTGCTGTTGGAAACTTCAACTGAAGAATTGATAACCTTGAACAACTGTTCTCCAACTAGAGATCTAAGTTCAAATCCAGCCTCAGCTGCTTAATAACTACCTGACCCTGGGCAAGTCACTTAATTTGTTTGCCTTTGTTTTCTCAAATGTAAAATGGGGATAACAACAGCTCCTTCCTTCCAGGGTTATTGTGAGGATCAAACAGGATAATAAGTATAAAACACTTAGCACATAGTAGGAATTGCAAATAGTAGGAATTACATGAATGTTAGCTGTTATTATTATTATTATTATTGAGTTTTCTGTGGCACTGAAAGGATAAGGAGCATGCTCAGGATCAACTAGCTAGAGAATTTCAGAGGCAGGATTTGAACCCGGATCTTCCTGACTCTGAGGCCATATTTCTGTACGTTACACCGTGCTGCCTCTTCCTATATTACTTCCCTATGTGACGTGATACCATTATTTATCGTACTCTCAGAACCCCTCTAAACTTAATTTCAGCCTTGAAAAAGAGTAACTCTTCTCTTTAAGAAATATTTGTTCACAAACCACCTTCTTGTAGAAGGAACAGCTGGGGCACAGAGAATGCTCTCTAGCTAAGTAATGGATAAAATGGGAATAAAGGACAAAATTCTCAGGAATCATAGGATTATTTAACACCTTCCCCCAGAGGTCACACAGTCATTAACTTTGACATGCTCATGCATGGTTTGGTAATTGTTTACCTCTTTACTTCTACTGGACTCAGTTTGTTTTGGCAACTGAGCAACCAAGTAATATGTGATTACTTGTGGGTTTAGCATTGGAAAGGATTACAATTCAGTTCCATGAAATGAATATCTATTAAGTACCTACTGTGTTCAAGGCACCCAATTCAACACCTGAATTTATAGATGATGAGGACTTTAACTCTGAGACACTAACTTACCCAGGAGCATACGGAACTAGGACCAGAATCAGAATTTTAGAGCTGGAAGAAAATTTCAAGATTTATCATTGTTGGTGGGGCTGTGAGCAGATCCAACCATTCTGGAGAGCAATTTGGAACTATGCCCAAAGGGCTATAAAACTGTGCATACCCTTTGACCCAGCAATGTCACTTCTAGGGCTCTATCCCAAAGAGATCGTAAAAATGGGAAAAGGACGCACTTGGACAAAAATATTTATAGCAGTTCTTTTTGTGGTGGCCAAGAATTGGAAATTGAGGGTATGTCCATCAATTGGGGAGTGGCTGAACAAGTGGTACATGAATGTAATGGAATACTATTGTGCTATAAGAAATGATGAGTAGGCAGACCTGAGAAAAACCTGGAAAGACTTATATGAACTGATGCTGAGTGAAGTGAGCAGAACTAGAAGAACATTGAACACAGTAACAGCCACAGTATGTGATGACTGACTTTGATAGACTTAGCTCTTCTCAGCAGTGCAAATACCTAAAACATTTACAAAAGACTCATGATGGAAAATGCCATCCACATCCAGAGAAAGAATTATGGAGTCTGAATGCAGAGTGAAGCAAACTATTTTCTTTTTCATTTTTTTTCTTTCTCATGGTTTCACTCATTAAAATTCCTCTATACAACATGACTAACATGAAAATATATTTAATAGGAATGTACATGTAGAGCCTATATCAGAATGCAGGCCATCTTGGGGAGGGGGGGGAAGAGGAGGAAATTATGGAAGTAAATGTTGAAAACTAAAAATAAATAAGTTAAATTTTAAAAAAGAACTATGGCATCTGAATGCAGAGCAAATCAGACTTTTCTTTTTTTCTGTTTTTCTCCTCTTATGGTTTCTCCCATTTGTTATAATTCTTTTATACAACATGACTAATATTAAAATATGTTTAATAGGAGTGTATATGCAGAGCCTATATAAGATTGCATGCCATCTTGGGGAGAGAGGGGGGGGAAAGTGAGAAAATTTAAAACTTATGGAAGTGAATGTTGAAAACTAAATATAAATAAATTAACTTAAAAAAAAAAAGAAAATTTCAAGATCTAGATGAATTCTAGAGAACTCCACATCCAACCCTTTCATTTTTCAGAAGAAGAAACTAAGGCTGAAGGTGAATTGATTTGCCTGAGATCACATAGTAAATGTTAGCTCAGTTCTCCTGACTCACTCCAAGCCTGTCCCTATTTCTTTGTCACCATGTTGCCTGAATTGTACCATGACACTTTTTGAAGAAAATAGAAATCCCAATTTATACCAAATCATTTCACTTGTAGGTTCTTCAGTTTTCTCATCTGCAATTTTGTCAAACTCAAATAGAAATTTCTACCCACTGCATATTGACTTAGAAAAACCACAAATTGGCATTGTATTGCATTTTTACTTATTTTGCTAAAACATCTCTGTTAAAACATTTAACTTAATAGGGAGTTTTGCAGCCCCACTGCTGGGAGTTTGATATCTCTGGACAAAATAGTATGTGAGGTTCCCTTTAGCTGGCATTCTTCTATCTGGATGGGAAGGTCTTAAGATCTAGATAGAACCAGAAAAGAACTTACAAGTGATCTAGGTCAACACTGTTATTTGATAAATAAGGAAATTGAGACCAGAGAGGGGAAATTACATTCCTAAAGTCAAATGGGTAAAAAGTGAGGTCTCTACATAAGCATAAACAACAATGAATCCCCTGAAGTGGTCATATTATTCAAATTCACACAGCAAATTTTCGTTGGGATGAAACCAATTACCATATTTTATATAATTACAATTTCAAATAGTGTAAATCCAAATACATGTGACCACTTCAGGGGATTCATTATTTGTACTAATCAACACTAAACTTCAGCAAGATCAACAGTAAAGACCCTGTCACATTTATTAGCTCATTTTAATCCTAGGGGCACTATAATGGTTCCTAAGGTCCTTGTGATTCTCTCCTTTGTAGCTTTAGGGAATTTATTTTAAATGAAAAGTAATGAGTATAATCACAGTTGTCTGAGCTCCTAGTTAAGAAAATTCCTAACATTTAGTCAATGGTTTGGTTTTCTCCCTTAACTTACATTTATGTCTATCCCTAGTTAACCCCTGACCTCTTTGTATTGAGGAAAGATTCACATTTCTGGAAATATTTGATTAAGAGTGCCTGTGGATAGAGAGGAACCAGCAGGAGAATCTGGAGAAAGAACACACCTTTTTCTGGGAACTTCGCTTAGTTCTTGAGTAGGTGGAATTGGTGTCATCTTCCCAAATCTTCTGCTCTGAGATGCCTGTAGGGCCACTGATCCTCCTCAATGACCTTCTCTGCCCCAGCTCAGTTCTACTTTTGCCTAATTTCACTAGTTGCCCTGGGCTTGCCAAGTCTTCCCAGATCAGCTGTTCATTACCCTATATATCCTATCTGCCTGTAACTCACCAAAATAGTTCTTAAATAGCTCCTCCTTTTTCTACAAGTTCCTCAGCTGTCACAAGTTCACTCACTCAATGACTTTGATTGGTTCAAGGAGGTGTAAATGCTCTGTTCACACTCAGTTCTGAATGATTCAATCAAGGGCTCTGCCCTAACAAAGGCAATTATTTTGATTGGGGTGGGATAATCTCACCATAGAGCGAAGCTAGGTGGTACAGTGGATAGAGCACTGGGTTTAGAATCAGTAAGGACTCATCTTCCTGAGTTCATCTTTGGCCATGTGACCCTGAGCAAGTCACTTAACATTATTTGCCTCTGTTTTCTCACCTGTAAGATGAGCTGGAGAAGGAAATGACAAACCACTCTTGTATCTTTGCCAAGAAAAGCCCAAATGGGCTCATGAAGAGTTGGACATGACTGAAACAATCCCAACAACAAATCCCACCATCACAGGCTTTGTTTGGTTTCTATTCCAGCGAACATCAAGCCTTTCCCCAGGATAAATTGATCACCTAAGATCTCATTACCATGCATATTGTCTCAGTTTTTAATACTCAAAACCTTCATTTCCCTGGTTGCCTCTCCCCTATGATTGGAGAACTGACCAATAAATTGTTCCCAAAGACCCCCTTTATAGAGGGTTCAGAACTTAACAGATAACTCTTCATTTTCCACCAACAGCTCATTATGTGATGACAGTATCCTTTCTTGTAAGTGAATTGGATTTAAGTGAAGCAGAGTTGCATAAAGTAGTCAGCCTCACTTTTCTCTTTCAGATTCATCAAAGAAAAAAGCTAAGATCACTGGCACCTGGGTTGCAATGGATGACCTTGGCATCTTCACTGTCTGACCAAGTTAGTTCTAGTAACTCCACAGCACCTGCTTTAGCCACCTTCATAGCCACTGAAACAAATTGTTCTCATCTGCCCATTCTGCTGTGGGAAGTCTTCGCATGTTTTGGGGGAGACAACTCCCTAACTCACCGAAGAAACTGAGGCCTGTCTGTTACTCTCAAGCTGGTTTAGCCTATCTGCCAAGACACTTTTAACCAACTAAGGCTGCTGCACATGGCTACGGCTTCTTGGAGACGCAGGTGAGAATTGGGTGAGAGGTGGATGCCAAAAGTGGATGAGCAGTCTTGAAAAGGGCTCTGCAGGCCCTCATGCCAGGGGCCCTAGTCCTCCCTGAACACCCCATACACCCTTGACATGTATCCCTTTGTTGCCCCACCCCCTCCCAGAACTTAAAAAAAACCCAGCTTCTTCTGTATTGTCTTCCCTCATTTGATTGTAAGCTCCTGAAGGTCATGAACTGTCTTTATTTTTCTTATCTGTATCCTTAGTGTGTAGCACAATGGTTGGCACATAGAAGGTGCTTAATAAATGTTTATTGAATAGAATTGAAAAATAGTCATTGGAGCAGCCTCCTCCACTCCTCCTTCCACAGGTGCCAAGTGAAAGATCTGGGACACAAACCCAGATCTGACTCTAGGTTAAGGGTTTTTTCCATGGATGGGAACTGGAATGTTTAGCCTAAGGAGAAGATTAAGAGGAGACATTATAGCTGTCTTTAAGGATCTGAAGAGTTGTCATGTGGAAAAGTGAGATGAGCTTTGTTCTAGTAGGCCCCAGAAAGCAAAATTAGGAACAATGGGTAAGATTAGGAAGGATGCATATTTAGACTTAATGTAAGGAAAAATTTCCTAACGATTAGAACTTTCCCAAAATGGAATTAGCTACCTATGGAAGTAGTAGTTTCCCCCTCATTATAAAGATGACTACTGGAAAATACTGGATGACCACTTGCAGGATATATTGTATAGGAGATTCATTTTGGGATAGGGTTGGACCAGATGGCTGTTGAAGTCCTTTCCAACCCTGACATTCTGGTGTTCTGTGATTTTACAGTGATGTTATTGAAGAATCCATCATCATCCATTCTTGAGACAGACAAGTACAGTTTCAGAAGATTGGTTCATATACTATGCTGACCTTGAGACAGCAGTCAGGCCTGTGGGTTGGATTATAAAACAAACAAACAAAAACAAAACCTAGAAATTAAGAAATCAGATAAGATGAGGACCCAATTCATTCAGTTAATCAAACAGCCATTTATGTTAAAGCAACTTTAGTTTGCCAGGCACTATTACTTTGCTTTGGGAATAAAATAGTTCTTACCCTCAAAAAGTTCCCATTCTAATGGAGGAGACGTCATATAAAAAACAAACAACTTGGGGCAGCTAGGTGGCGCAGTGAATAGAGCACTGGCCCTGGAGTCAGGAGGACCTGAGTTCAAATTTGACCTCAGACACTTGACACACTTACTAGCCATGTGACTTTGGGCAAGTCACTTAACCCCAACTGCCCTCCGCAAAAAAAAAACAACAACTGGGGCAGAGCCAAGATGGTGGAGTAAAAGCAGGAACTACTTGAATTCGTCCCCAATTACCTCAAATACCTGTAAAAAATGACTCTAAACAAATTTTAGAGCTACAGAACCTACAAAATGACAGAGTGACATACATTTCTAGCTGAGGACAGCCTGGCAAACTGACAGAAAGGGTCTATTGCACCAGGCTGGGAGCAGAGTGTCGTCCCATGTGGTTCGCACCTGCATAGACTGGCAACACAGACCATCCAGAGCAGACCTCAGGGGACTAAATCACTGGCAGTTGCGGCAGTTTCCAGACTTCTCAACCCATAAATACCAAAAAGAAAGTAAAAGGTCAGTGGGGAAACTCTGTTGGAACTGAGTGAGAGAAGAGTGAGGTCTGGCCACTGCCCTTGGGGAAGCAGAGGTGGCAACAGCTGCTGCCACAGCAGATGCTTCCAGAGCTCCAGGTCCACAGATTGGGGGGGGGGGGGTACCAAGAGACTGACCAGAGAGCAATTGCAGGAATCTCTGCTGGCACTGAGGTAGGATTCTCTTTCTTTGCCCTACTTGGATCTAGGTCACAGTCTTGGGTGGTGGTCCTAGGGTGAAGAATGCTGGTATGACAGAACTTGTTGAGACTGTGGAGAGGCAGTCCTCCTCACAGTTCTGAGGCGAATGTCTAGAAGAAGCTCTGACAACAGCTGCACAAACCCCCAGAAATTTGGGACACAGCACTCTCCACTCTGAAAGCAGAATTCTACCATAGCAAAGAGCTGAAATGTCAAGGATTTGTGTTGATTTCTCAGACCTTGTTTGTGGATGTGTCTTGTTTTCATAGGCAGAAAGTGAATTGATGATAGTGCTGGCAATGTGTATGAATGTTGTGACTCTGTTAAGTTTTCTCTTCCCATAAACAGCAACTTTGAAGGGCTTGAGGTGGACGGATCACTGTGAGCTTCAATATGGATTGGGAACTGGATGAGGAGATGGACAAGGAACTAGACAATGAGCTGGATGAGGAGCTGAGAGCTGCCTACCTGTGAATCCAAGTGACAAGTGAATTTGGACAAGAACTGGGAGCATGGAAAAGGAACCATAAAATTTGGGAGCCATCCCCAAGTCAAGATGAAAAGATCTTTCCTTGGGTACTTAGTGCTGGCTGCCAAGATCATAATTTACTGTGGCCTAGGGGTGGGAGAACTTTGTACTTTGTATCCCTTAAGGAGAATTGTTTCTTAAGGGTGACTGAATTGAGGACTTACTGAATGATATCTTTAGTTTAAAATTATGTGGCCACTTTAGTGATAAGTTGTTATATCATTGTGAATGCTGTACTTTGGTTTCTGTGAATGTTTTGCTTTAGTTTACTGCTGAATAAATAGAGTGTTCACCATACTATGTGATCAGAACCTTAGAGCTATTCACAGCAGCAGTCCTCTGGAAAGCTGCTTGTACTTGGCTTTATAACCACTAATTCATTGTTGGTGGAGCTGTGAGCTGGTCCAACCATTCCGGAGAGCAATTTGGAACTATACTCAAAGGTCTATAAAAATGTACATACCCTTTGACCCAGCAATACTACTTCTAGATCTGTATCCCAAAGAGATCATAAAAATGGGAAAAAGATCCAGATGGACAAAAATATTTATAGCAGCTCTCTGTGGTGGCCAAGAACTGGAAATCGAGGGGATGCCCATCAATTGGGGAATGACTGAACAAGTTGTGGTATGTGAATGTAATGGAATACTACTGTGCTATATAAGAAATGATGAACAGGTGGACTTCAGAAAAACCTGGAAAGACTTATATGAACTGATGCTGAGTGAAGTGAACAGAACCAGGAGAACACAGCCACAGTGTGCAATGACTGATTTTGACAGACTTACCCCTTCTCAGCAACTCAAGGACATAAAACAATTCCAAAGGACTCATGATGGAAAATGCCATCTACATTCAGAGAAAGAAGTATGGAGTCTGAATGCAGAGTGAAGCAACCTATTTTTTGTTTTCTTTATCTTTCTCATGGTTTCTCTCCCATTCATTATAATTCTTCTATGCAACATGACTAATGCAAAAATGTGAAGAAAAAAAAAAGAAAGTCAAAGAAACTTACAGGTATAGGTGAAGAATCAGAGCATTTCAAACAGCCAAAGAACAGAGCAGGAATCTGTGTGTGTGTGTGTGTGTGTGTGTGTGTGTATGTGTGTAAGTGTAATACTACTAGAAAGGTAAGGAGCCAGGTTGTAAGGAGTTTAAGTGTCAAACAGACTACTTATTGTACAAAAGACCAACCACAAATAAGTGTCAATGGATCTTGTTAGACAGAACCATAAAAGGATTAAAATAGTCATTTCTCAGTCCTGAAAGTGACCCAAAGGCTCCCTTTCTAGTGCTTTGTGCTTCAGTTAATGATTTACAAGCCTGTTTTTCCCAGAAGGCACTAGTTTACTTTGTCCCACACTAAGTAAAGAGTAGGAATAGTTAACACTGGGCTGAGTCTTAAGTTTGACCTATGGGACAGTCTGATCACTGGGATATACAGGCAGTCCCTTAGACACACAATCATGTCTATTTTATAAAGTGCTAGACCTCCAAGCCCAAATTCTTTTTCTGTTACTGATTTATACTCATCTTCCTAAAGCATAGATCTGACCATGTTATCCTCAGCTATTCAGTAAATGGGGCAGCTAGGTGACACAGTGGATAGAGCACTGGGTCTGAAGTCTGGAAGATTCATCTTCCTGAGTTGAAATCTGGACTCAGAGGCTTATTATGTGACCCTAGGCAGGTCACTTAATGCTGTTTGCCTCAGTTTCCTCATCTGTAAAATGAGCTGGAGAAGGAAATGGCAAACCACGACAGTATCTTTGCCAAGAAACCCCCAAATGAGGTCATGAAGAGTCAGACGTGATTGAAAATGACCCAACAACAGTAATCACACCTTGGTCAAACTGTTCTCTGTACCCTCCCTCAGGCATGACTGTTTTTTCCTCCAGGTAAAAATATACATGTATGTATATATACACACATGGGTGTTGTGTGAAAAATATGTGTATGTTTGGTGTATGTGTGTAGTTAAACCTCCCCTTAGCAGCTAACCTTATGATTTCTTTTTTTTGCCTTTTTTTTTTTTGGAGAGGCAATTGGGGTTAAGTGACTTGCCCAAGGTCACAAGGCTAGTAAGTGTTAAGTGTCTAAGGCCAGATTGGAACTCAGGTCCTACTGACTCCAGGGCCAGTGCTCTATTCACTGGGCCACCAAGCCACCCCATAACTTTCTGATTTCTGATGACATCTTCTACTTAGGATGACAAATATATTAACTCTATCCTTGCTGGAGCTTATCCTCTGAGGGTATAGAATGCAATCAATGTCACACCATGATTAAAGCATCCAAGGAATACTTTAGTGAAGGAAGACTAACATGACCCTTAATTTTTTTTTTGAAGGATATACTTTCAAGTTTGAGAGGTAGAGCATGGCTAGGTGGCACAGTGAATAAATAGAACACCAGCCCTCGAGTCAGGAGGACCTGAGTTCATATCCAGCCTCAAACACTTAACACTTCCTAAGTGACCTTGGGCAACCCACTTAACGCCAATTGCCTTGCCTTCCCCCATCCAAAAAAAAAGTTTGAGAGGAAAGATCACTGAACTGGAAAGTAAACATCCTGCCACTACACCTAGATAGCTGTTTGATTTTAGAAGCACTTCCTAGAGAGCCTGTTTCCTCATCTGTAAAATGGGAAGAGCATTGAACCAAATGCTCTCTTGAGTCCCTTTCTACATCTAAATTTCTATTATATATTTGAAAAAATTCAAGAACCCATCACTTGGCATCAATTCCAGAACTCTTTATTTTCAACCTGAGTTTGAGGAAGGAACTTTTATTAAATTGGAAATAGGAATATTTTCATGTGTTTTTTTCTTTCATTTTTTCATTGATGCTTGCAACAAATTTAAGCCTAGGAACCTAGATATTTGATTACATTCTAACCCAATGGAGCACTGGGGTAGTTACAAGTGAGGTGTGCACAAACTCTAGTAGGGTAGCCAGTTCCTTTTTTTCCCCATTACATAAAAGCCAGGCTCAAGTAATGAAATACTCCCTTTTCTTTATTACCCTATGTGTTCTCTTCACATTTGGAGACTTTGCATGTGCTGTCTTGATCCCATTGGTAGTGAAAAGCATTTTCCTTTCCCTTCTATATTTTAAAGATTTATTAACCCCTGATACAGTCAATATACTGTTTCTGACATCTCAGTCTTCAGATTCCATATGTATCAGGCCAATTGACAGCTCCTCTGGAGGGGTCGCCAAACATGTGGGATTCTAATTCAGGAAGAATCAACCTGGAATCTCAGCAAGTGATGTTCTCACATCACTAACCTGTTCCAGTCATAAATCCTCTGTTGTTTAATTATGACTGCAAGCTCAATATGAGTCAATAGAATGAGATGAACGCCAAGAAAGAAAACTAGTGGAATCTTGGACTGCGTTAAGAGAGTTTACGGCATTCACAACTGCAGAGATAGTCTTGTTGTACTCTGGCCTGGTCACACATTGGAATATTGTTTTCAGTTCTGGGAGATATAATTTAGGGAGGACGTTAAGTTGGAGGGCATCCATCCACAAGAGAGAAATCAGGATGGCAACAGACCTCAGGTTCATGGCAAACGAGGAACAATGAAAAGATCTGAGTATTTTTAGCCTGGAGAAGATGTGGTTTGGGTGGATGTGATAATTGTCTTTCAGCATTTGAAAGACTGGCATGTGGGAAATGGGTTAGACTTTATCTGTTTGGCCTCAGAAGTTTGAACCAAAGATAATGGGCAGAAGATGCAAAAACAAACACAAAACAAATTTAGACTTGATAGAGGGAAAATCTTGGTAACATTTAGAGCCTTTTGAAAGTAGAATCAGCACTAAATCTTGTAAACTAAAAGTAAACAAACAAATCAATAAAAAAAAAGAAAAAAGTAGAATCAGCTAGCACAGTAAGCATTATGTTCTCCCATGTTGGACATCTTCAAAAAGGGTCTGGACACATTTATTGGATATGCTATACAGGGAAATCTTGTTCATTTATGGGTCAGAGTAATTGAACCCCAACATCCCTTCCAATCTTGAGATTCTATGAGTATGCAATTATTTTGGAAGGAAGATAGTGTAGATTGTTGTTCCATTTAAGATGGCTCACCCAACCTTCTTCTGGTCAAATCTCAATGAAGAGGTTCAACTACATTGCATGAGTCATCAGTGCAGATGATCCCTACTTGGTTTGCGAGTCAATTCTCTGGAACTTAGAACATACTTCATCATAGAAGCAAGGTTATAAATCAAGGTTGGGTTCCTGGGCTCCTTAATCTGTGATTCAGTTGAATTATTTGTGCCAGGCTAGGTCCTAAGTCCTAGGCTCAGGGGGAAATATATGACAGGATGGTGAAGGAAGAGAATTTCCCTCTATCTTCTTGGTGCAGAAATAGACTGATGCAAATTTTTCCTAGTCTAAGAGACAGCTTGATATAGAGGACCAGACAAGGAACTTGGTTTTTGCTACTAAATAATTAAATGACTTTTGACAAGTCATTTTACCACTGAGTCTACATAAAATGATGGGTTTGCATTAGATAATGGGAGTAATCTAATTCTGCCATGTTTTGTTTCTACACTCACTTTCCCGGTCCTCTCACTTCTTTCTCCATTGTGCCTTTCACATCTCCTGATACCCTTCTCTTCTCTTCCATCCCCCTGGAGGCCAGTGTTGCCATTTGCTCACCTATCTCCTACTACCCTCCAAAGAGTCACCATGTCCCACATTGCTGATGTCCCCTAGTCTCCTTTGCAATCAAAGCACTCCTCTTGTTATACTTAATTTCATCTGGGTTTTTAAAAGGAACACGATGTTATTGAGTGAATTCATACCAACATGTGATTAACTAATAAACCCTAACTATATGGTACAAATCTGCCCGTTCTTCTGCTCAAGAAGGTTCAAAAATTTCATTTTGTTTTGGGAATAAAATATCAACTCTTCAGTTTGACATTTTGGATCCTAACCATTCTGGTTCCAATACACCTTTAGAAAGTGATTTGACATTACTCCCCCATGCTGCAGGCCAGTTGGCCTACTTCCTATTCCCCAAACATGGCACTCCATTTCCTCCCTTTGTATCTTGGTGCAGAGTGTCTTCCATGTTGACCATGTATTATTCCACCTTAGTCCCCACTTCAGAATCCTTAGCTGCCTTCAAGGCTTATCTTCTATGGGAAGCTTTTCTTGTTGGTGAACTCTCCCTTCTTGGCTTTATCTTCCATTTATTTATATGGGATAAGTTATAAAGTAAACTGCTCAAGGGCAGGGATGGTTCCTTCTTTGGTCTTTGGCATACCCAGTGCCCAGAACAGTGCCTTGCATATAATAGATACTGCATAAACATTTATTCAACTGAATTGAATAGAAGTGCTTGATAGATAGAGTAGATTTCAAATTAGTGAAATGTAAGGCAGTAAAAGTAAAAAGAAATGAAAAATGAAGGCTGTAAGATAGGATGAGGTGGGGAGAAAGGCTGTAGAGTGCATGGTTGATGGTAGGGGAGTGAGAAGGGTGCCATACAAGCAGGCCGTCCTTGCCTGTAAGGCTTCTCCTAGATTAACTCCACTAAACTCTTCCCTCCTTTTCATAGTCACATGCTGTTAGACCTTCAGTTTTTTTCACAATGGCTCCTGTGGCAAGGGAAGGGGCAGAGAAGTTGGTAACCCTTCATTTACAAAGGTCTTTTGTAAGTTGTAAGCACCTGAATTGGACCAGACAGCTTAGCATGAGAAGGGGAATATGGGAAGAGTATGGAAAAATAAAGGAAGAATAACAGGTAAGAACAGGTAAGCCCTGGGAAATGAACCTGTGGAAACTTTTTTGGGGCGACCATCACCTAAGTCCAACGGACACGAGAGACACTATAGTGTTCCACAGTAGGTACAGCAGCTCCCTAAAGTGGTCATAGGGATGATTTTCCTATAGAAACCTCAAATATCATTGCCTAATGGGAGACCCTGAGAGAGATCATTCTAGTCTTTTGAGGATCAAGGGTGGGGAGAGGAACCTTCCAAATCTGAACATGGAGGGACCTCTGGTGAAAATTAGCAAAATGGAAAACTGAATCCCTTACTGAAATGACCAGGAAACCCCAGGGTTAAAATTTTATTTTTGCATTGGAAGGAAGAAAGTCCTCAAGAAACATGAAACTCAGGAGAGTTTTCTTTGAATTGTTATGACAGGGAGGGTATTTTTTTTTTTTAGCCCTTTAGTTGTCCTATTACATAGGATGTAACCGATTGAAGTAAATCTTTTAAATTGGGCTATGAGACCCCATAATCTGTTTTCATTTAATACTGCTCAACCTCAATACTGGCTTGAACACTGATATTTCTAATTCTTAATAGCAGGCTTAACAAATACCCATTATATTGTAATAATAATGACAGCTAGCATTTATATAAGGCAGTCAGGTGATGCAGTGGATAGAGGGCCAGGCCTAGAGTCAGGAACACCTGAGTTCAGGTCTGGCCTCAGACACTTCTTAGCTGTGTGATCCTGGACAAGTCACTTAACCCTGTTTTCCTCAGTGTCCTCATCTATAAAATGAGCTGGAGGAGGCAATGGCAAACCCCTCCAGTATCTTTGCCAAGAAAATCCTGAATGGAGTCACTGAGAGTTAGATACAATTATACAACAACAAGCATTTATATAGTGTTTTAAAGTTTGCAAAGCACTTTGCAAATAGTATCTAATTTGGTCCTCACAATCACACAAGGAGGTAAGTGCTATTTTCCCCTCTGTCTGTTTTTCCTCTCTGTCTCCCAATCCCTATTTAAACAAGAATTCCTTCTAGAGTTTACTTGGCAAATGGTCATTAAGCCCTTGGTTAAAGACCTCCAGAAAGAAGGTAGTGTGTTCCCTACTACACTAACCTAACATACTACCTTCTATAACAATCCATTACATTTAGGGATGCCTCTAATTATTAAGCAATTTCCCCTTGTGCTAAGCCTACTCATTGTCCCTAGTTCTGTACAAAATGAAAAGAAGTTTTCATTTTGAGCAGGGGCGTATGGGAAACCCTTGCAAATACCTGAAAAAAATGAAAAAATAAAATGAAAATACTATGCTTCAATCTGCATTCAAACTCCATCAATTCTTTCTCTGGAAGTGGATGGCATTTTCCATCATGAGTCTTGGAATTCTCTTGGATCATTGTTGCTGAGAAGAGCTAAGTCAATCATAGTTGATAATCACACAATGTTTCTGTTCCTGTGTATACAACGTTCTCCTGGTTCTACTTACTTCGCCTTGCTTCAGTTCATGTAAATCTTTCCAGATTTTTCTGAATTCCACCTCCTTATCATTTCTTATAGTACAATAGAATTCCTTTATAGTCCTATAACACAACTTGTTCAGTCATTCCCCACTTGATGGTCATCCCCTCAATTTCCAATTCTTTGCCACCATTAAAAGAGCTGCTGTAAATATTTTTGTACATGTAGATCGTTTTCTCCTTTTTAATGATTTCTTTGGGATATAGACCTAGTAGAGGTATTGCTGGATCAAAGGTTAGGCACAGTTTTATAGTCCTTTGAGCATCGTTTGAAATTGCTTTCCTGAATGGTCACATCATTTCACAACTCTACCAGCAGTATATTAGAGTCCCAACTTTCCCACATCCTCTCCAACATTTATCATTTTCCTTTTCTGTCATATTAACCAATCTGATATGTGTGAGGTAGTATCTCAGGAGTTGTTTTAATTTCTCTAATCAATAGTGATTTAGAACATTTTTTTCATATGACTATAGATAGCTTTGATTTCTTCATCTGAAAACTGCCTGTTCATATCCTTTGACCATTTATCAATTGGGAAATGACTTGCATCCTTATAAATCTGACTCAGCAGAGGATGGCAGAGTAGGTCAGAAAACTTTCCACTCTCCAAATTTCCTCCACAAAAAAAAGAATGTTTCTTCAGAGGGAATGTAGAGCAGTGAAAATAAACAAAAATGAGGGTAAAGCAGTTGTTCTCCTAAGACAACTTGAAAAGACCTCCCCTCCCTCCCAGGCAAGACTCAACCTCTTGGGGTGAAGGTTTGGCCAGAATGAAGTAGAAATACCTCAAGATCAACTTTAAGGAATCAGCAAACAAAAAGCCCTGGGAGCTGGGTTGGGAGGCAGCCTCAGCCTTAGAAACTTTCATCTCACTGGCAGGGTGGAGTTCTGAAGGCTGAATAGGAGAAGCTTGAAGGACTTTCTACCATCAAGGGATGCCAAGAACAGCTGTGCTGACTAGATGAGTCCCAGGCTCAGCCGCCTCTGCCAGGGAAAAGGAGCTAGCACATGCATGGTGAGTACAGTAGCAGAGGGAAGGGTGTGAACTGCTGGCTGTGGACTTTAACAGGAGAGTAGAGTCCCTGTTTACAGTTCCAGCAAAGAGAAGACAGCAGTAGTTTGTAGCCACCTGAAGGACCAGAGCGAGCAAGATCATTTGCAGGATAGCATGACTGAGGGCACTAGCCATGGCTTGAGTAGAAAGGAGAGCTTAGGTTGAGCCCCGGCATAGACCTCAGAAAGTTACAATAAGGAGGACCTGAGACTTGAGGTATCATTCTCCATATCTTGGGACTAGAAATTGATTATACTAATAATTGTTAAAAACAAAACAAAACAAATAAAAATGAGTAAGCAAAAGAGAAAGAACCCAACTATAGATAGCTACTATAGGGATAGAGAAGATCTGGGTTCATATTCAGTGGAAGATCATGTAGCTTAAATAGTCACTCTTTTTTCAATGAGAAATGTCAAATGAAGCTAAGCGCAAAAAGAGTTCTTGGAAGAATTTAAGAGGGACTTTAAAAATCAAATAAAAGAAATTGAGGGGGTGTAGCCAAGATGGTAGCTTAGAAGCAGGAAAGCTTCATAGCTCCCACATAGCCACCTCAAATACCCATAAAATATGACTCTAAACAAATTTTAGGGCTCCAAGACTCACAAAATTACAGAAAAAAACACATCTTCCACTGAAGGCAGATCGGCAGGAAGGGCTCATTGCAGCACCCTGGAAGCCAAAACCAGCCCAGCCTGAAACCATGGTTTGGCCCTGGGGCAGCCAGGACAAGCCACAGCTGGCACATTCAAGAGAGTGGATCAGCAGCAGCCGTGGCAATTTCCAGAACTATCAACCCACAAGAAACAAGGACAAGGTAAAAGGTGAGTGGAACTCAGCTACATTTGAGGGAGAAAAGCAGTCTGGCCGAACTGCCTCCAGGGCAAGGAAGCAGCAGAAGCGCAGGCCCTGCAGCTGCCTCCACAGGGCTCCTTCAGAAGCTCCCGGCCTACAGATTGCAGGGGGGCTAAGCAATCATTCAGAGGTTAAGTGCTCTTGTGCTGAGCAGCCTGGATCCAGATCAAGGTCTTGTATAGTGGTCTTGGGGTGTGTTTTCAGTGAGTCAAAGCTGATGGGGGCTGCAGTGGCCTCCTAATAGCTCCAGCAGCTATGAAAACCCCAGTGATTTGGGACAGAGCTTTCCCCTCTGGAAGCAGAGTGCCACAGAGCTAAAAGGTCAAGTAATTCACTGGCAACATGAGCAGGCAAAGGAAGCAAAGTAACAACAGCAATCAAACTTTAGATTCCTTTTTTGGGGACAAAAAGGATCAAAGCATCGAATGGGAGGAAGACAACACAGTCAGAACTCCCACACCAAAAGCTTCTAAGAAACATGCAGATTTCCTATAAGCCATAGAGCAGTTTAAGAAGGATTTTGAAAACCAAATAAGAGGAAGGGAGGAAAAATTGGGAAGAAAAATGAGAATGATGCAAGAAAATCATGAAAAGGGAGTCAACAACCTGACTGAAGAAAATAATACCTTAAAAAATAGATTAACTCAAATGGCAAAAGAGGCCCAAAAAGCCAGTGAGGAGAAGAATGCCTTAAAAAATCGAATTTGCCAGATGGAAAAAGAATCTCAAAAGCTTTCTGAAGAGAATAATTCCTTCAGAATTAGAGTGGAGCAAAGGGAAGCAAATGGCTTTATGAGAAATCAAGATATTATTAAACAGATCCAAACAAATGAAAAAATAGAAGGTGATGTGAAATATCTCTTTGAAAAAAACTACTTCCAATAAGATCAGGAGTGAAACAAGGATGGCCACTATGACCTCTCTTATTCAATCTGGAATGAGAAATGTTAGCGGTAGCAAATAGAGAAGAAAGAGAAATCAAAGGAATCAAATTAGGCAAAGAAGAGACTAAGCTATCACTCTTTGCAGATGATACGATGATACACTTGGAGAATCCCAGAGAATCAAGTAAAAAAACTACTTGAGACAATAAATAAATTTAGCAAAGTTGCAGGATATAAAATAAACCCACATAAATCCTCAGCATTCCTATATATTTCTAACGAAGTCCAACAGTAAGAGATAGTAAGAGAAGCCCCATTTAAAGTTACTGTAGACATTATAAAATATTTGGGAATCTATCTGCCAAAACAAACCCAGTACCCTTTATGAACACAACTACAAAATACGTTTCACACAAATAAAATCAGATCTAACTAATTTAGGAAAAACATCAATTGCTCATGGCTGGGTTGTGCTAATATAATAAAAATGACAATTTTACCTAAATTAAATTATGTATTTAGTGCCATACCAATCAATCTACCCAAAAATTACTTTATAGAACTAGAAAAAATAGTGACAAAATTCATTTGGAAGAACAAAAAGTCCAGACTATCAAGGCAATTAATGAAAAGAAATGCTAGAGAAGGTGGCCTAGCCGTACCAGATTTTAATCTGTATTATAAAGCAGCAGTCATCAAAACTGCTTTGTATTGGCTAAGGGATAGTGTAGTGGATCAATGGAATACATTGGGTACAAAAGACTCAATAGTCAATGATTATAGTAATATACTGTTTGATAAGCCCAAAGACCCCAGCAGTTTCTGGGATAAGAACTTACTATTTGACAAAAACTGCTGGGAAAATTAGAGTATAGTATGGCAGAAACTGGGCATAGACCATCATCTAACACTGTACACCAAAGTCAAGT
>CM053587.1:240632464-240661025 GCA_028646515.1 Pseudochirops corinnae | reverse complement strand
AAAGGTGAAATCCTGAGGTGGGAGAGGATTAGAATGAGAGGAGATAGGGAGAGACAGAATGAGGTTAATCATCTCATAGAAGAGGCAAAGGATAATTGTTACAATGGAGGGGGAGAACAGGAAGGCAAAAGGGAAAGAGTCAACCTTGCTCACGGAATTTTGCTTAGGGAAGGAATGACATAAACTCTAAACTGGGTATCTTGCCACACAGGAGGGTAGGGAGGATGGGGATGAGAGGTGGGATGATGGAGGGGAGGGCAGGGTGGGGGGTGAGGGTTGATGGAAGTACACACTTCTGTAAAGCGACAGGGACAGGGACAGGGTAGAGAATAGAACAAGGGGTGGGGCAGGATAGGAAGGAGGGACACATAATCAGTTTCTCACAATATGCCTACTATGGAGAGGTTCTGCGTAATTACACATGTACAGCCTGTATTTAATTGCTTGTCCTTCCAGTGGGGGTGGGTGATGAGGGAGGAAGAGAAAGAATCTAGAATTTAAAGTTCTATAA
The DNA here is from genome assembly GCA_028646515.1 of Pseudochirops corinnae. NCBI lineage: Eukaryota > Metazoa > Chordata > Mammalia > Diprotodontia > Pseudocheiridae > Pseudochirops > Pseudochirops corinnae. The sequence continues at coordinate 240,660,514 of CM053587.1, read as the reverse complement.
TCAAATGTTAAAAATATATATGTATATATGTATACAATTATTATTATTATTATTTTTAACTACATCCAACTGCGACTTAAGATACACAGGCACTGTGGTAGGGAGATCCATCCTGCCCTACCAGAAAGTCAGAGGGGTTATGGGGAAGGACATAGGAGACAACAGACTGGGGGAGGAGTTATACAATAGGATGGCTGTTTTGGGGTGATGGGTAGGGGAAAGATGGGGAGAAAATTTGTAATTCAAAATCTCATGGAAATGAATGATGTAAACTAAAATAAATAAAAGTTAAAATTTTTAAAAAAAGAAAGCATTATGAAATGCAGAATAGATCATTTTGATATTAAATTGGAAAGTTTTTGTATAAACAAAACCAAATGCAACCAAGATTAGAAAAAAAGCAGAAAGCTGGGAAACAATCTTTACATCAAGTATTTCTGATAAAGGCCTCATTTCTCAAATACATAGAAAATGGAATCAAATTTATGGGAATACAAGCTATGCCCCAACTGATAAATGGTCAAAGGATATGAACAGGCAGTTTTCAGATGAAGAAATCAAAGCTATCTATAGGCAGCTGAAGTACTCTAAATCACTTTTGATTAGAGAAACAACTCTGAAATACCACCTCATACCAATCTGATTGGCTAATACGGCAAAAAAGGAAAATAATAAATGTTAGAGAGAATGTGGGAAAACTGGGACACTAATTCCCTATTGGTAGAGTATGAACTAATCCAACCATTCTCAAGAGCAATTTGGAACTATGGCAAAGGGGGCAACCAAACTGCATATGCTTTGATCCAGCAACACAACTACTAGATAGGTATCCCAAAGAAATCATAAAAAAGGGAAAAGGACCCACAATATGCAAAAACATTTCTGGCAGCCCTATTCATTGTGGCAAAATATTGGAAATTGAGGGGTTGCCCATCCATTGGGGAATGGCTGAACAAGCTGTGGATGAATGTAACAGAATTTTGTGCAATAAGAAACAATGAACAGGCATGTTTCAGGAAAACCTGGAAAGACTTGTACAAGCTGAAGCAAAGTGAAATGAGCAGAACTAGGAAAACACTATTCAGTATTCTCAACATCACATGATGATCAACTACGTATGACTCAGCTTTTCTCAGCAACATAATGAACCAAGAACAGAGGACTCATGAAGGAAAATGCTATCCATATCCAGATAAAAAACTGATGGATTCTGAATGCAGATCAAAGCCTATTTTTGTCATTTACTTTATTCTTTCTCATGATTTTTTCTCTTTTAATCTGTTTCTTCTTCCACAACCATGATGAATACAGAAATATGTTTTACATGACAGCATACGTATAAATTATAACAAACTGCCTACTGTTTTCAGAAGAGAGAAGGGGAGGGAGAAAAATTTGGAACTCAAAATCTTGTAAAAATGAATGCTAAAAATGTTCTTGATATGTTAACTGTGGGGAAACAATAAAACACTATCTAAAGCAAAAAAAAAAAAAAAAGATGTGCACAAGCTTAATCTCAGGGCTTGCCCCATACAATGCATTTATGTCACATACAGAATAATAAACTCCTTTTTGTGTCACATGTGCACACGCACACACACACACACACACACACAATTGCATAGGAACCTGGAATGTAAGATCTATATGAACCAAAGTAACCTGGATGTGGTCAAACAGGAGACGAAAAGATTAAATAGTGACATCTTGGGTGTCAGTGAACTTAAATGGACAGGAATCGGTGAGTTTAATTCAGCTGATCACTGTATATTCTACTGTGGGGCAAGAATCCCTTAGAAAAAATCAAATAGTCCATAGAGTTACAAAGGGGTGAGAAAAACATAAATGTGGTATAATCTCAAAATGGACCAAATGATATATCTGTTTGAATCCAAGGCAAACCATTCAACATCACAGGAATACATGTCTATGCTTCAACCACTGATGCTGAAGAGGCCAACATTGATCAATTCTATGAAGACCAACAACACTTTGTAGAAATAACAACAAAAAAGAATGTAACACATTCATCCTGGGAGACTATTATGCTAAAGTAGGAAATCAAAAGATAACTGGAGTAATAGGCAAGTTTAGCCTTAGAGTACAAAAATGAAGCAGGGCAGAGACTACCAGAGTTTTGTCAAGACAACTCACTGGTCATAACACTTTTTTTTCCAACAATCCAAAAGGCAACTCTACACGTGGACATCATCAAATAGTCAACATAAAATTAGACTGATTATATGCTTTGCAGCCAAATGTATAGAAGCTCTATATAGTCAGTTAAAACAAGACCAGATGCTGACAAATTTAGGACAGTAGAGAAAACTATCTGACCATATAGGTATGACCCAAGTAATATTCCTTATGAATAGGAAGTGGAAGGGATGAGTAAGTTAAGGGATTCAATCTGGTAGATAGAGAGCCTGAAGAACTATGGACAGAAGTTCACAATATTGTACAGGAGACAGCAATAAAAGAACATTTCAAAGAAAAAGGAGAGACAAGAAAGCAAAACAGCTATCTGATAAGGCTTTACAAATAGCAGAGGAAAGAAGGCAAGTGAAACATAAAGGAGAAATGGAAGGATATACTCAACTGAATGTGGAATCCTAGAGAATAGCAGGAAGAGATAAAAAAAGGCTTCCTTAAATGAGCAATACAAAGAAATATAAGAAAACAAGAGAATGAGAAAGATAGATCTCTTTGAGAAAACTAGAGTTATCAAGGGTAAGTTTCATGGAAAAATGGGCATGCTGAAGATAAAAATTATAGGGATTTAACAGAAGCAGAAGAGATTAAGAAGAGGTGGCAAGAATACACAAAATAACTATAAAAGAACAATCTTAACCTAACTGATAAACTTGATGGTGTGGTTACTAATCTAGAGCCAAATAACTAGGAGAATGAAGTCAACTGGACCTTAGGAAACACTGCTAACAGTAAGGCTAGTGGAGGTGATAGAATTCCAGGAAAGCTATTTAAGATGGTAAAAGATTATGCTGTTAAGGTGTTGTATACACTATGACAGCAAATTTGGAAAATACAACAGTGGACAATGGATTGGAAAACATTAGTTTACTTCCCAATTCTAAAGAAGAGCAATGCGAAGCAATGTTCAAATTACTGAACAATTGTACTCATTTCACACGCCAGCAAGGTTATGCTTAAGACTCTCCAAGGTAGGCTTCAGCAATATGTGAACTGAGAACTGCCAGAAAAGCAGGCTGGTTTTCAAAGAGGCAGAGGAACTAGAGACCAAATTGCAAACATTTGTTGGATTATCATGCAAACAAAAAAGCTGAAGGGCCTGGAATTCTATGGTCTATGCCCACACAAGTTCCCAAACTGGGCTATACCGCCCCTTGAGGGGCACTGGAACAATGGGGGGTGGGGGGAAGTAGTAGCCTTAGTACTAGATAGTGCAATTGTGGGGCTTTGGATAAAAATAAGGGGGCAGTGGAAGGAAAGAAGGAATGAAGAGAAGATAAAATTTTGAAAAACTGTCTGTACATGTTTCATCTGTTGTGTAACAGAGTTAAAGTCAGTGATTACATTATTTTCTAAATAAACACGCAAAACGTAAGTCATAACCAATCTTGGCAGATAGGTCTTAACAATCAAATGTTGGCAGGCGAGTGTTTCGGTGCACTGTCAGAAAGTCCAGCATGCATCAACAGGAACATGTGCATGTAATGACTTGCTTACAATACAATACTATATGGCTACATGATGTAATATTGCATCATCAAAATTTCAAAGTAGGAAAAAAGCCACAAATTTATAATAAATTATTAAGTTTAAAATGTATCACTTAAAAAAAATAACGTTTTTTTTGAAATGACACAAATTTTTAAAAAACCATTAAAGGTTTAAAGAAAGTAGATTTCCAGGGGAGTACAAAATTTTTTTTAAGGGGGCAGTAGGCCCATAAGTTTAGGAATCTCTGGTCTATGAGGTCACAAAGAGTTGGATGTGACAAATGAGTTGGACAGGACTGAATGACTGAACACACCACCTGGCACAGGAGTTTCCAATACTAATGAAATCACAGATCTAATCCCTATCTCTATTTTACAATCCTAGCAGGAAATGAGATAATACATTAAAGGCTTTGCAAACATTAAAGCACTATATACAAGTCAGCTTTTTGTGGGCCAGGACACTAGTACAAGGAGGAAGGGGGAATGTGAAACCCTGATACTCTAACTACACCAAGACAAAGTGGTGTGGATCAGACCTGCGACAATTTGAATTAACTTTACTACTAGGTGGATTGATATGGAAGCCAGCAAAGAGGATATAAAAACGGGGTGAGGCCACCCCCAGGAACTTTCCTGACCATCGATTTTAGCCTCCTTGCTTTTTACCTTCCTAGACTGCTACTTTGACCTGGAGGCTATTGGTTGTGTTTTTATTTAGCTGAAGCGTATGGCTCTGAGTGGTCCATCATACCTGGAGTATCATTGTTTTTACTTATCTCACAGGATTACTGTGAAGCTCACAAAAGAAAATGTGTGCAAAGTGCTATATGTATGATTGTCAAGCTATTTTTATTAATGAAGTCAATTTTCTTCTCTTGAAGGCAGGAAAGTTCAAGTGCATGGTATGGGATGGGGTAGTGGCGTAAGTGGCTGAAGACTATAGTAGGGAGAGCAAACGAAGAAGAGCAAGGCAAAGACATTCCTATGAATTCCACAGAACTGAAGTAACGCTTTAAAGCAGAAGCAAGCAGAACAAGCTTATATACCATATCTTCATATTCCCTGGCAGGATTTCCAAACTTGGAATGGGGTCCTGTCTCCATGGCTTAGGGAAAATATGTAAGCGTAAAAACTTAAAAAGCATAGCAATATGGCATGAATTTAAAGACCACCATGCAATCTTAAAAAATTTAAATCTAACAACAAATATTTAGCCTAAACATTGTTAAGGAAATGTCCAGAGAATAGGAAAAGTCATAATTTAAATGAAGAACTTCTATCACTATTGACAATGAATTCCAATAGCATTCCTTTTTTCCAGAAACTCCTTAGGAAAAAAAAAACATTGAGACAAAAATAACATTGTAAGCACAAGGATATATTTTAGGCTTAGGATGTCACAAAAGGGAAGAAAATATAAAAGGAAGGAAAAGGAGATTAAAGAAAGAAACTATCAAAATACATTTAACACTAATAAGATAATGTGGAATACAGGGAGACTAGTTTAAGGTTTAGACTAAGGAATAAGCGTCAGAATGAGGAATGGGTCTTTTGAGAGATCTGTGGCCCCCTAACAGAGGAAGAAGCTAGTGTTATCAGGACATATGCTTCTTTTATCTCTAGCAGTCCAAGGAATAGGTTTTGAACAGAAGTTAGGCTGACCCTTCTATAGTCTGTCCTCCAGAAGGAGGGGAGATGGGAAGAGATGCTGGTGTTATTTTACAATAACAAATGTAATGGTTGGTGTTATTTTAAAATAATTTTCCAGCAAGAAGGCACGAGCTTCTCAAAGAACTTTCTACAAAATTACTGATTGATATCACTCTTACTACTTCCCTATAAAGTAGTCTTGCCATTTTTTGGCTGTCTAAATGAAGCATCTTTCCGTATTTCCTTTGCCTTAAATGTTGAAAAGACTCAGTCTAGTGGAAAATACTAAAGAATTATTACTCTAAAGCTATATGGATCCTCGAGTGAGTTTTTAACTGAGAATGGGAAATATATGTATGAAGATATTTAAAACTGCAGTAAAGATGAGGTCAAGGGAAGGGAGGCCACTGTCAGATATCACTTGGATGTAAAACAAGTTAGCAAGTAGGCTTCTGGAATTATTCCTTTCTACTGAACAAAATGATTCCTGATATAGAGGTATTTTCCTTTGTTTTAGTGGATCAGCAGTCTGAGTCAAAAAGTGGAATTTTCCTTTCTAGCTCAGGCACTCAATAATGGGAACCTAATCCATCACTCTTTCTTAAGCAGCTTTTGCTTCAGGGAAGGAAATCAGCTTATGCTGAGAATTTGTAAAACAAAATAAAAATAAAAATCCCCCAAAAGCATAAAAGTGATCCTTTGTTTCTGGGGGACTTGGCTGCTAGAATTTTGACAGAGACTTGTTGAAAGAATTTTTAAAAAAATCTAGACATGCAATCTAACTTGAACATCAGAGAACTGACCTTCAGAACTGGCTAGTATCTCAGAATCTGGAGCAGTACGTGGCATTTTTATCACTCTACAGGTGTTTTCTTTCTTTTCAGGGAAAGGAGTAACTATGATGTCTGAAGGTGACAGGAGTTACTGCTTCTTTATGGCAGTTTTACTGAATACTCTGACTGAACAATACACTAGAGCTTTCTATGCGTGGAAATTTTCCTTTTTAAATCACCTCCACTACTGAAAAGTAAAGTCTTAGGAGACACTACAACCTTTTGGGAAGAAAATTCCAAGGGCTGATGATGATTCTATTTCCATCTTGGATTAAATAAACTTATTTACAATATACAGTGTTTTGCAGGAAATGGAGAATTTGGAAAGCCTGATTTGATGTTGCTGATCTAGCTATCCGTGTGTGTGTGTATGTGTGTGTTACACACACATATACATGTATGTATATGTGTGTATGTATGTATGTATATATGTATGTCTGTGTATATATGTGTATATCTATATCTATTTATATATATTTTAAAAGGGAGCATCCAAATAAGTAAGAATAATACAAGGGATATGCTTCTCAGATCTGCAATCTAAATAGGCTGGCACCCAGCAATCTGAGACTAACTGAGGTTGCTAAGCACTGTACCATCATCAGGCTTAGGGGAGGATTCTGATTTAGAGGCATTCAGTCATAATCCCATTGATTTTGTTTCACCCCCACTGGGTCCTCAGCCAAGCACAAACTCTCAATTTCTGAATCTGTGGTTATTTTTATATTGAGGAGTATAATGTGACAACTCATAGAACTTCATCAAGATGGTCTAGAACCAGTTCACATGCCTATAAGTGAATAAATAATTTAAAGCTTGGTGAATTCTGTTTCACAGTGATAGGAAGAGCTAACAATGAAGGATCAAAAACCTCTGTCTGAATGGTGGGCTGCTCCAAATTGGTAGTACAAGATCCTGGTAGCAACTTTTGGGACATCTATTAAAAACTCAAGGTTAGGATTGTGAGGCTCTGCTTTTATGGTGTGCACTGATACTGAAAAATCAATTTTGCCCTTCTGCCCCAAGGAAAGTTAGTGACCTCCCCAAGCCTGCTTTAGGACTCCTGCCTGTGTTAAGGTTTGACAAGTACATGGCTTCCAAATCCTCACCTAAAGCTGTTCCTGACACAGGTCCTGAATGGTATGCCCAAGTGTGACACCAGAAGCAAAGTCCTTAGTGGCTCAGCTCCCATCATATTAGGTAAGGGTAAAAAAGGCAGGACCTTCTCAGAATGCTTGTGATGAGGCATTTGGTTTCCTTGAAAGAGTTAGTTACTCCTGCCCACTGGATTTCTTCACTTTGATATTCTAAGCACTAGGCTTGAATATCTGCCACAGGCCTTCCTGATGCTTTGTTTTCATTAAAAAGTCAGAATTCCCTGGACTGTACCAATTCTAAGTCAGCCTCTGGCATTGCTTTGGCTCTTGGAGGCCACAGAATCCTCAGTCCTGAGAAGCGAAGATGACCCTGGGGCTTGGATTGGGCAGCTTGCCCCAGATATCCAGGACCACAATAGGAGTAACCAAAGGAAAGGGATCAGTCAGTGGGATCTTCTGAGGCCCCTAGTTGTTGATTCCCTGGCCAGGCCCTGCTCAGGCTCCCAGGTACACTTTAGTCCTCTTACTTTCTTCACAGTCCTGAGTGTATGGTTCCCTCCCATTTTTAGGGCTGTTACATATTCCTTAGTGGCTATCTATGTCAACGAAAACCTTTTCTGAGGTTTGATGTGTTGGAATCCCATCATAATTTGGCATTCAGCTTATCCTACAATGCCAGTTCTGCTTACCAAAGTGACTCAGTAGGCACCGGCCTTCCATGCCTATGTTTCTTACACATTTAAAGTTTTAGAATAGTTTGAGATTATGTCATTCCCAAGGCCTTTAATTATTTACTTTACTGGATAGACCTACATGGGGATGGGGGCTGGGAGTGAGGAGAGACTCAGAGAAAAGATCTAGGTATAAGATCTCAGACTCTGCCAGAGGGTGCCCGGACTCGATTCAGAATATGACCTACCACAGACGTAAAAGGTTGACAATCACAGAAAGATGATCCATCATGTATCTTAAACCTGGATTTTGGAAACTATCAACGTCACATTGTGAAGCATATTCAACAACTGGAGAGAGACACTTGGTTTCCTAAAAGTTCTTGGAAGAACTTACAAGATGATTTAAAGAAACTGCTTCTATTGTCTGCTCTCATCTTTGGCTACTAAGAGCTTATTGCCCTTTGATGCTACAGAAGATCTATAGATGCAGGGACTCACTTGACTAGTGAGACTGATATTTAGTTCCTATGGAGATGAAATTAAAATTCATCACAATAACCCTAAATCTTTTCAATTTTCTATTTAATTTTTCAGAAGGTTTTAGTTCTATTGTGTTCTTCTTGAAATGATCAATAGATATTAGGATCTAAATGTTTACTCACTATTAATATGAAAAACATGTTGTACCCTAGCAAGAAAATCTTAAAGGGCAAGAATGTCTGAATAAGCGGGTGCCAACATATTTCAGAGAATCACAAAAATAAACCGAAAAAGATTTCAGGGGCCCATTGAGTCCAATTCTGCCATATTAAAGATGAGAGAACTGAAAAACCCAGGGAGGTTAATTGTCTTGCCTAGGGGACATACAGGCAGCAAGGAAATTGTTTCTGTTTGCTAGAAAGAGGAATAAAATTATATTAGCATATGTCAATCAATTGTTTCAAGGGATTAATTCCTGCTGACAGGAAGGAAACAAAGAATGTATGTAAGCCCATCATGGATCCTGGAAAATTCAACTTATTCTAAAATGTAATAGGAATTTTACTTCATTTTTAAAAGAAACTACCTACCAAGTCTTACCTGGAATGTATCTATTAGTTCCATAGCCATAGTCATAGTCCTTCTATACCAACCAACCACAACTATTAAAAGAAAACATAAAAGAGGATGCCTGAAAAACTATGCTCCTTCCAGAAAAGTTAACTGACTTTCAAAGGGAAATACAATTTCCCTCTGAGGAAAGATATCTTCTGAAATGTCAGGCAGTAACCAAAGGACTTTACAGAAGCACTAAAAATCCTCATTCTTTTAATTTTGTAAGACTCTAGAGAAAGTTGAGTACTCACCCAAATACCCAGCACTGTGTTCCCACTCGTTTGCACTGTGTGTCAGTGAGGTAAGCATAGTACTGTCTGAAAAAAACAAATGAGGTCTGAAATTACTGAAGGTTTTTTGAGGAGGGGGGCAAAGGAAGGTACTGTATAATTCCATGTTTGATAAAGCAAATATATTAAAAAGCCATGTGTTTTCAGAGCTCTCCCAAGCCATCCCTTCTTACTATCTTTTTCTATTAGTGTAGAGGGAACCATCATTGTTCCCAGTCACCTAGGCTCACAACTCAGCATCCACGATTCCTCTCTCTCATGTTCCTCATATCCAAACTGTTGCCAACATCTGTCAATCTTACTTTCCCGATGTCTCTCAAGTCTCTCGTTCTCTCCTCGGACACTGTCACCACCCTGATGGAGGCCCTTATTACTTCATGGTTGGAGTCTTGCAATAACATGCTAATTAGTCTGCCAGGCACAAGTCTCTCCCCATTCCAATTCATCCCTTACTCAAGCCCAAGTAATCTTCTAAAGTTCAGGGCTGACCATGTCATTTCCCTATTCAATAGACTCCCATTGTTCCCTCTCACATTCAGAATCAAACATGTCTCTATTTGTCATTCAAAGTCCTTAGTACGGGCAGCTAGTTGGCGAAGTTAATAGAAGGACCAGCCTTGGAGTCAGGAGGACCTGAGTTCAAATCTGGTCTCAGACACTTAACACTTACTAGCTGTGTGACCTTGGGCAAGTCACTTAACCCCAACTGCCTTGCCTTCCTCCCTCCAAAAACCAAGACAAAAAAAAAAAAGCCCCTAATAACCTGACTCCATCATACCATTCCACTCTTCTCACGCTTTACTTTCCAGAGTGAACTGTGACATGGGCCTTGTCTCCAAACTCTAGGAATTTTCACTGGCTGCCTCCATCCTTGGAATTCTCTCCCTTTTCTCTGTCTCTTGGCTTTCCCAGAAAAGTCCACCTTTAACAAGAAGTCTTTACTCACTCTCCTTAATGAGAGGTCCTTTTACTCTGCTGAATATCTCCAATTTCCCCTACCTATAGCCTGTTTGTGCAGAGTTATTTACACATTTCCCCCATCAGACTACGAGCTCCTTAAGGGCAGGGGTTGTCTTTTAACTTTCTTTTTATCCTCAGCACTTGGCAAAGAGTCTGACACACACACACAGTACCTGCTTAAAAAAGCTTTTGGATTTGACTTGCCTGGCCAATTTTCTAAGTCCACATTCTCGGTGGCACTCGAGCTAAGATTGATAGGTATGATGGATAAGAACACAAATGCCAACAATGAACTCTCTATTTGGCTGTGCAAAACAAACAAAGCCTTGGGCTCTAGCAACAAAAACCCCCCTGGATAGTAACTTCAGCCTCTCTGCAAGATGATTTCTAAGATCAGGGCTGAACTAGAGATCAATTCTCTCACGACTTTCTAGGACTGGTTTTGCAGATTGAAAATGGAAGCTCCTGCAGCAACTGGAAAGGGATTACAGGAGCCTTTCGTTGTCTGCAAATGCCAATGCCTTGGAATCATTACTCACCAAGGTTCGATCTTTAGTCATGACTTGGAGAAAAAGGCCTAGGAAGCCTAACTTTCCCTGGATTTAATTTATCCTCTCTAAAGTGTTATTTAATGAACAAAGTCTTCATTAAATTCAAATTTTCATTACTTGACTGTATTTGCTAATTAGTTTTCATTATTCATCTAACTGTACCTCATATTATACTAAGAATGCTTAAAGATTCAAAACCATTTCTCATGAAAACATAATAAAATTAGAAGAAGGGAGTCAGAGCTTACTAGATTGATCCTGGGGTCTATAACTTTATTTTCTTTTAAGTACTGGCCTATACATGCTAATTTGTATGACTAAACTAATTAAAATACAATTATAACAACCTAACTAAATTCCCAAAGTCTGAACCAATCACCAAATTGTCGTAGGCAGCATATAATGCAGAGGACGAGGCTGATTTTGAAATAACTGAGAAAATAGCATGAAATAGGCACACATTTTGATGAGCCTTTCTGAAAAACTGAATTTGTATGGTTTTAGTTTCTGGTTTTGTTCTGGATTTTTTTTTTTTAAGTATGAAAATTCCTGACATGAACATTAAGCCTGGGGTTTTAATGGATTTAACAATATACACCAATAAAAAAATGTGTAAGATAAAAAATAATGCTAAAAGAGCCTTGGGGAAATGTGGCAAACTAAATCAGATAAAAACCTAAAAACTAAAATTTATGAGAAATTCGCAAATAATTCCCAACAATGCCAATGGGAAAATGATCAAAAGCTATGAAAAGACAATTTACAAAAGAAGATATACAAACTGGAAAACATTTATTCCTTGAGTCACTACTCACCAAACTGGCAAAAATAAACAAAAATGAAAAAAAAAACTGGCAAGAATGTGGAGGAATATGTTCACTTATTCAATGTTGGTGACACTAAAAATTGGTGGACTTTTTTTGGAAAGCAACATGGAAGTACAGAATAAGAATTATAAAAATGGTCAGACATTTAATCCAATAAGCCCATTTTAGGTAATATGCCTAAAGAGTGCTATAGAATTATCTGTGTAAAAATAGTAGTGAGACTGCACTCCAGACTTTTTCTACTATATCCCAGAAACTTTCTCATCCTGGAAGCTCCCTCCAGACCAGGCATTCACATACTGTATGTTCTGCCCCTGTGGTCTCTCCTTTGGATTAGACGATTCATCCTAGAATCTCCACTGAAGGAGGGCTCCAGGTCAGCCATGTCTTATTTCTTTATAAGCTGCACACAGGATTTTTTGTATTATGTGCCTGTTGAGGACCTTAATCTCTGCTTCCCTCTCCAGCCCTCATTTCAGCTTCCTTTTATGACAAACAGTGCAATTCTGTTATTCTTTCTTTAAAAAAAAAAAAGACACAAAAACTGAATATAAGTCCACTATTTCTTACACAATCTTCTTTCTTGTAAAAGTTTTTTATGATGAAATGTTTTTGTTTTTTGATGATTGTTAAGTTCACCATAAAAAGATGGAAATTTTCTGAAGTAAGGAAAAGTGATAAAAGCAGAATTAGAAAAGTGACACCTGCACTGACTTCAACTATATAAAGATATAACGTGAATCCACGAATCAATGGAAAAAGAGATAAGAAAAGTACAAAGAGGGAGGATGTGTCAGGTGTCATGGTTATTTGTATGCTAACATTAAATTTAAAACAGTTTTAAATGTGCTTAGTCAATTCTGTAATATTTAAAATTAATTTCAAAATGAGCTATTTTAAATAATTTTTCGTTTTCTGCTTTTAATGACTATCTACTCAACAAGTACTGCTGAATTTTCCTACTTTGATTTAAAAAAAAATGTTTTCTTATTGGCTTAGAGTTAATATAAAATACAAAAAAAAAAATGTTTCAAAGGACCACTAGCCTATCTCTTACACTTGTCCATTATCCTGGAAGCACAAGAGCCAAGCATGAGGTCAAACCTATTTTGTCAGCCTGTCTTAAGAAAAGTACTCTATAAACCGTAAAGTGCTATAGAAATAATAGTTACCACAATGGAGGCGATTTGAGGGAAATTTTAAAGCCAGAAGTAAAAAAAAAAACTTGAAAAATTTGGAATAGGCTACTGACAACAGTAATAACGTGACATTGATTTCTAGCCTTTTCTCAGTCCTCTTGACTTCTCCACAGCCTCTGACACGATTAATCACCTCCTCCTTGATACTCTCTTCTTTCTAGCTTTTCCTGACACCTGCTCTATCCTCATTCTCTTCCCACCTGTTGGACCATTCCTTCTCTGACTCCTCTGTTGGATCACCATCTACATCACACCTGCTAACTATGGGAGTCCCCAAGGCTCTGTCCTGGGCCCTCTTTCCCTTCTCTCTCTATATGATCAGATGGTGATCTCATCAGCTCTCATTACTTCAATTATCATCTCTATGCCAATGATTCTCAGATCTATATATCTAGTTCTAATCTCTCTGCTGAACTGCAGAACTACATTTCCAATGGTCTATTAGACATCTTGAACTGAATGTCCCATGGATATTTTAAACTCAACATGTTCAAAACTGAATTCAGTATCCTTCCCCCCTCAACTATCCTCTTGCCCTAATTTCCCTATTACTATCAAGGGTACCATCATCTTCTCAGTCTCCCAGACTAGAAATCTAGGTGTCATCCTTTACACCTCACTCCCTCCCCATTTCCAGTCAGTTGCCAAGTCCTGCCAATACTATTTCCATAACTTCTTTCCTCTGACACTCTGCCACTGCCCTGGTATAGGCCCTCATCTCCTCATATTTGGACTATTGCAATAAGTTTTGGTTGGTCTCTGTACTTCAAGTCTTTCCTCACTCCAATCCATCCTCTACTCAGGCCTCAAAATGATCTGCCCAAAGTTCAGGTCTGATTATATGACTATCACCCTTCCCTTTCCCCTCTTCAATAAATGCTAGTGGCTCCCTTTCAGGATCAAACAGAAAATCCTTCGTTTAGGTTTTAAAGCTCTTCATAACCTAGCCTCTTTCTAACTTTCCAATCTTCTTAACTTTGTTCCATCTACTCTGTGATCCAACGACATGGGCCTCCTTGCTGTTCCTTGAACACAACAATCCATTTCCCAGCTCCAAGTATTTTCAATTCCTGTCCCTCCATGCCTAGAACACTCTCCCCTTCTTTTCTGCCTCCTCGTTTCTCTGGTTCCCTTCAAGACTCAGCTAAAGTTCCACCTTCTGCAAGAAGCCTTTGCCGCTTTTTGTTCCTCTTACTGTCTTCACCCTGAGATACTCTCCAACTTATCCTGTCATATTTGCTTATATATTTAAGTTTTCATCACGTCGTAACCTCCATTAGACTATGAGCTCCTTAAAAACAGTAACGGGGTTTTGCCCTTTTTTGTATCTCCAGTGCTTAGCATGGTGCCTGGCACACAGGAGGCCCTTAGTAAACATTAGGTGACTGACGGCTGCACTCATAATGTCAGACCTATAACTTCATCAATGCAGACACACTGTCATAGACGTCTAAATTCTAGTTCTGCCTCTGACACATACTAGCTGTGTGACCATAAGCAAGACTCTTAACTTCTTAATGCTCAAGGCAACTGAGACTAAATGCACACCAACCGCAGATCTTACAGTCTCTACACCAGGAATTCTTCACTCTGATGATTACAGGTCTTACAAAAGAATAAAAACAAAAACAATGGTACTATAGGTATGACTTATAATGTGTTATGGGAAATACTTAAGAGACTAAGAAGGAACGTGAAAAGAAAGGTGTTTCAGTGTCCTGAGCTGAGATATCACAATTCTGTCACCACTGGCCCCACCCTCTTCTTAAACACATAGGCTCCCACAGGGCTAAAGTCTGAAGAGGCAAAACATCCCTTGACATTCTGCATGATCCTTTTGAATGGTATTTACTGTGAAAACTCATTATTCTCTCCTTCTGAATAAAAAGATATAAAAGGAACGCAAAGTTACCTAACAGTAGGTGCAGTGATCCCACCAATGAAGAGAATTCTACACCAACTTAATGGATGGCTTGCATGGAACACAAAGATATGTTTCAAGAAGAAGGTGTTCAATTCTGTCAGCTGAAAAGAGAGAAGGAATTAGTCAACAGTTTGACAGCAGGCTGCATTCACATTAATCTCTTCTAATATTGTTTCTGGGAATTTTCAACAACGAATTTGAGGTAATTCTCCAAATAGAGACGTTGTACCTAAAAGAATCTGGGATCTTTATGGTGTTTTCGGAAAATATATTGATACTGCTATGCTACAAGATGAAAACACACACACATACACACACGTACACAGACATATATATGTATAATGTACATGTACATATATGTTGTTGTTTGTTCTTTATTCTCGAAGAGAACCATGACATCAAGGAAGTGATGCTATGACATGCAAGGGAATTGGATTTAAATGAAGGAGGGCTGTGTAAAATCGCCAGCCTCATTTTCTCATCTGGAGCCATTTGGGTCCAGTGAAAAGATATATAGATCAGGACAACTGGAGACGGTCCTGGATACAGTGGGAAACCTTGGCCTTTTTAAATTAACATCTTTGACAGGTCTCAGTTTGATTGAGGCAGTGCCCATTCGGTGATTAAGGCTAAGTAAGGAAATAAGGCAGAGAATAACCTCTTTTACCCAGTTAAAAAAAAAAAATCAGGGAAAGAGACCGGCAGGATTTCTGGCCAAAATAGAACAGCTTTCTGGCCAAAATAGAACAGCTGCCACTTACATTCACTCTGGGCCAATCAGGGCCCAAACAATGAACAAGTGGAGCTTGGGCTGGGACCTAGTGTTGGTCAGTCAGGGAGAACCAGTTATGTATACATAACGTATATATGTATATATGTATACACACATATGTAAAAAAAAAATGCACAAAAGAGGATATACATACACACAAGCAGGGAGGTCCATTACAGGCCTGAGTACTCAAAAATAACTTTTTTAGTAATACTTCTAGGTGATTAAAGTTGGTCTTTCTGTGTTAATCTTCAACTCTGGGAACTTTTCTCAGGGCATAGCGAAATTGGGAACCAACATAAGGCCTATCTCTGGAAAACAGGGATGTCTGATAAGGATAGCCAAACTAATTAAACTATGGTAAGAACTGAAAATTTGGAGCACACAAATCCCCTTCTACTTTGTGTTCCAAAGAACAAAAGCCTTTGGGGATTCACGTTATCACAGCAACACTCCAAAAAATTATAGTGAATTACTAATTATAGTTATCTGAATAAGTTCAAAAAAGTAACGCTCTCTTGCGGGAACTTCTTCCCACTAAGAATAGCACATAGAGCTTCTAGATACCTTCATGCTCAGGAGTTTTAGCTTTCTCATGGGGAAAACAGAGAATTATTAACTTACTCAGATGTCTGCAAAATACTTGTAATATCTATTGCTGAGATATTTGTTTCAAAATCAAATATCCAATCAGGTTGGCATTTTGGAAAATTCTACCCATCTGGTTCTTTGGTTTCTGTAATTACTCTAAGTAAAAAGTAATCTAATGCCTAACCCACCCTATTATGGACACTAAAACACTAGTTTCTTTCACAGATAATTGTAATTTATTTCTAGTTTGTTAATTTAAAGTCTTTGTGTGAAGTAAGCTCTTAGCTTCTGGTTTCAGTTAATTGTACTATTTTCTGGATGAGACAGAGAACATTCTATCTTCTGGCCAAATCTAGTTGATAGTAATTTAAACTTAGACAAACTTAAACTTCACAAAGTTTTTCTCATGACTGATATCCTTTCCCCCCTGCCATTTTACCTGCCAGATGATCATGAAAAGGTATATTCCAGCCACTCTCTGAAATGATGACTTGGGGTCAAACCACCGAACATATGTCCAACTAGCAGGAGTGAACTGCAACACAGCCCTTTTGATTTTCCCTGTAGTGGTGTGAATGTCCCTGTAAGAAGAGAATGGTTGTAATATTCTAGCAAAGATCCCAAAGAGGTAAGACAGGGGAAGAAGAATTTGAACTGACTATTTAGCAATAAAGGATCAAGATAAGTGATATTCTTCCACAGGATTTTTTTTTCTGATAACAAGAGTGTTTATTTACAGTGAAAATACATATTAAAAAAAGACTGTTGAGAATTTCAGTGAAACTGAGATCAGAGTAAAGGTGAACCTATAACAGAGGCGGTATTATTACAGAGTCAGAAAAAAAAAAGGTCTTCATTTATTAGTATCTTTCAAGAGAAACTGAGTTATTAGGGACAAAGCTCTAGAACTATCCCAATCATAGATATAGATGCCAGGAAATTTATTAAGCTCAGGCATTGTTTTGTTCCCAAGAAGATATGTACAGGGAAAAAATTATCTAGGTCCCAAAAAAGCCAAACTCCTCATTCTTTGACCTGAACTGCCTGGCTGACTATAGGAGTTGATGAGAGAGTTATCACCAGTTCGAAGGTGGGGGCCACAAACCTTTTCCCTTTCCCAATCCAATTTTCGCCATCCAATTCCTGCCAAGGGCAGGATGCCCACTGTCTGCTGATGCCCACACCTCAACCACCGTGTGCGTGTGCGTGTGCGTGTGTGTGCGTGCGTGTGTGTGTGTGTGTGTGTGTGTGTGTGTGTAATTACAGAGCCACATCCTGCCCTAGGCTTTGGAACTGCTCCCATCTTGGTGGCAGGCTGGTCACCACTTCCCAGATGGTTGGGGTACTGCCACTTGCCTTGCTACTTTCCTTTATAAATCTCAACTTCAATCTGGCCTTTGCCTGATCTGCCATGGACCAACCAAGAACATAAGCCCTTATTTGTGCAAAGTCTCCCCCAAACTACAATGAGTTCATTGAGGGCAGGGAATGTTCTGATTATGTCTGTATGCCCAGTGCTTCCCTGGCACACAGTAAGTACTTAAATCAGTGCTTTTTCATTTGATCGTCCTAATAAGATAGTCCTAATGAGTTAAAAGTTCTGTTGCATGGTCCATAGACTTTGTCTCTAATTCAATTCCTTTGCAAATGTATATTCCTACACACACAGGGACCGGGTGAAAGGTAGATAGATTAAAAAATGAAATGAAAAACCACCATCTCAATGCATGCAGGGCTGCTGAGTTGTATACCAGTGAATCATAGGGTTTAGAGGAGGAAAGGATCTTAGAGATGATGTAGGTGCATCCCTGTATTTCACATGAGGAAAGTGAAGCATAAGCATAAAGGCATAAAGTGAGGTATCTGGGGACACCTGGGAAGGGAGTGAGGCACAAGCCTAGGCCTTCAAAGCCCCACGTCAGCTCACTTCTCATTGCCCTAGGCTGCCAGCACTCCTTCTTTGGAGGCCTGAGGAGGGATTTCTTTGAATCAGATTTCTCCTGGAAAGTGAGTAAAGTTCTCTGAGCACAGGACAAGGAATAAAGAATTCCCAGTCTAAAACTATGTAAGGGAGAATAGATTATGAGGCAAGGCAAGCTTGTTAGATTCTAAGAGAGATATTATTTTATTTTACAAGAAATAGTATCAATATTATAAGAATTCATATATGTTTTTTTTGAAACTGGCTTTCTTCTAAGTGCAAAATAACTACCTTCAGGCTTGCCCTTTCCTTCTATGACCTTACATTTGGCATGGAGTAGAAAACGCTTTATAAATAATGCAGACTGAAATATAAGTGTTTATTTGTAAAGTCAACTCTATATCAGGGGTTGAGGAGGGCGGATAATTTAGGCTTCTAGCTTATTCCTTCCCATCTTCCATTTTCTGGCCATTCAATCATAAACTAATGAGTATTTGCATATTTTTAATAAAGCAAAAACCTGAGGAGGTGGGGTGGTGAATAAAATTCAAAACAAGAATTGGTTACTAACTCTAGTAACCTAGAGAAGGGATTCTCTAAGTCTTCGTTTACACTTTCCCTTTTCCCTTATTAAAGAAAACAGAATTGTCTTTATGGGGCCAGTTCCTTTCTACTTACTGACAACAGACTGGGTTATACCAACATACTCCCAATACACCATTAAAAGTTATGACTGAGTTGTAAAAAGACTTACTTGAAGCTGGCCCAGTGATAAGTCCTCATCTCTAAAAACCGGCAAACTACCATTCCCAACCAGATGCCACCTCCATTGCACAACAAGATGTCCAAAATGACTTGATCCCACCAGCACTCAGCAAAATTAGGCAGAAGATGCATGAAGAAAAGCTACAGAATATAGGAAAAAGATGATGGGTGGGGGAAAAAATAGGGTAAAATACAGAAAGACCTTTTTCTTCTACATAGAACTGTATTGAAAAAGCCAATGAAATTTAAACATTTTTTATTTTCTCTCTTCTTTTGTGTACAAAAAAAGGCCTACTCTTCTCTTGTTCCAAGCTGTCTTCATACATAGTAAGAGTTCCATAAAAATATTTGTTGAACTCCAGAAATATCTGATGGTTTATAAAAATGTTAGCAAGAAATGCCTTTTCTAATTTAATAATGACTTTTCTTGAGAATATACTGCCAGCTCTGCTGTAGAGTAACTGAATGACACGAGTATACAGGGAAAAGAAGAAAATTTTTAGGATTGACACAAGAGTTATGATATAATTATATAATTTAGCAACTCAACAATTGGAATTAATGTTTATAGGTATAGGCCAGAGGAATGTTGTGGCTTTAGGCAAAACCATAAAGAACTAAAGAGTGAAGTCAGTGTGGAAAAAATTTGATCATTTGATCTGGGAAATGATGATTATTCCTACTCTCCAAAAAAAAAAATAGTAGCAATAATTCGTAACATAGGTAAGTCCTGTTTGTACATGACAATTCCAAAAAAACCCTGCCATTATGAACTAGATTGAGTATGGCTCTGTTTTATCTAATATTATTTCTTTATCAGACTTAGAACATATTAAACTATGGGGAAGAATTAAGATGTTGTAATCTCTATCTATACCTGTTGCATCTAAACTCAATACATATTGCAAGTATCCTGCTGTTCAAAAGACTGCTTTCTTATATTCAATTGCATAACTCAATTTATAACTTAAGACCCCAAATCCACATTCTATGCAAGGCGATCAACATAAGGTAGGCTCTTTTATTCTTGCAGTTCAGGGAATAACACCAAAGTGAGATACCATTCCATAAAGCATGACCTTTAACCATCTGCCAATAAAAGTTTTGGTTGTCAGGGAAGAGTAAAAATGGAAGGTAGGGATGGGGGAGGAAAAAGAGAGAAGGGATTTCTGCTTTGTGGATTAACAGAACACTAGTAGACCATACACAAGGGAGTGGAATGTGTAGGGTATCCCAAACAGATGTACCATTACAAAAAGGTACCCTGGGATGGCACACAGATTTGGAATATGAAGAGCTATTTGTAGAAGGAATTTTCTCTGTGATATATTTATATAGCATTCTAAGGTTTATATCCACTATCTCATTTAACCATTTTAACAACCCTGTACATACTACAGACATTATTATCTACATTTTATAGATAAATAAACTTTGACTCAGGGAGGTTATATGACCACATTTATTATACATAATTTCAGATTATAGTCTCTATTCAGATTATGATCTCCCTTCTCTGACTGTAGTGTTTCCCAAATATATTCCAATGAAACAAATTTTGGCCATGAGAAAGTGAATCTCTATAATTAGAATTTAAGTGAGTAGGAAACCACTATTAGTCTTAAAAAATTTCACTGTACAAACAGCTTTTAATAATACCAACATGTATTTCTTGTGGTTTTATATATAATTTTTTAATACAACAACCTTGTGAAATAGATATTGCAATTTTAACAACCTCCCCCCCCACCTTCACTGGTAAGAAAACTGAAGCCCAGATAGGTTAAATAATTTAGCTTTTTTGGAAATATCTCTTTAAGGAATGTTGGAAAAAGTGCTGTGCTAGAAAGTCAGTGTTTCATCCAGACAAACTACGGAGTCTGAATGCAGATCGAAACATACTATTTTCACTTTTTTTTTTTCCCTTATGGTATTCTGCAACTTTTGTTCTGATTCTTTTTTACAACATGACTAATGTGGAAATATGTTTAATATGATTGTACATGTATAACCTATGTCAGATTGCATGCTGTCTTGGGGAGTGGGGGGTGGGGCAGAGGAAAAAAAATTTGGAACTCAAAATCTTATAAAAGTGAATGTTAAAAACTCTTTACCTGTAATTGGAAAAAAATAAAATATTATTAAATGGGAATAAAAAAGAAAATCAATGTTCAATTCCCACCTGTAACATTTAATTGTATAACCATTATAATTATATATAATAAATGTGGTCATATAACCTCTCTGAGTCAAAGTTTATTTATCCATAAAATGTAGACAATAATGTCTGTAGTATGTACCTTCCAGGGTTGTTAAAATGGTTAAATGAGATAATGGATATAAACCTTAGAATGCTATATAAATATCAACTACTATTCTTTATAAATGAAACTTAAAGGCTATTTATGGAGGATTTATATATGTCCTGCAAAATATACTAAACGTCATTCTTATTCCTAAATAATAATAATGCAAATGGCTCTAGTTGAAGATAAGTATTTCCAAACTGGTCTTCCTATATTTTTGTTCATCACTTTTAGTTATTTTTTAAAACCTCATTTTATTTTCTACTTCAAAATAATTCACTGGAGTGACAGTGTCAGAATTATGGGCCTAAATGCAACACAAAGGGGGGAATTCAAAGTGGAATGAACTTTCTGACCATAAGAGTTGTGAGTTATTGACAAAAACTATCAAGATAAGTGGAAAAATTCACTTTTCTGGAGATTTTAAAATAGAAGATGCAAAATATGGTCTGGGATGATGTACGTACAAATTCGTGTCAAATCAAAAGAATGGACCAAATATGATCTTCATTGGGTCCATTTGACTGTATTTAGTTCATGAATTATCTACTTTCTAGATATGTATTTTATGTTACTTAAGTGCCTACTTACCTCAGTTAGCTCCCAGGTAATACTGATTGTCCAGCACAGTCCATAACTCCGAATCAATAAGGCCTTCATAGCCCAGCCCCAGAAATGTCCAAAAGCAAATATGTCAAAATGGCTGAGGATCCTCTCCCAGGTGATGACATGACAGTTTACTGCATACTCCTAATTCAAAGTTGGAAAAGTGAACAATGAAAAACACTGAGACACACAAATTTTAAAGAACTTATAAAACCTTGATCACAAGTTAGTATAAACTTTTACTAAGTATAAAAACTGATCAAGTCTACAATAATACTCAAAGACATGAGCTGGTACAGCCCTCAAAAAAACTCAATCCTCCCTTGCCCAACTTTTTTGCAATGCATCTTTCCAAATATGGCTAGGAACTTTGGAGGGCAACCATACATTCTATTACCTGGCCTAGACTTGAAGCCTTTCCATTTTGATAAGACTTCTCAAACTTTGTGAACTTGTAGAATGGTCTTTGAGAATAAAGGAACACTCCCATACCATAATGAGACATTAGAGTAGGAATTCAGTGGACACTATAAATTCTTAGGAAAAGACTAAAATGTTTGAGATTATAAATTGTTACTATTCCCACTCTCTGCTAAAATAAGTGGGTTATAACAGAAAGAAAATAATATTACTAAACTATCAATGAAATCTGGCTCCATGCATAGCAAAAATTTTGTTCATTACAGAATTTTTAACATTTTTAATATAAACTTTTTTTAAAAGATCCTTAAGTTGTGGTGCCTGTATGAGGTGGTGATCATGTACAGAGCAGTAACACATGTGCCTGAAGGCTTGTAAAATGCTTTCTTCACAGTAGCCTTGTCAGGTAGATGATGCCACTGCTATTTTCCTAATTTTACCAACGAGCAAACACACTCCAAGAGATTACATAACTTGCTCATGACCATCCAGCTAACAAAAGAACCTCAGTTTTCTAAATTTTTACTCCGATAGTCTTTCTTCTACATCTGTAAGGTTTATTCTATTTCTCTGCATTGTATTACTCTGTCACCCTTTCTCCTGAGGGTTAAATTGATATGGAGAATGTTTCAGCAAAGTTGTAACTATAATATATGTACAAATGACCTTGGCCTCCTCAATTCCCATTCTCTATTTCAGTCAGCTATAAATTGGAGTGCCAATATTCTGAAGGGAGAGAAGTGGCAACTTAATACTTCTCTATTTCTCTTTAATTATTTCAAGAAAAGAGGTTTTTAATTTCAATCAGATAAAAAGCTAACCTTAGGTCTTATAAACAAAAGTGAACTTGTTGTCTTCAAATGGCCACTATGAAACGGCTCAAAGTTTAGAATGGTATAGGGAACTCTACAATGAATAGAGAATTTGGTCCTGAATGAGATATAGGAGAGCTAAGTTTCAATGGGGTAAAAGCAGATTATGGCAGTTCTAAATGCTTAGGATCAGGAGGTGCTAAAGTAGAGGTGCTCAAACTGGTATCTAGGAAGGCTGCCAAAGGGCAGAAGAAGTAGTAAGCTGAAGAGAAGGTAAACCACAAGGAAGAAGGAAGCACCAAGGTAACTGACTGATTCCAACTGTCTAGGTCTGGCTCCTAAACAGTGTAAATAGTGCTATTACAGGTAGTCAACAGGCTGTTACAGTCAGAGGAGGTCTGGACACTATGGTGCTTTCTAACTTTAATTCTCTGGTCCTATATGTTTGAGTGATTTAAAACAGGAAAAGGGAAGCACTTATAGTATAAGGAAATGATGCAGGACACTTGAGTTCTACTCCTGTTTCCACCACTTATATATGTGGTGGAAAGTCACTAGTGACGAGTGCTAACCTTGGACTCAGCGGAGACTGGAGTGTGAATTTAGGCTCTGACAATTAGTAGTTGTAAGTATGACAATGGGTCAGTCATCTACTCTTTAAAACCTGTTTCTTCTCTACCAAGTGATATTACCTACAGTACTTACCCTCCAAAAACTGTTATTAATTATTAACAAAAATAAAACTGGTATTAACCAGAAAATTCATGCAAAGCACTTTATTGGTCATTTTTATCATCATACCAGTTTGAAGATGGGAGATGGAAGGAAGGAAATAAGCATTTTTTTTTATGTGCCAGGAACTGTGCTAAGTTATTTACAAACATTCTCTCATTTGATCCTAATAGCTTTGGAGACAGGTACCAGGAGGTAGGGGAGGGGTGACTAGACAATTTCTTGAGTTTTATTTCTAGCTCAGGATCTTAAATTCAATAGGTCTTTAAAAATGGTAATAATTACTTTATGATATTGTGACCTGATAAGCATAGAGGAGGACTGACCATAACTATTCCCTAAACCAATCTATGATTGGTCTAGAATATATCACAAATTTATATTGGCAAGACGCTGATAGGAGACAAAGAATCTGGATCCTTAGGTAGCATATTATCCAGTAACTGACTACACAATTGGAAACCACATCTCAAAGATCAGTTTCTCCTCCTCCATGGCACAATGGTTTTACTGACTTATAAGAAAATAATGTCTAGGGTCAGCTAGGTGGTGCAGTGAATAGAGCACCAGCTCTGGAGTCAGGAGGACCTGAGTTCAAATCCGACCTCAGACACTTAACACCTACTTCCTTCAAGGCCCAACTCAGGAATCACCTCCTCTATACATCTTCTGTTTTCCCATATTCCATTCCCCATACCCTCAGGTGAAAATGAGCTTTCCTTGCATAAATTCCTCATTGCATTTTGCCTGAGACTGTTATATTTATTTTATCCCCCCTTCATGTGCCAGTTACATTAATGTACTTTTCCTCCATATTACATTCTAAGCTTCTTTAAATCAGGGTTTATACAGTTATCTCTAACACCCAGCACAGTGTTTTGCACAAAGAGGCATTTACTAAATGTTTGTGGAATTGAAATAAACCACTTACCATGATATCAGCTTCTCGAGTGGCATAACGAAGGTTTGGGTCTAGCCAGTACATTACTGCTTTTACTTGCTCAAAGTTCAGGAAGAGAAGAAATACCAGAAACAGGAAATAGAGCACACTGAGACCTGAGGAAGACAAAGACATGAGATACTCTGAATATATATATATTGGTTCCAGAAATAAAAAACTGGACAAAGCTAACGTACATACACACATCTATACATTGCTTTCTAATGCACCGCTTAAATTCTAAAGATTTTTTTTTACAAAATTAATGTCTATGATGGTTCCTTAAAATTTTGAAAGAAATGAGAAAATGTTTTCTAATCAAAATGTTTTTATTCATGATATATGTCCGTCACAATATTATGCATTTGTTTCTTTTTAACAAAAATAATCTTACTGATATATATATATATATATATATATATTGTTTTAATATTGCCTACATTTCCCCTTGTATTCGTGCCTCTCTCCTCTTTGACTGACTGTTCTTTAGGGACATATATTAAACTGCATAACTGCACATGTTACAAGCTAGTGATTTCTGCAAGAGTCTTCAATAAGCTGAAAATCTATATTAAACAACAGTAATAATTCACAGATGAGTAGCTATTTGTTTTAGATAGAATTTGTTTTAAACTATAGATTTGTGAACTTGACAATGATTTCTGGAAAAATTCTAGAATGGATTATTTAAGGAAATGTTTAAAAACATTTAGAAACAAGCAGTTATTACAAGGTAGCATGACTCCTGAAGAACAAGTTATGCCAGTTTAATCTTATTCTTTTCTGATGGGGTTATTAGATGAGTAGGAATCATGGTAAAAACATTCTGGTCTTTAAGTGATGCAGGTAACAAAGTATCTCTCGATATCCTTGTGGATGAGATGGAGAAATGATTTGCATAGAGAATAGCTCACCAATCAAAATAAATACAGCTGGCAATAACTGAAAAATTTCAAGGTACTTTTGTGAGTTGAATTTTCTACAGCAAAAAGTTATGTTAAATAATGCAAAACAACTCAAGAATAAGGTGGAAGAGGGGCAAGAAGTCTGAATCTTCAGAGGAAACCCTAAAAGAGCTTTGGTCCACAGCTCAGGGCTTCAAAGATTAGCTTCTAATTCTCTAAAATTTCTCTTCCTATTAATATTAATTAAAATTAGCTTCATATTAATATAGAAATGGGAGGTTAACAACCCAAATTACTGAATTATCAACATTTTACAACACAGAGCTTTAGTATGTCTGTCATGATAAAGTGGTGATAGCTCAGTTTTGAAGACTGCTTTAGAATACAGAATGTGTATCTTGAGGACTCTGTCCTTTTTTGTCTCCTTACAAGACTAAGTAAATAAATAAACAGTAACTGCATTAATGGAAGATAAAACGTATTGCATCTACTATTTAATATTTTGAAACAGATTTTAAAAAAACCCCTTCATTCTTTGCTTCACTTCAAACAAAAAAGTTCTTGCTAAAAATAGAAACTCCAAGAAAAAAATACTAGACACCCCTGCTCATACCTGAAGAGTGCCGTCATTTTTTCTTAAATGGAAGGCTGCCAGTTGATAAACAAAAAAACAAAATACAGCACAATCCCCCAACTGTCATCGCTCTCTTTCTCATATCAGCTATGGTAAAAACGGTGTTTACAATGGCACTTGGGCACAGCAGTGCAAGTGACCTTGGATCACACAACGCAATCCAAATTTGGCTCCCTGATCTTCTCCCACAGAGCAACTCTACAGGAGGGAATATCTGTGACTGGAATAAAATCTCTTGTAAGTCATTATCATGTTGTGTACTCTAGTCTTCAGGACGTCCCGGGAGAGTCTGGGAAAACAGTGTAGGAAGCACAGATTCAGCCGTGGAAGTAGCTTTGGAGTTCTAATGATTCCCCAGCTCTTGGGTCAAGTCATATATTCTGACTTTATACCAATACTTATGCCTTTGCCAGCAGTTTTCAGTAAGATATTCCAAGTCTCAAAAAAGAAAAGAAACCTCCAAACAGCTTTCCGTAACGATCCTTATAAATTAATGGCTGAATGGCAAAAATGGAGTTTCTCTAGAGAGATAGGCAGGAAACAACGATTAATTTGCTCATTATACTAAATGGATCAGCTGTGGCAAGAACAATTAATAAACATCCAATCCAAGCTCACAGCAATTTATAACCTCAAGTGGCTATATTAGGTCTATGACAAGTGGTAGTAGAGGAAAATCACCAAAAAAAAAATATTAAGTGACTTATTTAAGATTTTTGAGTATTATGGGAGGAAACAAAAATCAAAATTTTAACTTTTCTAATGGTTTTTTTTTTTGACAATTATACACATCTGATCTCCTTTCCCTGCTCTCTTCTCTGTCTTTTCCTTCCCTGTCACCATTCAGAAGAAATTATTCTTTACCTGGTAACTTACGCAGACAGCTAGTAAGATCATACACAGGGCTTTTAAGGTCTACTTTTCTAGCATTATAGCTATGATTTTGTGATATTAACTTACATATCTAGACCAGATAACTCAAATTCTGAAACCCAGAAATAGCTTATATATTTATGTGAGATAACTACTATGAAAATAGGGAAAACTGAAACCTTCATGATACTCTATACAAAATCTATACAGAAATCATTAGGGTATATTTCCATTGTCTCATAACCAGTCCATCTGGACTCATGCTGTGGAAAAAAAACTGTGATATTACAAACAATTCTGATCTACTCGGATAAATTTAGGCTCTTGTGTTTTCTACCTCAGTCCTCTTCCTACATTCCCTTTTGTTCTCCCAATCATGACTTTTAGGAATAAGCAACCAGTGATTTCCTTTATTAATTCTTGAACACTTTGAGAATAGGGTATGTGCAGAAAGTTACATGGGCAGTCATTGAGAATCGGTACAGTAATAGGCAATGCTTCTATAATCAGAACATTATATGCATTAACAGTGACACCAGAAGTAATTATGGAGATGAAAGGTTTCCTGTAAAGCTCTGGAATTAGTAGTTGGTTAACAACTAAGTTTAACAGTTACAATGGCAAATAAGAATTACATGCTGACATAAAGATAATGACAAATGTATATACAAATGTCTGTATGTATTAATCTACTCAAACTCACCAAAAACCATTCGCCAAAGAGCAGGATGTGGTCGAGTAAAAGGACCTGTGGATAAAAGCCACAAAAAATGATGATAAACAAACTCTGAGTAAGAAAGTGAAAGTGCGTATTTTGACATTAAATTCTTTTTTTTTAAATTTTATTTTAGTTTGCATCATTCATTTCCACAAGATTTTGAGTTACATATTTTCTCCCCATCTTTCCCCTACCCACCACCCCAAAACAGCCATCCCAGTGCGTCCCCCCTCCCCCAGTCTATTCTCTCC
>CM053587.1:240614710-240631964 GCA_028646515.1 Pseudochirops corinnae | reverse complement strand
TTCCATAATCAAATGTTATGAATGTGTATCTATCTATCTATCTATCTATCTATCTATCTATCTATCTATCTATATGCAATTATTATTATTATTATTATTGACTACATCCACTGGAACTTGAGATACACAGGCAGTGTGGTTGGGAGATCTATCCTGCCCTACCGAAAAGTGACATAGGAGAGAATAGACTGGGGGAGGGGGGACACACTGGGATGGCTGTTTTGGGGCGGTGGGTGGGGGAAAGAGGGGGAGAAAATATGTAACTCAAAATCTTGTGGAAATGAATGATGCAAACTAAAATAAAATTTAAAAAAAAAAGAAAAAAAAAAAGAAAAATCACCTTGGCTGTTGGAAATAACACCTATTCTTCTTCCTTCTTCCTCTAGCCCTCCTGGTCTCCATGTTGTCCTTTTGTGACATTCCCCAATCTTTTTTTCTTTAAGCTCTCCTAAATGTTGCTTAGGCCAGGATAAAGTTTTCTGTCCCAATCCTATCGTACAGATGAGGACATGGAGCTACAAGAAGTGACTTTCACACTGCTAGGGTCACAATGCTAGCTAGGAGCAGAGCTGGGACCAAAATCTAGTAAAGCCTCGACTTTTCCTTTCTTTTTTTTCCAGAGGGGGGAGGCAAGGCAGTAGGGCTTAAGTAAACTTGCCCAAGGTCACACAGCTAGCAAGTGTCAAGTTCTCAAGCCAGATTTGAACTCAGATCCTCCTGAATCCAGGATCCGTGCTCTATTCACCGTGCCACCTAGCTGCCCCAAAAGCCTTGACTTTTAAGCAATGAACCACACTCAGAATATGTACGCCAAATAAACGCCAATACCTCTCAACACTAAGTCTTCAGTAGCTAAGAAATGATATCAGGGAACAAACTCTATTTCAACCCTTATAATCTTTGCAGTCCTTTTTTCACTTCTAAAGTGGAATAACTGAAGCATGAAAAAGGTGTTGTGAGTTGTTCTGATCAGGCAGAACTAGGTTTGCAGACTCCATTTCAACTCCATCAACCAGACCACACTGCTTTCAATGATTGGAAATGCAATTATATGTAGGTGAAATGAAATAAAGTAATCTCTTACTTACCATTGGGAAAAGCTAACACACTAATGATGAGAAAGAAGAAAATAACAGAGAGGATGCCTTTCCAAATATTATCTTCTTGAACAGAATCATCCCTGAAAATAGAAAAACAAAATAAGATTACTGTGATTTCTTGACTATAGCAATGTCCTTAAAGCTTTACTGTATATAAAAACATAGCCTTCTCCTTAGCCTTCCAGTCCAGTATGCTTTGATTTTTTAATAAGGAAAATGAACTAAGACAGGAAAAGTGGGTTGGTGCAGACAGAGACACATTCAGAAATTAGAGCAGGGAGAAATAGTTTATGAAAAGATCAAATATGTGAAAAAATGCCTGAAACATCCAAACAATAAAGGGGGCAATTCTGAAAGCCTATTTTAGTTCCAGTCCTACTTGTGATTTTTCTTTATTCCCTTCTCTAACAGACTTCATCATTCCAGAAGTGTTTGGTGTGGTGGGCCCTGCTGTCACTTTCCGTTGGCCACCACTGTAGAAATGACCTCTAGAAGCAGAGGAGAGAGACAGCACTCCCACTGGGAGCCATCTCAGAGCCATTCTGTCCTAGAGTCTTCCTTTATAAAATTAAATGGTAGTCAAATGGCTGAATAAGTGATGAGAATAGGAGAAAGAAAAAAAAATACTGTGTAAAAGAGAAGCTTAAAAGGAAATTAGTGGGAAGAAAAATATCTTATTCATTACCGAAACAAAGGAATTGTGAGCAAAAGAAAGGCATAGAATTATCATAAACCAGGGAAAATTTTCAAGATTGACAAGAACCTTTGCAGTAGCAGTGGAGAGGAAAAGAAAGACTCTTAAAGTTTACATGAAGAGAGTCTAATGACACATTTGGTGACTGGAAGAAGGGAAAAATGAAAACTGAGAATATTAGATTAGGTAAGAGGAAGACTATCTGAATTATTGATAATGATTGAAAGCAGGGAGATATGGGAGGGAATTAAGTTCAGCCTTTCTATCACTGTGTTTGAATAGATGGTAGAAAAATAAAAGCAAGATAAGAGAACAGAAAACATGAGACTGATCTCAAGGAGCAGAAAATAACGTGCCTGACTAAGGGAAGAGCAGCATTACAGTAAAAATGCTCATAATAACCACTTGTTTCTGAGGAAGGGCGATAGAAAAGGAACATTTCTAGTGGGAAGGCAAAAAATCAAGAGGAAAACTAAGCAACAGGACTGAACAAAGTGGAAAATTTTAAAGGAGAAAATAACTGGAAAAGAAAATATTTAAATTATCCAAATTATTCATATATTTGAAGAGTTGTGAGGGGAAACTTTTGGAGGGCAAAGATATCTCAAGGTCTTACATGTCTATGTTATATGATTGATGTTCTGATTAGCCACTAAACTATGGTTTTATAAATGGCAGAAATTAATTTGCTCCAAGGTCAGTGCTGTCACATGACACTTTTGTGTGCTCACATGACATCAAGGCTGCTAACTATGCAATACAGAGAAGTGCCATGGTATAGGCCATGCATCCAATTCATTTGTCATTCCAGAATGACTGGCAGATTAAAAACCCAACAAACCTGTAGGTCTGTCCTTTGAAGAATGGGGATCACAAAAATAATATAATTTATCATTTTGATTAACCCGATATGGGACAAAGACCTGAGTGCTTACTTTATGAATTCTTAAATATTTGATTAGAAACAAAAACACAAGTTCTGGAGGCTTCTTTAGAGAGTGGAAGTAAGTATTTTAGATTAGGCAGCATGACAATGTTGCAACTCAGCTATCATCACTACTGTGCTGAACACAGCCTGTGCCCTACAGAACTCTCACAACACATTTTAAGGACAGTCTCTATGAAGGATTCAAACCGACTGAAAAAATGTAGGGAATTAATATATCTCCATTTAGAAAATGACCCCTGGGTCACATAAATTTCCACACCTATAATTAGAGATATGACAAAAACCACACTCTCAGAATAGGACTGATATGAGACCTTAGTGATCACGTAGGCTACCCCTCTGTCTCAGCTGTGTGCCACTGGGCAAGAAGAGCTAGCATTTATAGAGAACCTACCATGTACCACAAACTGTGCTAAGTACTTTATAAATATATCACTTAATCCTCACAACAATCCTGTGAAGCTGGTGCTATTGTTACATTCATTTTACAGGTGAGGAAACTGAGACAAATAGGGTTAAGTGACTTGGCCAGGATCACACAGCTAGTAACTGTCTGAGGCCAGATCTGAACTCAGGTCTTCCTGACTCCAGGGTCAGCACTTTATCCTCTGCACACAGAGCTGTCTCAGCCACTAACACCAAAGCGCTTAATTTTTCTGTTTTTTCATCTGTAAAATGGGGATAATAGCACCAGGTTTGTCTGTGAGGATCACATGAGATAATTATAAAGCTTTGCAAACCTTAAAGCACCACACAAATGCTCTTACTGTTATTATCATTATGTGCTATAGACATTCTGCTAAGCTCTGTCAGTAAGGTTATACTGATTAGTGTAATGAATGATATGATTAGCGGTAGAGTCAGCACTTGAACTCAGCCCACCTAAGTGGGGGGGTCTTTTCTGCCATTGCAGAATACTTTCCTCTTGGTTTCTATTGACCCATGATATATGTCACTAGTTGGCTAAACCTTTGCTAAAGCTGTCAGATGTGTCCTAAGAGATATCTCTTTCTATCCATATCTGTCTCTTTTATTTAAAATCAACTAAATAAAATTCTTTGAAGTATAGAGCAAAACTAAAACCCACAAAAACTGAACACTGCATTAAAGAATGAAGATCTACTCTCAGGTTTCTCCTTTCCTTTTTTTCAGAGTGTGTGTGTGTGTGTGTGTGTGTGTGTGTGTGTGTGTAGGCAGGAGGGGCAACTGTTGACCTGTGATTTCATCAGTGCGGGGAAGGCCTAGGGTGGCAACTCTACTGTTACCTTCTAGTCTTAAGAGAGTGGGAAGTGGGGGAGAATTGCAAAATTAAGAGACCAGTTCATGGTCACATAGCTAATATATATCACAGGCAGTACAGACCCAGGTGTTTCAGACATGCAGGCAGGCTCTATCCACATTCTTTCTCACTTTCAGGTTTGTTAGGTAACAAATTCATTCATTCGTTTAACACTTATTGAATGCCTATTTTGTTAAGGTATAGAGCTAGGAGCTGAGAAGCATACAAAGAAAAAGACATGGTACCGCTATTCTAAAAGAGCTAATAAAACACTTTTTTACATTTGTTTCTTTATTTGAATTTAATGGAAAATCTCTGAGGTCAGCATTATCTGATGTTTGAGATGTGCTTATCTGACAAATGAAAGGTGAGGCACGGAACTTAAATGACTTGTTTACATGTATGATCTCTGGGGTAAGTCACTTAATTTTCTTTGGGCCTCAGTTTCCTCACCTGTAAAATGAAGGGGCCTCTGAGACCCCTTCCTTCTCTAGCAGGACCTAGGCAGCTAGGTGGTAAAGCTGATAAGAGTACAGGATCTGGAATAGGAAAGACCTGTCTGAATCCTGTCTCAAACCTTTACTAACTGTGTGACCCAAGGTTGTGGTGAGGATAGGGGATATTTATAAAGTGCTCTGCAAGTGCATTAAAACACTGTACAAACAAATGCTAGCTATGTTATTACTGTCATCATCCTCTGACTTGTCTAAGACCATAGAGCCAGTGGCAGGGCAAGAGCTAAAGCTTAGGAATTCTTACCTCGGTATGGGATCCAGGACAAGACAGTTTAACTTTTCATTATTAATATAAGCATTTGTTTATAGGACATTTGTTCTCTAAATCGAGTGAAAATTAGGGAGAGAAGGGAGTTCTCTTTCCAGGACCTGTGACTGACCATATGGTAACATGGAAGTATATGGTAACAGAACTTAGGAAATCCAAGTTGAAGCCTTCTACTATTTATCTGATAAGCAAGTAATTTTAATTTAGTTTATAGATTCAAGTTCTTTTTATCTAGTAAGCATGTAGAGACAAAGGGAAAGAGTCACCAAGGCTCAATCATATGGGTGACAAACATTTGCAACCAAAAGAACTGAGAAAAGCAATTGAGTTCTTCCACACTTTCCAGTTAAGTGACAAAGTTCCTGGGCCATAGGAGCTAAGATAAGGAAAAATACTATGGAAAAATGTAATTATCATCATCATGGCCCTCTAAGCCTTAGAGATCTTTGTTGCAAAGGTTGATTCCAGAAAATTACACTATTGAAACTGAGAATAATTCCTCAAAATCAGAAATTCCAGGAGTATAAAGTCCCATACTGGAAAAACTTGTATTCAGACTTTGTTTTTGCCAATCTAGAGAGCTGCTGAGAGCCAGCTAAATAAAGACTCAGACAGCTGAATAGGAGTGAATATCTAAATAATCAATTCAAACTCAAATCACCTTCATGTAGTTTTTGTCAAAATGTTTCTTCCTGGAGTTCTGTGAAGAACTTCTGTGAGGTGGCTGTTCTCTAACTGAAAGGAAAGCTTCCCCTCCCCTTCCCCCTGGCCCCAGCCCCCCCAATCATTCACTACTGATAGGAAGACTTGAAATAGATATACAAAAGTTCATAGTCTGAAACTACTCACTGTCAATCTTTTCTCCCCATGGAAAAAGTAATCCCAGGATGCAAAATAGAGATGTAACTCACTTTGGCTCTGGGCCTGAAGGTTACTCTAATTTCTACTCTAAAGAAAATAAAGTAGGGGGATGGGTACTCACTTGATTTTGAAATACTTTCACTGTGATATCAGTCAAGGAGAGGAAAAGCAGGTTTTAAAATATTCTTACTGGATAACAGATTTCACGTAGAATAGGAAAAATGGCATTTAGGAGCATGACATTTCAACAACTGTCAGAATGATCGGTGGCTGTATCTAGATGGGGTTTAGCATAAACAATGAAATCAAAGGAACACAAGTTTGATAAAACAACTTAAAATATGAACGTGCTTATCAAAAATGTATTTGAGAAGCAAGGAATGAGGTCAGGTGTCATTTAATTACATATGTACTTGATAAATACATACTATGGACCTAGGCATATATATACGGGGGCTAGGGAAAGATGTATATGCATTGAGGTGGTGTAAGTGAAGGAAGACAAAACTGAAAGGGTTCTTGCCTTCAAGGAACCTACCTTCTCCAGACCAGTGTAATGGGAGTGGAAATTTGAAGATCTTCCCTGCCCCTTAATAGGTGGGGAGGGGAGGGGGGAATTTGAAGACTTTCCCTGCTTTGAAAGTAAACTCTGCCCCCTAATAGGGTGAATGTAATCACATGGAACCTGTGGTGGGAGGAGTTTGCTGAAGGGTAGAACAGAGCCGCAGGAAGCTGGGAGCCATGGCTATGGAGATGGTGGGAGAGAAAGGAGCTCAGGCAAGGGAGATAGAGAGGTTTGTGAGTAAATACTGGTCTTGTATTGGTTTGTGGGCAGGCTAAAGGATGCTGTGGCTCTCGGTATTATTATGGCTTCTTAATATCTTTGGTACTATGATGGAATTGGCTTACTGGTTTGGGGATTTGGTTTTCTGGTATCTAAATAAATGCTCTGGTTCTATCCTCTATATGAAGAGTTTGTTATATTTTGTGATTGAATGTCATGTGATATTTACAGTCATGGTCTTTATCACAATCACAGGCACTGTAAATATCGTACTGGCACTACAACCAAAGAATCTGTGAAGCATGCAGCAGTATGAGGACAAATAAAAGGCAGTCTGATGTTAGCTTTTGAAGGGACAGTCTTAAAATGTTGGCTGAAGAGCTCTGAATTTCTTCAGCAGGCTACTGGAAACCACTGATGATTTCTGAACACATCAGATAATCTGGTCTGGAAGATTGTTGAGGCAACAATGTGGAGTATAGATGGGAGTAGGGAAGGAAAGAATAATGAAGACTAGTGAGGAGGTAATATTATTTACATAGAATTAACAATCAAAAGCCCCGGAGTGGAAGAGAACTTGTCAGAAAAGAGCATAAGGTAGCTAAAGTCAGAGCCTTAGTATTATTTAGGGAGTGAGTCAATAAAAGAGATACAGGTAGTTAGAGAGGTAAGAGAATCATGAAAATATAGTGTCAAGGATGTCGACAGAAGAGAAAGAATAAGACAGTTGGGGTCATCTAACCCTCCTATGGGGTCCTGTGTCTTGGGCACAAGGTAGCTTAAGAAACTAAGGCTCAAAAGGTTAAATGACTTGCTCAGTCCCTTGATTATTAAACGAAACCCAGAATTTGAATCCAGGTCTTTTGACTCAAACTCAACATTCCTGACACTTGATCAATGAGGCATTTAACCTCAGTTTCCTCTCCTCCTTTTTATAAATAAAATTTCATATTTGTAAAACATCTTGCAAACCTTAAAGCACTATAGAGAAACTAGTTATGGTTTTTTAATTGCTTTGTGTTTACTTGTTTTGAGCTGGAAGGAACATCAGAGACCATTAATTCAATCAAAAGACTGAATCAGACTGAGAGAGGTTTCAGTGACTTACCCACTGACACAAAGCTATTAAGTACCTGCTGTAGGATTTGAATTCAGGTTTTCCTGCCTGAAAGCCCAGTGCTCTATCTGCTATGCAACGACGTCTTTCCTTTTTGCCTACCTAAATCCCTGCTGCCTAGAAGAGTGCCTTACATGCAATAAGCACTTAATAATATATCTCTGTTGAACTAGACAGTAGGAGAATAAGGAATGATAAAGGGTATTAAATTTGATGTTAAGAAGTCCTGATTAACTCAGATGTGTGGATATATCCATTTATATAAAATACTCAAATATATTAAATAATCAATATAAGATATGTAAAATGTATATTTGTATATAAAATACTGAATATGTAGGATACTCTACATATTGATACATTAAAATACTCAAATGGATAGGATCTCCTGGATAATCTACCCATCCTTTGAAACTCTTGGCCACAAGGGATCTATCTACCCACTATGTGGGAGGCCTTCATCACGTACTCTTGACACTCTAAGGGTACCATTCCGTGGAGGAACACTGCAGCTGTCCACCTGTCATTCCTTGCTTCTTTCTATCTGGACCAAGCGAAGCTTAAGGTCAGTAAA
This sequence comes from Pseudochirops corinnae, assembly GCA_028646515.1. Taxonomy (NCBI): domain Eukaryota; kingdom Metazoa; phylum Chordata; class Mammalia; order Diprotodontia; family Pseudocheiridae; genus Pseudochirops; species Pseudochirops corinnae. The sequence goes on along the minus strand of CM053587.1, from coordinate 240,623,823 downwards.
GGAGTTCTGCAATTTCCCCAAAGCAGCCTAGCTCTCTGTCTCTCCTTAATGTTTTTCTGAGTGGCTAAGACAGAGGAGTGAGCGCTGAGGAGCAGAGTGGTGAAATCACCAGGGGCTGAGGAATGCATTATCAGAAGAAAGGTCAAGGCAACAAATGCTGACTACTTTTGCTAGAAATCTGTCAGTAAAGTCAGAAGAAAACAGGATATGTTCAATTGGCATCTCAAACTGAAATCCTCACAAACTGCCTTCAGCATTCTCCCTTCAAACCTGATCCTCCTCTGAACTCTTATTTCTGTTAATGGTACCTCAAATTAATGGTGCTCTTTCAGACACTCAGCCTGGAAAAACCTAATTATTATCTTATTTGGTTCCTCCCTCTCTATCACCTCTCACATCTTATCAGTTGTCAAGTCCCATCAATCTTACCCCTCAAATACTTAGTCCTATCAGTCTCCTCCTCTCCCCTCCCAGTCTGCATCAGGCCCTCAGTACCTCTCACTCAGGCAGTTATAATAACCTCACTTACCTTCATCTCATCACTATTAGAATCACTTTTGTTTATTCTTGTCAGTCCCTACTGAACGTCTTAAATGGCTTCCTATTACCTTCTGAATAAAGTCCAAGCCCCCTGAGCCCAGTATTCAAACCCCATCCTATCCAAATCTGCCCCAAATAAAGCCTTTCATCTCTTAGTACTTACCAGTCTTCCTTATCAGTCCTTCCCTTTCCTAAGTCTACAACATATGGAATACATTATTCCACCCTGTCTTTACAAAACTACTTAATGCCTTATCCATCAAATCTTCACCTCCAAGCAATCTCCCTTAATTCTCCCAGCCAGAAATGACAATCTCCTCAAATCTCTCACAGGACTATGTAAATCTCCAACATACTGTAAACATGCCTTATGGTCCCCCTGTTATCAGATGTTCACTGTGGTTAACAGGCCTTGGATATTACTTCATCTCTGTATCTACAACACCTGGACCAGAGCCTTCTGTGCACATAGCTCCTCTCTTGAACTTCTGGACTGCTATTTATGTGTCATATTTCCTTGCTAGATTCTAAGTTACTGAATGGGCAGAGACCTGTCTTATTTAGACTTTGTATCATCCCTAATGACTGGAACCTAGTGACCTGTACAATGTAGGCTCTTAATAAGTGTTTGCTGAATGGATGAAAGTAGATGCTTAATAAATATCCAATTGAATTGTTAAACCAAAGCTCCTTGGCAAAACATCATCTTCCCTAAGGAGAAGAATTTGTGCTCAATTAGTCAAAAAAAAAAAGGCCGATTCTCATCAATTCTGAAAACAGGTAATGATAGGAAGGTGGCCTAATAATCAACATTTTATGACTGATAGAATTTTGTATTTATAAATCAAAAGCATGAGCCGAAGAAACAGGTAATTCAACAATTCACATATTACTCATTTCTGAGGAACTGTGAGTTATGAATCACAACAAAATATAAATACAGGGGCTCTGCTGTATAATATACTCAGAACTTAGGACAAAGATTATTCTGGGCCTGCTTTGGTTGTACAAATACAGAAGCTGTCCAGGTACTTATTTTGAAAGATGAATAAAAATATTCATTAATATTTACAGTTTAAATTTAAAATCGAGAGGAAAATGTTCCAGTAACATCTAGCTTAGTTTAGATTATGGTGCTTCCAGTCTGCCTAGTTGCTATTTACAAAGCAATTACTGGCAAATACAAACTTGTTAGTGGCTTGTGTTGGAACACCTTAAATCTTTCTATTACTAAATTTGGGGCATGTCTATGTAGTATATAAGATTACCACATGAGATTATCTGAGCACTATTTCTCAACTACTGCTAAAGTATTTCTTAGAAATATTTTCCCCCTTTCTTTGTCATAACTAATCTTTGAAAAACAGAAAACAGTTTTTAAAGGAACTTACCAAAACAATTGTGCTAAATAGTAGGCCACCCAAAATCTTGTTCAAGACTAAGTATATAATATTGCATGCAGATTCTAAGAAAGATACTATAAAACAACATAGATAGAAAAGAATGATTGTTTTTATGACAAAAAGATCTCTATGGCAGGATATCTGCTAAAAAGGATACAAATAATTACAATTAAATAAATAAGATAAAGCTGTTATAAAAAAAAATCACAGGACCTTAACCCCCATTCAACACAGCACCAGCCCCTCCCTTCTTAACAGATAAGGAAACAGACAACTGTCAACAAAGTTTATATTTATATAGCATCTTAGAGTTACAAAGCATTTTCTTGTACATTACATCCTAAAAATCTAGTTGGAAAAGAACACTGAAATTATCTAATGCTAACCCTAGAGATGTATTAAATCCTTCCCTTCATCTTTTTTTGACAAATGGCCAACAGGCCTCTGCTAGAACACCATGTATAACCTTGAATCATACATAACTTTAAGGAGAAAGAAGCTACTGAGGTTAAATGCACTGGAAAACTGGATAAGTGACCAAGTTGACTAATGGTACTTATGTTTTCACATAAACATCAAATTACTATTTGACGCCCTAAGAATATGATTTTTATCTTTTCCTGATGGAAGGGTTCTAAAAAAAAGTGAAGATGTCATTTGACTTTATAGAACTCATAAAATCCTAGAAGAGTTCTCAGAAGTCATCTAGTTCAACCCTTACCTCTAATATGAGAAAACTAAGACCCCAAAAGGTTAATTAACTTGCCCAAGAACAAACAGGCACCAGAGTTTGGAATTGAACTCAGGTCCCCAACTCCAATTTGGGGCTTTTTTATACTACACAAAGATGCTTTCATCCTTTAGATGAGGGTGGGGTGGGGGATGGCAGAGAAGAGATGCACTAATGTTTCAAGAATCAGACCTGGATTACATTGGCATTGGGAACTCTAGTGGAAAATCCCTCTACAAAGATAGATAAGAGATTAAATAATTAAAAATATAGATATGTCCATCTACATGTAGTGCCACTGACTTCATTAAACAAGGATGACAAATTCACTCTAGCACTGCTACTCTAGTACTACAGCAATTTAACATCAAATTTAGCAGTATATATTAGAAGAGGGAAACTCTTTCCTGAACGTAAGTTTCAGTAATAACCAAGAGGAAGAGAGAGTTCTACTCTCTTGGGGCCTTGGGCGAACTAAGAGATAAGGAAATGATAATATCATTTCTCCCTCTTAAAAACAAAAACAAAAACAATCCACTTCCATCATTCCCTCAGGCTCACTGGCTAGCTCACTATTAATCATAGTAAAAAAAAATAGAGTTAAAAGGAAATTAATATAAAATGTGAACATCTATTAACCAGATCAATAGACAATCCAAAGCATTTTCTTCTCAGCAACATGCCTTCCTTACAGTCATCATTCAACATTACATATGATTTAGGAGAGGTGAGATGAAGCCAATGTGAGGTTACAGAGCAAGATTTCCCAACGCACCCTGTATTTGGTACCTGCCTGATTTATCATGCAAAGCATGAAATTTGTTCCCAGGCCACACCAATGTGGGGAAAAAGGGAGGACAAATCATAGACTCGTCCTTCTCCTAACACACTTATATACAAATGATCTCCATGAAAGGCAGCAGATACCCACAAATGCCAAGGGCAACCACTCCATAGGCAAAGCACCTCAGTCTGTCTGTCCATAGAGAGACAACACCATGCTGAGACAAAATGGATCTTGTCCGTAGGGTTTCGGTCTGTAGGCTGTGGATGAGGCAGTTTGGAGGGAACTCTTTAAAGACGGAGTGAGAAGTGTGGGGTGTGTCTGTAAAATACAGAACTAAAGGGGGGTAGGAAGGAAGTGAGGAAGGAAGGAAGGAAAGAATGGGAGTTCTGGAAATTCCCTCAAAAGCCCACCGCTCAAAGGAGGTCGGTTTGACAGCCCCAAAGCACAAGAATACCACCCCTTCATTTCCCTTCCCACCCTCCCCCAGAGACCCAGGTCGTAAACATGAATCTCTGGAGAGTCTCTTCCTCCAGAGTGTGCGTTAGGTGGGCATGAGTGGGAGGTGGGGGTGGAGGGGAGTGTCTTTGAGGATGTCGTTTAAGGGTGGGGGGAGGTTTGTACGGGGCTCCCATCCTGGTCAAGCCCCGCCTCTCCTCCTTCATCCCTCCATCCCTCCCCACTCTGGTGCCTCCATCCTCCACCCCCCGCCTCCAATCTTCCTCACCCCAGTGCTTCCCACCCCCCACCCCGGTGTCTTCATCCCCCCAGCTCTCCCGGAGGTGAGCCGCGGCCCACTGCCGGCTGGCCCTCCCGTCCGGCCGGCTCCTCACCTGGTAAAGGCGAAGTACATGAGGCTGACGATGGTGAAGCTGAGCAGGGTGATGGTGTGCGGCCGGTAGAAGAAGTCGATGGTGATGTCCTCCACTTGCTGCTCGTTGATCATCCGGAAATGCAGCTTGTAGTTCACATCGTCTTTGCTGAGGGTCCGGCTCCCCACGCAGGACGCCATGACCCCCCCAGACCACCACCCCCCCAACTCTCCCCGTCCTGCAGGAGCACCAGCGGCGGCGGAGAAGGAGGTGGGGGTGGCCGCAGCTGTCGCGGCCCGCGCCAGGGACTAGCGAGGGAGAGACCAAAGGAGGTTGGGTAGGCTGGGCGGGCTTGGCGGGCCGGCAGGCAGGCGAGCGAGCGGCCGGCTGGGGCCGGGGGTGAAACAGAGCAGAGGCGGGAGCGCGCGCACGCGCGCGAGCGAGCGAACTAGGGAGGCAGGGAAGCGATGACAGTGGTTCTGCTTTCTCTGCTAGGAAGGGGAGGGGAGCATGGAGTCCCGAAAACATCTGTCAGGAGAGAAATGGATTTCTGCTCCTTCAAAATTTGTCTCTAGTCTCTTACCGAATAAAATTTAAGGAAAGTAGGACGAAAGAAGGAAAAATATATTTCTACGTGTCAATTCTCCTACCCCTCCATTTCCTCTTTACTCCCCCCGGCAGGGCTACAGATGGGTTCGTCCACTCCGGGCAGCCCACGTGGGGAGAAGGAGCGAGGCTGAGCTCGGTGCTAGCGCGGCGGACCTGGATGCTGGTGAGGAAGTGTGGAGGATTTTGGAGGAGCCGGAGGAGCCGCCGACGCCGTGCCAGAGTCCCGGGGAGTCGCGGTGACGGGGCGGGAGGCTGAGCTGTCCTTTCCCAGAGGCCCTGGCTTTGTGATCCCGGCCGTAGGAGAGCGGAAGAGGACGGGGCGGGACCTGCCGCAGGTAAAGTGGGAGTGAAAGTGTTTCTGCGACTCGGAGATAGGGGCCTGACGCTCCCACCTGTCTCGGACTGGGTCCACACCCTTGGGTTAATGAACCCGGTTCTTGCCACACTCTCTCTTCCTCCTTTGACCCTAATTGTCCGCAGGCAAAAAGCTTGTTTACTTCCGGCCTAATGGCGTACTTTTGAATATTGGGGCTTTCCTCTACTCTGCTAGGAACCCTTGGTGCAGACTGGGAGGAACCCGTTGGGGGGAGTGTAGACCTTTTTTTTCCCCCTTATGGCCCCTCCCCTTAATAGCAGACCTTAATGGCCGTGAAGTCTACGGTCCCTTTCTCAGAATAATATTTTTAAGTGCACAAAATAAAGTCTGATTACAAAAGCAACTAATTATATTGAATTTAATAATTATATTGTTATCAGAACATTAAAAATTCCAAGTTCACGCACTCACAGAGATCTGTCCATTGATCCTCTAGGCGGTCAGCCCAGTTTGTAAAGGGCTAGAGTATGGCAGACTTAAAATAAGATGTTAGAGGGTAGTTTGAATTCTCTGAATGACGAAGAAACTAACTTATTACACTCTTTAGGTGTTTGTATTCATTCCCTAGGGCGAGTGCCCCGGACGTTATCTATACCAGTTACTTTTTTCCTCTTGAACTCTCTAAGAAAAGGTATATATTTGAGGGGAAGAAAATGATTTAATGTAAAGGAAATAGCCAGCTTGGCACCATGTACACTATGTAACTGTTACTGAATATTTTAATGAATTACAAAGTTAATTAAGGTTTTTTTTTCCTCTCCTGTGGAAATTGGTTCCCATAAGACAAATTATCAAGTGGAATTTATAAGCATTTTATGTATTATACTTTGCCTAGCACTGTAGAAGCAAATTAGTAGTTCCCAGGTAAGTATTAATTTAAAATGTACAGAGAGCATTAGATGTAGAGCTGGAGAAGACCTGGGTGGGAATCCTGGCTTTTGCTGTTAATTTTACCTTACTAGGAGGTGTGTGGAGGTATATGGAGGTGTGTGGAGTGTTCGGAGGACTAAACCCTTTGGTGTGAGAACTTGTCCAGCCCCAAAGCAAAACCTTACCTTAGAAGTTCATATAGCCTTCCCCAGGGTCAGAGAACATCACAACCCTCTGTGACCCACTTGACTACAAAGTAACAAAAGTTGTGCCTTCCTGAAAAACAAGCCTCCCAGCACAGGCTTCATGTGACCACATTCAGCCTGTTAGGGGGCAGAGAATATTTCCAAATCAGGGAAGGTCCTCAAATTCACTTAGGGTTCTTAAGGGGCAGGAAGATCTTCAAATTCCCATTCCCATTCTCCCCAGGTTGAGGGTAACTGACATGTCTTAAACCCATCAATTTTGACATCTCAGAGGTGTCAGTGAGTTAGGGGGATGTCTACCCCAACCATGTAAAGACTCCCTCCCCCCTTCCCCCAATCCACTACATCCCTGGTCATCACCAGATATCTTTACTTTAGTCATGCCCCTGGACTTTGGTGTCTCAGGAAGAGTGAGGCCCACAACTTTTTGCACCTCTGCCTCATTTAAATTCATTTTAAGCACAAGTCATTGACCTATAATATCATTGGTCCTCTTTTAAAATGAAGGATAAACAACAGCCTGAGTAACTAGGGGGCAAACCGGTATCTTGTGAGCTCCTCAAAAGTCAGGATTGTGTGTTTGTTTATCTTTGTATCCCTTGCACCATAGCACTGTTCTTGAGACTTAATGCTTAATAAATGCTTGTTTACTTAAACTTCTGTGACTCCAACTTCCTCTTGTGTAAAATGGAATTGGATTAGATGACCTTTAAGGTCTTTTTCCTGTATTTACCTGTGTCTTATCTTTTCATTGTCTTTGTCCATTTCCCCTATTTTACAAATAGACTTTAGATCTAAAGACATCAGGTTACTTGCTGATAGTTAACCAGTTAGTGGCAATCAAGATTAAAACCCTGTGTCCCTTACTACTTCAGGGCCAGTTAGTTATAAGAGTTCTGGATAACTGGACTGAATTAGGAAAAGTATTCATATGTATTCATTATTTTATTTATTTAACATGTTAATTATTATTAATACACTATAAGCACTTGTGTACCAGACACTGTGCTAACTACTAGAAATATAAATATAAGCAAAAAGAACAACAGTTTTTGTCCTTGAGGAACTTACATTCTAGATGACATATAACAAGGAGCAGAAAAAGATGGGAGGTACTGAGAACTAAAGTTCAGAAGAATTCTGGGTAGTCATGGGCCGAAGGAGGTTTGCAGTAAGCATGTCATGGGTGCTTCCTGAAATGGACGTTTGGGGACAACTTACCAATCAGAGAAGATTGTAGAGTTCAACTTGAAGATGACCACTGGGGTTATTTCATTTGAGGGAGGGTAGTTAAATGCTTAGTAATAGCACTTGTGGAGCTATGTTGTAGTAGATCCTTAATCCTGTCTGTAAATAAGGATCTAGCCTTCTTGAAGAGGGGAAAACTGAAGTCCTAAGAGGTTGCGACTTATCCAGCATTATATGGGTAGTAAGTAGCAAGTCTGGTCTTTGAATCCAGATCCATGGCACTGTGGAAAGGATACTGGATTTCGAGTCAAAGGACCTGGGTTTGAGTCATGGTTCTGCCTCTTAACACTGTGTGACCTTGGATGCTTCACAGCTCAATTTCTTTATCTGAGGGGCAACTAGGTGGCACAGTAGGTAGTGCACCAGGCCTGGAGTCAGGAAGACCCGAGTTCAAATGCAGCCTAAGACACTTATTAACTGTATGATCTTGGGCAAGTCACTTAATCTGTGTTTCATTTTCTGCATCTGTAAATGGGGATACTAATAGCTCCTACCTTCTAGGATTGTTCTGAGCATCAAATGAGATAATAATTGTGAAGCACTTCCCTCAGTGCCTGGCACACAGTAAGTGCTATATAAATGTTAATTATGATTATTATTATCCATATAGCAAAGGAACTGGACCCTTATGAAGAAGGTCAGTGATAAAGGGCTTGGATTGTATAGCTTTTAAGATTCTTTCTGACTCCAAAATCTCTGATCTTTGATCCTATGACCCTGAAATGTAGAATTCTTCTCTTTCATTCAGATCCTGGAAATTAAAATGGTTCAGTCCCTTAATTTTATGATGAAGAAACTGAGGCTCTTTAGAAGTTAATTTACATGTTCAAGTTCACACAGCTAGTTAACAGAATTGGGTCTGAAACTCAGGTTCTTTTTTTTTTTTAATATTTTTAAATTTTATTATAGTTTGCACCATTCACCTCCACAAGACCCCGAGCCACATATCCTCTCCCCCTCCTTCCCCCACCCACTGCCCCAAAACAGCCATCCCAGTGTGTGTCCCCCCCCCTCCCCCAGTCTATTCTCACCCATGTCACTTTTTGGTAGTGCAGGATGAAATCCCCAACCGCAGCGCCTGTACATCTCAAGTTCTGGCCGGATGCAGTCAACAACAATAATAACAATTGCATAGATAGATAGATAGATAGATACACATTCATAACATTTGATTATGGAACTCCAGATTCCAGATTCTTTCTCCTTCTCACTTACCACCCATCCCCACTGGAAGGACAAGCAATCCAACACAGGCTGAACGTGTGAAATTACGCAGAACCTCTCCATAGGGAGCACACAGCGAGAGTCTGATTAAATGTCCCTTCTTCCTATCTCGCCCCCCCCATCCACTCTCCACCCTGTCCCTATCCCTCTACAGAAATGTGAACATTCGTCAGCCCTCCCCCCCGCCCCCTCCCCTCCATCACGCCACCTCTCATCCCCCTTCCCCCAACTCTTCTATGTGACAAAATGCCCAGTTTAGAGTTTGTCATTCCTTCCCTAAGCCAAATTCCGTGAGAGTAAGGTTGACTCTT
>CM053587.1:240589470-240614210 GCA_028646515.1 Pseudochirops corinnae | reverse complement strand
GAATCTAGGGTTTGGGAGCTGTTCTTACTTTGCTTCTTATGCTTATTCTTACTCATGGTTGTTCAGACCGTGATTTTTTTTTTTTAATCTCTGTGGGGCTCTGCTTCCAGAAGGGAAAGCTCTGTCCCAAATCGCTGGGGTCCTCCCGGCTGCCGTAGACTTCCGGCTGACTGGATAATGAAGACTCCAAGACCGAGGCCCAAGATGACGATCCGGATCCAGGCCGCTCAACGCAAGAGCACTGGCCTGAAAACAATCGCTCAGTCCCCCTGCTGTCTGCAGGCCGTGGGCGGGAAGCTACAATGCGGAGGCAGGTGCAAAACCTCTGCCTTTCGCTTTTTTGCTCTGGAGACCTTCGGCCGGACTGCTTATCTCCCCCTTTAGCAATCCCCAGGCACAGCTGTCGCTAATCCACTCACCAGAGAGCTTTCTCTGCTTCTCCCGTCCAGCCGCCCCCGGGGCACAGCCACGGCTTCAGGCCAGGCTGGTTTCGGTTCGCAGTGCTGATATGGTTCCTCGTAGCCGAGCTGACTTTAGTGGGAAGTGTCCTTGTGTACGTTTTGGAGTTCTAGGATTGGTTTAGAGTCCTATTTTATCGGTATTTTGGGGTGGCTGTGTGAGAGCTGCGATATGTTGCTGCTGCTACGCCGCCATCTTGGCTCCGCCCCCTGAAACTCAGGTTCTTAATACTTTAAGGTAAGTTAAAGAGTAGAATGTAAAAAAGTCATAGAAGGATGAATACTCAGGTAAAGAGATTTGGGAAGATTCTTCATTGCTGAAGATTTATGAAAAAAATTTAGCCATAAATAGAGAAAGTGTGGTGTGGTAGTTAGAGTGCTGACCTTGAAGTCAGTGAATTTAACTCCTGCTTCTAACTACTGTGTTATAAAGAGTGATGGTGGCCTGTCTCTTCCCATTGGAATTCTGCCTCAACTGAGCAAAACATCTGAGTTCTCCAAAACTCAGGCCACTCTCAAAAGCTAGTTAGAAGTAAGTTACTGATCTACTGATTTTCCACATCAGCAGTTACACTGGTAAAATCATAGATCAGGATAAAATTTCAAATTTTGTTCAAATTCTACCTTAATATTAGCTATTGCTGTGAACTCGGGCAAGTCGTTTAACTTTTTTAGACTGCGGCTTCTTCATCTGTATAGTGGGGAGGTTGGTTGATAGTCTCTGGAGAAACCATCCAGCTCTGCTCCTTAATAAATTCAGGGTATTTATCAAGTGCTATAAAAATGTTTCTGTGATCTTATGAGTATGAATGGGTCCTCCCATGGTGCAAATTATAAACCAGTCCCTGCCTTCCTATCCCTTTTCATCTTGTCACAATGCTAAGGGCTACAGTGGATAGAGGACTGGACTTAGACTTGGAGTCAGACTTCTTCCCTTCTTGTGATAGGTACATGAATTTTTTTGTATGTGTGCATACATGCCGAAGTTTTTCAGTTTCATGTAATCAGAGTTAGTTGTTTTTGTCTGATTAAGTATGTCTACTCAAAGCTGTGAAAGGTGTATGATCTGCTTTTCTCCCAATTTTTTATAGTGCAAAATTTAATATTAAGGTTATATATCCATTTAGAATGTATTGTAAAATATGGTATAAGATGTTTGTCTGAGTCCTAATTTTTTGCTGGACATCTTTTCAAAATTTTCCCAATTTTTTAAAAAAATAAATGGGAAGTTCTTTCCTATAAGATATGTTGTCCAGTTTATCAAACCCTGGATTTTTGAGTTCTGTTGTTTCTGATTCTTGTTTAATCTGTTCCCTTGATATACTCTATTCTTTAAACGGTGCTAGATAGTTTCAATAACTGCTACTTTGTAATGTAGTTTGAGACTGGAAGTGCTATGTCCCTTCTTCCTTTCGTCATTTCCCTTGATAATCTAGATATTTTGTTCTTCCAAATGAATTTTGTTACTTTATCAAGTTTTGTAAAGTATCTCTTTGATAATTTGCATACCATTAAAAGTGTAAATTAACTTTAGTAGTGTTGTTATTCTGTTATATTAGAATGGCCATGGCCATTAAATATTCCTCCAGCTATTTAAGTTGTTTTTTGTTTCTTTAAGGAGAACTTTTAATTGAATCTCTACAAATCTTTTGTGTGCTTTAGTAGATTGATCCCTAGATACTTCATTTATTTTGTAGTTGTTTGGAATGGGATTTCCTTTTCTATTATTATCTGAGAAGGCCTTTAAATGCCAAACATAGTAGTTTTATATTTAATTCTAGAGCTAATAGAGAGTTTATTTATTGGGGTGGGATTAGAGTGACACATTTGACCTATGCTTTAGGAAAATCACTTTGGCAGCTGAGTGGAGGATGGATTGCAATGGGGAGAGATTCAGGTCAGGGAGACCTATTAGAAGGCCATTGCAGTGATACATATGAGAGATGATGATATCCTGTACACTAGTGCTGTTGGGAATCTAGAGATTGGGGTGTAAAAGAGATGTTGTGAAGATACAGATAACAGGATTTACAGTATGTTGGATATGTAAGTGAAAGCTGTGGTAAGGACAATAATGAGGCCTTGAGCATGGGTGATTAAGAGAATGGTGGTTACCTTGACAGTAATAGGCAATTTGGGAGGTATGGGGGAAAAAGAAAATGAGTTCTTTTTTGAACATGTTGAGTTTCAGGTGTCTATGGGACATCTAGTTTGATTTATCCAAAAGAGAGTTGGCGATACGTCACTAGCATTCAGGGCATTGATGGATATATAGCCACCTAAATATATTCCTTGCATATATAATTCTCAGAATCATCTTCATAGAGGTTATGGTTGAACTTGTGGGAGCTGATGACATCACTAGGTGAGATAGCATAGAGGGAAAAGCAAAGTAGGCCCAAGTCATAACCTTGAGGAATATCTGTGCTTTGTGTGTGTTACAGATGAAGAACTAACAAAGGAATGTGAGAAGCAATCAAGCAGGTAAGAGGGAAACCAGGAAAGAGCAGTGTCCTGAAAACCTGGAGATGAGAATATATTCAGGAAAGTGAGTGATTTGCTGTGTTACTTGCTGCAGAGAAGTCAGGATGGATGAGGACAGAGAAAAGGCTAGTAGATTTGACTATTAAGAGATCATTGGAGAGAAGAGTTTCCTTTGAATGATGGAGTTGGAAGCCAGTGAGAGGCACTAAATGTAGATAGCTTTCTTTAGGAATTTAGACAAGAAGGGATATAGGATGCTATCTAGAGGTGATGGTTGGATCAAATGAGAATTTTTTTTTAGGAACAGGGCCTCTCTTTGATTCCAGTTCTTTGGAGCTCTTTAGAAAATGCATACATAGTAATTTGGTAGGGCATGGAGATCGGAGGGATCAGGAAGTGCCTTGCTAGAATTTGAGCTGAGCCTTCAAGGTTTCAAGGAGGTGAAGTTGAGGAGGTAGAAAATGGAATGGTTCGTACATAGTGAGAGATGGAAGTTCCTTACATAGAAGGAACAGTTAATGACATTGACTGAAATGTAGAAGTACGTGGTATGAGGCAGGGAGAGTGATGCAAAATCATTTAGAAAACTATATTACAGCAGTTCTCAATCTGTGGGTCGTCGAACGACTTTTTCACAGGGGTCACCTAAGACCATCGGGAAACACATATTTCTGATAGTCTTAGGAACTGAGACACTGCTCCTCTATCCGTCTCCAGGCGGGTGCGCCCACATGCAGATAAGACCACATAGGAGTGTTAAAGGGTCATGACATTAGGAAGATTGAGAACCACTGCTATATTAGAACCAGATTGTGAAGGATTTTAATTATAAACAGAGAAGTTTGTGCTTTACGTAGAATTGGTAGAGAACCAGTAAGGTTTCTTGAGCAGGCAGTGCCAGACTTGTTTGAGGAACATCGTTTTGGAATGCGTTGGAGGAAGGATTCGAAAGAGGAAGGGCTGGTTGCAGGGTTACCAATTAAGAACCTGTTGTCAGTAATTCATTTGAGAAGAAGGGATATGGACTTGAAGGAGAGTGGTAGGTGTGAGCAGAGAGAAGGGGATGGGTAAGAGATGTTTCAGAGGTAGAATTGACAAGATTTGGCAACTTATTGGATGTGGCATTGAGTGAAATTAAAGAATTGAAAATGACCTCAAGACCTGGGTGACTAGAAAGATAGTGGTGTCAGCAAACATTCTGAAATTCATGAGCATCAAATTTTCTAAATAATAAGGTCCTAGATCAATACAGCTACATGTACTAGGTAATGCAGGTGCTCTTTCCATTTTACAGAAAAAAATTTGAGGCAAAGAGGTGGTGAAACATGGTAGGTTGAACAGAAATGACACTAAGTCTAAAGTTGGTGTTCTGACCTTTTTGGTGTGTCATATACCCCTTTTGCAGTCTGATGAAATCTTATGGGTCCTTTCTCATAGTAATGTTTTTAAATGTATAAGTTAAAATACAAAGGATTACGAAGCAAGCCAGTTATATTCAGACAAAGATAAATTTTTTTTTTCTAATCAAATTCATAGGCTCTCTGAAATCTATCCATGGAAACTTGAGCATCTGTGGATTCAAGGTTAAGATCTCTTAGTCTTATGACTCCTACCCACCACTTTGACTATCAGTGCTAGACTGTTAAATATTATAGACGTAATTACTTAATGGAAAGAGTCAGTCACCAATAGATCAGAATTTTTTTTTAAATATCTCATGACAGTTGTCACTTCCAGAAAGGGCTCCTCATCCAGCTTACTCACATCAGCATTACTCACAGGTAGTCTTAAGTCTTTGTAAAAAATCAGATAAATGAATAATAAAAAATTAAGGTAGTTTGTACCTACAGAAAAGCTTGGGGATCTCTGATACACTACAGTACCCTTTGGCTATCTTCCTTCCATGGCATCATGAACCATCAAAACTACACTACCATTTTGGGAAAAGACTATCAGTCAACTGACCAGTGACTTTACTGCTGATGACTAACTTCCCAGACCAAATCACCAATCCATAGCCACCACAATATGTGCTGTCTTCTCCCTTTAGGATCTAAGCTCCTTGAAGTCAGGAATTTGCATCCTTTTTGTATTTATATCCCCAGGGCTTGGCACTGTGGCTGGCACATAAATAAGTGCTTAATAAATGCTTCTTAAATTCATTCACTCAAAACTTCTACTTGAAAAGAAAAGGGGCCAAGATGGCAGAGAAAAGGCTGGGACTTGCCTGACCTCTCCCAGATTCCCCTCCAAACAACTTTAAATAATGCCTCAAAACAAATTTTGAAGTGGGAGAACCCCTGAAAGGAGGGGATGAAACAATTTTCCTGCCTAAGACAACTTAGAAAGTCAGCAGGAAAGGTATATTACACCAAGGTGAGAGTTAAGTGCACTCTAGCACAGGCTGCAGCAGTGTATGCTATGCCACAGGAAACCAGCATTAGGCCTTGGGGGGAGGGGGGGTGACTGAATCAGCAGTGGGAAGCAGCAGCTTGCAGAGCTCCAATCCACAGACTGTAAGGGGGTCAGAAGATTACAGGAGTCCCTTTGCTGGCCTTAGATGCAGAACTCTGTTGCATCATCCATACTCAGATTTGGGTTGCAGTCCCAGAGCAAAAAGGAACACTAGCACACCAGAGCTGATGGCTGCAGAGAAGCAGGGATCCTGGTCACAGTTCCAGGGTGGGAAAGGTTCTTGTGGTTGCTCACAGACCAAGAGAGTAGTAAACACACCTCTACTTATACCACTTTGAAAGAACTTACAGCTCCCTTTACCTACCCCAACAAGTTTCGAAAATGGCTACACAAAAAAACCGGAAGTTTGAGACAGTACCCCCTCTACCCTAGGAGCACAGCCCAACTTTAATATAAAGTTAAATGTTTAAAAAAAAAAAGATCCTGAGCCTAGAAAGTTAAAATGGTGACAGAGAAGATCGAAACATAAACTCACAAGAAGACAACAAAGTCAAAACTGCTATACCCAGAGCCTCTAAGAAAAATGTGAATTGGTCTCAGATCCTGGAAGAGTCCTAAAAGGATTTGAAAAATCAAGAAAGAGAGGTAGAAGAAAAATTGGGGAAAAAAATGACAGTGATGCAAAAAAAAAACCATGAAAAAGTCAACAGCTTGGTAAAGGAAGCACCAAAAAATATTGAAGAAAATAATACTGTAAAAAACAAACTAGAAGAAATGCTGAAAGAGACACAAAAATTCAATGAAGAGAATACCTTAAAAAGCAGAATTGACCAAATAGAAAAAGGTGTATGGAAATTCACTGAAGAGAAGACCTCCTGAAAAATTAGAATTCACCAAATGGAAAAAGACATACAAAAGCTCAATGAAGAAAATAATTCTTTAAAAATTAGAATTGGGCAAGTAAAAGCTAATGCTCCATGAGATATCAAAAAGCAATAAAACAAAATCATAAGAAAAAAATAGAGGAAAGCGTGAAATGTCTCATTGCAAAAACAACTGACCTGGAAAATAGATCAAGGAGAGACAATTTAGGAATTAGGAATACCTGAAAGCCATGACTTTTTTTAAAAAAGAGAGTCTAGACATCATCTTTCAAGAATTTATCAAGGAAAACTGCCCTGATATGCTAGAACCAGAAGATAAAATAAAAATTGAAAAAACCACTCACCTCCTGAAAGATATGAAAACTCCTAGGTATATTATAGCCAAAATCCAGAGCTCCTAGGTCAAGGAGGAAATGTTGCAAACAGCCAGAAAGAAACAATTCAAATATTATAGAGCCGCTGTCAGAAGAATGCAGGATTTCACAGCTTCTACATTAAAGGATCAGAAGGCTTGGAATGTGATGTTCCAGAAGGCAAAGGAGCTAGGATTACAACCAAGAATCACCCATGGGGCAGCTAGGTGGTACAGGAAATAGAGTACCAGCCCTGGAATCAGGAGAACCTGAGTTCAAATTCAGCCTCAGATACTGACCTTGGGCAAGTCACTTAACCACAATTGCCCTGCCTTCCCCCTTCCAAAAAAAAAAAGAAAAGAATTGCTTTCCCAGCAAAACTTGAGTATAGTCCAGGGGAAAAATTGGATACTTCAGGCATTCCTGATGAAAAGATTGGAGCTGAATAAGAAATTTGACTTTCAAATACAAGACTCAAGAGAAGCATAAAAAGGTACACAAGAAAGAGAAATCATAAGGAATTCAGTAAGGTTAAATTGTTTATATTCCTCCGTGAGAAGATGATACTTGCAACTCCTAAGAACTTTTTCATTTGGATAGGTAGAAGGAGTCTACATAGACAGAGAGTACGAATGTGAGTTGGATATAGTGGGATGATATCATTAAAAAAAAAATTAGGAGTGAAAAAGAGGAATGTATTGGGAGAAGAGAGAAGGGAGAGATAGAATGGGGTAAATCATTTCACATAAAAGAGGCACAAAAGAGCTTTTACAGTGGAGGAGAACACTGGGATGGGGTGGAGGTAGGTGGGAGCACTTCAACTTTGCCCTTCTCACAACTGGGTCAAATACACAATAAATAACACACACTCAGTTGATAGTCCAGTGAGTCTGTCACCCTCCTTTTACAAAAGAAGACGTGAATAGGTGGTAAATAGAAGACCTAGGATTCAAACCCTGGTCTTCTGACTGAAAATCAATATTCTTTACCTTTTACCTTACTGCTGCTAATGATAAAAAAAATAGAAAAAACCTAGCTTATGGAAAATTCAAAAACATTTGCAAAATAAAATCAGTGTAGCTGGAATCAGAAGAAAATAAAAAGTGGGGGAAATCTTTTAAATAACTGATAAAAATCTAACATTTAAAGTCAATAGGGAAGGGACACATTTATATGATTTAGAACAATGTCCCAAAGGACAGGCAGGTAGACGACTCAGTGAATAGAGCTCTGAGCCTTGGAGTCAGGAAGATCTGGCCTCAGATACTTACTGTCTCTGTGTCCCTAGGCAAGTCACTTGACCTCTGTTTGCCTTAATCCAGGAGAGAAGGAAATAGTGAGTCACTCCAGTATTTTTGCCAAGAAAACCCCATGGATAGTATTAGCATTATGTAAGGTCAAAGTTTACAGAAGATTATATAAACTTTCAATAATAGCCTGGAAAATATTCAGAATCACGAATTAGAGAATTTTAAGTTAAAGCCACACAGAAGTATCTGCTCACACTTAATCGAGTTAGAAAATGGTAAAACTGTTGAAATGGCTATGGGAAGAAGGTTTACAAATTCATTGTTTTGGAATAGGGAATTATTTTACTTGTTCAGGAAAGTAATTTGGAATTATGAGAGAATAGTCACTAAGTTTGTATACTTTTGCCCAAAGAGTTCACTATTGTAATTATATTCTAAGAAGTATGTTGAGAGCAAGAAAAAATACTTCAATAGAAAAATGTTCATAGTAGCATGATTTCATACTATCAAAAAACCAAAAAGCATAATGTGTCCACTGGTTAGGCAAATTGTGTCACAATGGAATTACTATTATACCATATGGAATGAAGCCTGGATTCAGATTCTTTTAATACTAGCTGTATAACCATGGGCAAGTAAATCACAAAGTCTCAGTGTTATCTCCTGTTAATACTTTTGTTTCATGGCTTTGTGGTCAAATTTAGGTTTCATTTCCATTAAAGTCTTTGGTTGTTAAAAAAAATGCATATGGCCTCAGAGTTTACAACTACCATTAACTTTGCAATTCTATAAAGAATCTAGAGAAATGTGGCTATTTTATGTGAGGTGATAGAGTGAAGGAAGAAAAGCTCTATCAAAGAAACAAACTGTGGCAGTCAAACATTTATTAAAAATCTGCTGTGTGACAGATATTGACAACAATGATGTAAATAATAGCAACAGGGAGGGACAGCAATTCTTTGGTCACCTGGAGCAATCTTTTTTATGTTGTCAAAATTGAAGCATCTGCTCCTTTCTGTTAACGAATGATAAATGGATAACGTACTTTGTAATGGTGTTTGGATATTGAGGCGTATTTATGTGAAAACAATATGCATCAATAAATTTTAAAAGTAAAAAATAAAATGACAGGTTGGTGGGACTGTATTTGAAGTTCTTTATTGGCCAATAGAGCTAACAAGAAAAGTCTAGAAGCAAGATTGTCAGTAGATAAATTCAAGCAATTTTAAGATCCTAATTTCAGTTTCAATTAAGTCAGCCTGAAATGTCAATTCATGATATATTTACTTTAAGAAAAAGACTCTTGGCTAACCATAGTGGCCTTTTAAACTTACAAATGTCTCAAAAAAGCATTTGAAGTTGGAGAGAAATTTATATTTCTTTACTGCCAGATTCTTGCTTATTGCTGTCATTTCATTATCCTTGCCAGTTGTGACCTTTTTCATTAAAAGCTACATTATTTTTCTCCATCTAATTCCACCCCCCTGTTATTAATGTAACAGGACTCAACAGAACTGCTTTTGTTATGATCAATTCCTGTTTCAGAAAACAGTTTTATCCTTGAAATAATCAAGTGTTAGCTCAGCTTTGTGGATGAAGCAAAAGAAATAGCATTCACTGTTCTACAAGTAGTATAATAAATGTTTTGATAGTTCATATAAGGCAAAGATGATTTCTTTGTGTTTATATTTTAACAGCTTTTATAGTCCATAAAACACATTTCAGTAATACAGTGATATTCAGGCTCACAATCTGCTGCTTGAAGATTGAATTTCAGGACACTAAATTGTTCTCATGTTCCTGTTTTCCTGAAATGAGAATTCTGAATTAATACAAAGTCTCAATTGATAGATATGTTTGATACAATTATAGATATTTGTCTTAAATGTTGTGTGTATTATGTATTTCTCAGTCCTAGGTTCTTCATCCATCTGCATCCTGCAGATTTCTTTCTGTCTTTCTTTTGAAGCTCCTGGTTCTTAACTTCTCTTTCTGGTCTGGAAAAAGGTTAGTCAGAGGAACTCAGTTCAAATGTGCTTCTTAAATATACACACAGAGACACACACACACACACACACACACACACGACTTAGGTAAAGTGACTTAAGTTCCTTGGAGCCCAGTTTCCCTGGAGCCCAATTTTGTCATCTGGAGCTCAGTTTTGTCATATATAAAATGAAGGACTTGAACTTGGATTCCTTTATAGCTCTACGTGTGGGTCACTTTTTTATACTTATTGAAGGGCTCATTTTTAATAAGGACTTTTTTTTTCTAACTTCACTATGTTGTTTTACTTGTTTAAAATTTTTTTAGCTCTTTTTCTTTACTTTTATTTATTGTATGCTTTTATAGGTACTAACATTATATGAAAAATGGCTCTGCCAGCTCAGCAGATACCCAAATGGTTCTACTCAATAAAAATAAGAAATTTCATCACCATCATGCAAATCAGAAATCAGTCAAAGAGACCAAGAAAAACAACTTTACATGGACTCTTGGCACTGCCTCAGCAGTCTTCTGGCAGTTTTGTCCATTGGGGATTCAAGAACTACAGGACTTCTTCATTATGGAATAGTTCTCAGGCTCCCAGCTCAACTAGACAAGAGAATTTTTCTGTACAAGACACTCACCCTCCCCTTAATGAAGTACAACACAAGACTGAAATAACCAGCTTTGATCCACAAATATCACTAGAAGGTAATTCTGAAATTTGGGTCAGGCTTCTGTTTCTGAATTCATTTAGGGTGGGGGAGGGGCAGTGAGCTATTTTTATAAAACTGCCTAGTCTGTTAGGTATTGCACTAGACTATTGCTCCATGCCAACAGTCTGTATTATACTAGTAGAAAGTAATATACTTTATGCTTAGCAAGGAAAAAAACCCCAAACTACAGTGCTGCTACTCGCCATAACTTTTAAATAGCTATATTATCATAGAATGGTTTTTAAAAATCTGCTGATAGATTTTTGTATTTGTTTATGAGACTGCTTTTGGCCTTTTTTCTAGTGACATTCACAAATTTTATTTCATTGTTTAGATTGGATTCTTAAAACTATAGTCAAACTGGGTTTGGAGAGGTTTGTGGAAGATAACTTGCAATTCTTGTGATTTATATTCATTTCTTCTCTGCTCCTCCCGTCCAGCCGCCCCCGGGGTCCAGCCGCCCCCGGGGTCCAGCCGCCCCCAGGGCACAGCCATGGCTTCAGCCCAGGCTGGTTTCAGTTCGCAGTGCTGATAGGGTTCCTCGTAGCCGAGCTGACTTTAGTGGGAAGTATCTTTGTGTGCGTTTTGGAGTTCTAGGATTGGTTTAGAGTCCTATTTTATGGGTATTTTGGGGTGGCTATGTGAGAGCTGCGATATGTTGCTGCTGCTACGCCACCGTCTTGGCTCCGCCCCCCTTTATATTCATTTCTTAAAATTGTATGCATTTTGGATTGATTTTGTTTCATGATGTAATTCATGTGTGATATAGTGGAAAGAGTACTAAGTTTGGAGTCAGAAGTCCCCATTTCAAATCCCAACTCTGTTTACTCTATGTATAACTTTGAACAAGTCACTTACCCTTTTTGGGCAACAATTTTCTCATCTATAATGTGTGGGGTTTGAATTAGAATGAGCTCTGAGGTCCCTTTGACCCATATATCCATGCAGAAGCCTGAGAATAGAGTATATGGGCTACTCTACTAGAGTCTTATCTCTCCCAAGTTGGCATCACCCCATTAATGAATTCTCTTTGTATCTAATCCAGCTCCCTCTTCTGTGTTCATGTGTTCAGTGGTCCTTCTTTGCTTCCTTCTTTTAGTCTCAAGCTTCTACCCTCTGACCTCCTGACAAAAGTCAGGAATTCCTTCTGCCCCATTGTATCTTTTTTTCTTCTTTGTTAATTATAAAGCCACAATTGTTCTTCCAAATAACATCTCATTTTCTCTGATAACCTAGAGGATGGTGAGCTATTATTCTTCAAGCCAGTTTTCCTTCTCTTTAGAGGAAAGAAACCAGCCTTTACTTTGGGGTTGGGGTTGACTTGTGGAGAATCTTGAATGCCAAAATCAAGAATTTAAATTTGATCCTTTAGGCATTGGGGAGCCACTCAAGATTTTAAATAAAACAGTGACGTGATCATAGGTTTATAGATCTAGATCTGTAAGAGACCTTAGGGGCCATCTTTATTCCAACCCTTTTATTTTACAGGTGAGAATACTCAGACCTAGGGAGGTTAGTGACTTGTTCAAGGTCACATGATATAATAAGTAGCAGAGGTAGTAACAGAACCTGAGTGTTCTCCAAATCTAATTGATTTTCCAGTGTACCATCCTGCCTCTTAAATAGAATGATGCATTGGAAAGATAACTTGGATAACATTGTGTAACATGAATTGGAGAAGGGATAGTCTTGCAAGAATATGTCTTAAAATAGTCTAGGCAGGAAGAAATGTGGTTTCTGCCAGAGCTGTTTTTGGAGGAATAGAAAGGAGGGGCTTGATAAGACAGATTGTAGAGGCAGAAAAGATGGATGTGTGGGAAGTGAGGGAGGAATCAAAGCTTGCAATTCTGGGTTTATGGGAAAGTGGGAGTACCATTGGAAAGATAAACTTGGAGGAAATTGTGGTAGGGAATATTTTGTATGAAATTATTAGGAACAAGATAGATATGCTTGACTAAATTAGAATTTTTTAAAAATTTAGTACAACAAAAATAGGATGATTACAGGAAAAAGAAAGCAACTGGTGAGAATAAAATGTTTACAGCAGATACAACAGATAAAAACTTGATAGCTAAAATATAAAAGAAATAAAGATGCACAGGGATAATTCTAAGCCCATGGTGAATTACAGAATGTGAACAAAAATTGTTATTAGTTATTTGAAAAGATGCCAGTCTTACCAAAAAGCAAAGGTGTGAAAACTAAAACAATTCTGAAGTACTACCACAAACTATCAAATCAGAAAAATAAAATAAAAGCAACAACATTCTTTGCTGGTAGGGTTTAGAGAAACAAATCTGGAGAATCTTTTTGGCGAGCAGTTAGGCATTATGAAGTAAGTTTTAATGAAGACCAAGAACAGGTATGGATGAAGTAAGGGCATTTGAGAGATAGGACAAGAGACTGGGCTCAGTGGGAAATTGCAGAGCTTACATCCTGGGGGTGTTGAATTTATGTGTGACGATAACATCTAAAGTTTGACCACAATCATGAGATGTCTGGGGTTATAGAAAAATGACATTAAGAACAAATGAAAATAATTTTTCAACTTTCTCATAGAAGTATGCTATGAATGCTAAGCATTCTGTATTCTATCCAGTGAAAAATTAGAGGTAGTCTGTGTCTCACAGTAGGGAAGTGGTTAAATAAATTGTGATACATTAATATAATATAATGTAATGTCATTAAGAACAGCAAGTATGAGGAATATAAAGAAATCTGAAAAATCTTTTATGAAATAGCACAAATTGAAAAATGTAGAACCAAAGAACACAGTGTATACTAACTAGAAAAATGAGAAAGTAAATGGACAGAAATTCCTGAAAGGGCATTTGGGATGACTGAAAGGAATGTTACTTTATATACTAAGTTTTTTTTAAACCAAATTAGTGATTTCATCAGTATAGTGAGAGCAGGGTGAAGAGCTATCAGGTTAGATCAGAACAGTATCTGCTACTTAGAGAGACTTGCCTGGGGCACCAAGAGTTGTTGTCTGTTACATAGGCAAGTTATGGCAGAGGCCCAGGAGACTTGAAACCAAGGCATCTTGACTTTAAGGCAAATTCTCCATTCATTATTTACTGAAATATTTTATTTATCTTATATTAAAGTAAATTATAAGTAGTTGCTTAACAAATTTAGTTGGTTGTATTGATGTTCAATATTAAAATTTTAGTAAAAACAGTTATTTTTTTAAAAAGATAAAAACAGAGAACAGACCTATTAAATTTTGAATGCGTTGAATTTGAGATGCTAGAAGGCCATGCAAGTATAGCTGCCCAGCAGACATTTAGAAATAAGAGGCTGGTGCTGTGGGCAACAGTTCGGGTTGAAGACAGAAATTTGGGAATCTTTATGAAGGGGATAATTGAAGTAGAAGGGAACACCAAAGGAGAAAGTTCATGTAGTGAGAGAATAAGGCCAAGAACTGAAACTTAGGAACATTCACATTTAAGGGGCTGGCGGAAGATAAGGAACTAGCACAGGAATGATTAAAAGTAGGAGGGAAACTGAGAATGCTACATCACAGAAGCCTAGAAAGAAGTTCAGAAGAGGGGAATCAATCCATAATGTTACATGCCTTAGAGAAACATTATTATAACCAAAAAAGGGGGGATGGGGCGGCATTGGATTTGTTAATTAGGTGGTCATTAATGCTCACGGAGAGAGCAATTCCAATATAGTGTTGGGTACAGAAGCCACACTTCAAGTGGTTGATGGAATAGATTTCTGCTGATTTGCTTCAACCACGTTAGACATCTTAGGTGTAAGTAAGGAGGGAAATGGAGTATTGGGGATGGAATAGCAGAAGATTAAAGGGCGAAGGAGATGGCGTTGTTAAAGTTGGTTGTTCCCATAGTCAAGGGCGAGGAGGAAAATGAGACCAAGAAAGAGTTAATGGCCTGGGGCGGTAGGGAATAATTGAGGCACCGAAGGTTCCAATGAAGACCAATAATAGGTATTTTGAAGTAGGGACATTTCAGAGATAGGACAAGACATAGGGCACAGAGGGAAATTGCAGAGCTTAGCATCCTGGTGGTGTTGAATTTATGTGTTATGATAATGTCTAAAGTTTGACCACAATTATGAGGTAGCTGGGGTCATAGAAGAAGATTTTAGGAAACTACGAGGGCGAATTGTTAGAAGGATTATGTAGTCATAGATACTAAAGTCTCTTAGGATTGTGATGGGGGCATAGTGGATATAGTACCAGGTTTGGAGTCAGGAAATCTCACTTTCCTGAGTTCAGATCTGGCCTCAGACATTAACTGTCTGCGTGACCCTGACCAACTTGATTAATCCTGTTTACAGATTTCTTCATCTGTAAAATGAGCTGGAGAAGGAGATGGCAAACCATTCTGGTATCTTTGTGAAGAAAATCCCAAAAATGGGTTACAAAGAGGCAAACATGATTGAAAATGACTAAAACAACAGCCACAATTAAATAAATCACTTAACCTTTCAGTGCCCATGTACCTTTCTATGACTAGAAGTTACAGAATTGGAGATTTGCATTGATGAAGGGGGTTTCCACACTGGGACACACACACACGCTTTCTCTGTCTCTCCACCAATGAAATCACAGGTGTGAGTCCATACACCTATTCCTTTACTACCACCCCATCCCAGGAAAAGAAGAAATCAGTCCAATTTCTGAGGGATATAAACTTAGAAATAGGTTGTCTTGATGGAAAGCATGCCTGAAGTATAGCTATATCCTTTTCTTGCATCTGTCTATGATGGCGACTTCAAGAACTGGAGGATTTGCCCCCGATCTCTCCACTGCAGCAGATTTCTGAGGAGGATGCCGTGCAGATTATTGCAGAACCTCCTCTGCCCCCAGCTTCATTCACACTTCGAGACTATGTGGATCGCTCTGACACTCTGCAGAAGTTAGTGCTCCTGGGTAAGTGGTCGATCCCATATTGTTCTAAGCACCCTTTATATTGCTTACTCTGTTCTAGGTATGAAGGTTTGCGTTGTGGTCCTTGTCCTCAGAAAGCTTTTAAGACTTAGAAGAATTTGTGATTCAGAAAATATGTATGCTTGATGCATATTTAATGAGTATTAACACATCCCACTTAAAGTTTGGCTTCTACAATTTTACACAAAAATAGATTGGTAATAACTTACACTTAAGGGTACCAGTGGTGCCATCACATCACTGTGGGTTATTGCTTCAGTGATGCATTTTGCCAGCCGTTGCCTTCTTGTGTCTATATCTTCCCATAATCCTCAAGGGAAGTCTACCTGGTATTCTGAGTTCTTTCCTCTAGGTGTCTAAATATCACGTGGATGCCAGAGTTCCACTAGGTCTGTCTCTCTGATATCCCTTCCTCAAGCTTAAAAGGCCAGCCCATCACCTTTCCAGTCATATGTCTTTAGGGTGATATCTTTTATGTTATTTTCCTGCTCGTAACCTAGCAATGTAAAAATAATGGGACTATGACTGAATCATTGAATAATATTTTGGAATGTCTTTATGGACATATCTCCAGGAGTGATTTGTATCAAGTGCTAATTACAGGTGAAAAATAAATAGCTATTGCTGAGATGGTGAGGTAAAGCAAATCATTAATGAACACTGATGGCACCAACTTAGTAAAATTCTGCCCTTTTAACTGAGATTAATTTAAACTTTTCAGGGTATCTCTTTGTTTTAGCACAGCTAGAGTTCAACAGCTCAGATTGAATGAAATACTCTAACGTGTAAAAATTGCAGTACTTTGTTAAAATTAAAGGCTGACCCCATTAGAAAGTGGCCCCCACTGTCATTAATCACAGCTTTTTGGAACTAGCTTACATCTTACTGAAAAACTGTTTAAGATCAAGGGAGGGCATTTCTGTATGAAGAGTTTGTATTTGGTATTTTTTTCTGTGAATCCTTTTTATTGTGGAAACCAGTAAAGAAATGGTAAAAGAATGCAGTTCAGAGGAATAATTGTAACTCATAATCCTGTTGCTATATAATGCAGCCTCATAGACTTCCTTTTTGAATATCAGGCCTTAAATAAGTACCAACATTTTCTTTTAACTTGCTTGCTTTATTTTGAATACTGTTAGCACCTTAGTTTAGAAATCATGGAATCCAAGATTTGGAAGAGACTTCAGAGACCACTTGATATAACTCTGAACAGGAATCCCTTTGCAGCATACCTTATGTGTGACCCAACCTCTTTTCAGTGATCATACTTTCTGGTTCCTATTGAGGCAACATTTTCAGTGACAGGGAGCTTTAGTACCTGTCAAAGGCAGCCCATTCAACTTTTGACTAGTTGTAATTGTTAAGGAATTTTTCCTTGGTGGGCCAGTATGAGTTCCCCTGTAGCTTTCCGCCTGTGTTGATTTTAATTTTTCTAAATAAAACAAGTTTAATCCCTCTTCCACAGTAGAATCCTTGAAATATTTGAAGACAGTGACAATAGTCCCCTCTAAGTTTTCTTTTCTCCACAATAAGCATTTCACCTTCCTTCATTAGCCTAAATGGACTTCCTGGAACTGTCCAGAAAGAGAATGTTTTTGTTTGTCCATCTAAATGCTTTTCTGGATATAATGATGATTGAGTGTGTAGTGTATTATTGGGAAGAACACTGGATTTGGAATCTAAAGACCTGGATTCAGGTACTGACATTATCACTGATTTTTGACATATGGCAAGTCACTTGAATACTGTCTAATTTCTCATTTCTAAAATGGAGTTTCTTAGGCTATCTTTACCTCCTAGAATTATGACGCTCAAATGAGATGATACATTTAAGAACTTTGTAACTGTAAAGTATTATGTAAATGTAAGTTACAGTTTGTGTTACTGTTGATGATATATAAAAAGAATTATCTAGATATGATGCTTATGTGTATCACTTACTGCAGGGGTCAATTTGTCCAAGCTGGAAGAACGCCCCGGTGCTGGAACTCTCCTTCTGAGACTGGATTTCAAAAACGACATACAAAAAGTACTTCTGTTTCTTAAGGATATTGGCGTAGAAGATAACCAATTGGGAGCATTCCTTACTAAAAACTATATCATTTTGACTGAAGACTTGGAGAATCTAAGGAGCAGGTAGGACTTCTGTCAAGTGATTGCTTTCGCTAAATACCAAAGATGTGATTATGGGAAAAATATCATAGTTGTAAAGTACTTCTTGTTGTCTTTATCTCAGCAGGTTATTTTTGAGGATCAGGTGAGGTAATGAATATGGAAATGCTTGGAACACAATAGCAGATTGCAAATGCGAGGTGTTGTTAAGTCTCACTGAGATCTAAAATAAGCATCTGAAACAAAATTCATTTTGTTAACTACCAAACTCTCTCCTTTCCTCACACTATCTCATTGTTCCTAGCAGTAACAATCTTAGTGCTTCTCTGACTCAAAGCCTTGGAATAATCTCTACCCTTTTTTTCTGCTTCAGTATTCTCAGATCCATTCTTTCTCTTTTAAAAATGGCCCTAGAACTTAATCATTTCATGTCTAGATAGTGCCGCTAATTCCTTAAATAGTCATCTGTGTCCATCTTCTCCCCACAGTCCAAAATTATTTATTTAGTTTCCTTCTCCTGTAAGAACCATCAGTTTTGTATAAAGTCTTGTAATTGGAAGTCTCTGTTGGTTATATCTAATTCCGTGATTAAAGCAGTTCTTAGAGAATGAAGGATGATGTCTATTTAGTGCACTCTGAAATTCTTGGATCATGAAGTTATGGGGAAATAGAGTCCTTAAATTAGGCTTTTTATTTTCTCCTGGAGTCAGTATACATTTTTGGTCTAGACAGGAAGCTATCACCAGATTTTAATGTATCTCAAAGACTCTAGCCCAAGATAGGGATTTTATTTTCTTTAATGGATTTAGAAAAAAAAAAAAAGAGTTCTCTAAAATTTTTCTTTTGAATTTTCCGTGGCACTAACTTATGTTAGTGTCTGAACACTATATTCTTTTTGGACTGTGATGTATTAATTTTTGTTCCAACAGAGGGGATATGAACATCTAGAGATGAATTTCAGTGTAAATGCATGCTTAAGATTTGCTCTTTTCAGATATTTTGTTGTGTCTCTACATTAATTTGAGTTGGGAGTTAGGTGCAAACAATTTGACTTGGCCTTATAAATACATGAACGCAATCTAGAGGCCTTTAGGTAGCTTCATGGAGGGAGCATTGGGCCTTGAGTGAGGAGGAACTGAGTTCATATCCACCTTTAGATATTTATTTAATAGGTGTATAACCCAGCACAGGTCACTTAACCTCTTTCTGCGTCAGTCTCCTCTCTGTAAGATAGGGATAATAAAAGTACCCCTCCTCCTAAGGATAAAATGAGATCATTTTGTAAAGTATTTTGCAAACCTAAAAGTGCTTTGTACGTGCTAGCTATTATTATTACTGTTACAGTTATGTATTCTTTTTTTTTTTGGCTTTTTGGAGGGCAGTTGGGGTTAAGCGACTTGCTCAAGGTCACATGGCTAGTAAGTGTTAAGTATCTGAGGCTGGATTTGAACTCAGGTCCTCCTGACTCCAGGGCCGGTGCTCTATTCACTGCACCCTCTAGCCACCCGTAGTTATATATTCTTTAAGGGAAAAAGGAAGTCCCTGTATGCTTTACTTAAAGCAGTTTTTTAAAAATCCATTTTGTTTGCTTTTCATTTACTCATTAAGCAGTTATGAAGCACCTGCTATGTTATAAGCACTGTGCTCAGTTCTTGGGATACAATGACAGATGAAACAGATCTTGCTTATGAGGAGATTATATTCTTTTGGAAGGAAAATATAATGTATGGAGGTAAATATATACAAGATACAAAGTAATTTATAGGGAGAGGGTACCTACAGCTAGGTGATAGGTACAGACCTCAGTATAAAAGGAAGCTGGGTATTCTGAGACACAGAGTGAAGAGGAGTGTGATGCAGACATGGGAGTTGGCCCGTGCAGAGAATGGAGGTGGGGCACAGAACGTTAGGTAAAGAACAGCGTGGAGGCCGCTTTGACTGGCATGTTGAGCGTATGAATGGGGGTAATGTGCAGTCTGTCTGAGAAGGTAGGCTGGGACCAGTTTGGAGAGGACTTTAAGGATCAGAGGGATTCTGTACTATCTCCTCGAGGCAGGTTGTTGCCACTGAAGCCACCTAAACAGAGGAGCGCTGTGGTCAGGGTGTAGTCTAGAAATATTACTTTGACAGTTGAATGGAAAACAGATTAGAGAAGGGAGACCCTGGCTTCAGGGAGACCAATCAGGAACGTGTAATGGTCCAAGTGAGGGGTGTGAAGAACCTCAACTAGGGTAGTGGTCATGTAAGAGGAGAGAAGAAGGGTATAGATGGAAACTACTATGAAGATAGACTCACCAAGATTTGGCTCCTGATGGGATATGAGGGTAAGGGAGAAGGGAGAGTTGAGGATAATACCTGGATTATAAATCTGGGCAACTGAAAGGATGATGGTGCCCTCAATAGAAACAGGGATATAGGAGGAGACAGGGTTGGGGGAAAATATAATTAATTTTGTATTGGACGTTTTGAGTTTGAAATGCCTATGGACACCCATTTGGAAATATCCAGTAGGTAGGTAGTAATGTAGAATTGGTTTGAAGGGAAAGAGACTAGGGGAAGGATAGATGCTTAGCTCTGTCACAGTCTTGTCACAACATTTAGAGCTGAAAAGGGCTTTCTAGGGGTCATCTTGTCCAGCTCCTCATTTTATAGATGAGATAACTAACAGGTAGGGAAAAAGGAAGGACTTTTTAAGCACTTGCTTTGTTATGTGCTAGGTCCTGTGCTAAGTATTTTACAAATATTATCTCATTTGATCCCCGCCGCAATCGTGGGAGATAGGTGCTGTCATGATCCCCATTTTGCAGTTGGAAGAAACTGAGACAAATAGGTTAAATGACTTGCTCAGGGTCACATAGGTAGGAATGTCTGAAGGCAGAGATCTGAGGGCAGAGGTCTTCTTAACTGCAGGCCTATGGCTGTTGGCTGCCTTAAGGATGTTCAAGTGACTTGCCCAAAGCCACACAGTAAGAAATGACAGAATCAGAAATTTGAACCTTTTCTACCCACTCCACATCCATTGTTCTTTTCCATATAGTATACTCCTAACACAGATGTTAGCCTAATTATCTCATAGGTTATGCCATAGGATTTTGAATTGGGTGGAACCTTGGAGATCATTTAGTCAAATCCACTTATATTCCAGAGATGCGAAGTGAATTAATTGCCCAAGGTGGCAAGCCAGTAGTAGAGCCATAATTAGAACTAAATTATGCTGTTTCCTAAGCCATTATTCTACTATATGCTATTTTTCCTTCCAAGCTTGGAGTTCAGGGTGAGGGACTAGCACTGTCTAAACATTATACTAGAGATCTTTCTCTGCTAAACAGCAACTGGCAAATTCTTGACTCGTTAATAATTTCAGCTTTCTGAAAATAGAGGAATAAGATTTTATAACTAGAAAGAATCATGTTTTCTAATCCCCTCATTTTATAGGAAGCTGGGGCTTACAGTTAGTACTGGGGATGCCAAAACAAAAATGAAAGAGTGAGCTTACATTCCATTGGGTGAGATAGTATGCTTATAAATTAGTACAGTATATACAAAAAGTAATTGAGGGGGGAGTGGTACCCAGGAAGGCAGTCAAGAAGTCCTCATATAGATAACTGTTTTAGCTGAGCTTTGAAAAAAAATCCTAGGATTTCAAGAGATGGAGTGGAGGAGGAAGTGCATTATAGGGACTGACAAACTATAAAAGCATGGAGATGGAAGAAGGGAGTGCAGCAGGTGATGATACCTATCAGATCCAAAACTTGAGCTCAGGTTCTCTTATTCCAAATCCAGTGCTTATTTCTTTATACCAAAAGCACAGTTCAGCAATGCTTGCAGTACAAGTAAGGATAAGTATCTAAATCATGTTGATTAATAAAATAATAGTATATAAGATAATATTCTCTGGTTAAGTGACAGTATTTTTATTATCATCTTAACTGCATGATGCCACAGAAGGTCTTTTTCTTTCCTGTGCTCATGTTTTTTTTCCCCCTTTACGTTAAATATTTTTAAAGATTTAAGCATTCTGCCATAGCTTAAGAAGCTTTTGATTTTCAAGAGGATTATATGTTAGTATAAAAACTTGGTTTCTATCAAAAGCTTAGTTCCTGCTTTAGAGGGAGAATATCTGTCTTTTTGGACTAATGAAACTCATTAACTGAAAAGTTTTTGTACAGGTGCATTTTAAAAATTACTTATTTGAGCAAAACTCTTTTTTCAGTTAATTAATAAGCATGTATTAAATACATAGTATGGACCAGGCACTGTGCTAATTGCTGGACATACAAAGACAAAAACGAAAAATTTCCTGCCTTCAAATGCCTTACGTTGTAGTGGGGGGAAAGTACATAGGTAAATATATGGAGAACATTTGTAAGATGAAAACATAATAATTTGGGGAGGGATGATTTCATATAGAAGGAGGAACTTGACCTGAGTTGTGAGGAAAACCAGGGATTCTAGGAGACTTTTCATCTGCTATGGTAGTTGGAAAAAAGTGATAGAAAAGAAATGGAAGGCTTTGGAAAGAATAAACTAGAAGCTTTGTCCTGAATCTATTTATTAGATTGTAAACTTTTGGTTTGAAAAATTGTTTTCTTAAACTTCAGGAGAGTAAGCCCTGTGTCTGCCTCTTATATACTTTAGTAATTTATAATTTTGTTAATGTCAAGGCATATCAGTGGAGATTGTTGATGTACAATTTTGATAGTTACTGCAGCTGGAAAATTTAGCCTGGTGATGAGTGTTCCCAGTTTAACTAGGTTTATTTTCAGGCAGTAGATATGCATTCCATCACTGGGTCCACACTGGGAATCATTCCAGCTTGTTAGAAGCTTCCAGTGCTTACATTCCACTGGCATAGCCTTTATAATCCCAGGGTCACCTCTGTTCTATGAGGAGACACCAGAATAGGACTTTAGTAGAAGCTAATCATTCAGGGAGTGCTTACAGTTATATGTCAGGCACTTTGCTAAGTGCTAAGGATGCAGGGAAAAAGGAAAAATAGTCCCTTCTCTCAAGGACCTTACACTCTAGTGGGTCAGATACCCGTGTGTATAATTAGGTACATATAACATACTTATGGAGTAGGTAGAAGGTGATCTTAAAGGGGAAGAAAGCACTAGTAACTGGGTGGATTGAGAAAGGCCTCAAGGTAGAGGGGGCAATTAAATCTTTAAAGAAGCCAAGGATTCTAAAAGTCAGAGGGAAGATAGTCCAGGCATGGAACAGTCAATACAAGGCATGGGTATGTGGAATGGGTCAAGTCTGCCATTATGTATGGGCTATAGAATGAGGGAAGTATGCATTAAAATGTTGGGAAGATGGCAAGGGCTTAGGTGGCAAAGAGCTGTAAATACCAAACAGAAGACTTTATATCTGATCAAAATGTAATAGGGAGTCATTGGAGTTTATTGAGTAGAGGGAGGTAACATGGTCAGATGTATGCCTTAAGAAAATCATTCTGATGGTTGTATAGAGGATGAATTAGAGGAGGTAGATACTTGAATCAGGGAGTCCAGTTAGAAGTCTATAATAGTAGTCCAGGCTAAAGGATAAGGACTGAATTAGAGTGATGACTTTCTGGGCACTGAGAAGAGGGGGTGCATCTGAAAGATGTTGTGAAGAAAGAATTGACAGGACTTGGCAGCTGATTTTTCCTGAAGATTAATTTGACATGCATTGTTTTCAGAAGACAGAAATAATATTCACTGTGACCATAACAATTTATAAAAAGTAGTAGGTAGACAGATAAAGTGGTCTACTTAGGGTCAGAAACAGAAGAGCCAAGTCATATGAACAGCATGTGTCAGTATTGTGCTGTTGTGAGAACAGCCTAAATAGTACTTGGTTTTACTGAGTATGACATGTTAAAGACTTCACAATTACTGTATTGGTATTTATTTAGATTTTTGTGTCCATTTCTCTTCAGTTTCTCCACATCTCTTCTGAAGTATGATAGAAAAGGTTCAGAGAGGAGTATAAAAAATGAACATATGGGGTACCACAAAGTATGAGAAAAAATTTGGGAACCAACCTAGAGATAGGAAAGGCTTAAGCCCGGGCAGCAGGTCTCAACCTGTGGGTTATGTTCAATTTGTAACAGTGAAAATACATCCTGCATATCAGATATTTACATTGCAATTCATAGCAGTAGCAAAATTATAGTTAGGAAGTAGCAACAAAAATAATTTTATGGTTGGGGGGGTCACTACAACATGAGGAACTGTATCACGGCATTAGAAAGGGTGAGAGAACCCCACTGGCTTAAGGTAAAGATTTGTGGTATAAAGGAGAATGCTGGAGAGTTTGTTTTTCCATGTTTCTAAATTTTCTTTTCTTTTTAAATATTTTTTCTTTTAAATTTTTTTTATTCATTTTGAATTTAAATATAGAAAGACAAAAAAAGGACTTTCCATGTACACAGCACAACCTAAAAAGAGGATTCAATATAAAACCATGAATTTCTATTTCACACTGTTACTAATTTTGGAAAACTGTGTAATAAATACTACATATTATTTTCAAAGCTATCCTGCTTTTCTGTGCTTCCTTTAAGTTTTCTTTTGTTCTCTGATGTGCACTTTTAATTTTTTTCTCCCTCCCTCCCCACCCTGCTCTAGAGAAGGCTACCGTTAGACACAAATATGAGTGTATATATTAACATATTGTGTGTGTGTGTGTGTGTGTGTGTGTGTGTGTAAAACCATATTACACATACTTCTATTTATCACTTCTTTCTCTGGAAGTGGATAGCATCTTCTTTCATAGGTCTTTTGTAATTTTTTTTTAATTTTTATTTTTTTAAATTTTATTATAGTTTACATCATTCATTACCACAAGATTTTGAGTTACATATTTTCTCCCCCTCTTTCCCCCACCCACCACCCCAAAACAGCCATCCCAGTGTGTCCCCCCTCCCCCAGTCTATTCTCTTCTATGTCACTTTTCAGTAGGGCAGGATGGATGCCCCAACCGCAGTGCCTGTGTATCTCAAGTTCCAGTTGGATGTAGTCAATAATAATAATAATAATTGCATATATATATATATATGTATATATATATACATAGATAGATAGATACACATTCATAACATTTGATTATGGAACTCCAGATTCCAGATTCTTTCTCCTCCTCCCTCACCTCCCATCCCCACTGGAAGGACAA
>CM053587.1:240547518-240588970 GCA_028646515.1 Pseudochirops corinnae | reverse complement strand
CTTGACATCAGCTGCGCATGTGTTTTACCCATAATACACTGGGACAACCAGCAGGAGGGAAGGGGGGGGGGGAGGGATGATTTGAGCCCTGAACCGTCATGTTCATAAGGTCAACTAGAGGTCAGATTTGAGGGAATTAAATGAGATGTATCCATCCTGATTTGCAAGTGGATGGGTTTGGTTTGCTAGGACAAAAGGAGGTAGTACCTTGAATGAAGAGTTAATGGTTTGAAAGGAAATACCTCTAGGCTGGTGCAGGGAAAGCTGGGAGAAGGGGAGAAACAGTTAAGAAATGTGGCTTTTACAACTTAACACAAAACTGAATTAATAAAATCATAAAGTTACCCCAAAATATATTACATAGGCCATTCAGCACCTCTTCAGACTGATGTTAAATTGTTTAGATTTATTGTAGAAAAAATATTTTAAAGCCTTATATTAGCATTGCTATAACTGCCAAGGGATGGAGGAGACAGAAATCTGTCTTCTGTTCATGGAAAAGCGTGTGTCAAAATGTATGACTTATTACAAATGAAAAAATGAAAACAAAAAGCCTTGCTTTTTAAGATTGAGATAAGCATGAGATGTGGCTCTACAATTGTGATATATAAATTTGTCATTAATAATGATAAAGAAAACACTTTCCAGAGAACGGCTGTATAAGGTTGGTGCTCTGTATGTTTTTCCCACTATAGAAGTGAAAAACTGAGCCACAAGAATTGTTATTCTTATAAACTTAATTGTTACAGAAAAACATAATAAATATTAAACTCTGCCACTTAAAATTATCTTTGTGTATAAACTGTTTACATACTATTTTGTCTGTATTTTGTATAAAAATAATTTTTTAAAGACATTTCCATGTATTGACTTAGTCTGTATACTTTACTTTTCATGATGGCATGGTTTACAGTGGTACCTTGACTTACGAATTTAATTCGTTCCATTACTGAGCTCATAACTCAATTTGCTAGTATATCAAATCAGTTTTCCCCATTGAAATTAATTGAAATGCCATTAATCTGTTCCAGCCCCCAAAATGCCACCCCAGTATTTTTTTGTTGCGTGTTTTTAAATAAGAAAAAGTATTTATAAATAACAAATATTGTATAAAAACATAATAAAAGAGAATATAAAGAAATAAACTGGTTTTACAAAGTGTATTTTTACCTTGGCTGTCAGATGACTTGAGCTAACAGAAGATACTGGCAGAGGTGGAGGATGGAGCAGGTTAGGGGAGTTTTGTTTCCTGCTCTTTTGGTCACTTTCATTCACTTACTTGCTTCACTTAATGCTCAATGCTACACTTTATCCCTGAACTTAATTGCTACAATATCTTTTTTTACTTTCCCTTAGCTTAATTTTCTTCACTGGCGAGGTAACCGTGTGGGCTGAATGCGTGAGGCACGGAATGCTGGGTGGGTGTTGGGTTGTGGCATTTGCTGCCCCAACTAGCGGCTGCTGGTACCTCAGATTTTGGCTCGCAGTTCAAAGCAAAAAATTGATCGAGTGACAGCTTATATCTCAGAAATCTTGTAAGTTTGTGCATTTGTATGTCAAGGTACCACTGTATTTAGTCTTCCCAATATTGTTGGGCATTTGAGTTCTTTACGATAGGTCACTATTAGAAACGTTGCTGATAGAAACATCTTTGTACAGCTTTTTTCCTGCCATTTGGATTATTTCCTTGGAGGTAACATCCTCTAAAAAAGTAGAAGTTTTTTTTGTTGTTGTTATGTTTATTGCTAGGTTACTTCCTTAAAAGACTGAAAAGTATTTAGTTATTATTCCACATAATATACTTGTTTCCCCCTTTTTTATCATTTTAAATTTTTGTTAATTTATACATGTGTATATGTACATATGTATTGTTAAGGATTATTAAGGGGTCCCCTGAAATTGTCTTTTTGAGTTACTGTATTTTCCATAAACACTGGACCCAGAGTATGCTGTATTCAGAGTATCCTGAATGTGTCAAGGATGAAGCACTCTACCCACCTCACCCTCGACCAAGTTGACATAATGTGTTGTTGGCACATGTGTCCTTGGAAGTCAAGACAGGTGCCAGACAGTCTGCACTGGACTTGTGCAGCTGGGACCCTTGTAGAAAAGCAGACCATCCTATTTTCATGGTCTGGCACAGACTTCTTAAAAAAATGGATCACAATCCCATATAGGGTTTAAGTTTAGTGTAGTTTAAGAAGTGCTGAAGGGGTCGTGAGTGGAAAAAGTTTAAGAAGCCCTGGTCTGGTGATTCTCAAGGGAAAGGAATGTGGCTTTTCCTATCACCTTGCCCCTCCCCTTTTGGAGGAGTTTTGTCTTTTTCCTACCTTTACTGCACCTTTCTCCTTTCTATGCTGTGTTCCTTTAGGTGGAAATTCCTGTTATCTCCTCCTTCATTTATCCCTGCTGTCATAAAAATGCAAACTTTTGTATGGATTGTAAACTCTTTGGGTTCTACATGTATGTTCATTTTTCTTATAATAAGCATAGTTTTCACATAAGTTTTATGAGGTTGTGATTGCCTGTTGACAGTATATGTATATATGTATTTGTATATATACACTCACACATACACACATATGTATGTGTGTGTATATATGTACATCCCCTAGATATAGATTTATATAAAAAAAAAACTTAGTCATATGACTTTATATTACTTTCTGTAGTAGTAATGAGTCTTGTCATTTTTCCCCATACAGTGATTTACTATTTTATTTTTTCATGTGCCTGTTGATCTCCTTTGGTTAGTTCCCCAATGAAAACTGGGTATCCATTTTTTAAAAAATTACATAATTTGTTGCTTCAAATATGTTTGCTTCTCTCAGAAGTAGTCGGAAGTCAGTCTTCTCTTTTTAGTAGTCAGAAATTTATTTCCCTTCCCTTCCTGGGATCAGTATGTTATACTGATTTGGTTTCATTTTGGATTCAAGCTGATCTCTACTGATAGCTCAGTGTCATAACAATATTTTAGTGAATAGGCATTCCATTTATTTTTTCCCCTTAACTTCTGGCTTTTTATATGGTTAAGTTCTTGTAACAAGAAGCAGAATAGCCATGTTTAATAAAGAGCCAGGCATGCTACTTTATAGTCACAACTTATGGCTAAATATGACTACAGACTTAACATGGCAAGAACTTAAGCTAAAGAAGAAGAATCAGAACTGAGGCTTGGCACTGCCCTTTTTAGCCATGTGGCTTTGGGGAAGTCATTTTAACTGCTTTCAACTTTTGTATTGTCAGGTATAAAATTAGTACACTTATCACGAAGCTCTGGTGACATAATGAAGTGTGATATAAATGATATCTTGGAAGTTTCCAATGATCAGTTTTTTCTCTTTTTAACTAAATACTGCATTTCACAGGTTTTTTTTCTCTAAACAAACATAATATTTTTGCCACACATCAGTCACTTTGGGAAGATGCAAGCTTATTTCCAATATATTGCCGTTGTTCACACACTTTGGAAACTGCTTTTTGTTAGTCTTTCAGATAACCTAACTGATGACATCTTCTTGCTGGTGGTGTAGATTTGACTCTGAAACACTCAAGTGGCCAATTTAGGTTCTTTGTAAGGAAGAACTTCCCAGAAATTAGAGTCCGGCAGAAGTAGAAAGGGGCTCCTGGTAGGAGCAAGCTCTCCCTCCCTGAAGATAACTGCTTGATGCCCACAGCTTTTTGTTCTGTTGTAGAGGGGTTTCTTGGCCAGTAAACAATAGGACAGGACTAATTGACCCCTGAAGTCCCTTCCAGTTCTGAGTCTCTGTGATTCATATGGAAGTAAGTCTGGATGTTAAGACTCGTCACTGATCAAAAATGAGTTATTGCTGATTTTCTTTGGTTATTTGTAAACTGACTAAAGATAATACTAAAAGAAGGATTTAAAACAACACATTTTGAGCAACAGTATTATCTTGGGTAGTACAGGTGACTATTCTGAAAGTGACAGCATTCATTTGTGTTTTATACATTCTGATGTGTTTAATAAAGAGCCAGGCATGCTACTTTATAGTCACAACTTATAGCTAAATATGACTACTGGCTTAACCTAAAATTTTGCAAATAAGTATTTTCCTGATTTGATAAGTACGAGTTTTTTTTTCTTTTTAAATTGTGGCCAAAATGTTAGAAGGCTTGTAAAAAATACCTATTTAATCAGTACTAAAATGCTGACCATATTTTTTCCTTCCTGTAACTGCTAAGCACAAGATCTGTCTCTTCAGGAGAAATCTAAATGACTTTTGAAGAAAAATACCAATGCAGATAACAAAGATAAAGAATAAATAGCAGATCTTTTATCTTAGTGACATAGTGTTCCTTTGTGTACGTGATGTGATTTCTGGTAGTTACACTGATAATCCATTTAACTTTTTTTTAATGAGTAATGAGGAAAAAAACAAAATGAATAAAGCCAAAAAACTCAGAACTTTTTGTCTTCACTGTGGGTGTTCTTGTGGTACTTGTAGAGTTAGGCCAGGATTTTGTTTTATTTTTATCTTGGCCAACATTAAAATAGCTGTCACTTTATTAAGCTCATTCATTGTATTCATTAAATAAATGTTTATTACTACATGTTAAAGAATTAAATAAACTAGTATACTAACAGTAAATTTTCTCTCTCTGATACAAACATAAATGTTTACATGTATGTTTATCACCTAGGGTGGCTTACCTTGAATCAAAAAATTTCAGCAAGACAGACATCTCACGGATGGTTGTAAATGCACCGTATTTGCTGAGTTTTCCAGTTGATAGACTGGATAACAGATTGGGCTTTTTCCAGAAAGAACTTGGACTGAATGTGCAAAAGGTAAAGGGAAAAAATATTTAAAATGTTCATATCAAGTATATATATATATATATATATATATATATATATATATATATACACACATATATACACACACCCATCTTGGCTTCAGTAATATTTGTAGACTTGTAGAAGAATCATTTGATTCTTGCCTAGAAAATATCAGCTACTTTACAAACCACATTCATGTGAGTAGAATGCCCTCTAGAAATGTAAACCCATGATGACACTGAAGAGGTCAGGGAAGTATAAAATGTTTGAGGTATAGGTTTAGGGGGTCTTGAAACCCCAAAATACCAACACGTTGGGTCCTGCCAAATGAATTCGACTTAAGTCTTCTCTCAGCCAAAGAAAAGCAGAGTTTATTAAAAGTTCACCGTAAGGAGTAGACCCTTAAGGAGCCTGGGTGTCTATGCCGCCTGTAATCATCTGCCATAGAGTGAGTCTATGCTAAATCATTCTCTGGCGCTCTCACACCTCGTGGAGGCAAGATGGGGTCTTATATACAGAAAGGTTGTAGGAGGAATTTAGGGACGTCTAAAGGAGGAGTTTGGGGAGGGTCTTCAGGAGGAGTCAAATAAGGTCAGACTCCAGTGAAGAGAGATTGAGGTGGGAAGTAGCTGGAGGCTACCTGGAGATGAGACAATAGAGGGTTTGGGAGGATGAAGGGTGGGAAGTTGCTGGGCCGAGGTGGGCTAGGCTAGTTAACTGAGGTTTAGGCCAAAACAATGAAAGGCTTATGGCCTCAGGCAAATGCCTCTTCTAAAGGTAAGATTCCAAATTCAAGGGGGTTCCCAGAGCCTGTACCTCATCAGCACAGAGATTAATTTATTTTGAAGGAAAAATGCATGTAGACAAAATTTAAAAATCAGTTTGGCAGAACAGATTGTATGTTTATGTGTATAGATATAGATGTATCTTGGCCTTTATATTTGAATCTCTCTGAATTTCTGCACAGATAAGAAAATTAAATCACATTTCAAATTGTTACTGAGGTCTAAGAGGGGAAGAAATTTATGATGATATTTATATGTACAAAGTGCATGTTTAATAACAAAACATTTAAAACTGTCCTAGTGCCCAACAGTAGAAAAATGGCTAAGCAAACTATGATCTCTTTGCACTATTGAATGCTATAGCTCTCAAAAATGATAATTTTCTAAACTGTGCTGATGATTTTATATACATATATATGTATGTATGTATGTGTGTATGTGTATATGTGTGTATAATGTTAGGTAAAAAAAGTCAAACCCAAAATAATTGCTGATTATAATCATATCAAGAATGGTTGTTTGTACATCAAGTTTAAACACTGAGACTAGTTTCCAGATGAGTCACACTCAGAATTGGAAGAGACCTAAGGGGACACCTTTATGTGAACAAGAATCTCTTCTACAATATCACCCGACAAATGATCTAATCCTTGCTTGAAGACTTGTAGTGAGGAGGAGCACAATATCATCTTTGGACCTTGCCCATCTGCCATGCTACTTTCCCTTCCTAAATACTGCTGACATGAACTGAACATAAAAATAATCCTTCTTTATGTGTGCTCTCCAGTTAGAATGTGAGCTCCTTGAGAACAGGCTGTGTTTTGAATTTCTATTTGTATCCCTAGTGCTTGCACAGTAAATAAGTGCTTTTCCATTTCATAGTTTTCTTATTATATTATTTTTGTATGAAGTTTAAGTTCATATTAATTTTAATAGTTTAACATGTCATTGTTCATGCTAGAATAAATGATGGATTTCTAAAACTGACTGAATTTTTAATGTATTGTGATAATGTAGTATTTTGTTTTTCACTCTAGACCAGAGATCTAGTTATTCGTCTTCCACGACTATTAACTGGAAGTCTTGAGCCTGTGAAAGAAAATATGAAGGTAAGAATTTTTTCAAATAAGTCGGTCTTTGCCTTAAATTATTTTCTTTTAAGGGAGTAAAGATTTGCCTGTAGTCTCCTCTAAGACAAATAGTTTTGAGACTTTATATTTTTAAAGTAATTGTAGCTTTTGGAAAAGTATTTCTGGAAGGATAGCTTTTTTCACCTAGACCTCAAATCCCAGGCTGCCATCAGCATTTGGGAGCGTTCCTTAAATGGGAGTTCTAGAAAAAGCCATTCATTCAAAGGGAGAGACCATAAGGGTTAAGGGTGCTTCCTGTGTGTGGATTCTAGCCCTGGAGAGAGACTTTAAGATGAAAAGCTGCAGGGCATGGTAAGTGAGGTCCAGAATGCATCCTGGAGAGAAATGAGCATGAAATCTAATTATTAGTCACAGTTCTGCTTTTGATCATTGACTCTGTTCTGATACTCCAAGAAACCTGGATTTCTTTATGAGATGTCTCATCCCTAGATCTCTCCACAAGACTAACTATTGCTTCTCTCATGTCTTGAGACACCACAGACTTGGAGGAAAAGTCAGCATACTCTTTTATCTTGACTGCTACTAAGACACCATTTATCTGCCACCAACTCAGCAGCCTCTTCTCCTTTGAGGTTCATTTCATCAATTTATATCATCCTATTCAGATCCTTCCTGTGGCCATCTGCTGACATCCAGGTTGCTTCATCCTTTCTCAAGGAGATGAGTATCTGGCTCACAGCCTTCCTCACCACTCCAACCATTCATTCCTTTTTTCTTGGTGACTTCCAACATTCTATCAACCAACCAGTCAATCAGGAAGCGTTTATTAAGCATCAAGTGGTGCCAGGCATTGTGCTTTGTTCTGGGAATATTTTTAAAAAAGAACAACCACTCTTTGTCTTCTAGAAATTTTAGCTAGAGCAAGCAAAATGTATACATATAGGCATATACAAAATAGATAAAAGGTAATTTAGAGAGAAGGGCATCAGCTGCTGGGGGGCTCAGGAAAAGCTTCATGTAAAATAATAATGAGAAAAAGAACATCGAATACAGTAACAGCA
This sequence comes from Pseudochirops corinnae, assembly GCA_028646515.1. NCBI lineage: Eukaryota > Metazoa > Chordata > Mammalia > Diprotodontia > Pseudocheiridae > Pseudochirops > Pseudochirops corinnae. The sequence goes on along the minus strand of CM053587.1, from coordinate 240,581,229 downwards.
ATATTGTCTTAAGAACAACTTGGAGCTCATAAGTCATTTTGACTACTATAAATACCCACATTAGCTACAAAGGACATATAAAGGAAGATGTTATCTGTATCCAGAGAAGGAACTGATAAATAGAAGTATGTATAGATTGATTTTATATATGCATATTTGTGTCTAATGGTAGCCATCTCTAGAGTAGCATTGGGGAGAGGGAAGAAAAAAAAGAAAAAAGAAATTTACGTGATGACTTTATTATATATTTAAATGGAATAGCAAGTTGTACATAATAGATTTGTAATTTCATGTGCCATCATTTTTTTTATCATGTTTAAGTTATGAAAATGTTTTAGTCCATAAATTTAAAATTAAATAAATAAAAATTTAAAAAGATAATAATAGCAATGTATGGTTTGCAGAGTGATTTACAAATATCTCGTTTGATCCTCACAACAATCCGACAGCACAGTATTCACTGTTACACATAGGTAAGCTGAGCCTCAAAGGAAACCAGGGAGTCTAAGGGGGTTAGGAGAGCGGAGGGGCATAAGAAGTGATTGTATTCTGGCCATAGGAGAAAGCAAATGCAAAGGCATGGATATGGCATGTGGGGTGTTGTCTGTGAGGAACAAGGCCAATTTCACTCAACTATGGTATGTGCATGTGAAGAAGAGTCGTGTATAATAAGCACGGAAAATAGATCAGGCCCAGGTTGTATAGTTTTATATAGCAAACGGAGGAATTTCTATTTGATTCTGGGTAGGGAGCCACTAGAATTTATTAAATGGGGGTACAGGAGGTTGGGGGATCAAGACTGCACTTTAGAAACTGAATTCAGCAGCTGTATGGAAGTAGGAAGTAAGAAGAGACTTGAGGTAAGGAGACTGATTAAGACACTGTTTCAGTAATCCAGGCCAAGAAGTCATGAAGGTCTAAACTAGGGAAGTGACTGTGTGAGTGAAGAGAAGGAATCAGAAGTGGGAGATGTTGTGAAGGGAGAAATGACAGTATTTGGCTACTGTTTGGGTAAGTGAGTGAGAGAGAAGACCTGAAGATGACACCCAGGTTTTTCCGTGAATGATTGGAAGAGTGTGCTATATACCCTTTGACAGAATGGGGGTGGGAGGGAGGGAAAGATAATGAATTCTGTTTTAGACAAGTTGAGTTTGAGGTGGTTCTAGAACACAGAGTTTAAAATGTCCCAGAAGCCAATGGCTTCCAAAGTGGGGGCCCAGTCTGGTGGGCTGTGGAACAGTCCTACAGCCAGCCAGTCAGAAGGTGGCAAAGCTGGTCACATACCACTCTTCCTGTAAGAGCCAGTTGCTGGCCTTGTCCCTAGTACAACCGCACTATCTTCTTTGTCCGTTCCATAAACATTTCTCCATCTTCCTTCTTAATCCCTAGCCACCTATGGATATACCTGTGGTACAGCCAGATTTCCTTGTGGCTGTGGCTATGTGTACGTGCATGTCAGGGAGGGGGCACAGTGCTGCTCTCTAGATAAAGTGATTTTAACTGATTAAGCTGTCCGACTTTAGTATTTGTTGCTTTGCCTTATACAACATAAGCTTTTTGAGGGAGGGAACTTTATTTCTGTCTCTATATCCCTCACATGTGGAAAAGAGCAGATGTTTTGTAAATGTTGATTGAAAAATATCAATGAATGGACATTGGCATCTCCAACTCAGAATGTCTAAAATGAAGCATTTCCTTAAATCCTCTCCCTCCTGTTAGGGCATCACTGTCTTCCTAGTCACCCAGAGTCTCAAAACCAATATAATTTTTGACTCTCCATCCCTCCCTGTCCATCAGTGCCATGTCCTAGCATTTCTTCATACCAGCTATTCCTTCTGTCCCCTTCTCTGTTTTCGGCTACCCCGTCACCCTAGTTTAAGCCATGTCACTTCTTGCCTGATCTCTCCAAAACACCCTCCACACAGCTGCCACACTAATCTTTCTAAAGCATAGATCTGATGCTTTCCCACTTAAAAACCATCCGAGATTCTGTGGTGCTTCTAGGAGAAAATACAAAATCTCAGCTTGACATATGAGAACTCTCCAACCATGACACTAACCTTTTTTCACCGTCATCATCATCATCATCACTACCGCAGCAGCTTTACTTTACAGTACTTTGATTTGCAAAGTACTTTACATGTTATCTCATTAGATCCTCACAAACAACCCTGGGAGGTAGGTGCTATTTTTATCTCCATTTTAAAGCTGAGAAAACTCAAGCAGACAAAGGTTAAGTAACTTCCAGCCCAGGTTCATTTAGCGAGTAAGTGTCTGAAGCTGGATCTGAACTGGAGTCAGTCCTGATTCCAGGCCCAGCTTATCATCATCAGTGAGAGAGTTTCAAAGGACCAACTACCTCCTGAAGGAAAACTTCTGTCTCACAAGGGGTTGGGATAACTTGCCACAAAATTCTAAATGCTTTGTTTATTCTCCAGTAAGAAATTTACTTAATCCAGAAATGTATGTAATTTATTTTTTGTTATGTTTGGTTTTTCTTAGGTTTATCAACTTCAATTTGGTTTTAAACATAATGAAATTCAGCACATGGTGACCAGAATCCCAAAGATTTTAACTGCAAGCAAAAGGAAACTAACAGAGACGTTTGACTATGTGCACAATGTGATGAGCATTCCCCATTATATTATTGTCAAATTTCCACAGGTAATGCATATAACAACATCTCTGAAAAAAATTTATAAATCATAATCTTTAAATACATTCAGAGCTGGCACTTCTTTACCAACTTGGGTAAATCTATAACTTCTCATGGATTCATTGGACACTCAGCTTTGGAGTTGAGTCTAAATGTTAAATGTGTGCTGGCAGATTTTTCTATATAATTTGAAATTATTTTGACCTAATAAAATCTTTATGTGAGAGGCAGTAGTAGCCTGGGAGTAAGTAAGACTTGAGTTGAGGCTCTGTCTCAGACACATTCTAGCAGGGTGACTATGGGCAAGTCACAATCTCTCAGTGTCTCAAGCAATTTTCAAAAATTAAAAACTTTTGTTTTTGTGTCATCTCCATTTCCCAACGTATCCACCTACTTGTGCCTTATAGTAAAGGAAAAAGAAGGAGAATTAGCCATCACATCACAACCCTAGCCATAGTCCTTCACCTCTTAAGAAGAAGGGTGGGAGGTGTCTCTTCTTTGGGACTAAGCATAGTTACCGTAGTATTCAGTTTCAGTTGTTTTGTTATTTACATTATTTTCACTAAGAATTTTGTTTTTCTAGTTCTTTTTTCCCCTTAGTGAAGTTCATTCAGTTCATAGAAGTCTTCCTAGGCTTTTGTATATTCCTCATATTCTTGATTTCTTGCAGTACACTGATATTCCACTACTTTCATCTGCTGTAACTTGTTTAGCTATTCCTCAGTTGATGAGGAGTAGCTACTTTGGGGTTATTTGCTGCTATAAAAAATAATCTGATAAATATTTTGATGTACCCTTATGGAACCTTTCTTTTTGTCATTGATCTCCTTGGGTTCTGTGCCTAGCAACAGAACCTCTGGGTCAAAGGCCAAGCAGCTTTCTGAGACAATAAGTTAGGTGAGTTGTCATTCTGCATTAATGGAGGTTTTCACACTAGTGCATTTTAATCAAAGATCAGAACCAAAATTACTTATATACAGTAGAACCCCTTTATGGTGCCTAAATCCACATAAAATGAGCCATGTTCTAACAGCAGCCTTTTGAGTTTGACTCTTTCCAAACTGTGTTGCTCTGTTCCAGTGTAGTGATCATGCTCCAGAAAAAAATAAGGCTTCCTTGATTATTTACTAGTGAGGGAAGAAATGTATTTTTAGGAGCTCCTTGTTACTTTCTCCTGATCTTTATTTACTGTTTATTCCTCTTTACTTCAGTTTGTGTCATTGAGAATGATGAAATTTGCATGAGACTATTGAAGCAAATTACTTATGGAAAGCAAGATTGCATTAGGACAAATCACTTCACAAATTCTTGAATAATTATTTGCTGTTGTCTAAATTCTCCTACCTGATTTGGAGGCCCCATTCCTTTCTGCCACTAATATCTCCTCTATTGGTTTACCTGCTTATGTTCAAGGTCTCTGAGTTCTCTGCATTCTGAGATCTTTGGTAATTTCAGTTTTTTTCCCTTATTGTTCATGTCCTGACTCTCCTCTTGCTGCAGCTTCCCTTGGGATTGGATCTCGTGTTTCAGTTCCCTTGCGTACTGGACAATTCACGATTCACCAGCCTTGGTCTCTGCCCCTGGTGCCTTCTGGAGGGTTAGATCTGGCCCCAGTTGGCCACTGGTCTCTTTCCCTAAGGCTTAGGGCAGTGCCACACAGCCACATTTGTGTCTGTTGCTCCATTCTCTAGCTAAGCTCTCTTATGTCATAGAACATTGCTGTTATGGTATTGCATCCAAGTAAGTTCTGCCGTTTGGATTTCTGAGGCATGGGGAGTGGGGGAGGCGTTTTGGCATGCAGAGTGTTGGCATATGTAGCCCTGCTTCTGGCAGTGGGAGAGAGGGTGCTGAGGGAGAGAGTTAGAAGTGAGGGATTCTTCTGTTATTAATTCATTGCATTTTTATTTTATTTGGGTTTTTGGTGTCCTAGACCATGGAAAGACCTGAAATTGCTTTAGTTCTTACACATAATTCCTATTTTGGAGAGACTTGAGATCATGAGGATCAGTGAAAATGTTTAGTACTTCATATTGTTGGCCACCTGGTACCTCCTTCACAAGTTGTTGTGTCTATTTACAAATCAGAACTTCACAGACTGTCAGTGTTGGATGATAAGTCAGAGGTCATTTAGTCTAACCTATTGTCCACTGTCGATTCTTTGAGCTTACATTCCATTTAAGCTTATATTCAGATATGATATATTATTATTATGTTATAATAATAATAATATAAATTATTATTATATTATTATATATTATATTCAGATAGTCTCTAACATATGTAACTTGTTTTCTGTTGAATTAAATGGATATTCCATGTGGAAATGTTAATAGCATATAATTATATGCTTATTCTGTCTCTCCCACTCATAATCAGTCTACCTCAGAAGCAGCTGTGTAACAGTTCTCAAGCCAAAAACAAATTCAGTGTCTATATACATATACATATATACATATTTTTTTTTTCCCTTCAGGAAGAAGATAATAACATAGATATTGTAGAACTGATTACATGATGAAAAACTTTAACCTCGAGCCTCTTGTCAGCACATAATGATTGCATCTCCAACTCTAGCTTATCTACATGCTTCCTCTTTCTTCCTCTTCCTCTAACATTTCCAGCAAGTTGTCAAGTTCAAGAATAAGATTGCAGAAATCAGTGTTCTCTCCAGAGGTTTAATGAGGGCTGAATTGATATTCCCTGTAGCACTTCCAAGGTAGTGAAAGAATCTTGTTTTGCCTCTAGAACAGGGGATTCTTGGCTTTTTCTTTGCATCACAGACCCCTTTGGCATTTTGGTGAAACTCATGGATGTCTTCTCAAAGTATTGTTTTTAAATGCATAAATCAAAATACATAGGATTACAAAGGAAACCAATTATATTGAAATAAAGATGAATTTTCCCTCAAAAAATTCATAGGGCCCCTCCTCCCCCCCCAAAAAATCTATCCATATATTTCCTAAAGGGACTGTGGACCCTAAGTTAAGAATCCTTGCCCTCCAGGGCACTTCAGAATCACAATTTAGCTTGTCCTGGGGCTGAAGATGTGTTGAGGATAAAGTGGTTTCCTTGTGTTCTAGAAGAGAGAGTGAGATTTCCCCATGATGAGTTGTTATCAGTAATTGGAATGTTCACAAGGTTTTTTTGTCAGTGGATCGACCATTATCTTGAAGGTCCTTCAGTCCATTTGATATGAGGATTCATTGAAGAAACTAAGAATGTTCAGTGTGGAGAAGAGAAGCCTCGTTGTGAGGGGCATTATAGCTGTATTCAAGTATATGAGAAGTTATATGGGTGAAAGATTAGGCTGGTTCTGTTGAATGCCTGAATATAGGATCAGGAGAAATGGATAAAAGTGGTAAGGGGATCTGTTTAGACTTAGTGTCAAGAAAAACATCCCAAGAATTAGAATTGTCCTGATGTGAAATGAGCTGCCTCTGTTGCCTCCCAGCCAAAGTCTGCAAGTGTAGTATTCTTTTGAGGGTATGGGTTGGTCTAGATGGCTATTAGGGTCGTTCCTGTCTCTGAAATTCTGTAGTTCTGTAACTTAAAATATCAGATGGGCTTATTATATCTTTGATAATGGCAGGGTGACCCCTGGTGGTCAGTGTACTATGGGGGAAATTTTTTTTTAAATGAAGCCTTTGCTCTTGCTGTCAAAATAGATGATAAATTAGTCATGTCTATAATCACTTATAACTGTATCCTGAGCTGATAGAGATCATAAAACTTGTTCATAGATCATGTTATGACTTCCAAAATGCTCTTCTAGTTTGAAAGCTGGTTATCAAGATGACTTTGGGAGTTCAGTAGTCATCTGTGGTTCTGCCTATTATGAAATGTGCTCAATTTATAGGGCAGCAAATCATTGTCAACTCTGGAAACTTAGCCATTATTCTGAAAAATCCAGCTGTGTCCTTTCATGCTTCCTATATGCTCAGAAGTAATAACAGTGTGGTAATTGAATTTTTGCTGCCAGATGTACTTATCAGACATGAAATAGGACAGCATCCATTCTGCTTTTCCATAGGCTTGCTGGTACTAGTCAGAGTAGAAGACTTATTCATAAGCGAAACTAGTATATACCCACATTGAGACAGAATCATTCTATACTTGGGGAAGCATAATTTTCAAAATATTTTAATGTGTGACAGTTTTTACTCATAATTTTCCTCTCAAATAGGTCACTGTTTTTAGTGGGGAAATTAGAATCAAATTATCCAGTCTGAATAGTGCCAAAATCTAAGCTCAGAGACTTTTTCCTTGTTATATTCTTTTGGACTATGTATGTTGAAATTGTAGGTTTTTAAAAAATGTTTTAAAGAAGATATCTTAGATGGTCTAATAAGTGTGCTTCTTACCCCTGTCTGCTTGTTTTCTTGCTGTTCTGCCACCGTCACTGCTGTAGGGAGTTGCATAGGAGTAAAAGCCATTTTAAAATATTTTAGTGTTTCATGGATGACTGTGACCAAAATTTGAAGGCCAGTGAGCATTCTACTGGTGATAAGCCTCTCAGTGCTTAGGCTGTTCTTTGGAAAGCAAACATTAGTGTTGGTGGGACCATTTTGGAAGCCTTTCATATATGGTAAAACCTGGTGGAGCTTGCATTTCCTTTTAGGACCCAGGGACTCACCCTTCATACCATAAGCGTTGCACAGAGTGAATAAGCTTATGTGAATTGCCATTTCCATTATTGGTGGCATAACCATGTTGATGAGATCCTCCTCCCTTTAGGTATTTAAAGAGAAAAAAAAAGAGTAATGTATTTCTAATATACTATATAGACATTTTTAAAAGTGCTAATTAAAACCCCCTATTATTGTGAATTTATTCTAATACTCTTAAATTTTTTTCAGGCTGGTTTTTCCATAAGGTCCTTCTACAAAAGGTAGAAAATGTCCGTCTAAGGGGGAAGTACATAGTTGTAGTTGTGCAGGTATATCTCTGACCAACATGAGGAAGTCTTTTACTTTGTTGTAAGTCTACAGAATTTGAATGTCATTGGATATATTCAGTTCTCAGAGACTTTTTGCAATAATGGAAGGTGGTGTTTGTTTGTACTACTCTTTTTCCTCCCTGGTAGAGTTGTGGGATCCTACAATGTATAGATAGCAGTTTATCCTTAGAGTCTTAAATAACAATTTTCACCTAATTCATTGCAGTACCACAAAAGCTGAAAATGGCAAGCTGTCTTCAGCAATTGTGTGGTTAACCAAAGAAAAGATGTCATTACTCCCACAAACCACCGTGCAAATTTAGTTCTTTTTCACACTCATGTTTTGTGTAATGAGCTTTTATCTACAGCCTTGTAGTTTCTAATTCTAATCATTAAATTTCTGATATCTACTAATATGTCTATTTCATTTAAATTCTTGGCAGTCAGTAAAAATTAATAAATAATCTATGCTTCTCACAAAATATATTTCCCATTAAACTATTACTGTTCTTAAGACTGCAGTGCCAAAATGTTTGTAAGATCATAGATTTAAAACTGGAAGGAACTTTGGCAGTCACATGATCTTGTCCCCTCATTTTATAGCTAAGAGAATTAGTCCACCTAAGTGACTTAATAAGGCAGAACTGTCAGAGCTCAGATAAGAACCCAGATCTCCAAATCTGGCTCTTTTCTCATTGTGTTGGGATTTTAAAAAAATGTTCCTTTTTTTTCTACCCTTTAGAAAAAATAAAATTCTTTTATTTCACCAAATAATTTGACTACACAGTTGTAGATTTTTTTCTTTCAGTAATGAAATTATTTTGAAAGTCGAGCAGTATTAACCTATTTTTATATCATGCTTTGAGGTTTACTAAGGATTTTCATTACAGGCACCCTGAGACATAAGTGGTATCAATATTACTATCTCCATTTTATATGAAGCTGAGACACATAGAGGTTAAAGTGACTTACCCATTGACACGTTTTATAAGAGGCAAAAGTGGGAATGGAACTTACGTCTTTTGATAACTGGCTTTGATTAAAACCAAACTAGAAAACTGATAAGGACAATATAGCAAACATTTTTTTTTTTGCCACTATCTTGTGTGTACAGAATTATCTCTACTGGGAATGATATTTCTGCGTACTCCATAGTAAATATGGTAAGCATTTAGAGAAATATACATTGTTCTGGAATATATGTGTGCACATATATATTATTATATGTGTTGTTATATATGCATGTATGCTTATATGTGTGTGTATATACATATACACACACACACATATATCTTCTTTTGGGTGAGAGTTGTTACCTTCAAAGTTGTTAATTTAGGAGTACATATGCTTATTCTGCTGGGGCCAATTGCTAAAGAAAATTGAAAGTGAAAACTCTTCACTTGGAGTTACCCTCAGGACTATGGCACACTCTGTTAATCATCCATGCTTGTGGCAAGTCTTCATCCTTTCAGCACAGATTTGATTTTGTAAATAGCTAAGTCAGAGCCAAGTTTGAAAAAGGTGGCTAGATTATCAAGTTTAGCATTACTGTTGAGAATCTAAGATGGTGTGATGTAATTCAGCCTTTTTTTTTTTTTAGGTGTTCAATTCAAAGCTGCTAAAAATCAAAGAAAGACACTCATTTCTTTCCTACTTAGGAAGAGCACAGTATGATCCCCAAAAACCTAACTACATCCCTTTGGACAAACTGGTATCTATTCCTGATGAAGTATTTTGTAAAGAGGTTGCTAAAGCCTCACGACGGGACTTTGAAACATTCTTAAAAACACTTTAGCTGCTAATAAATGGAAGGAGATTGATTTAACAATCCATTAATATTTATGTAAATCAATATGTGTTTCGTATAAATAACTTTAAGTGTCAGTAGATTTAAATAAACATTTGTTTAATATTGTAGGAAGGCTTATTCCTTTCAAATTTTCTTAATTTGTTCTTAATTCATTTTCTTGAGAACATATGAAATCACAAACAAGTAGGAGCTTTGAAAATAACATGGTGAATTTATTATATACTTTAAAACAACAAGCTGTATATAATAGACAATTGAAGTTTCACGTACAGCTCTCTGTTCAATTGTGTATATGTAAGTACCCATTTTAGTTCGTGTTGTTAAATTCAGACTTCTTTAAAAATTGGAATCTCATTAATTTCAGAGTTCTCTCCATTGTTTCAGACTGTAACTTATTTATGCCTACCCATCATCATGTGTATCTCTTTTGTACATGTTCACCCACCACAGGGGATGTACTCAACATAATTAATTTAGTACTGCTGAAGCCTTCTGCTGTCCTCCAGTTATCTATGAGCTTGAATCCTGCCTCAGATATTCACTAGTAGTGTGACCCTGGGCAAATCACTTAACCACTCTCAGCCTTAGTTTCCTTATCCATTAAATGTAGATAATAATAGCACTTAACTTACAGTTGCTATGGTTATCAAGTGAGATAACATGTAAAGCAATTTGGACAATTTAAAGTGTTATATAAATGCTACCTCTTCCTATCCTTGGCTCCTGCCACATGAGCAGCCCATCTTTTCTTACTGTCATAAAATTTCTTGATAATGTTTTTACTCCAGTACTTCTCTACTCCTCCTTGATTAGTGATGCAACCTGTTCACATTTCCCTACGTACTTCTCCATTGCCATAGTTCATTCTTTGGAGCTATTGAGGTTCCACATCTCATTGTACCAGTAATGGGAGTACTGATAAGATGGACCTCAGCCTTCGTAGGAAGCTCAGATTCTGTAAAATACAGAGAGAGGGAGGAACGGAAGGAGAGAGGGAATAAGCATTTATGTAGCACCTGTTATGTTCCAGGAACTATGCTAAATGCTTTATAAATTTATTTCATTTGATCTTCACCATAACCCTGCTCATTTTACAGTTGAAACTGAGGCAAACAAGTTAAATGACCTGTCCAAGGTCACAGAGCTAGAAATTATCTGAGGCTGGATCTGAATTCAGCTCTTGCTGACTCCAGATCTGGGACTCTGTGCCACCTAGCTGCTTAAGAAAGACATCAGTAAAACATTTAAAAAATAAACAAACTCAGAAGATAATATAAAAGGATAACTTATTTCTATTGTGTTAAATTTTATATATATTTGTGTGTGTGTGTGTGCCTATTTTAAACTTTACATAGCAAATTGACAGTTTTACATACAACCCCCCTTTTTGTTCTTTCTATAGGGGATTATTCATACTGATGTTTCTGTTGTTCAAGTCATTTTTTAATAGTGTCTGACTCTCCATGACCCCATTTGGGCTGTTGGCAGAGATACTGGACAGGTTTGCCATTTGCTTCTCTAGCTCATTTTACAGATGAGGAAACTGAGGCAAATAGGGTTAAGCGGCTAGCTCAGGGGGTCACACAGCTAGTAAGTGTCTGAGGCCAGATTTGAACTCAGGGAAATGATTATTCCTGACTACAGACCGGGACCCTATCCACTGTGCCAACTAGCTGCTTTTGATGTTTCTTTTATAATAAAAAGTTTTCATATTTCTTACTCTTAAAATAAAAAAGATTAAACTTAAATCTACCATAAGAAGTATAATCCATTTGTTCTATTTAAAAAAAATTCCCTCCCCTCTAGGCAGAAGGGGAGAACTTTTAAACCCATGTATTTAACTGTCACTTTGCTCTAAAGACAATGTGAACTAATAGGTTCAGAGAGAGAACAGTAGCTCATTTTAGATTGATGAGGCTATGTTTTTCTCTCAATAGAACTCTTCTTGTCCAAAACACTTTTGGAATTGCCTTCAGAGCATGTTTGTTTTGAAACAGACTTGAAGAAGGGAAAAACTTCCTATCAGTTTGAACTGTTCAAAAGTATAAAGTGCTGCCCAGAGGAATGTAGTGGGTTCCTCCTCCCTAGAGATCTTTGGCCAAAGGTTAGATGACAACTTGTCAGATATTTCATAGAGGAGATTTTTGTTTGAGTACAGGTTGGAAAAGATGGCCTTTGAGGTCCTTTTTGATTGTGTAATTTGTATCATTCTGAGAGGAGATGGTCTTCGTCTCAGGGATAGTGTAAGGAGTATATACAATGACGCATGCTCATTAGAATAGTCTAGAGATTGAGGAGGGCAGCTGAATATCAATCCTGACTCAAGGAATTCTACCAGTCCTCATTCTTGGGCATATCAGACCTCTGTCCAATTGGAGTGTTGACATTTTCTTAGCTATTTGCTTCTATTAGATTGGAGCAATAGCTTCCTTTGTTTACCTAGTTCTTTAACTTGTGAACCATCCAGATTTGCCAATTGCCTGATCCAACCAGTTATGTGACATTCAGCTGCTGTGCATGTATCAGTCAGATTGGGGGTTTAGAATGACAGGTACAGGGTGCAAATGTACATTTTTTTGTAGGTGTCAATTAAGTTGATTTCTGCTGCAATTAGATAACCTTACAGTAAGGCTTTGTCTTTGTTCTCTGAATTCATGAACCCAACTGACAGACTGCTAAGAGAGAAATGGAATAATATTTATAGAGCCAGTGAGTTAGGTCTTCTCAGCATGGCTTTATTATTTTGTTATCAAATGTGAATTTCCAGAATATCAGACATATTCAAATCCATATTCCATCATAACTATTAAAAGCCCCATTCAATTTGGTGTTATATGCAGGAGTGCATGCTTCCATTTGGACAAATAATCAAAGATTGACTCTAGTTTGTGATAGATTCAGCATTAAAAGAAGGAAAGGATGTGAACCCAAGATAGGGAAAGAAAGGGCATAGAAAAGGAGAGAAAGTAAAAATGAATTGTAATGAACCTAGGTTCAAATTCTACTCGTATGACTTTGAGCAAGTCACTTAAGCTAAGGTTTCATTTCCTCATCTTTAAAATGAGGATAATATTCGGCAATATTGACTTCATAGGATCATTGTGAAGAAAGAGCTTTTCAAAAAATAAGGCACTATAAAATGGGTTGTTATAATTACAACATCCTATGACAATTCTAGTCTCCCCACAAACAGTTTACTAATTTCTGTCTCTTGTCATTCCCTATCCCTGTAAACTTTCTGCACTTAGAGACAGCTGAGTGATGTAGTGGTTAGGGTGCTGGGGTGTCTGAAGTCTGGAAGTGGTTGTTGAGTCATTTCAGTTGTACCTAATCCTCCATGACCTCATTGAGGGTTTTCTTAGGAAACATACTGGAGTGGTTTGTCATTTCCTTCTGCAGATGAGGAAACTGAGGCCAACAGGGTTAAGTGACTTGCCCAGGAGGCTGGATTTGAACTCAGGTCTTCCTGTTTCCAAAGCTGGTCCACTATCCACTGTGCCTCCTAGCTGTCCTCAAATCATGGAAACCTGTGTTCAAATTTGGCCTCACGATGCTTCCTAGTTGTACGACCCAGGACAAATCACTAAACCTCTGTGTACCTCAGTTTTCTTAACTGAAAAATGGCAATGATGAAAATAACATCTGTCTCGCAGAGGATCAAATGAGATGCTTGCAAACTGTTTGACACAGTGCCTCAGTCACAGTAGGTACTTAATAAATACCTGTTTCCTTCTTTATCCATATCACCTACATCAAAAAGCCATTCTTTCTGGGATACTCTCTCCGATTTATCCTAATTCCACTCTAATTCCTTTTATCCCCTCTTACCCCTTCCCCTTCATTGTGTATCCACTCCCCTTTCCTCTTTCTGGTCTTTTATATATACCATGTCTTTCTATTCCAGAAATAGCCACCCCTCCCCCAGCCCCGTGTGTTCCCCATCTTTTGAAATCTTTTCTTTTCTTCAAAGCCCAGCTCAGATACCACCATCTCCATTACTCTTTTCATAGTTCTCTCAACTACCAGTGAAGTCTTCTCAAAATTTTCATGCCACTCTGGACCACTTCTGTGTACATATCATAACTCATAATAGTGAATTCTAAAGGTGATTACCTACTATATTTTAAACTCCTTGAATGCAGGGACTGTATCTTTCACCTTTGTCTCTCCTAAGCTTAATTGTACCTGGTGGGTGCATAATGTATATTATTGCCTTGAATTGTATTTTGAATCTAACTTTGTACTTGTTAAAATGTTGCTTTGTATATATTCTTATGTAATTTCATGTATATCTCTTTCCAAACAAAATTGCCAACTGATTAAAGAGAAAAAAGCAAGTCTTCTTTTCTTTTGCATAGGTAGAGGTGAACAACCTTTTAAAATCAATACGCCACATTTCTGACACTGCAACCGTCCTGGTGCAAGCCCTCATCACTGGTTGGTCTCCCTGCCTCAAGTTTCTCCCCACCCATTTCAGTGTGTCCTCCACTCTACTTTCAAAGAGATCTTCCTAAAGTGTAAGTCTGACCATATCAGACCCCTACTTAATAAACTCCAGTGGTTCCCTGTCACTTCCAGGATCAAATATAATCTGAGCCTTGAAGCCCATAGGTATGGGACTCTCTCCTCATCGGTGGATATTAGTGCCCCAGGCCTGCCTGAGAGTGGGAGAAGAGAGCTTGGTTTTTCAATTTTTTCAAGTGCTTCTGGCTTCTGATTTTGAGAGAAAAGATTTGTGATGGCAACCTCTCCTCAGTTCTGTGAAGAACAAAAGACTGGGAAGAAGCGAGTATATAGAATATGCCAACTTGCTCCTTGAGAAACCTCAGGGAATTTTTCCATGTGAGATCTGGGACACTGTCAGTTGAATTGGGTTACCTCACTTCCGATGGAATTGCCTTCATTCTGTATTGTATATATTCTCTTGTGTATAGTTTTCTCTGATTTCTGTTTTGCAGTTGGCTTGGATAAATGGCTTTCTTTGCAATTGGTTACGTGTATGTTCATTATGGAACTGGCATTTGTTGGAAAGAATGTCAAATCTTGGATATGAAGCTTGTGGGTTCTACTTCCTCCTTAATGAATAGCAAGCAAGCATTTAGTTTGAATCTTAAAAATTATATGCCTTAGATTAATAATATTTCAAGAAACAGATAGATATAATTCTAGCCTAGTACCACCTCTGAGGAGAGCAGAGTGGCCAGTTGCTCTTAGAACAGCTTGGAGAAGAATGGGGGGAAAATACACTAAAGATAATTTATTCCCACGCTCTTTGGAACCACACATGAAGACAGTCCTTGCTACAATAAAATCCTCTTTGACTTTTAGAGCCCTTCATAAAACTAGCCCCCCTGACTACCTCCCCCACCTTAACTTTCCAGTCTTCTCTCTATCCATACTCTGTAATTCAGTGGTGACACTGGCCTCTTTGCTGTTCCTCACCCAGGACACTTTATTTCCCAATTCTGGGCACTTTCACTGGCTTTTTGCCATGCTAGGAATGTTCTCATCTCTTGGATTCCTTGTCTTCTTTTAAGTCCTAGCCAAAATCCCACCTTTTACAAGAAGCCTTTGCCAATCTCCCATAATACTAGTGCCTTCCCTATACCGATCATTTCTAATTTATCTTGTATATATTTCACTTGTACACAGTTACTTGCTCGTTATCTCTCCCAGTAGACAACTGCTGGAGGGCAGGAACTGACTATCTTTTGCCTTTCTTTGTGGTGCTGTGGAGATTAAAAGAAACTGAGGCAGATCTCTGAGCCAATGGCACTTTATTAAAGGGTCCATGATCCCCTCTAATGAAATGGACTGCAGATCTTCCTTATGATCTGAGATGCTCCCACTTATATTTACTGAATTTGATACCCAAATTTGCAAAAGAGGCATGATAAAATATAGAATCTCATTGGTTGACATGATACATAAACTAAAATAAGCAGAACTATGTCAGCAGGGTGACAAGTTGGGTGAAGCAAAGATTCTCTCCACTGACTAGGTGGTCACAAGGTGAATGGGCTCCTCCTTAGGCAGGAGGAGATGGTATGAGCTAGATATACATTCCAAGAACATATGGGGATGGGGGGAGCCTTCCATACCACACCATCACCTGTGCTTGATTTGGGTTGTGGAATTTGAGCAAAACAGGATGGAAATATCTTTGCCAGCTTTCTTGTGGTTGTGCAGGTAAGCTCCATAGCTGGTAAACAATAGTGAACATTACATTAAAGTTTGAGGCCTATTATATGGCCCTTCTGTTAGAACCTGTAATTCCTATGTGACTTATACAAAGTATGGATTAATACATTGCTTATTCTTAGACCTATTAGGTGATTGACTAAATATATTACTATATTAATATATTGAAATAATTACTAACAATCATTGTCCTTTATAACATCATAATGAACTAATACTGATTAGAGTTTGAGTAGGGGTACTCAATGAATCATTTCTCTCAGTGCTTTAACTCAGTTCTTTATTGACTGATTTCTGGTGTATAGCAGCTTCCTATCCTTTAGTTTACTATATTCTATAAGTTTTGGTCCCTAATAATTTCAAGGGCATTTTTTTTACTAGTTCTCTGTTTTCATTGGTATAGGAAATTCCTAGCAGGAAAACACCTTCTGCTCATGCAGATCATCACTTGTTCTTTATCTTACATTTTTAGAAAATTGCTTGGGCCTCTGAGAAGTTAAGTGATTTAACCAGTTATCACAAAGCCAGTATGTGTCAGAAGGAACTTGAACAGTGGTTTTCCTGACTCTCTTCTATCCACTAAAGCAGGAGTGGCAAACCTGTGGTTTCGAGGCACTAAACCAGGTTTCCCCAAGTGGACATGAGCATTCAGTTAACAACCATTTTTAAAAGTGACCTATAGCTCACATTTACATTAAGCTTTAAAATTTACAAAACACTTATAACAGCCCAGTGAGGTAGGTAGGTAGAGCTAGTTATATCTATTTTATAAATAAGGAAATAGAAGTTCAGAGAGTTTATGTGACTTCAGTGAGATCACTATGTTCATTCATAATACCTAAGCTCCAGGGCCTAATCTCTTGGTTTTTAAGGCTTTTTGGTCAATTAATATGAATTAAGTGCTTACTATGGACAAACACTAGGGATACTCAGAAATACAGGAGATGTAGAGAAAGAAATACCAAGATTTGGCCACTTGACTTGGATGTATGAAGTGAACAAGAGAGAAGAATCAGGGCTGACACTAATGTTAGGCACCTGGGTGATTGGAAGGATGGCAGTACCATTGACAATAGCAGAAAGTTCAGAAGAGGTGATAGTTGGCTGAGAAAAGTTCTCTTTTGTATGAATATGAGATACTGTCTGGTTCAAAATGTCCAATTGGTGATGCAGGACAGGACCTCTGTAGACACAAGGACTGCATGTAAAGCTCTAGGAATCATTTGTATAGAAATGATCATTGACCATGGGAACTGATGAGATCACCTAATAAGAGAGAAGAGGGCTCACTTATGACAGATTCTTGGGGGACAGCCAAGGTTAGAGGGCATGACATGGAGGAAGATTTCAGCAAAAGAGACTGAGGAGTAGTGGTCAGATGATACTGAGAGAAAGTAAACACATCAAGAGAAACTGAAGAGAATACCTAGGAGGAGAAGGTGGTCAGCAATTTCAGCTATTCTGGAAAGCAAGAAGGATGAGGATTGAGAAAATGCTGTTAGATTTCTCAATTAAGATAGCTTTGGCAAGTTTGGAGACAGCAGTTTCAGTTGAATGATGAAGTTGGGAACTAGGTTGCAGAGGGTTTAAAAGAGGGAAGATGAAGTCCAGAGGGAAATGTAGGAGCTATAAATATTAAAGGTATCAATAAAAATTGTTTAAATTTAAGTGGAAACCTTCAGCTCCCATGTGTTCCCTTCCCCATATTAGCCTGTTTTGCTTCTGAGAAATGGTAATTTTTTTTGATAGTTTTACTTGTCAGAATCCCTTTGAATTTCAGTAATTGGTAAGAACAGGACTGGAATTCAAGTTTTGTGACTCCAGTATCCCAGGTTTTGCCCTTGTACTAGGCTGCTTATATCTGCAGTATTTCATTTAGTTCTGTATACCACATTTTAGGAAGAACATTGACAAGATACAGTAGAGAAAGGCAGACTAAGCTACGCAGCCTTACCAGCTCAGTCAAACCCTATGAGGGCCTGTTAAAGCAACTGAACAAGAGAAAATTAAACCATGTCTTCAAGTATTTTGAACAGAACTAAGAATAATGGGTGAAAGTTGTAGCTTGTTTTGTTTATTTGCTTGTATTTTTTGAGGTGTCTCCCTCTCTCATCCAGGCTGGAACTGCAGTATGCCATTCATGGGCATGGAAGATTTAACCTGCTCATTTCCAGCCCAGGACAGTTTTGCCCTCCTTTGGCCTCTGGTGGCCTCTAACTCTCTAGGGCTCAGTATTGGTGTTTGACTTAATGTAGTCAGTGATCAGCTTTTAGTCCTTCTGTAACTCAGAACTCCCTATTTCCTTTTCCACTAGGCTCAGCTTCCCCCAGTACAAGTGTTGTTTACAAGCATGGGCCTGCTTAAATTTATTTTTAAGGAAGAACTTTCCAAAAATTAGAGCTATTCAAAAGTGGAATGGAAATATATCCCCTTCCTGCAGGTCTTCAGGCAAATGCTGGATGATACTTGTCTGATTTGTAGGGGAGATTCTTGTTCACGTGTTTATGATTCCTCAACAAGACTATAAGCTCATTCAAAGGAAAGAAACAAGGCTTTCTTTTTTAAAAAAAATTTTTTAATTTAAAAGTTTTCTTTTAAATAGGTGGAGGTGGGTAACCTTTTCAAAATGATATTTCAGATGGATGTCCCTTCCAACCAGGGGTGTGTTGGTAGATGTTCAACAACTGGCTATCTTATACACACACTTTAAAATTTAATCTGAATTATTAACATGTTTTCCCCATCCCCTTTTAGCCTAAAAGTCAACAAAACAATGAGTTGAGTTCTAACTTGTAGGGTTTGCCAATATCTGAAGTGTAAATGCCAGCACTTAAAATTTAACAATCAGCTCTCACTGACTGGTAACCATCAGCCACACCTCACCCCAACTCCCATTCAGGTTCTATGATCCCAGTAATTCCCCATCCTTCCTAGAATCTAAAAATGGAAAGGTACTTTGATACTTTGTTGACATTGCATCTGTTATAAAACAATGTATAAATGAAGTAGGGTAGCTAGGTCTAGAAGGCCTGAGTTCAAATTCAGCCCCCAAGACGTAATATTTGAGTGATGTTGGGCAAATTACTTAACGCTGTTTGCCTCAGTTTCCTCATCTGTAAAAATGAGCTGGAAAAGGAAGTGGCAAACCACTCCAGTAGTTTTGCCAAGAAAACCCCAACAGGGGTCCTGAAGAATTAGGCTCAACTGAACAACAATAAAGTGTTTTTAAGATATTAATCTGTGTTAGGGGACCTTAAAAAAATGATGCAAGTGTTTGGCTAAGAGATTTGGCCAAGCTGATGGTCAAACAAACATTCAATGTTTAGTGGGTAGAATTCTACCGATTGAAAGGTGAAAGCCGAGAGGCGCCTGCGCAGGAGCAACGCCCTCTCTCTCGAGCTCCGCCCCCTCGCCTGCGGAGGTACGACTTCCTTTCCACGTGATTCCTGGTGTCCTCTAAGACGTACCCAGCGGGCAAAACGCTGCTCTCTCCACAGCAAGATGGCGACGCGGGTACCTAGTAAGAAATCGGGTCGCCTCAAATCCAGGTGGGGCGGGCTGGGCTCCGGGCGCCCTCCAGCCTTCCCGCGGCTCCTCCAGACATCTGGAGCGGGCGGCGGGTGGCATGGAGGTGGGAGGCCCCAGCCCTGAGGGAGCGTCTCGACGGAGGCTCGGTCGGGAGTGACCGGGCCCAAGGTGACATGGGATGGGGGTGAGGGCTCGGCCCAGGCCCAGGCGGAGGCTCCCGGGCTGTCAGGGGACTTGGTGGGCTGGTGACGCAGAGAATGTCCGTTTCTCAGTGGGTAAAATTCAGGTAATAATAGAGCCTGTCCCGTAGGGAGAATCAAGTAAACGAGCTGAGGTATGAGAAACACTGCATATTTTGTACTTCTACGGCTGTTACTTATGCAAGCGCTTTGCAGACCTTAAGGCGCCACATAAATATTAACTGTTTTGAAATAACCGTGTTTCCCTCCCCTCTGCCTTCTTGCCATCCTGCACCTGAATCAGTCTTTGAAGCAACTGGACACTGGACTCTACTGCAGAGAAGGCTTGTAGAGGCAAAACTTTTTAAATTCCCATTTTATTCCCCAGTTAACGTTATTTTCCACCCCCACTCATTTCTGGCAATTTAAAAGAAAAAGAAGACAAATCCCTTGGAGGTTAAATAGTCGTATATAGCCAAGCGAAACAAATTCATCCACATCCAAAAAATAAATAGGTCTCATTGGGCATCTTAAATACATAATCTCAGGAGGTGATAAGAGCAGGAAGCCTCGGTCCAGAAACAGAAAGAGACCTGACCAAGGTTACTGTGTTAGCAATGTCAGCCAAAGCTCTCTCTTGGGGCTTCGAAAGTCCAGGAAGTTTCCTCTATTCCATTTCTCTTGTGATTAAGTGACAAACGTTACTTTTATTTCTACATTATTTCTATCTGTAGTCATGCCTCTCCTCTCCTTTGGTAGGAAAAAACCCTTAGGATTGTTTTGAATGTCTTGAAATAATTTGGGGACGCAGAACTTAAGCTACAAAGGACATGCCCTGGCAGAAATGGTGTAACTGTTTTCTTCTCCCCCTTTAGGTACTCTAAAAAGATTACTAGATTTGAACCCCTTCTAATACAACCCCTTGGACTTTGCACCCTCCACCCCCTCCCCTTAGATCAGGGGAGCTTTTTTTTTTCCCTTTACCTCTATTCTTTTCGTTATTTTTTTCCCCAATGTCACTGAATCAAGTGGGAGTCAAAAGATTAATTTAATGATCTTTTCTGACAGAGGATGAAAAATTAAGTAAAATAAGTAGTATAACAACAAGATTAGGGGAAACGAGGCCTTTACTAACTAGCACAGTGTAGGCGCTTATTCATTCACCAAACACCTATTTAGACAAGTAGGTAATTATTAAATCATATTTTGGTTCAGTTAAATGTTTTAAAATGCGTGAAAGAGAATATTTGCATTGTGGAATGTTTCAAGAGAAATGGAGACTTACTACTTTCAAATATGTTCATTGCAATTACTTTTAATAAATGGATAACTCATTTGTAATTAACTCCACATTTGGCTTGTAAACAGGGTACTAAAATCCTTTCAAAGATTCTTAAGTTAAACTGTCCTTCAGATCCTTTAAATTTTTGATTATCGAAAGTTGGCCTGCTATAACATTTGTAAATCATCATGGCAGTGTTAAAACTGAAATGGACTTTGGACATCTTCTAGTCCAATTTCCTCTCTTGATAGACCAGGAAACTGAGATCTAGAGACAGAAATGGACTTGCCCAAGGTTACATAGGTAATATTTTCAGAGCTAGAGCTCTCATCTTCTGGCTTCTCAAGTCCAAGAGGTTTCCTTTATTCCAAATATCCAGTGATTAAGTGACAGAGCTTACTTTTATTTTTATCCAGTGATTAAGTGACAGAACTTTCTTTTATTTTTAACGGTATTTATAGCTAGAATTTGTTCCCCCAATCTACCCCTCCCCTCCTTTGGTAGAGAAAAGCCTATAGAATTGTTTTGAATATCTTGAAATGATTAGAAAATCTTTTCTAATACACTTTCATTTCCTCTCATTACAGTATATGATCCCTCAGAGTTGGGATGGTTTTCAGTTTTCTAACGGTGTTTCACATTGCTTTGTGGAACATAGGAACTTAACTTGGTTAATTGAAATATTTGTCAGTTGTATTCCAAAAATTTGTTTATAAGTTAGTTGTTTAGAATACAGTTTCCTATTGTGAGGACTAGGTTCCTAGTCCAACCCTAAAACCTTGGAGCAAGGAGCTATGTGGTATAGGAGTTGAATTTTCTTTCTTTCTTATTTAATGGGCAGGTATGTAGGCAGAAATTTTAACAGACTTTTTGCCCTTTGTATTTGCTAAGTCTTTCTTTATAATCGGTCTCTACCTCTTAGTTTTCTCTCTGGGTATCTGTTGCTCTTCAGTGCTGCTCTGAAGCCCCCACAGTGTTGCCAACATTGCTATTTCCCAGTGTGCTTCATATGAAGTTCCTGGGACCTTGTCAAAATTCTTTCCCCAGAGGAACAAATCCCAGCTAAATGTTAAAAGTAGTCTTGTTGACATATATGTCTGATGAATAGTAACAACCTTCTCAGAGGTATTTGCATTTTTTAAAGGATACTTTTAACCAAACTGAATGTCATTTAATTTCAGGGAATTATATACCTAACCTGGAGTCAGGAAAATGTGTATAAAAAATCCTGTCTCAGACATTTTCTAGCTATGTGATCTTAGGCAAGTCACTTAACCTCTCTGTGTCTCATTTTCCTTATCTGTAAAATGAGGGAGTTGGACTCAAGGGTCTCTAAGCTCTCCTCCAGTTCTAAATCTATGCTGTTATGTAAAATGAAGAGAATACATTTAGGCAGTGATGGGGGAAATACTTTGAACTTAGGTAGGTAGGACCTATGTGAAAATCATTCCTCAGAATCAACTCTCTTAAGCACTTGATTGCTTTTTAAAAATAGCTTTTTACTTCTATTTTTGAACCCAGGATCTCTGAGTACTCTTGTAAAATATTATCAGTGTTTTGGTTTGGTTTTTTGACTGTGCAGTTACATCCAGGCAATGATTTCTTTAACATTGCTTTTGGTTGTAGAAACAAATGGAAATCAAGATAGCTTAGGACCCATTATGAATGTTTCAATGTGTTTTCTTTAACATCAGGACCATTTCCCTATATGCCTATCCTGTCCTTCCTCTTAATAATAAAAAGCAGTTTAGTCAGCTTGGTACATAGTAACTATCAGGTCTGCCACTTTAATCATCTGTAGTCAACTCCATTTTTTTTTTCACCCACACAGCATTTGGAATTTTAGTAATAGGAATGTAGACACTACAGTGGCTACATTTATCTTTGTGGGTTGCTTGTTAGTAGTGGGGTGTTTATACATTAAGAACTGCCTCCATTAGCCCAGTTTAAATCAGTAATAATGGTTTGCATGAGATAACTAGGTAAAGTGGCTAGAACTGGACTTGTGACCCTGGACAAATCATGTTAATCTTCTGGGACCTCATTCTTCTCATCACCATTGAGCACTTTAACATTTGCAGAACACTCAGGGCAGCTAGGTGGCGCAATGAATAGAGCACTGGCCTTGGAGTCAGGAAGATCTGAGTTCAAATTCTGCCTCAGACACTTAACACTTACTAGCCATGTGACCGTGGGCAAGTCACTTAACCCTAATTGCCCTTCCTTCCCCCCTCCAAAAAATCCAGAAAATTAAATTAAATTAAATTTAAAAATAACATTTGGAGAACACTTCAAATATGTTAACTCATATGATCCTCACAACAAGCCTTTGGGGTAGGCGCTGTTATCTTCATTGTACAGATGAGGAAACTAGGGCCCAGAGAGGTTAAATGTATCCAGAATCACATTATTAGTAGGTGTCTGAGGCAGACTACATGTTTTCTTTTTTAGCTTTAAGATACTTTTATTCTAAAAGTTAACGACTTTACCACTTATAATCTTTTCAGATAGATCCATGAGAGTCAGAATAATATAAGTATTTGAATAGAAATTCTACTGGTATAGGGAACTCATAGGTGAATAAACTCTACCAAGGCAGAGCAGCACCTTCTTTGTAACTGTTACAGAGACTTCTTGTCTATAGAGCTGAAAGGTAAAGCAACAGTTAATACTGGAAGAGTGGTGTAAAATGTTTATCAAACTTTGTGTATTCCTGATGAATAGTATTAACTAACATTATGGTACTTTCAGCTGTAGCATCAAACCGGTGGCTCGAAAGTCTTCGAAAGTGGTATTACAATGCTGCAGGATTCAACAAACTTGGTAAGTATGTTTATATGTTCATTTTTAAAGAAAATTATAAATTATATTTATATATAAGTTATGAAATTGCAAATTTTTTTTAAAAATCTGATTCTGTCATTTAAAAATAATTTAGAGTTAAGAAATTCTGAAATTTAATGTTGTTAGAGACTATAGTCTAACTTTCTACACGATGTGATTGGCTTTTAGAAAATTTGGAAGTATCAAAAAATGGCAGTGAACTATTTGTATGATTAAGCACCAAATTAAAATGTAAATGTTTAGGTATGATTATCTAATGTAAATTAATCTGGCATGCACCTTTACTTTCAAATTGTAGGAATATGGCCTGGGCCTATGATTGCACTGATATAGGGAACTCCTCGATGAGAAAACTTCTGTTATCAATGGAAATCAGTGTCTTCTCTGCATAGATAATTGTCTAGAACATTGAAATTAAGTGACTTTCCAATGTCATGTGCCATCTCTTTTAAATCATATATCTCTTAAAAACAAAATTGCCTTGATATAACATCAGTCTGTTGGTACTTCTTTAAATTGTTCTGATTATAACTCTTCTATAGCTTCTCATCTTGTGTGACTTTTGTCCATGTCTTACTCCATAGAGAATCTGGCCAGTACAATGGAAATCTTCCGCTTCATGGGTGCCAGTTCATCAATTGGACTATTATCCTTCATTCTTGATACATGACCACCATCTTCTTTACAAATCATATTTTCTTGGTGTTATCTTGCACACCTCAACTTTGTAGTTTGCTGTACCCTACTTAGAACCACCATGCACCTCTCTATTGCTCTTTAGATCAATTACAGTTTTGAATCTTTTGAATTATGGTGTTCAATTATTCTTAACCATGTAACATTCCTGGGAGAAAACGGGTGTTAAAATCAGGCAGCAAATTAAGTGCCAGGCCCCATGCTAAACATTGAGGATACAAAGAAAAAGAAAAAAAGATTCCCTTTCATCAAAGAGTAGGAGTGGGGTAGGGAGAAAAGGGGGAGATGGACAATAGCGTATATATTAAATCAGAATATACAAGATAAATAAAGATTAGGTGGGGGGGGACCTCACAGAAGAGGACTCTTGGAGGGGATGACTCTTCTGAATCATAAAGGAATCCAGAAATTCTCAGAGTCAAAGTTTGGGAGAGAGAGTATTCTAGGCATGAACAGCAGGCAGTGCAGAGGCCCAGAAATGGGAGATACAGTGTCCTGTAGCAAAGTAAGCCAGTGTGGCTGGATTATGTCAGCTGTGTAGGGGAATAGAATATAAGAAGATCGAAATGGTAGGAAGCCATCAGGTTATGAAGACCATTAAATGACGATAAATCACTGGAGTTTATTCAACAGGAAAAGTTGAGTTTTTTTTTTAAAGCAGCAATTTAAGATTATCGAAGATGCTATACAACTTACCAAATGAAATCTAGCCTACTTTGTTACTTCTCTTTTCTGTTCCAAGTCTAGCTTATTGTCTTTCTGCTTTCCCTGTCAAAGATAAAGGTGATGGACTAATTCAATGGGACATGCATCCAACTGCATTTTTTATTATGGGGAGCAGGCATTCTTCATTTTTCTCTATGGATTCTTACTCCAGTCTGATTTATGTAGCTGTGGTTTTGCTCAGAAGGACCCTCAACAACAACAATAACAACAACAAAAAACTTTGCTAGTGTTCAATAAAGAATAAAATAGGGATCTGTACTTTGTTCCACTGAATCAAATACCTTTTTGGGGGTGGGGGATAAGCAACAAATTGACATACTAGGGTTTGACTTCCCTACGTTGTGTTATGTGATGGTTAAGAATTATAGACTGTAGGAAATCTGAAAATCTATCCTCTTTGTTTCTCGTAAGGAGACCCTGGTCAGGGTCTAGACCAGTGGTTCTCAACCTGTGAGTTGCGACCCCTTTGGCATTCTAGTTCTGTGGCCTTAAAATTTCTCATGAAAATTCATCACTGTAACTAAACTAGGGCTGAGTTTCTCTGAAGTTGGTAAGCTAGTCCTCAGGAAAAAAACAGTTTAGTCATTGAATCCATAACTTAAAGCCTTTTCAGAGTGGAAAGGATCTGTCAAAGCTCTCAGCTTACTGATACAGTCTTTAAGAACTTAGAGATTTAGCAGTGGTTCTCAACCTGTGGGTCGCAACCCCTTTGGGGGTCAAACAACCCTTTCACAGGGGCAAGTTGCCTAAGACCATCGGAAAACACATATTTCTGTGCTCTTAGGAACTGAGACACCACTTCTCTATCTGTCTCCAAGCACTTCTGCCCACATGCAGATACGCCCATATACGAGTATTAAAGGGTTGCAGCATTAGAAAGATTGAGAACCACTGGTCTAGACCATTCTTAGATATTTTATAGAAATGAAAGCCAGTGGGTTAATTCTTGAACTGTCTAGAAGATTGAACCTTGCAAATAGAAGAACTTTATTAATTCCAGCATGGATCTTTTTTCTTTGTGCCTTTATCCTTGTAATTGGGATTTGATTTTAAGCTTTGCTCAAACTAGTCATTTTGACTGCATATAAAAACTAATTCTGAAATGACTCCTGGATTGGCAACTGGGAATTTCCTGTCCCAGTTAAGGTCTATTTAAATGTTTATTTTTTTAAATATTTAGTGCTCATAATGTCCAATACTTTCCAACTCTTCTTAGGAAAAAAATACTCCTTATATACAAGTGTGAGGATTCTGTGTAATCCACAAATGTTTCGTTTTTTTTTTTTTGTTCTTATTGATATTTTCTGTTTCTTACATTACCATAATATCCCATGTATCTCCTTTCTCTTCCTAGAGTAATCTCATGACAATTAGCATTTTTTTGGAGAGGAAAAATAAAGCCACAACTGACTGATATATTGAAAAAGTCCAAATCTTTTTTCATTTCTTAGTCCCAAATTTAATTTCTCAACATATTTTTCAGTGTTCTCTGAGCCCACTTCAGTATTGAGAATCAATATGTGTTAATTTGGCTAATTTGTGGATTAGCCAATTAATGTGGACTTTCTGTCTTTATCTTATGCCTTCCCATAAACTGTAGATCTTTCTCATTTTTTCATGAACAGTGCAGAGTATGAGATGATTGTGTGACATGAAGTGATGTTTTTTGTTGCCTTCGAGGACATGATCAAATTCCATTACTTCCTTTCTCAAGAAGATGCTATTAGCCATCTTTCCCTTTAGCTACAATTTTCTTTCATCTGGTTTTATTATAGAGAATTGTTTAACATATTTTAAGTAGTGGAATAACTTAGAATCATGGTCATTGGATTAAAATTTCAAATTTGGAGTATGAACAGTTTAAACTTGTGTTTACAGAGCATCAAAAGACTGTAATTATTGGTACTATTTGACCTACTTTTGCCACCCTGTCTCACAGAGGAAGCAAAAGGGGGCTTCATAGTACTAAGGATCATCTAAAATTTTTCCCCTTTTTATGGGTTGCTATGACTGACCAAAGTATTCCTCACCTAGTGATCAGCATACTGTTGAACTTCTTTTTACTTACTGTCCTGCTCCATAGACAATAGATACCATTAGGTCACTGGAACTGTTCAGAAAACCTTTCGGGCTTAGTGGAAGGTTTTGAACTTCTATCCTGCTGACATAGTCTTTTAGAACCTAAGTTTGGCCGTAGCCACCATAAGGCATTATAGCAAGATCATTGTAGAGGATAAAAAGGCTGGGATAAACTGAATTTAGTAAAATGTCATGAATTCTCTGTCAGTAGATTTAAATGACCCTTTGTGGTTTCTAGCTTTACCAAACCATTTTTGTATAACATATTCCTGCCTAAATTTCACTTTAGTTTACCTATTTAATGAAAGCTTGCTTTGTGCTTATACTTTATATGGTGTACGTTTTGCCTCAAAACAAAGAGTAATTGAGTCATAGTTACCAAATCATCTATAGATTTTACTGCTTGATCCTTCATCTATTAAATTGTAATGTCAGTTCTAAGATGTTTGTTTCCATGACTTAAAAATCTACAGCTGTTTTTGTTTTTTTAAAAAAATACCCACTTCAACTCTTTCCTATTAATAGGGTTAATGCGTGATGACACACTTTATGAAGATGAAGATGTTAAAGAGGCCATAAGGAGGCTTCCCGAGAATGTGTATAATGATCGAATGTTTCGTATCAAGAGAGCTCTGGACCTGACTATGAGGCATCAGATCTTGCCTAAAAACCAGTGGACAAAATATGAAGAGGTATAAAGTCTTTCATGTAACTGAGAATTCTGGCTGTTAGGACCTGTTAGAGGAAAAAAGATGACTGTATAAGTCAGTGTGTCTGATTGTCTCCCTATGATTCTTTGACCTAGAGATGACAGAGTAAAACTGGACTCTTTTCTGAGGGTTTGGGCTACTTTTGCTTTCTAGAATGAAGCCAAGTCCAGTCTGGCCTCCAAAAATTGGAATTTCGGGACAAGTAGCTTTTAGCATTTTTCTTCATGTCACAGTCATTCCCATAAATTGGCAAAACTACTTTTGAAAAAATCTTTGTGGGGGAAAATCTGGCATTTCTGAGTTGTAAAATTCAAAATATTTTCTCTTAATTTGTGATTAGAAAAAGTAATTTCAGTTAATTTTTTACTAGTAACTCAAATTGGCTATTTAAAACTGGTAATCACAGCATATAATGTAATATCTTATCATTTTTTTCTTTAGGACAAATTATACCTTCAGCCATATCTGAAGGAGGTTATCCGTGAAAGAAAAGAGAGAGAAGAATGGAATAAGAAATAATCACATCAAAAGAATCTATCAATACATTAATGTTCAAATATTTTTTAATAAGTATGGTTGTGCAAAATATGAGGTTAGTGAACCATTTGTAACTGTGTGCTGCACATTTATTTAATTTAAATAAATGACTATCATAGGAACTTGTAAACCAGAAAACTTTGCATCAGAATATCTTGAACCTTGCTACATTCACATTAAATTGGTGTTATATAATTTCTAGTGTCTTTAAGGTTATCCTCATAACTGCTTCCTGTAGTTTGGAGATTGAGGTAATTTTAAATTAGTTATTGTTAATCTTTTGCACTACTACTTTAGCAAGTAATAAACAAAATGCTGTTACTTTAGAGTTAGCTGTGTAAATATGCAATCAAGATGCTTCTAGGGAAATATTCTAGCGAGTTAGTGTTGTGGATAGATGGTTGGAATGGGAATCAGGAGAATACAATCCAGGGAAGTCAGTGCTAGAATCTATATCTCCTGTCTCAGCTTAGTGTTTTGTCTACTATAATGGCCTCTCCAAGTGGTATAAGAAAATCCAGTGAAATTTATTTATAGTGCATTTCAAAATTTTCTCTCTGCTTTACATGGTTCATTCAGTTGTATATAATATAAATTCTAATTGGAAAATACATAGAAATACCCCAGTAACCAAAATAATTTGTTATTTATTGAACACCTACTAAGTACAATACACTGTGTTATGTAATTAGGATACAAAGAGATACAATACTGTCCTTTCCCTCGATAAGTTTATAATCTGGCGGGTGGAGGAGCAGACAGGTCGTATATGAAATAATGCAATTATTATAGTTACCCCATTATAAGAGCCATGTAAAGGGAGTACATCTATCTATGAGCTATTGTAGGAGATGAGAGTAGAAGAGAACATTGTGACGTAGTACTGGAAATGGTTTTATGGAGGTGGAATTTGACCTGGACTTTTAGCTGTCACCGACCTCAGTATTCTAATCTGTAAATGAAAGGATTAGACCGAAAGAGTTGTTTCTCTTCCAGCTCTAATATTGTGACTTTTATTGACTAGACACTAAATTTTAAACCTTATTTTTATTTTTGTTTTTTACTCTTAAGCTTTAACTTTAAAAATAGGCCCATAAATAAACTGGGGTTTTTATTTTAAGGGATTGTATCCAGGGGACATTTTTTCTTAAGAAATTGAAACTTTGGGGCAGCTAGATGGCACAGTGAATAGAGCACTGGCCCTGGAGTCAGGAGGACCTGAGTTCAATTCTGGCCTCAGACACTTAACACTAGCCGTGTGACCTTGGGCAAGTCACTTAACCTCCATTGCCCTGCCTTTCCCCCTCCAAAAAGCAAAAAAAAAAAAAAATTTGAAACTTAGGAGAGTTCATAAGATAGAACCTCTTAATTCTTTATAAAATTTTAAGAATTTTTATTTGCAAGTGTCATTTGCTGGGTAACTCATAATAGCTGACATTTGTTTAGCTATTTACAGTTTGAAAATTGTTTTACATGTACTTCATTTGAACCTTACAACAAGACTGAGCATATGGGGGGGAGGGGAGTTGGTACTTGGGTGTTATCACCATGTTACAAAAGAGGAAGCTGAATTCAGAGAAGTCAAGTGAATTGCCTGTTGTCATAAGTGTAAGAGTTAGGAGTCTCTTCTAATGTTCTTTCAGATATGGAGAGATGTGGGTTGTATGATTCTAAAGTATAATTAGATGGTTCTAAACTAGATGAATGACAGAATCTCAAGAGTAGTCATTAATGGTTCACCTTCAGCTCGGAAGGAAGTTTACAAAGGAGCACCCCCAGAGCTCTGTGTGGTTCTTTATTGCTAATGTTTTTAATCATGGGCTGAAATAAGGCCATAAATGACATTTTTATCAAGTTCACAAGAGATTCAGTGTTTAAAAAGACCTTGACTAGCTAGCATATTTGACCAAATATAGGAGTAAATTTGGTCTTATGCTGTGGTTGAGAAAATCCTCTTCACAAGTATAAGGTAGAAGCATGGTTAGCAGTTTATCTAAACTAGGAGTTCTTAACCTTGTTTTCTGCAGTGACTCCCTTTGGCAGTCTGATGAAGCCTGAACTGTTCAGAATATTTTTTAATGTATGAAATGTATGTAGGATTACAAAGGAAATGAAATTATATTGAAATATAATTATCAAAATATTTTTTAACAATTTACAGATCTCAGAGTAAGAACTCTTGATGTAAACTTAAAAACAGATCGGAGGGATTTTAGTGGACAACAGACTTACTGAGCCAACAGTGTGATGATGTGTTGACTAAGGAATGTGATTCAGGGTTCGTAGAAGGAATATAGTGTTCAGAACAAGGGAGATATTTGTCCTCTTGTTCTCTGCTCTGTTCGTACTACCTCTAGAATACTATATTCCATTTTAGGTACTATTATTTAAAAAAAACCCAGTGAGTAAGGTAGCCAGCATGATGAGGATCACTTCAAGGAACTGAGAGTGCTTAACTGGGAGAAGTGGGGACGTGATTACCATTACTGTGTTCAAGTATTTGAAGGGTGCCACGTGGAAGTGGCCCTACACCTAAATCTTCTTGGCTCTAGAGGAAAGAACTAGGAGCCACGGGTAAAGGTTATAAAGAGACCGTTTAGGCTTGGCTTAGGGATAGCTCCAAAATATTAGCACTTAGTTCTTCAAAATAATAATGGAGTTCTCCAAAATAATAATGTATTGGTTTAAGAGGTAGTGTATTCCCTCACATTGGAGAGCTAGCAAAAGATGGGTGATCACTTGTTGGCTATACTGAGGAAGGATTCTTTTGTTCAAGTTTGAGTTAGAATACAATAGTTCTTGGATTGTGGCCTTCTGACTGAGTCCAAGTTTTACAAAACAAATCCTTTTATTAAGGGGATTTGTTCTGTGAAGTTTGGATTCAGTCAAAGGGCTGCACTTGAGGACCTAGAGGGCCACATGTGGCCTTGAGGCCACGGGTTCCTCACCCCTGGAATAGATGGATTCTGTGGTACCTTCCTTTTGCTTAGATTGTGTAATTCTATATCTCTGTAACTTCTATCAGTTGATATTTATTTCTGCTGTCAAGGGCCAAAAAGTCCAATCCTTCATCTAGGTGATAAATCCTCCAAATATTTGAAGGCTGCTATCGTGTTTCTTCCCCTCTATCCCACCCCAATGATTTTCTTTCCCATGTTATACCCCATTTTCTTGAACTAATTCCCACATTAGCCATGGCCCCAAATGTGTATTTTTTTCAGCATATTAGTCTGTCACCTTGTAAATCCATGCACGAGCAGCTTTCCAGAAGAATGCTACTGTGAACAGCTTTTAATGTTCTGATTAAACAGTATAGTGAACACTATTTATTCAATAACAAATCAGAGTGAAACATTCACAGAAATCAAGGTACAGCATTCACAATGTTACAACTTAGCACAGAAAATCAAAGTATAGCATTCGCAATGACTTATCACAGAAAATGACCACAGTTTTCACCACAGTGGTCACAAAGTTTTGAACAAAGAACAATCAGTACCTCAGTTGTTCAGTCATCTCAATCATTCAGTCATCCTTAAGGGTGTTTGCCTCCTTAAGGAACACAAAGTAAAAGTTCTCGACTCATGGGGCACACTAGTTAACTCAATCAGTAACTTAAGTAGTCATCAATCACTATTCAATCAAAAAATACACAGACCCTCCATCCCTAGTAAATTATAGTTTCTCAGACAGTACACAGTATCCAAGTAAACTCTTCTTTCAGCTTGACTCGGGGTGGTCTCAGATTCCCTGGATCCCCTTCCATGGTCCCAGATCCTACCTGGATTCACCAAACTGTCACCTGGGTTCAAAGGCAGACAGCTCTCAGGTCCCTGTCCAGCTCTCTGAGCACTTCCTGTTCCACACTGAAGCCCACAGCGTCCAGTCCACCCCAAATCCTTCCCAGTTTCTGTTCCCAAGAAGTCAAGGCTTAAAGCCACAAACAGGTTCATAAAAAGTACCAGCATCACAGTCATGCTTCCTCAATCTTGAGCAGCTCTGGCTGGCCCTCGGAAGTTCTCAGCAGCTCTGGCTGGCCCTCAGAAATCTTTAGCAGCTCCGGCCGGTCCTCAGACTCAGTAGAAGTTTCCCAGAATCAAAATCATTCTCTCCAGCCTGAGGGCCTTGCCTCTTCAGCTTCTCTGGCCGCGGTAGCAGCTTCTGCCTCCATAAAGCCTGCTCTAATAAGGTCTGTCTGACCCAGGAGGGGCTTCTCCTTACATACACACAGCATTAGCTTCCTGTTTCAGCCAACCTCTTCCTGTTACATCAGCAACAGGGATTCATACCTTCTGTTTCTTTAACAAAGGCTTGATTAATTACTAAGTGCTAAGTACCTGTTACCTTTGCCAATACAAAGGGATCTTCAAATTCAAATTATATTACCATTACACACCTTTCTCAAGAAGGGAGTAGCATCCTTCATCATCAGTCCTTCCTTGCAATGGCCACTCAGTTCATTAACCTAAGGACCAGACTTAGAATGTCTTCTCAGGAGGGAATGAAGAGACCAGAGGTGAAAGAAGCTTGCAGCAGCTGTGATTTATTTCATCATGGCGCTCCTTATATACTCTAAAGGCAACATGATTCAAGCATGATCTCGTGCACAGGGAATGTGGACCAATGGAGGGGGGCCAAACTTAGTCACATCAGCTGCTGCTCAACAAGTGAGTGGTCCCATAAGAGACTTCCTTGTGAGCAGGCAACTGGACTGTGACCCTCAGTAATTCCTTATCTCTTAAGGGTACAGGGAGGACTTGAAACCAAGAGGCCACGAGGCAGTTCCTGATTTCCTGTGGGACAAAGGTGCTTTGGACACACATCGTCCTCTACACTTCCTCTTTCATTTCTTAATCTTGGATCGTAGTTTCCAACTTACTTTTGCCATAATCTCCTGTGCTGACTTTCTCATTGAAGTCACCAAGTGGCAGTTGTTTTTTTTTATTTTTTCATTTTTTTAAATAAATTTATTTGTTTTCTTGTTTACATCATTCATTTCCATGAGATTTTGAGTTACAAATTTTCTCCCCATCTTTCCCCTACCCATCACCTCAAAACAGCCATCCTACTGTATAACTCCACCTCCAATCTGCTCTCTCTTATGTCCTCCCCCTCGCCCCTCTGAATTTCCAGTAGGGCAGGATGGATCTCCCTACCACAGTGCCTGTATATCTTAATTCCCAGTTGGATGTAGTTAATAATAATAATTTTATATATATATATATATATATATATATATATACACATATATACATATACATATACACATACATATTTTTAACATTTGATTATAGAACATTAAATTCTAGATTCTTTCCCTTTTTCCCTCATCACTCCCTCATCACCCCCTTCCCCCCCACTCGAAG
The DNA here is from genome assembly GCA_028646515.1 of Pseudochirops corinnae. NCBI lineage: Eukaryota > Metazoa > Chordata > Mammalia > Diprotodontia > Pseudocheiridae > Pseudochirops > Pseudochirops corinnae. The sequence goes on along the minus strand of CM053587.1, from coordinate 240,547,679 downwards.
GACAAGCAATTCAATACAGGCTGCACATGTGTAATTATGCAAAACATCTCCACAGTGGGCATATTGTGAGAGACTGATTATATGTCCCTCCTTCCTATCCCACCCCTCTCTTGTTCTATTCTCTACCTTGTCCCTGTCCGTGTCCCTTTACAAAAGTGTGC
>CM053587.1:240528696-240547018 GCA_028646515.1 Pseudochirops corinnae | reverse complement strand
ACATTCAGTTCCACAAGTTTTTGAGTTCCAAATTTTCTCACCCTCCCTCCAAGATGGCATGTAATCCGATATAAGTTCTACTTATACCTTTACATTAAACATATTTTCACAATAGTCAAGTTGTAAAGAAGAACTATAAGCAATAAAATGAACCATGAGAAAGAAGAAACACAACAGAGAGAAAAAGAGAAAGAGAGAGAGAGAGAGAGAGAGAGCACAAATAGTTTGTTTCAATCTGCATTCAGACTCCATAATTCTTTCTCTGGATGTGGATAGCCTTTTCCATCACCAGTCTTTTGGAGTTGACTTAGAACCTTGCATTGTTGAAAAGAGCCAAGTCTATTGAAGTTAGTCTTCACAGATACAATGTGTCTGTATTTGTGTACAATGTTCTCCTGGTTCTGCTCCCCTCACTCAGCATCAGTCCATATAAGTCTTTTCAAGGTATTATGAAGTCCTTCTGCTCCTCATTTCTTACAGCACAATAGTATTCCATTACATTCATATGCCACAACTTGTTTAGCCATTCCCCAATTGATGGGCATCCCCTTGATTTCCAATTCTTTGCCACCACAAAAAGAGCTGCTATAAATATTTTTGTAGATGTGGGTCCTTTTCCCATGTGTATGATCTCTTTGGGGTACAGCCCTAGAAGTGATATTGCTGAGTCAAAGGGTATGCACATTCAAAGTCATTCTTAAAACAATATTGCTGTTATTGTAGGCAATATTCTCTTTGTTCTGTTCATTTTTCTCTTCACTGTATACATCATTCTTAAAGGATGCTACTTGACTTTTTCCCTATAAGATCATAGGATTATAGACTTTAGAAGTAGAAAGAGCCTTGGAAATCTTCTAGTTTACTATTTTATTATTTAGGTATTATTCTCAGTCCAAAGATTATCTAAGATTTTGTTGTTGTTGATCACTTACCCTTTTTTCAACTTAATAGGACATTTCTTTCTGGGTTTACTAAACTATATCTATGTGAATAATTAGCAATTTCATTAGAAGTGGGGATCCAGGGTGTGGAAAAGTTTTTTGCCATCTATGATTTAATACTACCCATGTCACCTTTGACAAGGCATTTATATTCCTTGGACCTCTCTTTTCCATCTAGAAATAAGAAGGTTACACTATATGACCTCTGTGGTTCCTTCTTGCTCCAGATCTATAATCATAGCAGATAAATCCTAAAGAACTGCCTGAGGCTCTTCAAAATTAAATGATTAGAAAATGTTAGAGATATTCTGGGTCTGAAGATCCAGAAAATGGGTCTTTCTCATTTCAGTCCTAATAGTCTATCCCCCTAAGCCATGTTGATTTTTCCAAGCCCTATAATAGAAATTTGTAATTTGTTTTCTCATGTTGGTAGGTTCTATTTAATTCCTTATTTGTGATCCTGATTTCATTTTCCTCTCTTGTCCAAAATGTGTATTATATTAGCTGCTTTAAGTGTTGAAGCAGAGAAGAAACTAGCACTTCAAAAAGTCAAATTCATTCATTCTGCCCAGAAAAAGCTGTGTTAAGGAAGCAGATTTCATTTCTGAGTTAGAATGGGATTTAAAAACACTGATTGATGTGTGTTTATTTTCAACATGAAACATAATGCACAGAGCTCTAGATCTGGAGTCAAGAAGACTCACCTTTATGAGTTCAAATCTGACTTCAGACATTTGCTAACTGTGTAACTCTGGGCAAGTCACTTAACTCTGTTGCCTCAGTTTCCTCATCTGTAAAATGACCTAGAGAAGGAAATGGGAAACCACTCCATTGTCTTTGCCAAGAAAACCTCAAATATTACTGTTGTTCAGTCATCTCAGTTGTGTCCAACTCTTAGTTGGACTTGAAGTCACTTCCTCTACTAAATCCCATCACACTAACTTACAGAGTGAGGACAGACATATCCTAGGGTTAGAAGAATGACGGGAGGAGGAATAGTAAAAGAGGGAAAATTTCTCTATGGTTATCAACCGACCTAAGTTTTATGAAGAAGAAGAAGAAGAAGAAGAAGAAGAAGAAGAAGAAGAAGAAGAAGAAGAAGAAGAAACTAAGAGGAAAGGGTGTAGGAGAAAGAAGAGGGGAAGGTGAAGAAGACAGAGGAGAAGAAGGTGGAGGAGAAGAAGAGGAAAAGAAGGAGAAAAAGAAGGAGAAGGAGAAAGAAGAAGAGAAAGAAGGGGAGAAAGAAAAGAAAAGGAAGAGAAGGAGGAGGAGGGAGAGGAGAAAAAGAGAAGAGTCTGAGGGAAAAAAGAGAAGGAGAAGAAGGAAATAAGAGGAAGAAGAAAAGAAGAAGAAAGAGGAAAAAGAGAAAAAGGAGGAGGAGAATGAGAAGAGAAGGAGGAAGTGGAAGAGGAGGCAGAGAAGGAGAAAGAAGTGGAAAAAATTATAAAGAGCACTTACTTTGTGCCATGAACATAGTAATATGAATAGGAAGGACACTAATAGGAAAGTGAGATAGTCCCTGTTTTCCAGGAGGAAGACAACAGAGGAGACAACACCTCTAAAAGGGTTGAGCTTCAGGGCAGGGAGAAAGCCCAAGAGTCCAGAGGGTAACTGGTAAGGTCAGGTTATCCAAGGTCATTCAGTGGGAGAACTTGAACTTGAACCAAGACCTCTGACTCTAAATCAAGTTCTCTTGGCACCACACCATGCCAAGAACAAATTCATCTCAAAAGAATATTGGAGAGCACTGGCAAAGCAGAAATCCCCAACCAATGACTATTGGGAAGTGAATGGTGGGTCCAAGTGTTGAAGTCAAATAGGACTCTGGGTTACTTCAGAAAAAAGGGGGGGGGGCATCCAACACCTGGTAGGAACTGGATTATGGGATTTGGGATGGGGTGAAGAAAGAAGGGAAGGAAAGGAGAAGAAGGTGAAGTAGGAGGAGGAAGAGGAAGAGGAGGAGAAATAAATAAAGGTAATGTATCAGGAACTATTGGACTGAAATATTTACCAAGGAAACTCAGGCTTGGTTCCCTGTATATCCCTGGACATAAAACCTTCTTTAATTTGAGCTGCTAGAGGTAGCCTTTGCATATAGATTTTCCCTTTAGCAAGTGATCTAAAGTAAGTTTCCAGATGGTATTGCTCCTTCTTCCTTAAGGTAGTGTAGTACAATGGAGACAACCTGACCACTGGGTTAGGATCTATGTGAAAATCTGTGTTCAATCTGTATAAAACCACTGACTGACACTGATCCATAGCATGACCTTGGGCAAGTCACTCCAACCCTCAGAGCCTCACTTTTTTTCATCTGCAAAAAGGAAAGTTTGGATTATATGGTATCCAAGCTCCTTCCAGGTTTAATATTGTATGCTTCTGTCATTAAGGATTTCTTCACATTCATCCCTTACTTTCTGAAAAGGAAAGTTTAAAATAACAGATTGAATGAAAGTACTCATCCTGTGAGTGAAGAAATATGACCTATTCAAAGAATTTTCAACATTTGTCACACAGCTAGTAAATGTCTAAGGCTAGATTTGAACTCAGGTGTTCCTGACTTCAGACCCACTGCACCACCTTGCTGTCCCCCAATACTTAGTTTAGAATAAAAACGTGATCTAAAGTCTGCAACTTTATGCAATTGATCAAGAAATGGGTTTAATTTTGGATTCTTTTGTAGGACCAATATATGTCTGTTGAAAGAAGAAGGTTAATACTTAATTCTCTTGATGAATTTGATTTTTTATCTCTCTTGGCACATCCCCTCCAGAAACTCAAGGCTAATAAGGGTCTGCTAATAAATAATTGCTCAAAATAATCACCTTGTTCCTTATGTTGTTTAACTTACAGATCAGAAAATGACTGAATCATTAAAGGATATAACCTAAGACTCTAAGTTGCAGATCGAATACAAATATAAATTTTTTGATCAAGAAAGTGCCTTACTAGGATTCCCTGGTGGTGACATTTTCTGGTAATGAGACCACAGGTTCAGTAAGAAAAAAAATCTTGTGTGTTACAGTAATAAAGCCGTCATCATACAGCACATTACCGCTAAAGCATTACTTAAAAGAAGGGTCGTGTAGAATCTCATTACAGTGGCATGGACAGAGAAGGAAGTGACCAGTCATGTAGTCAGAGTGAGGGACGGGCCCGTATGAATCAGGGGAATTCTGGAGCTAGTTTGTACCACAGCCGATTATTAAATTTCCAGTGCAAGCATTTACATCTTGGAAATCAGGAAATAATACAAACCAGGGCTTGATTTGTTGTTTTCTTGATTGTCATGGCTTCACTCCCTTCCTTTAGTCAGGGGTCTGCGTAGTAGCCACCCAAAACTCCTCCAAATGATTTTGTCCCCTAATACTAAAGGAATATTTGCTAGGTCACTTCCCACAGTGTTCTGGCTTTGCCCCTGCTATCCATCTGGGCAAACCATTGTCTCCAGGCCTACATCTTGGCAGAAAAAGGTCCTGTTCTCCTTCCCCTATACCTCAAACATATCTTTCCCTCTAAGACGGATTGTGCAACTCGGTTTTGTTATCGTCAAAGGCCTACGAAATATTTTGCATTTGACTTGCCAGAGAAACACTCCCAGATAAAGTTTCCTGGTCCTGCTTCAGTTGTGTTTTGGGGAGATTGGATACCAATAGCTGAAAAGGTTATTCTTGATGGCCCTTTTCGGTTGCCTTGGGAGCAGCATGTTGACAGCAGGGGCAATGAGACCAAAATTGCATGCCAAACATCATGAGAGCAAGAGGCAAATCTCGGTGCCCAGTTGTGGAAAACGTGTTCAATTCAATTACTTAAGCTAGTGACCCCAGCCGTGTTTGAAGTACAAAATCTTGGACACTGTTCAAATTTCTTATATCAGGGGAAAGTTTCTTCCTGGAAATTGGCTGAGTAGGCAAAGAATTGTCGACCACATCATATGGACAAGCAGAGAGAGAGAGAGAGAGAGAGAGAGAGAGGGAGAGGGAGGAAGGGAAGAGTGGAGGGAAAGGTGGGGGAGGGAGAGGGAGAGAAATAGAGAGCATGCTTCATTACTGCTTTACAGGACTGAAAATACCGAGAGCTACAAGGTGATAACATGTGAGCCAAAGTGGGAGCAGTTATTTATGGTGGGAGTGACCATCTTTATTATCTTTGTAGTGGTTCTCTTGGACCTAATCTCAAAGTGTGCCTACAAAGCTATGCTAACTGGCATGAAGGCAGAGCTCTGCACAGGTCTTCCAGCTCATTTAACCATATTTCTGCAGTGTTTTTTAATTTTCGTAGTATTTTAAATATCACACTAAAAGCAGAGGGAGAGTAAGGAAAAACTGAATGACCACTGAACAACTGTTTCAAATTATGTCAGAGATAGCTTAAAGCTTAATGCCTTGATATTTTGCTTTTTAACACTTTAATCTTGAACTGTGTTTGAGGGGGTGAATAAATTTATAGCCTCAATAGGAGGAAATATAACTTCCTAGGGGGAAAACCCTCCTAGGAGGGAAAAGAAGGTCTATGCATTTTGGTTCAACAATTGCTAAAAAGGTTTGGGGATGGAGGTGACTGTTAAATATCTGAAGGGATTTTGTCTGGGTTAATGAAAATATATTTACAACACATTTTGGTTTCTCTCTGATAGTCTGGGGACTCATAAGTTTCTTCTAACCTCAGAATGACCTCTGCCCTAGAAACCATACCTGATGTTGGTCATGAAAAGATCCTGGTTGTCATTGTAGACCCTTTGGTACTATCTGGGCAATCTGGTTGGAAGGTCATAGATATATTTATGTTCCAGAGAGATATTATGAAGAGATGATATAACTGGGAGTTTAAAGAAAAAAAGATCCAGTAAAACCCAGAATAAACAGAATGCTCAGGGAATAGGGTGGTCTGGTTAATTGAATTTTCTGGCTATATGAAGGTTAAGCAGAAATCCCTTTGTGTTTCACATCTTGCTGTTGGAAAATTTATCAAAGCTGTGTTAAAGTATTTCTCAGCAGAGTTGTAACCAGGCCAAGATAACCAAGGTTTTTTCAAGGGTACTGACATGGTCAAGGACGTTGATGGGGTGGGTGATATGCTTACTTTCAATGGCTCTCTTACCTACCATTCTTATTCTGTGCACCCCCAAAGATTCTGTCCTTTTTTTGGAGGGGGAAAGGTAAGGCATTTGGGGTTAAGTGATTTATCCAAGGTCACACAGCTAGTAAATGTGTCAAGTGTCTGAGGCCAGATATGAACTCAGGTCCTCCTGATTCCAGGGCCAGTGCTCTATTCACTGAGCCACCTTGCTGCCTCAAATTCTTTCCTTCTTCTGGGGCCCATTCCCCTCTTCTTCCACTGCTGCTCTTCCCATGCTGCCTCCTCTTACCTCCTGAGTACCATGGTGTCTGGAACCAGAACTTCGGGAGTTTGATTACTCCTGGTTCAACTAAACCTGACCAGGACAAATTGTGCCCTCTGGCCCTTGCCACCCCCAAGTGGATTTGTCCCAGGTGTCATATATCTTGCTTTAAGAAAAAAAGTATATTGAACATAAGGAAATCTATGATGATTAGTTATCTTGAATGATTTTAAGGGCTTCATCATGATGGATAATTTCTCTCTTATGATAGTATAAACATCAACATAAAATCAAATTTAACACGTGCACTAAGTATTGACTGCGTGAAATGTACTTTGCCAGTCATGGGCAGAGATAGAAAGTTAGAAGAGATATGTCACTGCCCTCATGAAGTTTACAGTCTTGTTTAGAGATATGACTCATATGTAGATAACTGTAATATTAATAGTAACAACAACAACAATAAAAATAAATGGCATTTATATAACACTTTAAGTTTGAAGAGCACTTTAAAATATTACTTTATTTTATAACATGAAACAGAAAGCAGGACAAGTGCATTACTGAGGTATAAACAAAGTACTTTATGAGGCCCGTGAAGGGCCTTTACACAGATGTAGAAGGTGTGAAAGATTGGGCTGACTTGTTTCTGTCCCCAGAATAGTCACTAAAAGTTGATGCTTTGACTAAAATACCTGGACGAAGTTCATTTTGTGATTTGTTCTTTCTTCCTAAAAATAAATTTAAGAAGATATTTGAATCATAGAAGATCAGGGCTAGAACAGATCTTGCTGTATATATAGTCAAACATCATCATTATTATTCTTGTTCAATGACCTCGTGGATCATATTGTCCACGGGGTTTTCTGGGCAAAGATTCTGGAGTGGTTTGCCATTTTCTTCCTCAGTTCATTTTATAGATGAGGAATCTGAGGCAAACAGGGTTAAGTGACTTTGACCAGTGGCACACAGCAGGTCTTCCTGATTCCAGGCCCAGTGCTCTATCCACTGCACCACCTAACTGCCTAGGAATTTGTTAAAATTTCACAACTTTTAAGTGGCAAAAATAAAATTTGGGTTTTAAATGGTTTTAGTTAATGGAATTCTTCTGATACTTTCAAAGACTGTTAATATGACCAGAAATAAGCAAAGGAAGAAGCAGCAGGAAATACAGATGATTTTATGGAAACCATGGCTCTCACAATATAGAGGTACATGTCTGAGAAAACAGTAAGCAAGCATTTATCAGTCAAGTGAACATTTATCTACATTATGTAATGCTAGGACAGCTGGGTGGCACAGTAGATGGAATGCAGGGTCTGGAGTCAGGAAGATTCTTCTTCCTGAATTAAAATCTGGCCTCAAGACACTTACTAGCTGTGTGACTCTGGGCAAGTCACTTAACCCTATTTGTCTCAGTTTTCTCATTTGTAAAATGAGCTGGAGAAGGAGATGGCAAACAACTCTAGGATCTCTGCCAAGAAAACCCCAAAAGGGGTCACAAAGAGTCAGGCACAACTGAAATAACTGAACAACAACAAAACAAACAGTAACTCAGTTTCCTCCTCTGTATAATAAGAATGAGGCAGCTAGGTGGCTTAGTGGATAGAATGCTGGGCCTGGGGTCAGGAAGATGTGAGTTCAAATCAGACTTCAGCTATTTACTAGCTGTGTGACCCTGGGCAAGTTACTTAACTTCTTCTGTTTGCCTTAATACACTAGGGAAGGAAATGGCAACTCACTCCAGTATTTTTGCCAAGAAAACCCTAAATAAGGTCACGAAGAGTCAAACACAAATGAAAATGTCTGGACAACAAAAAATTGTGTAACGCTAAGTAAGCACTGGGAACACAAAGAGAGGTTAAAATAATCCCTGCTCTCAAAGAACTCATAATTGAATGGAAGTGGGAGGATAACATCCAAATAACTATGTATATACAAGATGTGTATACAAGGATACATTAGACATACTTTCTGAGAGAGAGCACTAGCATTAAAAAGAAATGGGAAAAAATTCTTGCAAAAGGCAAGATTTTAGTTGGGACCTAAAAGAAGCCTGGAAAGCCAGGAGGAGATGAGGAGGGAGAGGCTTCCAGTCATATGGAATAGCCAGTGAAAGACCATGGGGCTGAGAGAGTGTGTGTGCAGGATTTGATCTCAACTCTTCCCATCTCTGGGAGTCCAGCATTCTGAAGACTGCACCCCCCTAGTGGTCTGGCATTGTGAATAAACTCTATCCAAGCAATGCTATGGTTGCCACTCAGGGATGAATCAAGTGCTCTTTGCCCAGAAGCATAAAGTCACATTTCTAGCATCCTAAGAAAATATTGCAAAAGACTCTCCTCTAGCTTCTAGCTCTTTCCCGGGATATTAACCCTGCACATCCTGTCACTGACACATTCCTCCAAGCATGCTTCTGGAAGTTGGGGGTCACGGTGTGGGGGGCAGTGCTTGGGCTGTGTGGGATTTGCAACACAAAACTGGCTTTTGACCAAGGTCTCCAGACTTTCAGGACTGACCGTGAATTAGTCTTCAGATTCCTACTACTTTATCAAGTAATCATCAGGCTGAAGGTAGAGAGACCCATTCCACTTCTACAGCAAACCAGAATCTAAGTAAGGCATATGTGACTTAAAGGAAACATTAGGAAAAAAAAAAGAATTTGTTGAAAGGGACCATCAGTTTTTATAGGGTTGATCACCAATGTCTCCTGTTACTTAGGCATATGGTAGATTATTAGCCTCCAAACTTGACAGTAACTTATGGTCATTTTCACTGAATTTACCCCAACTAATTATGGCATCGAGGTGAGGCTGGGTTCTATACATCTGTACCAGAAGGGCGTAAGTTCTGACTAGTTATATCAAACTCTAATCTTCCAGTAGACACCAGCATTCTGTCTGAGAACCAGACCTGCACTCCTCAGCTTAAAGAGACATCTCCAGCTGGGATAAAGGGTGAGTGAGCAAATGAATGCATGGAGGAATGAATTTTAAAAGGGAATACTATGTGTCAAGCACCGTTAAGTGCTAGGAATACAAACATAGTCCCTGATCTCGAGGAGCTTACCTTCTTCTGGAGGAGACAACTTACATAGAGATGAAGGTGGTTAGGAAGATACATTTTAGTTTACAAAGTGACAGGGTGAGTGGAATCATGGGGAAATATTGAGTACCATGACTATTTCAGTAACAGTGACATTATCAATTTGCTTATTGTTCCAGACCTATATCCAGGGGCTGGGTTGGAGGCTATACAGGAGGCATTGGGGCATGAGAAAGCAATGAATTTTTGGTTACATAAAGACAGTTTGTTGAGTTATAGAGTGGTTTCCTTTTGCACTGGTGACAGGAATACCCACATCAATAAAAGTGTGAGTCCTGCAAGCATTAACCGGGGAGGTATGGGAATGGAGAAAAGACTCTTTTACTACTGGTCTTAGCTCATGTAAAAGGTTAGGTTCAAGTTAAGGGAAGATTGAACTATTGCCTCAATCACAGTTCTTGGATTATTTCAAATGTTCATTGTCCCAAGGCATCCCCTCCCTACACAGCTCCACCTTACCCCCTTTCCCCTTGCCCTGTCCCTTCCCCCATCACCCATTACTAAACCATTACAAGGGAAAACTGACGCAAATCTATCGATAAAACTAGTCCTGTGAGTATTAGATTTTCAAGAGAGAAAAAAACAACAGGCACGTCGCCAATTTCTCTCTTGTAAAGAAAGAATAGACTAGTTCATTGTTTATCGGTCATCATAGCAGCTTCCAAAAGTTTCCTCTCTCACAGGAGGCTGAAAGGTCCAGCTGTGGTGCTCTGAGTAAGGTGAGACTGACCTCAGAGCTTTGTATTTCTCATCGGATGAGGCCAAACAGGCAGTTTAAAGGCAAACACTGAGTTGTGACGACTTTCACGGGGCCAATATCTGAACAGAAACAAGAGCAGAAACTTGGCTGTCCCGGGCGCTGCTTGTTTTTTCCGCTGCTAGTTTTTCACAAGCTCCTCTCATCTTTCCCTTGTGCCCTTAACATTTAAAGGAAGATTTCATTCAAAGAGAACTGATGAGCCCCGCCCCGGGAGCTGCCCTGGGCGCACAGATGCTCTGCGTCAGCAAGAGCCGGCAGGTAGTCGCTGGTGATGCTGGCGACCCGGGATCTGCTTTCCTTCTTGGCAAATGGGCTTTGTTCTCGATTTTGTTTAGAACTCAAATCCTCTAAGTTCTTTTCTGAATAGCACAATCAGCATCTTTAAAACCACAGAGCCCATTCCCTCTAGTGTTTCAGATCTGACCTCAAAGCAAAACAAAACCATTCTCTGCAGGCTTATCCCGCACTAGTGCTCAAGCTAGGATTTCCTGCAGGTTGTGGTGCTTAATATACGCTTCTTGAACGGAATGGAAACTTTGCATTAAAAAAAAAAAATTATAAAGCCTTGGCCATGTAATGAAATGGAAAAAGTCCCCCCCCCCCGGAAAATATTAATAAAGAACTTAGACTAGTTTTTAGTAAATGAACCATTAGAGTCAGTGTTTGCAATATGAAGGCTACTTGCCCATATAAGTAATAAGTCAGTGGCAGATCTGGGATTGGAACCCAGTAGAAAGAGTACCTTGACTGCTTTGGAAACAGGATCTGGGCTTAGTCAGTCTGTCCGTCAGTCAACCAGCATTTGTTAAATAAGTGTTTAGTATGTGCTAAGTGATAGCATACAAAGAAAGCCCTCAAGGAGCTTACATTCTAATGGAGAAGACAACATGTAAGCAACTAGGTAGATATAAGATTTAAATAGAGTAGATGTGAGACCTTTTGGGACAGGAAGTCCTCTTGGAGTAGGTGGTATTGGAGTGGAATCTTGAAGACAGTTAAGGAAATTAAGATGCAGGGGTGAAGGAGGAGAGCAGAGGTTCTTAACCTATTTTATATCATGGAATCTTTGACAATGGTGAAATTTACGGACTTTTTTCCAGAGTAGTGTTCTTAAATACAAAAAACAAAATAGGTAAAATTACTAAGGAAATCATATTGAAATAATACAGTTATGAATATAGGCATATATATATATGTATATATATATATATGTATATATATATATATATACATATATATATATATATATATAAAACACATACACACACGCACACACTTAAAATAAAGAACCCTTGAGGTAGAGCATTCCAGTTATGGGGTATAATTAGTGTAGAGATTCAGAGTTCAGATTTTGCTTCTGTCATTTACTTCTGTGACTTTAGGTAACTTCTCTGAGCCTTCACTTCTTCATCTGTAAACTGCAAAGGTTGGACTAAATGACCTCTGAGGTCCCTTCTAACTCTAAATCTTCTGATCAGGTTAAGAGAGATCTGAGTTGTCAGTATAATTACTGACAGTTGACAGTATAATTACCAATATATCGTTCTCTACTTCAATGCCTCATTGTACTGTGGAGGTCATAGATCAAAAGATTTAGAGGTGGAAGAAACTTTAAAGATCATTTAGTCCTATTCCCTGATTTTACAGACAAGGAAACAGAGGCGCAGATGATTTACCTAACTTGCCCAATATAGACAGCAGAAGCAGGATTTGAAACTTGGTCCTTTGGGTCTCAATCCAGTGGCCTTTCTACCACTGAACTGGTAACCCTAGATTCCTGAAGGTTTTGGCAGCAGAGTGAGCTCACAGGTCATATCAAGATGTAAAGACTTTAAAGACAGACTATATCTCTATTGTTTAAGATGCAGCCTGCCTAAGCCTAGAAAATTTTGTCAACAGAAGGTTGACCATAAATGAATAATTGTGGCCACTGCAATTTCTTAATTTGTCCTCTCAAATGTGGGAGAGTTGTGATCTGCATGGCTGGAGGGAGCTGACCACTGGAGAGGAAGTCATCAATCTCATCCCCAGCTCTTAGCACAATTCCTGGCACATAATAATTACTTAATAAGTTTTTGTTGATTGATCCTTAAAGTAGTTTTATATTATATGATATATAATTAGTATAAAAAATTAATAAGTAAGGTTGTAAATGGAGATTAAGGGAACATTTTTCTTTTTTTATATTGTTTCTGGAGAGAACACTGGATCTGTAGTGGGAAAATCTGGATTCCAGTCCCAGCCCTGCCGTTTAGTATCTAAGTGATCTTGGGAAAGTCACTTAATGTTTTTGGGTCTCAAATTTCCTTATTTGTAAAATGAAAGGTGTTGGATTAAATGGACTCTGAGGTCCCTTCTGGTTCTAAACCAATTTCAAGTCAACAAACATTGAAAGTCTCTCCATTGAGAGGTTAGTTGTTCCTATGTACAATATGATAGACATTGGGTTTGCAAAGATGAAAAACTGCATAGTATCCATCACTGAAAAGTTTAACAATGAAGTTGGGAGATGAGGCAAATCCACAAATCACTACAATACAAATTAGGAAATGAAGAGGGAGTACATCTCTGTTGGGGAATCAGGGAAGATTTGTTGGAAGAGATGGCATCTAGGGATATCAGTAAGCAAAGACAGGCAGGGAGTAATACTGGGTCACAATCTGTTTGAGTTATGGACAAAGTGTGCACCAAGGAGTGAAAAGGAGGCAGTGGGGTTATCTCCTGAAGAAACCTGAAGTTGTATGGCTTTCATGCAGAGGAAATAAATAGCTGTACTATATCTTATTTCTACTGAGTATCTTTTGAACCCACTTATGGGGGGATTGCCCAGACATAAACCAAATCTAAGCTTTTTTAAAGATGATTTCCCTGGGAATTCCAGGGTGAATGATAAAAAGTCAGAGAATGCAAGAAAAATAATCCTCTCTTCAGATGCCAGGTTCACCAGGACTGAATATAAGATCTATGCGAACCCAGACCTATAGGCTTCTTTAGAGGGAGTAGGAGTTGCATCTCTATGATGCAACTAGGTGGCTCCCTAGATATAACCCTGGACCTGGAGTCAGGAAGCCTTGAATTCAAATGTGGTCTTGGACATTGTGGGACCTTGGGCAGGTCACTTAACTTCTGCCTCAGTTTTCTCAGTTGCAAAATGGGAATAATGATAGCATATATTTCACAGGATTTTGTGAGATTCAAGTGAGATAATGTTTGTAAAGCACTTAGCACAGTGTAGTAGTGTAGTGTGGTAAAGCCTAGCACAGAGTAGGTGTTTAATAAATGCTTGTTACTTGTGTCCTTCCCCTCTGTAATTCTGCATCTGGAAATTCTATTCTGTTTCTATATCTGGATTAGCAGCCTAACAGATTCACTAACCTTTTGTTAAAGCTAGTTCTAGACCCAGATTTAGTTTAGTTTATTCACTTCTTGTCCTAATTACCATTTAACCTACTTTTGATCTACATGTCTGGTAATGGTGGCTACTAGTACCCTTGCGCCAGTCAAGAGATTATATCCTTCCCCCTTGACCTGCTCAAGAGCCATTCATAAAATACGCTATGTTGCTGGTAGAATGTACTAGTCTGAACAGCTCATAAATAGATCCTAGTGAAGATGAATCAAAAATAGATAAAGGGTCAAAAGAGGCCAAAGTATTGATTATTATTGGGCAGCAAGTGGGCAGGAGGTCCATATTTCAGAGATATAGACCAATATGTACAAGTGTTGGCACCTATAGATTGTAAGCTGTTTGAGGGCAGGGATATTTTTTTTTATTAATGTCTATGTATCCCCAGCACCTAGACAGTGATTGTTAGCTAGCCAGTTCTTAATAAATGCCTGTTTATTGATTAATCTAAAGGGGAAAATAGGCAGGTGTGGTCTAGTAGTCAATGCAGAGGTGTTGGCATCCAAAAGTGAAAGAAACCAGTATGGTCTGAAATCAGGTAAGAGTTTAAGGACTTAGGTATTCAAATAACTAAGATATTCTATCTCACAGTTTAACTCACTTGGAACAAAAGCCATCCTTCTGCACTTTGGAGCCCTAGCACTGGGAAGGTCTACCCTGCTCCCTTGAATCTTCCATGTGGCCTTCATGGGCTCTTGTTGGCATTTATACACTGGAAACAACTAGGCTCAAAATGTGGAAGATAATCAATGTCCAGACTGGACTGGCTTTCCAACTTTATTTCAAACATGGTGCTCCCTTTTGTGTGCTCCTTCAAGTTTCTGTTTCTGGGTTTTTCTGTTCTGAAACCAGATTTGGAAGGACTACAATAATGGATATGGCCACATTCTGGCTTTATTACGGTATTTCACCTTTCTCAGCTTTAAAAAAAAATCAATTCCATATACTCTCTTGTATAGAGGCAGCTAGGTGGTGAAGTGGTGAGAGTACTGGACTCGGAGTCAGAAAGATCTGAGTTCAAATCTCTCATCTGACACTGACTGTGTAATCCTGACCAAGTCACTTAACCCCTGCCTGTGTTTCCTCATCAGTAAAATGGTAATGATAATAATAATAATAATAATAATAATAATAATGATAGTACGTACTTCTCAGGGTTGTGGCGAGGCTAAAACGAGATATTTGTAAAACACTTACCATAGTACTATAGTTGCTTAATAAATATTTATTGAAATTAAAAATAAATATATTTGTAAGGATTGAGTGCTCAGAGTAGTCCAGGATCCTACTTTACAATTTTAAAGTGTTGTATGCAACTAAAACATACTCTAATAATACAGTTTGGCAGGATGGTATAGGGGTCAGAAGCTGGGGTTCAAGTCCCGGTTCCAATATTTCCTGGATGCGTGACTCAGACAAATCATTCAATTTCACCGATCTACATATTGTGTTAAAAGGACTACATATCACAGATTTGGAGTAAACAGCTTTGCTCTTATTACAAGCCATGGCAGCAAGAGATCAATTTACATCATTCTTCTGTTAGCCAAGTGACCTTTGAATACCAATAATTTCCTTTATTGATACACACAGACACACACACACACAGACACATAATAAGTTATAAAACAATGGTAGACAGCAGGTGTGCTCAGGTCTAGTTGATCTTGGGGGAAGGGCAGAGATTTACTAATATGTTATTGGCTTCTAGGGAGCAGAGCTAATAGGGGCATACAGTAGTGGGGGTGGATGTTGTTGTTCATTCGTTTTTCAGTCATGTCCAACTCTTCATGACCCCACTGAGTGCTTTCTTGGCAAAGATACTGGAGTAGTTTGCCATTTTCTTCTCCAGCTCATTTTACAAATGAGAAAACTGAGACAAATAGGGTTAAGTGACTTGCCCAGGGTCACACAGTAAACATCTGAGGCTGGATTTGAACTCAGAAAGATGAGTCTTCTTGACTCCAGGCCAGGTGCTCTATTCACTGTACTACCTGAAATAAAGTCTAGTTTAGATATGGAGTCACACTCATGCTATAAGACAGAAGGTCCAGGGCTCCTCTTTCTTTGTCTCCTCTCCTCAATTTCCTCATTCTTAAAATAAGACTAATAGTACTTGCACTAATTACCTAACAGCATTGTTGTGAGGAAAGTGCTTTGTAAACCTTAAAGCAGTGGTTCTCAACCTTCCTAATGCCGTAAGACTCTTTAATACTCATATGTGGGCATATCTGCATGTGGGCGGACCTGCCTGGAGATGGATAGAGGAGCCGTGTTTTCCGATGGTCTTAGGTGACTCTGTTAGACCCCCAAAGGGGTCGTGACCCACAGGTTGAGAACCACTGCCTTAAAGCATTATAGAAACATGAGCTCTTATTATGAAATTTGTACCCACAGGGTTTCTTAAGGGTTTTTTTTTTTCCATCATACACACACAGGAGGTCCTTGACAGTGTCTGTTCCTGGGAAATTAATTGAGAGTTGCCAAGTAGCACTTATTTCGTCAGTCAACAAGCATTTATTAAGCATCAGTGCCAGGCAGAGGCTTAAGAGCATGGATACAAAGGGAACAAAAAGCAATAGTACTTACCCTCAAGGAGCTTACAGTCTAATGGGGGAGACAACATGAAAAGAGCTATTTACATATGAGTTATGTACTGGGTCAATGGAAAGGTAATCACTGGGCCCTCTTAAAGGGAAAGTTAGCAAGAAAAGATTAAAAAACAAAATTCCTTTTACTTAAGGAAAAAAATGTGCCCAAATTATGTAGAAAGGGTGCCATTTTAGAATCAGTCAAACGAAATTCAGAGAGCTACAACTATTTAAATAAAGTTGTGACTTTATAGTTACATGGGTCCAGTTCTGTTCCCACATAGTGGGGACAGCAATTTTCTGGAAAGAAAATTTTTGTCCCTAACAAAAGAAAAGAAAGAAAATGTGTCCATAACAAAGCTTATTCTCATATACTTCTCTAAGGACAGTTCTTCCAATAAGCATCAATCTTCCTGAGCCTCAGTTATTTATCAGAGGCAGTCCCGATCTTTAAATCTAGTCAGAAAGGAATATATGCAAGTCTATCTCTGCGGTGGATGTTCTTTAGAAGCAGCAAAGTCCATGGTCTGTGATCTCATCAGGTTGATCAGAGGAACTCATCATATTGATCAAAGGATTCTCTGATTAATCTCACCACTACATTAAGAATTATTCTGTGTGAGTCAGTTGGGCCAATGAAAATGAACCTTGGTGCTGACTTTTTATATCTGTTTTTTAATCACCACATTAATACTGTAACTTCTCTGCTAACCATTGCCATGCTTGTGCAGAATTGGGCCAGATGATAAAAGGAAAATTCAATAAACCCTGTTATTGGTGAAATCCATTATTTTGAATGATATACTGATACTGATTTCCTCTTGAGGAAATAACCTTTGTGGAAAAGCCATATTAGTTGTACTGTGGTTCATGTCACAGATGCACATAACTAAAGAATATGTGCAGTGCTCAAAGCTGGCTCAATCACATATCCTATATAGAGCATATGTGGGAAGAATCATTTAGCAAGTAGGAAAAATGAGTGAGATACACACACATATATATGTATACACACACACACACACACACCTCTGGACTCAGATTTCCAATGTTCTTTTTTAGTAGGAAGTATGAAAAATTGATTTCAGTCAAAATCCATCACCAGCTTGCCCCTTTCTAGCTCATCTAAGGTGACACACCTGTAATCTTTCCATTCTAGCTAGCCCCACCCCTTTTTCAGTCTCATGTAAGCTTTTTTTAGGTCAAAGCCATTCTGTAAGACTTTTCTCATCTAGGGAAGCAGGTTCTTGCTCCCTTTACCACCTTTCTTTCAAACCTACCATTTGTAAAATGTCTTTTGAAGTCAGTTTACTAGAGATACATACAAGAAATCACCAATTGAAATGACTTGTCATGTAGATCAGATAGAGACAACCATATGGTCAACCAAATCAACTACAAGGACAAAGACAATGTCTTATGTAAACTCTGTAACTCTCTTAGTACCTAGAACATTTACACCCAGTAGACATTCGATGACTTGCTTGTGAAATTGGCGCTTGAGTAGGAGTACAGGTACAATGGAAAAATCCTGGGGGTTAGGAGTTCTGGGTTCAAATCAGACTTCCTTTAAAATCATATACTTCCTCTAAAAATTTTGATCTTCTCATCTGTATAAGGAGGATAATAATACATCAACTTCCTACTTCAGTCAGGCAATAAATATTTATTAAGAACTTGCTGTGTGTTGGGCATGGTCCTAAGCACTAATGATACAAAGAAAAATGAAATCGTCCCTGAGTTCATGGAACTCACAGTATAACAGGGCAAGCAACTACATACAAACAAGTTATATGCAGTATAAAGGGGAGAAAGAAGGCCCTAGAATGAAGAGGGATTGGGAAAGGCATCTTGTTGAAACTGAAATTTTAGCTGGTACTTGAAGGAAGCCAGGGAAGCCAGGAGATGGCAATGAAGAGAAAGAGCATGAGACTGAACAATATTGTTTGAAGAACAACTTTGAATGAATAAGTATTTTTGACTATTATAAATACCCAAAATAACTAAAAAGGACTTATGAAGGAAGATGCTATCTACATCCAGAGAAAGAACTGATAAATAGAAGCATGTAAAGAATAATTTTATGTACATACACGCATATACACACATACATACATATATACATATTTGTGTCGAATGGTAGCTATCTCTAGGGAAGGATGGGAGGAGGAAAAAAAAGAG
>CM053587.1:240510876-240528196 GCA_028646515.1 Pseudochirops corinnae | reverse complement strand
GTCATCTTAGCCAATCTGACTGGTGAGATGCGGTACCTCAAAGTTGTTTTGATTTGCATTTCTCGAATCAATAGTGATTTAGAGCATTTTTTCATATGCTTATAGATATCTTTAATTTCTACCTCTGAAAATTGCCTGTTCATAGAGGATGAAGATATTCAACGGGATAAGAGGGCCAAGGAACTCAAGAGAAATGGAGAGTGTAGAGTTGAACTTGTTCCCAATGGGATCAATATGAGAAACAGAGGAGAGTGTAGAGGTCATGGCCAAGAAAAGAACTAGAATAGTGAGGAATTAGAGATCACGGTGAGGATAAAGAATAGGTTTTAGGATTACAAGGCAGAGGGAGAAGTGGAAAGACAGCACATAGTGATCAGATAAAGGAATTTCAGAGTTCATGAACATTAAAGTGGCCCATTTGTGGGTGATAGCAAGATCAGGGGGTATAACCATCACTAAATATAGCTGAGATGGGGTCAGGATTAGTTCATGGTAAATGAGTAAGTTGAACTTGGAGGTTAAGATGTTTGAATGAGTATCAGCATGAAGTCTCTTAGTATGATGGCAGGAGTTGGAGAAGAAATACTGTGAACCAGACAATGAACTCATTGAGGACAGAAGGAGAGTGTCTTGGAGATCAGTAGACAACAGCCACCAGAATCATGATTGGGTGATAAATATGTATTGAATGAATGTCAAAGGAAGATAGGTCACTGAATGATAGTAGTAGAGAGAGAGAATGGAAACCTGGAAGAGTAAATGAAGAGCAAAGAGTATTCCAACTCAAAGAGGGTGAGGCATATGTGAAAGTGTGACCAAACACTGGAAAGGGTGGCCTGGTAAACTATGTCATTAGGAAGGGGCTAAGTCTCAGTATGTGCAAGAAGATGGAAAAAGAGAGAGAGAAGAAGAAAAAAAGAAAGATAGTTTGTTACTGGGGGAACAGGCATTTCAGAGAACACAATGAAAGGGAGATTTAGAGTGGGATTAAGGATGAGGATAAGGGAGTCATCAACGGTGGAGCAAAAAAGTAGATTAACAATGATCATTGGGAGTTCAGAATTGATGAGATAGTAATGATGAGGTGAGAATTTGTTAACTGTTGAAGAATGAGTTCTATGGACAATTACCATTGTCTATAAAAGTTTAATCTGGGATGAAGCGGTCCCAAGAAAACAGGTAGCAGTGTGTAGTGGGAAAGAATTGGATGCAAAGGTTACCCAGGTGGGGCAAGGCACTGTTGTGGAATTCCAGGTGATTGGAAAGAGTGCCTGAAGCCTGATGGAATGACTTCCCTCAGAAGCCAGAAAGTGTTATCAGCTCCCAGGCACATATACAAAATGATTGAATGCAAAGGCATTTATTTAATGCTTGCTATATGCTAACAACTGTGCTGAATGCTGGAGGTACAAGTAGATAAGAGAAATTGTCTCTGCTGATGGACTGGCTCAATGGGTTGACTATCCAAATGTATGTCATAGTATGGATAATAGTCATTCTTTATCCATTTGGCTAGTGAACATGAATCTTACCAAGTCTTCTCACTGAGAAGTTATGTAATATTCTGTAACTTTATGTAATAAGCACAGTGTTGATCTGCAGAGAGAGAAAGAGAGAGAGAGAGAGAGAGAGAGAGAGAGAGAGAGAGAGAGAACATCAGGAGAAATTCACAATTTGTCAGGAATCTCTCTTACTTAGAGATTGTATGGGATATTCCTCTGTAACAAGACCAGACAGTTTTATCAAATCTCCTTTATGCCTCACTTGAATCTAATATTCAGAGGATCATTGAAGAATTATTTGCCAGTCAAGAAGCATTTATTATGTACCTACTATATTCCAGGTAGGGGCAGCTAGATGGCTCAGTGGATAGAGAACTGGGCCTGGAGTCAGGAAGACCTGAATTCAAATATGACCCCAGATACCAGCTATGTGACCCTGGGTAAGTCACTTAACCTCAGTTTGCCTTAATCTATTGGAGAAGGAAATTGTGAACCACTATAGTATCTTTGCCAAGAAAACCCTTTGGACAAGGTGTCCTACGGGGTCACAAAGAGGCAGACATGACTGAACATCAACAACAAAATAATCCAGACACTTTATAAAGCACTGGGGTTACAAAGAAAGGCAAAGGATTGTCCTTGCTCTCAAAGAGCTCAAAGACTAATGGGAGACAACATGAAAACAATCATGTAGCAAATAAGCCAGAAAAACTGGAGAGAATCAACAAAGGGAAAGCAGAAACACTAAGGGAGATTGGGAGAAGTTTCTTGTAGATGAGGGATTTTAGCTGGAACTTAAAGAAGGCCAGGGAAGCCCAAGATGAAGTCAGGCCTGAGGAAAAGCCAGTGAAAATGCCTGGATCCAGGAGATGGAATGTCTTGTATGAGGAGCACAATCTGTGTTTACTCTGTTAAAGAATCTATGATCTTAGCTTATATCTGGGCAACACTGTTGGAAGAGAGCTTTTAAATCATCAAGTTGGTTGAATGATGTCACAAATTGAACTGTTTTCAGAGGAAGTGAATAGAGGCTTGGTCTCAGAGTCAAACTACTCTCTAAGTCTTATCTAGTAAGTCTTTGTTGCAATCTTCATTAGAAGAGAGTGTTCCCATATTGGGACTTCCATACAATGCTGATCAGAGATCCTTTGTGTGCTCACATTCTGTGCTGGAGGGGTAACAGTCTTCTTACTCACTACTATCATCATCACCATTGTCATCACCACCATCATTTGCCTAAACCAAGAGTTTTCTGAGTGCTATAGTATACATATACCCTCAAGCCAACCCTAATTCAGGATACAGGGGAGAATAGGAAAGAAGCCAATGATCTCTTCATCATGGTCAGGCTAGCCCTAAATATGGGGGAAAATAAGAGAGGACTATGGGCAAAGACCATTTCATATTGGACTTTCTATCTTAAGTACCTAGCATAATATCTGCATATAGTAGGCATTTAATAAGCAATTACTGAATTAAGTTGTCAAAATGAATTTCCCCCCATCATTCTGGAAAGAGTATTTTGCTGCCCTGTTGCACCTTAATGGAAGAATATTCATTTCTGACTGGGCTGCCCTCCTTTGGATTTTTCCATCATTGCCCCCACTAACTTCATCGTCCTGAAAGATCACAGCAGTCTTGGTACCCAAATGTCGTTAGTACCCTCTGCCCCTTGGATTGGAGGTTGGCGTGTTGCAAAACCTCCATTTGAGGAGGGCAACCATGCCAACTATCTTTTGATTTTCCATCTGGTTACACTCCTTTGAACTTTTCCATCATGCCCCTGCACTAGATACCTTCTCTCTCTCCTACATTCTCTTTTCAGCTTCTTCTTGTCTGTCATCTCCTCTCATTAGATTGTAAGCTCCTTGAAGGTAGATATTGTCCTTTTTTTGTATTTGTATCCCTAGCACTTAGCACTGTGCCTGGCACATAGTAGGTGCTTAATAAATGTTTATTGACTGCATGACAGATTGAATGAATGAATCTGGGGTTGATAACTTCTATAGCTCAAACCAAACCAACCCTCATGATGCTAGGTCAGTTTTTTATGGGTGACAGGCTATAATGCTCTATCTCATCTTGTACTCTGGAAAATTGCATGAAATAATGATAATCATTCATGCACACCACCACGATCTGCTACTGAGAAATATCTAATTCACAGAAAAACCATTTTTTAATTATTTATATCTGTTTTAAGAAGTTCTCTGCTCTGGACATCATAATAGCCCAAGTTGCATTTTGTACACAAGATGGCACTCTTAACCTTTCCACTTCATAACTTCCGCTGTTGCTTTGGGCAAAAAAGGAGCTTGGCAGGTGTTATTAAGTGAAACAAAAACCAATCATTTATCCAAATAGAAAGGTACCTGTCTTTAAGTTTGATTCACTAATAACTAACAGTCAAAATTTTCTTTATTCCTCTCTGACTATCTCAAAATTCAGAAACGATTTTGAGGCTAGTTGAAACTACAGTTCAAGAAACTAGCAATTCATTGCAGGAGGAGTCAATCAAAGGGCATAAATCCAGACACAAGGAGAGAACAGGCAATTTAATTTTCTATTCATAATTTAGAATACTTTTAACCAAGTTGAGTACAGGGTTATGTTACTGAAGCATCTTCATGCTCAGTCACTCTAACAGGAGCTTGGAATAAAGGAGTTGGAGCATAGTTTTTTGATTTTGTTTTTTGATTCAAGCTCTGACTTTCAAAAAGGTGTAACTTTCAAAACTTTTATTAAAAACCCATAGCTTCAGTTTTTTTAATAGATAGGGTGAAAATAGAATTTCTCACATTATTTGAACTCTACTTAGGAGGCAGCATGGTATGATGGAATGAAATCCTAACTGGAAAAAAAAAAGTCTTTACCACAAGTTTTTGTGTTAAAGACCCTGTTTCTAAGATATAAAAAGAACTGATTCAAATTCATAAGAATAAGAGGCATTCCCCAATAGATAAATAGTCAAAGAATATGAAAAGGCAGTTTTCAAAGGCAGAAATCCAAGTTACCAATCACTATATGAGAAAAATGCTCTGAATCACTAATAGTTATAGAAATTTAAATTAAAACAGTGCTAAGGCCACTTACACTCAGCAAAGTTGAGAAAAAAAGAAAATGACAAATGTTGGAGAGACTCTTGGAAAACAGGCACACTAATACCAACCCTTTAATTAATGTTGTAGATAGCTAGTATTTAATAGCTAGCATTTACATAGTACTTCAATAAAGGTTTACAAAGTGCTTTATAAATATCATCTCATTTAATCTGCACAATAACCCCGGGAGGCAGGTACTATTATTATCCTCATTTTACAAAGGAGGAAACAGACTGAGAGTTCAAGTTAAATTACGCAGTGTCGCACAGCCAGTAAATGTCTGAGGTCATATTTGAACTTAGGTTTTCCTGAGTGCAAGTTTTGCATTCTATCCACTTCTCCACCTAGATAACCTAACACTGGGTAATTCTTAGCAGCCTTCTCTGCCACTTTTCAATTACATCCCAGAAGCAGCAATGGCATACTGAAGACTGATGATCATTTCATAGTTACATCTGGAACGGATACATTCTGTTCCATGTATCAAAATATGTGTTCTTCTGGCAAAACCATTTAGAACCCTGTGTTATCTCTATGCCATGATGAGGGATTGGAGTAGAATTATAACAAAGAAAGATTTTTCATTTACCTCCATTGCATATCATCTTAGATTTTTCTCATGGTCCTTTTGGATCCCAGTTCTTTCCACCAGCATGTAGCTCTGCCTTCCAGCTGTACCTCCCCCAAATTTGATAAGTACACCATCGATGCCATCCTTCAAGTGACTAACAAAATGTTGAAGAGGACATAGTCAATGGTAGAGCACTAGAGACAATCCTCTAGGTTAATATCTATTCTCTAATCAGTCCTCCTTGGGATCAGTTATTGAACAGCTTTCCAATCTTAGTGTACTCTTAGTCGGTGCTCATCACTTCATCTTGGATATCCGGAGAAAGCATCAAATGCCTCACTGAAATCTACGTATACCATATTTCTAGCATTTCTTGGATCTGCTATTCTAGTAACTTTCTTAAAAGAGGAGATATAATCTGGCATAGTGCCTTCCCTCTGTGGTTATCTCCAATTTATCTTGTATATATCTTAACATGGAGTTATTTACATGTTGTCTCTACCATTAAACTGTCAACTCCTTGAAAGCAGAAATTGGGGTTTTTTTTTTCTTTTTGTTTTTTGCCTTTCTTCATAGTCTCAGTAGTTACCATGATGACTGGTACATAATAGGTGTTTAGGAAATGTGTTGCCTGACTTGTATATCTTGCTTTTGATGAGCATATTTTGACTTATCATTATTGCTACTTAAATTCCTACGTCCTTATAAGCCATCCCTTTAAAGTCTTGTAGAATCCTACCAAGAATTAAAGACAAGCTCAGTAGTTCTTATTTGAAGTCTATACTGTCTCCTTTTTGAAAGTCTACACACTTGCTCATCCTTGGCCCTGTAATGTCTTTGCCATCCTATATAATGGGGTTTTTTTTTTTGGAAGGGGGAAGGCAGGGCAATTGGTGTTAAGTGACTTGCCCAAGGTCACACAGCTAGTAAGTGTTAAGTGTCTGAGGTCAGATTTGAACTCAGGTCCTTTTGACTCCAGGACCGCTGCTCTATTCACTGAGCCACCTAGCCTCGCCCCCTGTATAGTGTTTTTTAATGATTGTTGAAGACAGCTCTGTGATCGAGTCTACAAGTTCATGCAGTGCTCTGAAGTGTAGTTTAAGGCTAGGGAGATTTATTCATTCTTTCATCATCCATCCATTCAATCATTTATTCATTCAATGAGAATTTATTAAGTACCAATTGTGCGCAGAGTATCGTTCTAGACATTGCTAGAATTACAAAGTTTCGATGGTCAGAGTTCTCATGGAACTTACAGCCTTGTAATAGGACTTGACCTCATTTAAGGCATCCAGTTGCTCTCTTATCATCTTTCCCCTAATCTTGGGTTTCAATTTCATTTTAGTGATTTCTATGCTATACTTCCCAGGTTAAAGAATATTCTCATAGATAGAGTAAACACAAGAAAGATAAGAGTGTGGTCTATCTTGCCTCTGACATTCATTATCTTCATTCTATCTCCCCGAGCAATTCCTCTATTCCTTCATAATTTTCCTCTTCCCTCTAATATAGCCCTTTTTACCCCTCTTAAATCCTTGTGGTTGTTGTTAGCATTTGTGGCAAGCCTCAGCTCCTTCTGGGTTTTAGAAACCTAGCACTACCCTTACAGAAAAACATGTAATTCATATTCATCCTCAATCACCTGTCCTTCTTCCATCTCCTCTGCATGCCTATTAAAAATCGGAGTTAATCGGTGAATTGCATTGGACATGCACCAATCTCTTCAGACACCTTTCCCTTTTCGTAGTCTCTGGAATTCTCTGTGTTTATGTCAGAACTTAAAAAGCTTCCCATCTGCCCTTGATCTAGCTTTCCCTAATAGAATCATAGGTCTGTAACATGTGCACAGGCATTTTGGGTCCCGGTGGTTGGTGTAATAAGGGAGCTGATACTACATATGACCATGATTTGTTTATTCGTTTTTGCCATGTGAAGGAACCTTGAAATCCCATTCACACTGTTCGCCTCTGACAAATCAGACATGCCAAACACTTTGGTTTCAGTTTAGACTCAACCAAATACTATAAGTTTAAGTGACTTCCTATGTCCTGGGTTAATAAGTGGATAAGAATAAGTGATTATGTAGCTGAAACTCTTTTCAGAAAGAGATACAGAAATGAAGACTGATACAAAGCAAGAAAAGAAAGTTTATAAGCATTTGTTGAATGAATGGATCTGATCTAATACAGAAATACCCTAAAAGCCAAGTGTATTTTAATAAATCTCCTTAGAAACGTTCGTGCACCCTGACAGTAGAGAATCCAAGATTTGCTTATCTATTTGGTAAGTTGCAAAATAACAAAAAAATGGAATTTGCTGGTCATAATTCATTTTACCATTATGAACTTCTGAACAAGTAAAGGATTGTTTGGATTAAATTTTCTCTGGAGATCCTGTCGTGGTCTAACATTTTAGATTCCATAATTAGAGGGATGGAAAAAGAATAATAACTAAGCATTGTATTTGTTGAATTTTTATTCAGTGAAAGTGAATCTTAGTTCAAAATAATCAGAAAGAAAAGTATATAAAAAATATGTGCTTCTGGGCAGGGGAGGCTAGAATTGAGTGGCTATGAGCTATTGGTTTTATTTAATCTCCAGCCATATAGAAAGATAACCACATTACTTTGGTAATTATAGAGCAATCAGAGTGATTAGCTTGAGGTAAACCTATCTGGCTGAGTAATAGGAATACTGTAAACATTTTGTCAGCTTGCACATTTGGCAGACAAGCTGTAAGGAAACATTAGCTTGTTAAGGGGCTTCCTTGAGGAAGCCTTGCCTTATGGGGGCACTAACTACATTTTTTAATCTGTCTCTGATTTAATCTGCTCCCCTTAATATCTATTTGGTCATTGCTTATGTAGCCAAATCAACCTGTCAAAATGGAAACTCAGGAGGAAGGAGACTGGGGTACAACTCTGGGAAGTTGGTACAAGGTTGTTCCAGGTACAAAAGGCAAATGATCAGTCTTTCTTATTCCTGATGCTTCCTTCTTTACTCTCCCCTCTGGTTCTCATCCTTTGAACATGTGATATGGTTGAAGGGGAAAGGTGGAAACTTTGTCTTTTGGTTTTTTTTTTCTCTTTTTTTCTCTTTTTTTCTCTTTTTTCTCTTCCAGTACTACTATTATTTTATAAGCTCATAACATCAGAATTGGAAGGGACCTTAAATATCATTGACTCCATACCCCTAATTTTATAGATGAATAATAATAAAAATGACTAGTATTTACATGGCCTTTGAGGTTTTCGAAATTCTTTACAAATCTTATCTCATTTTATCCTCACCAACATTCCTGGGAGGTAGGTGCCCATTTTACAGATGAGGAAACAGAGGCTCAGAAAATTTAAGTAACTTACTCGGGGTCACACAAGCAGTAAGTGGGCAGAGCCAGGATCTGAATGTAGGTCTTCTGGACTCAACTCTATGATGCTTGTGGCCTCTACTTTACCTCAGAATATCAATAGTTTTATCAGTGTGCATTCTCCTTTCACTGTTGTGCATTACAATAACCTCATAGGTAGTCTTCCCATGTTGCTGTGGACTAAGAGCACTGGTCTCGTTGGTCAGGAAGACTTTATTTCCCTAACATAGGGGTGGGGAACATGTGGCCTCAAAGTCACATGTGGCCTTCAAGATCCTCAAGTGCAGACCTTTGACTGAATCCAAACTTCACAGAACAATTCCCCTTAATAAAAGGATTTGTTCTGTGAAACTTGGACTCAGTCAAAAGGCTCCCCCCAAGGACCTAGAAGGTCACATGCAGGTTCCCCACCTCTGCCCTAACACTAGTCATAGAAAAAATGAAGTCACTTAGATTCTCTGCATTCCAATTTTCTGATTTTAAAATGGAGCAGATGAGGTAGTAGCTACATCACAGGGCTGCTATGAAGATAAGTCAGAAAAGGTAAGTTGGAGCCCCCACATTTTGCCAATTAAAACTACTAATTATTTAAGGTCCAATTGAATACCACCTCCTTCATGAAAATTTGTATAATCCCTCAGCTAAAAGTTTTCTTTTGCTCCCATGAATTCATAAAGAATTTCATGCCTCATAGATTTTCATACTCAAATCTATATTATATGATTATGTATTATTTTCCTTTTCTTGAGTGTAAGTTTCTTACCTTCTCAACAAGTAGCATAAAGTGGATATACAGTGCTCAGTAGACAAATGGTAAATTAAAATATTTGTTGATGACTCGGATAGATTTTGAGAATTGAGAGATGAAGTGACTGAATGTCAATTAAGACTGTGAATGGGAGTCAATAAAACCTGGGTTCAAGTTGTGCCTCTGGCACTTAACAGCTGTGTGATTACAGGTAAGTTACTTATCCTATTTGAGTCTCAGTTTCATTATCTATAAAATGGACATAATGCTATCTGTATTATCTAGCTGTGTTGTTCTGAGACTCAAATAAGATAATGTAATTTTTAAAGAAAGGCCAGTGGGAATATCTGTTGAAGGCCCATTTTGGCATAAAAAGAGCTAATTAGATTCAGCTTGATGTCCTAGTCTGTCAAGATCTTTTTGGATCCTGGCTCTTTCATCCAGTAGGTTAGCAAACTCTCCTAGTTCTGAGTCATTTTCAAATAGCATAAATATACCTTCTAAGCCTTGTTCAAATCATTGATAAAAAAGAGCACAGAACTGAGCACAGACCCACTGGAGACCTTCTTCCAAGATGACTTAGAACCATCAACGATGGCTCTTTTGATCCAGTCATTCAGCTAGTTCCACATCATCTAGTTTCACTAACATCTACCTCCCAACTCTCTCTCTCTCTCTCTCTCTCTCTCTCTCTCTCTCTCTCTCTCTCTCTCTCTCTCTCTCTCTCTCTCTCTCCCTTTCTCATCCACAAGAAGAACATGAGAGACTTTGCAAGGAAATTTGCTAAAATCTAGGTAAACTCTATCTTCAACTTCCCAAAGAAACTGTAAGGGGTATCCTTGAATTTCAAATGATTTGTGAAATTGGCTTTGAACTTGATTTGAAAAGTGTAAGTCTGATGCTTATGAGCATCAATGAATGTCCATTCAGTAATAGGAAGCATAATCAATCATTCAATCATTACTACCACCTAGAGTTAAGAAGCAGAGACTGAAGACAAGAAAATAAGAGTGACATTCTCTGTGTATGGAAATAAACAAGGAATTTGAGAGCCTCTGTTTTCCCAAAGCCCTAGTAAATACTCAGAACAGAGACCTCATGTAAAGTACCCATGTGCTTATAATTATCCAAACATTGTAGATCCCCAGTGTGGAATTTCACGTCTTTATTGAGTCCATTTTAATGTTTACAAAGTTGGCAGATTTTTTTTTTTCAAAACCAAATCTGGTTCTAAATAGGAAAGGGAACTTCCTATCTCCCTCGGATTTTTCATACTGTATTTGGTAAAAGTCAGATAATTCCTATAGTGAATTGCTTCTCAGATTATCTGGCCATAAGGCACTTTTGGACTTGAAAGATACTGACAGAGCTACCTACGTATGTGACTCACAGGGTTGGGAAGAAGACTCAGGGTATAGAATTTCCCAAGGATAAAGGGCAATTGGAGAAATGGGGGTGGGGAGAAGGGGCAAAGTGAAAGAAATTAAGCCTATTTCCATATCAAAAACTGTAGCACATGATATTTTTGACAAATACCTGTAGCAGAGGCATTGGACCCAAGATTTCATTGACAGATGAAGCATTTCCTCTACCAATACACATCACCACCTTCTCTGCAACTTAATCTTAATCTTGGGAATTACCCAGAGCACTGAGATGTTAAGTGAATTTCCCAGGGTCACACAGCCAGTATATGTCCAAGGTGGGAGCTGTACCTGTATCTTCCTTCTAAAGTCAATATGCTATCCAATATGCATGCTGCCTATACTATTAACAGATACATGAGATGATATTTAACATTTTGGAGAGGAAAATGCTGTCTTTGGGGAAATTTTCTCATAGAACCTCTTTAAACATCTATATTTGGGAACAGAGCCATAGCACAATCACATTCCCTTTCACACCCCTGTCTTCTGCTTCAGTTCACAATGCCTTTCGATTATTTATTTCAAGTGTCTAGGTACTTATTAGCAAACTCCAGCATGATTCTAATCAAGGTCATTTGGAAAAACCAGAATCTAACCAACACGAAATACACTGAAGCATGACAGAAGAAAAAGACTTATTTTAATTCACAGTAAAATGCTTTAAAAAGCTCTCAGTGTCAAATGAGTTTAGTTCATTCTTTCTTTTAAGGTTTTGGTTTGGTTTTGTTCTCAATGAAATCAGGCAATGTAAATAGGGAGACATCAGCACAAGGGAAAGTACTATATTGACTGTATTGACTGACAGTGGGGAAAGTTGGACTCTCCTCAAAGGTCACTAGTTACGTGACTTTGGGTAGGTAAGTCATTGAATTTTTCTGTCTTTGGGACAGACCCGATGATCTCTATGGTCCCTTCCTGTTCAGAAGCTCTATGTTCCTGTGTAATTGTTAGAACAACTCTAGATCTAAGGAGGAGAAGGAGTAGGAGGAAGAAGTGGTAGACGAGTAGAGTCTGTCAGGCTCCAACCCTACTTCTGACACTTGCTATCTATGTGACCTTGGAAAAGTTATTTAACCTCCTGGGTTTCCTGAGTACAAAACAAAGGGATTGGATTAGATGGCCTCTGAAGACTTTTGCTTCCGACTTTAGATCTACAACCCAGGAGCCAATTAATAGGAACATGTATTGCTTTTTTCCTCATTTACTTTACTCAGATACTTCAGTAGATTTATGTTCTTATCAGTGAGAGCACTCCTATCAATGCAGATTTTGTAAGCAGGCTTAGAGTCAGACGGCGCTAGACCAACCCCCTCAGATGAGAAAATTGAGGACTAGAGATGGTAAGTGACTTGCCCAAGGCCACACAGCAGCCCAGGGGCAGAGATAGAATTTGAACTCAAGTCTTCAGATTCTGAATCCAAAACATTTATCCTATGTAGATCTAGTGCATGTCTTCCCATAAATTTCCCATAAAAAAATCTACCCAATGCACTGAAAATTCATCTGTAGGTGATTTTTTCCTCAGTATTTTGTGGATCCCAGGGTGTCATTATTGTTCAGTGGTTTCAGTCATTTCCAACTCTCTGTGACCCCATTTTGGCGTTTTCTTGGCAAAGTTACTGGAGCAATTCACCATTTTCTTCTCCAGCTCATATTATAGATAAGGAAACTGAGGCAAATAGGGAGAAATGACTTGCTCACTGTCACACAGCTAGTAAGTAAGGTGGGATTTGAACTGATGAAGATGAGTCTTCCTGATTCCCAAACCCATGTTTTATCCACTGGGCCACCTAGTTGCCCTTGGATACCAGGGTAATAATACTAATTAGATAGTAAAGCATTTGATTAAACTAGAGGCAGCTTGGTATAGTAGAGGAAGAGCTTACTGTGAAGTTAGGATGACTTGGGTTCAAGTCCTAATTTTAAGTCATACTAAGCTATGTGACCCTGGGCAAGTCACTGAACCTCAGAGTGCTACAGGCAGACCTCTAAGACTATAAGTTGCAGAACAACCTGTACCTCAATTTACTTATCTGCAAAATGAGGGGGTTAGATTAATTATCCTCTAAGGTCTCTTCCATCACAATATCTATGATCTTATAATGAACCAATTCAATAGGCTATCTATCCAGATCCATAGCATGTTCTGGATAATAAATATTTCCATCCACTTGTTTTGTCCTGTCTTGATTTCCAGGCTGAGCTTTTTTGAGTGGTCATGCAGTTTATCCACGATGCCACCTAGTGTTCTGGGTTTTGTGTAATGTGCACAATGCTATTCTCAAACAGGAGGATTTGTAGAACTTCACTATCTACAAGTAATTCCTCAACCCCTTGGATTGTGCAGATAATATCTAGCATGGCAGTGTTAGAATACTCTGGAAAGTATTCCTCTGTTATATGCCTTGTTTGACAAAGGATCCTTTTAACGAAGCTATCTCTGTGATCGTACCTTTGAAGGGCTTTGCAGTGGTTCTCAACCTTCCTAATGCCCCGACCCTTTAATACTCATATGTGGGTGTAATCTGCATGTGGGCAGATCTGCCTGGAGACAGATAGAGGAGCGGTGTTTCAGTTCCTAAGACCATCAGAAATATGTGTTTTCCGATGGTCTTAGGTGACCCCTGTGAAAGGGTCATTCGATCCCCAAAGGGGTCACAACCCACAGGTTGAAAACCACTGGCTTAGAGGAAACTTTGGTAAAATCAAGTCAATAGGGGAAGTTGGCAAGTATTTTAAAGAACCTACCGTATGTCAGACACGATCCCAAGTTCTGGGATGGGATATGAAGAAAGGCAAACAAAAATCAGTCTGCTCTTAAGGATCTCAGAGTTTGAGTGTAACAGCTTAAATTAAGTGTAATAGGTGTGGTAGTTGCTCTCACTGGTTTAATCACCCATCTTCTTTGGCATACACCTTTACCACAGGGACCAAGGGACCAACCAGGAGCCTCTGATCATACCTGCTCCTTAGGAGAAAGCCTAAGCTACTGGAAGTGATGTTAGCATATGAACAGCCCTATCACTCTTGTTAAATAGGAGAAAATTAATTAATCTGAGAATTTTAATCTTTTACCCAGTTCATACAAAATTCAGACTTTTTGATAAAGTTAGGAATATGG
This sequence comes from Pseudochirops corinnae, assembly GCA_028646515.1. Lineage (NCBI taxonomy): Eukaryota > Metazoa > Chordata > Mammalia > Diprotodontia > Pseudocheiridae > Pseudochirops > Pseudochirops corinnae. The sequence goes on along the minus strand of CM053587.1, from coordinate 240,514,360 downwards.
CTATATAAAGTGTAGTTGAAACCAGGATAAACATGGGCCAGGTGTGGCTGAGCACATCTGCCCCACACTTTACTGTGCCTATAAGTTCTTAGAGGAGTGCCTTGATGGTTAGAGATCTCTAGTAAAAATAAATTTCAGTTATCAACAAAGAATCAAAAAGGATGTTATGTTCTCCACACTCTTCAGTCAAGCTGCTAGAACAGCTGTGAAAATCAGCCCTTTTCAACTTGTAAGCCAATTCAAGTCAAGAGGCATTTATTAAGCACTTATTACATGCCAGATGCTATTTGAGGTGTTGGGGATAGAAAAAAAGTCAAAAAAAAAATCCCAGTCCCTGCTCTCAAAGCTCACAGTCCCACTGGGGAGAAAACATGTAAATAATTATGTAAAAACAAATTATAGGCAGGATAAATTGGAAATAATCAGTAGAGGGAAGACATTAGCATTAAAGTTACCCTTGACACATACATAGGTCATTCTCATTAATAATTGAAAGGGATAAGAAAGGCATTTGGGTTAGCTGATGCTTTCTTGAAGTCTTTTTTGACAGATTTTCCTCTTTGAGATGTCTTAAAAATCTATTTGTGAGTGCATTTAAAATTGTGTTGTCTCTAGTCCACATCTTCAGTGTGCATTTGATCAGGCTCAGTCATTCTTTCCAATTTAATTTTCTTAAGTGCCATTTATATTTCCTTACATAGCACATTGGGTTTAAATCCAAAGGTGGAGGTTATGCTGAAACTGATAATGAGAGCAGATGGCCTAAGGAGTTGTGGCATATCTTTTCCGTTTCAGAGCTATTTGATGGGCCTCTCCTCTCTTGGGATTGCTAGGTCTCTTCAGGTTGTTTTTTTTTTAATGCTTATTGATTATTGCTGTTTTGTGAGCTGATATTACTGATAACTTTTTGCCCTCCTTTCTCTTACTGTTCTATAAATGAGAATGTATTTGGCAAAAAGTGTATCAGAGTAAAACTAGTGACTTTGTTTTTGTTGGTTCAGTTGTGTCCCACTCTCTGTGACCCTATTTGGTTTTTGTTTTTGTTTTTTTTGCTTTTTGGAGAGGGAGAGCAGGGCAAAGGGGGTTAAGTGACTTGCCCAAGGTCACTTGGATAGAAAGTATTAAGTATCTGAGGCTGGATTTGAACTCAGGATTGGTGCTCTATTCACTGTGCCACCTAGCTGCCCCTATTTGGGATTTTCTTGACAAAGATACTGGAATGGTTTGTTGTTTTCATTTCCAACTCATTTTACAGATGAGGAAACTGAGGCAGAAGAGGGTTAAATAACTTGCTCAGGGTCACATAGCTAGTAATTGTCTGAAGTTGGATTTAAACTATTCTCCTCTTGACTCTAGGGCCAGCACTCTATCTGATGTACCACTTAACTGCCAAAAACCTAAACTCTCAGAGAAACCCTCTATAATTTATTTATTTATTTCCCCTTTATAATTTAAATGGTCAAGACTCATGGCTTAAGAAGTGCTGAAGGGGTTTTGAGTGGAAAAAAAAATTTAAGAAGCCCTGATTTAGAAAGCCAGTTTTCACGCAGTAGGAAAAAAACAAAACAAAACACAAACACCACTACATTTGGAGTTGGAAGAACCTGGGTTCCATTATATTCTACGCAAGAGATTTAGACCTAGCAGGGACTTTTGAAGTTATCAAGTACCTCCTCTTCACTTTGAGGATGTCCCAGAAAGGTTAAGTACTATAATTTGCCTAAAGTCACACAGGAAATACCATCAATGACAGTCTAAATCCAGTCCTCCAACACCAAATCCAATTCTCTTAGACAAACCTTATTTGTCTTTTCTAAGCTTTCCTTTCCTTCTTCTGTAAAGTGACAGGATTGAACTAGGCCAGGGGTTCATCACCATTTTTGTGTCTTAGACCCCTTTGGCAGTTTTGTGAAACCTAAGGACCCCTTCTCAGAATCACGTTTTTAAGTACAGAAAATAAAATATGTAAGGTTACAAAGGAAATCCATTACTTTGAGAAATAGGGATCAACATATTTTAAAGTACAAATTCAGGGATCACATGATCTCTGAGGTCCTTTCCAGATCAAATTCCTAGGATCTTATCAATCTTTCACCTGATTCTCGTCTCATGAAAATTCTTTGACCAACAAAGATTGAGAACCATGAAAGTTAGGAATAGAGAACCAGCATAGCATAGTTGGAGACAGCTAGGTGGCACAGTAGATAGCTACAGTGCCAAGAGTCAGGAAAACTCATCTTTGTGAGTTCAAATCCAGCCTCAGACACTTACTAGCTGTGTGATCCTGAACAAATCACTTTCCTTTTGTCTGCTTCAGTTTCCCCATCTGTAAAATGGGGATAATAACCTACCTTCCAGAGTTGTGGTAAGAAGAAAATATTTGTAAAGGATTTTGTAAGCTTAAAGCACTCTAGGAATGTGAGTTATTGCTATTATTATTGAGGAGTGTTGATCAAAACCACTAATTATTCGATTTTGAGAGCCCAGTTGATGAAATCAAAGATAAGAGCCAAGGAACAAAACAGACAATGAAGTATTAAGATCTTAAACAAAATGCAAAAATGTGTCTATTTTATGCTATCCCGTTTCCAGATGTGAAGTTCTTCTACTCAAATTGATGCAATTAGAGGGCAGTTACCCATTGGCTAGCAAAAGATGGGCCAAAATCTACATATTGTAGTTGTTATGATAATATGTTAAAATGACAATTAAAAACTCCTGTGAACTTACATCTACATATATTACACATATGAGTGTGAGTGAGCTATTACTATTATTATAACATAATATCAGCTCCTCTTGGAAATAATGTCACTTTAAAACTCAAATCTTCCCTCCTAGAAATACTATTTTAATTAGAGAGGTTTTTTTTTTTTTTTAACAAGATACCATGGCTATGGATATTAGGCATTGTTTGGAATAATAAATAACATCTTGATTTATCTTGCACTTTAAATAATCTTACATATTCTCACAACAACCAAGTGAGGCAGATAGTATAAATATCATTATCCCAATTTCAGAGATGAAGAAATTGAAATTTAGAGACTTCTCCAAGGTGAAACAGATAGTAAGTGGCAGAGCAAGGATTTAATTTCAGGTCTTTGGGACTCTTTCTATTGAACAGATGAGTTGTCTCTGAGCATATACAGTTTGGCAGAGTCAGGGAGTCCAAATGAGTTGGTGGATGTGATTTTCTTTTCTTTTTTTTTAAAAATAAATAAATATAAATATATATAATATAAATATAAATATATGTATATATACACACACACACACACACACATGTAACATTTGATTATGGAACTTTAAATTCCAGATTCCTTCCCCTCCTCCCTCATCACCCACCCCCACTGGAAAGACAAGCAATTCAATACAGGCCATACATGTGTAGTTACGCAGAACATCTCCATGATGGACATATTATAAAAGACTGACTATATTTCCCTCCTTCCTATCCCGCCCCCCCCACCCTTGCTCCATT
>CM053587.1:240457138-240510376 GCA_028646515.1 Pseudochirops corinnae | reverse complement strand
CTCCTGGATCTGTTTTCCAGGTCAGTGGTTTTTTCAAGGAGATATTTCACATTGCCCTCTATTTTTTTCATTTGTTTGGATCTGTTTGATAGTATCTTGATTTCTCATGAAATCATTTGCTTCCATTTGCTCCACTCTAACTCTGAAGGAATTATTCTCCTCAGTCAGCTTTTGAGATTCTTTTTCCATCTGGCAGATTTGACTTTTTAAGGCGTTCTTCTCCTCATTGGCTTTTTGGGCCTCTTTTGCCATTTGAGTTAATCTATTTTTTAAGGTGTTATTTTCTTCAGTCAGGTTGTTGACTCTCTTTTCATGATTTTCTTGCATCATTCTCATTTCTCTTCCCAACTTTTCCTCCGCTTCTCTTATTTGGTTTTCAAAATCCTTCTTAAGCTCCTCTATAGCCTATAAACAGCTTACATTTTTCTTGGAAGCTTTTGGTGCAGGAGTTCTGACTGTGTTGTCTTCCTCGTGTTCCATGCTTTCATCCTTTTTGTCCCCAAAAAAAGAATCTAAACTTGGATTGCTGAACTTGTTTTGCTTCCTTTGCCTTCTCATGTCGCCAGTCAGTTACTTGATTTTTGGGCTCAGTAGAACTCTGCTTTCAGAGAGGAGATCTTTGTCCCAAATTGCTGGGGTTTCACAGCTGCTGGAGCTATTAGGAGGCTTCTAATAGGAGACTTCAGTCCCTGGAGCCCCCACCAGCCTTGGCTCACTGATCACACACCTCAGGACCACCACCCAAGACCATGATCCCGATCCAGGCAGCTTAAGGCAAGAGCACAGCCTCTGAATGGTCGCTTAGGCCCCCTGCAATCTGCAGGCCTTGAGCTCTGAAGCAGCCATGTGGAGTCAGTTGCAGGGCCGCCACTTCTGCTGCTTTCTTGCCCTGGGGGCAGTTGGCAGGACCTGCTTTTCTTCCCCAAATTTAGCTGAGTTCCACTGACCTTTCACTTTGTCCCTTTTTCTTTATGGACTGATAATTCTGGAAACTGTCACAGCTCCCGGTGATCCACTTTCTGGATCTGGATCCGCACTGGAGGAGTGCTCCAGCTCTGGCTTGTCCTGACTGCTCTGGGGCTAAGCCATGGTTTCAAGCTGGGCTGGGCTTGGCTCCTAGTGCACTACAATGAGCACCTGTTAGGCTACCTTCAGTAGGAGATGTGTTTTCTGTAATTTTTTGGGTTCTGGGTCTCTAAAATTTGTTTAGAGTCATATTTTATAGGTATTTGAGGTGGTTATGGTGGGAGATGTGGAGTTCTCCTGCTTCTATGCCGCCATCTTGACTCTGCCCCCACCTTGATGTGATTTTCTGCAACCAGTTCTCCAGGTCCTGTTGATGTCATGAAGTAGAAATTCCAGTGCTTCCATATAACTTGGAGGGCATCCATGGGAGAGTAAACAAGATGGTGAAGAGCCTTGAGGAAATGATATATGAGGATTCCTTCAAGGATTCCTCCATGGAGGACATCATAGCTATTTTCAAGTATTTGAAAGGCTGCTATATGAAAGAAGATTTAACTTTGCTCCACTAAGAGACAGTGTGGCATAATGAATGGTGAGCTGGACTCTAATTGAGAATGACCTGGGCTTAAGTCCTGATGCATACTAGCTACTGGACTCTGGGCAAGTCAATCAACCTCCTTGTGTTCTAGGCAAGTCCTTAAAACTATAAATTGTACAGAATGTGCTAAAGGAGAAATTTTCTCACTTTGTAGTTTCCTGTATCAAATGATAGGCTCAGTTCCTACCTATGCTTGGCCTCACAGGGAAAACCCAGCAAAAATAGGTTGAACAGAGACAGATTTAGGCTTACTATAAGGAAAATCTTGGTAACAATGAGAATCATTCCAAAGTGAAATGACTTATCTTGGGAGTTGGTGGGTTTATCCTCACTGGAGGGCTTCAAGCTAAGGCTTATCCTGTATATACACACACACACACACACACACACACACACACACAAAATATATATTTGTATATACATACATACACACACATATATACATATACACACATATACAGATATAAGAATGTATATGTATATGCATGTTTGTATATGTATGTTTGTGTATGTATGTGTATATAAAAATACATATAAATATATATTATACACACATACACACACACACACACACACACACACACACACACACACACACACACATATATATATATGATACCATTAGGTGAGAGGCAGCTTGCCATAATAGATAGGGTGTCAGCCTTGGAGTCAAGAAGGCCAAGATGTTCACATCTTACTTCTGGTACATACTAGCTATGGGCTGTTATTGGGTATGGTATGGGTATGCTACACAAATTCTTAGTAGTAGCCTACATAATTCTCTTAAGACTATTAAGGTACAGGCAATTCTACATAGGCAGAGAGAGTTTCCATATCAGCAATTCCCATACACCAATGCAATAATGGGTTTGGACCAAAACAATTTTACTGCAAGAGTTATGATGAAAGTTTGTTTGTAGCAAAGGATTCAGATGTTACAATATATCTAAGAATGATTAGTTTAGTCCGCGGATTTGTTACCTTTTTTTTTTTTCTTACCCTTTGGCTATTTGGTGAGATCTATGGACCCCTTCTCAGAATCACCTTTAGAGAGGCATAAATACAACACACAGATTACAAATCAATTAGATTGAAATATAGTTATTACATTAAAAAAAAGTTCATCATCTCCAGGTTAAGAGCCCCCAATCTGTGCTAATCCCTTCATTTTAAATATAAGGAAATGGAGGCCCAGAGAAATCAAAAGTGATTTGTCCAAAAACAGACACACAGTTGGTAGCAGAGAAAGGTCTAAAACAAGGTCTCTTGGCTTTCAGCCTGATGGTATTTCCACTGCCTTCCAGTTTCACATTGCTTTTATATATATGATCATCTTGATCAATCATTGTGACAATACTTTTAATCATATGGATTTGACATACATAAAATTTATTAAGTGATCATGAAATAAGCATGGCAAATTATGGCAAGGTCACACTTCTGATGTTGGCCATGTGGATGATCCATGCAATGGGTCTGTTAGGTCCGCAGTTTTCCTCCTGCCCTTCCATCCCTAAAGTACTCTCTTTCAGAAACACAGATATATGCTCAGCCATACCTGTGATTCAAATGAGTTGCACAAGACAAAATCTGATCTCTTTTTTTTTTTGGAGAGGGGGAGGGTAGAGCAATGGGGTTACATGACTTGCCCAAGGTCACATGGCTAGTTTCTGTGTTAAGTGTCTGAGGCTGGATTTGAACTCAGGTTATCCTGACTCCAGGACCGGTACACTATTCATTGCACCACTTAGATGCCCCTGACAAACTGTGATTTTAACAACTCTAATCATTTCATATTCTGTGTTGGTATGTGCTGCAAGGCAATGTTAATAACTAGACCATAAGCCCCACTTCTGTGCATATAATGCCTTAATCATAAGGAGACTTTGTGAGGGAACCTTGATGTCAGTGAGGGCTTCCAGCCTCTCTACTTATTCACTGTGATTCTACTCTCAGGCTTTTACTCAAATATACCGGAACATGCTCAATCTCCTAGCTTCCAAACTCACCCTCAAACACTCTCCTTGCCTTTGTGCCAACTCCCCCAAATGTTCCACATGTCAGCACACACTTGTCACTCTTATGTGGAAAGGCACACCCAGACACACTCACCACAACCACTGCCTCTCTTTCTGTTCTTTAGCAATCACAGCTTCCAGGCTGACTTCCAACCACTTCAAAGCCACATATACCAGACTCCCTCTCATCTCTTGCCCCACCCCCACTACTTCCTGATGGCCCTAAATCCCCTTGGGATTTGGATATATTGCTTCCCTTGAAACCACACCTTTCAATAGCGAAGAGATGGAGAGAAAATATTTCTGCCCAAGTGGCAATACAAGGACTTACATTTTCCTGACACATCTACATAGCTCAACAATCATTTACTTAGTATCTACCATGTGCAAGGCATTGGGGAAGATGCAAAGATAAGTAAGATGCAGTGCATGCCTTCAAAGACCTCACAGCCTAGTAATTTTAATAATACAAATGTACTCCACTGTAGAATATCATTTGGCAAAAAATGATTATTTTTTTTCTTTATTTACCATATCATTTTATAAAAGGAAGAACAAGAAATCCTTGAAATCCAATTTTAAAATGTAAATCATGGCTCAAAGACCACAAGACTCTCCTCATTGGTGGTGATTGATTACTCATGGCTCCATCCCTGCATCATGGATTGAGTTGGAAGAGCTTGCAAGAGAAGAGAGATCTTGAACTTCTAGATTTCAGTTTGAGAAGGAAGACCCTAGCTTCCAGATTCTCTTTAGGTCTCTGTAGGTAGAGAAAGACTCTAGGAAAAATTCAGCATGTAGAGGAGCTGGCACCTATATCATATTCTCAGCTTTCAACGGTAGAGACTTCTAAGGGAAGTCCTAGGTCCATGAGATTAAGGTATCAATTCTTTTCCATGTTGGTTTATTCCCAGAGTCTTTCTCTCACTTCATAGTCCTAAAGAGAATCATGTCTTCTTTTGAAGTTAGAAGCCAGTAGATAAAGATTTCTCTTCTTTTTCAAGTTCTTGTCAACTCTGAACTTGGCATAAGAGTAGAGCATTGAGTAACAAATCTCCATAAATGGGGACAGTCCCATGCGAATGGGTTTTTGGTCATGGGTTACATAAGTAACATGGTAAAATAGAAAGACTCAGTGTTTGCCTGCATTTGTCCCCAGTAACTTGACCACTGACCTGACCAATCATTACTATCCTAGGTCCCCTGAACTGTTCTGGGCTCCATGATAATTTACATCATCCAGGCCTATGATGCCTTACCTGAAATGCTCCATGTTTCAGATCTTTTCAGACTCCCCTAATTCCCAGTCCATTAGAACTTATTAATCTAGGGTCCCATGCCTTTGGGACTCTATTCTCTGCTTTCCACATCAATAAGTAGCTACCAAGATAATATATGCCATGATACTGAATGGACAATTAATGGGATACTTTGTAGAAGAATTACTGGCAGATAGGATGAGAAGTCTTGGCAGAGTTGTGGCTTGCACCAAGAGATAGACTACCAATATTGATGAGAGCAAAGATCCATTAAGGTATAGCTCTCTCAGGTGATTGCTGTGCATTTTTATTGAACCCTTCTGAAAGTGCTGCCTTAACTCAAAGAATGCTTTGAAGTACCATGGCAGGTTGGTGGTGGGTAATTGGGAGGGGAGTAGATAGGATATTGTGGTACCCTTTAAAACTTTATGTTCAGCTGTCCACTTCACTTATGGACAGTACAGGTTCTGAGAGTCAAAATTCCAATGATCACTTTTAAAAGCTGGCTTCCAAGATGAATGTAAATTATAAGTAATAAAGGGTGTGGATGTATTTGTTCTTAATTTATTTTTAGGGCAGCTTTTCCCTCTAGCCTTAGAAAAAGACTTCCAAAATTATATGAGATTTCTTCCATTATAAGTCCTTTGGTGGAATATTTTATTATCAAATCCTTCATTGAAGAGTGTCTAAATTTGCTAGCATATGTCTAGTTGCTGATATGATTACAGTTATTCCTTATACAACTTTGAAATCTCTATCCAAGACACATATGTACACAGTACTGCTCATTCTCCACCTGTGACTCCTATCGGCATCCACAGGGGGGCAGAACATACCATTCAGCACAGTTGCCTCAGTCTGTTGAAAACCAGTCATAGGGATGATGCCGCAATGCTCTAGTTCTGTCTTTACCCTTTGTCCATATCCTCTACTTTGTGAGATCTCATTGTAAGAAAGCCAGAAGACACATTCACTTTGTGTTCTTCCAGGATGAAGATTCTGAAGGCATAAATGATGGGTCCAAAGGCAAGATGTGAACTGGTCCCTCTGACATTATTTCAAATGTATATTGGAGATGTGAGAGCAAATTTTGACTTTTGGCTTGTTTTTCATTCTTTTTTATTGAACAAAAAGAAAAGAAAGAAAAGACAGGAAGGAAGGAAGGAAAGAAGGAAGAAGACACTTAAAATTAAAGGTAATATAAGCTTTTTACAAAACCATTGTTGGGGTCCCTATTTGAAATACTATTTGTGGACTAAAAAAATACCACTCTGCCTACAGTAGTGTAAGTTATTATCATTATTATTTGGAGGTGGAGGAGAGTATTTTATTTTTATATTTAATGCAGGAAGGACACAGTAAAAGGGACTTTAGACTTGGAATCAAGTGATTTTAGTTCCTTCTCTGATGTTAATTATATGACATTGAATAAGTCACTTAGCCTCTCTAGGCCTCAGGTTTTTCATCCTTGAAAGGGAGGGTGGCATGAATAAGGTACTTTGTATCTCTGTTCTGGCTCTAAAGTTTTTTGATTAGCCATTTTCCTAAAATGAGAACCAGGGTGGTAGGTAAAATTAAAAAAATTGGTTAATATTATAATTAAAAAAAATTTTTTTAGAAGGACAATGCTGAAGCAAGCAGGAGAGACTATATCCACTGTATCTTAGGCCAAGAGTCATTTAATGCTCCACCGAAATCTATCATATGTTTGGAAAGATCTTGAGCCGCAGCAAATATGTTCATTACTCTGTTTCCTGTTTACCGATAACTTGTAACAGATAATAATTGCTTTGGGCAAAGAGAAGACAGAACAGGCTGGTGCAGATGCTAGTGGGCAGCTTTGCTATTGGATGGGAGGGTAAAATTCATGAACCATTATTAATCAGACTCTATATTGTAACCCTGATAGAAATTAAAATGCTGATAATACAGACCACAAGTTTTCATTTCCCTAAGGGAAGGGATGAAAACAAAATAAGAGAAGAAGCCCTTCACTTGATATACTTGATAGCCAGATGTGCAAAGGAAGATGTAAAATGAGCCAAGCAACATCTATGTTTGTTTTATCACTAACAGGTAGGGAGAAGACAAAAGTCAGTCCTTTTCCACCCCTACTCCTTAAAGGGAATGTGTCATTTTGAGTCTTCAGTTTTGTCAGAGTGGCTGGTCAAGGCCAGTAAAAAGTTTCAGTAGGGGGTAGGAAAACAGCCATTGGGGCAGAGTCAGATCACAGCTTTGAATGAAAGGGATTGGTTGGGGCTCAGAGAAGGGGGAGCAGCAAAGAAAAGGTAGAAAAAAAACACAAGGAAGTAACAGTAGGAAAATGAGGTCCAGAAGTTACAGGGACTAGAAAAAAACAGCTAGTGAGAGGAATGGAATAGGGGCAGGGAAGACAGGGGAACCAATGTAAAGGAGAGAGCCTCAATAACCAAGGTCTTAAGAAGAAAGGAAGGTTGAGAACAGGGAAACACACCCAAAAAACAAAAAAGGTCAGTGGAGACACCAAGGCAGGAAATTGAAGTAGAAGCAAGGGAGAAGGGGAAAGAAAGCACAGGGTCTGAAAATGAAAGCAGATTTATTTGTGAGGCTGAATGACAAAGAGAATCAAAAGAAGGAAAAGAAGCCAGGCATAGGTAGAGCAATCAGGTCACTAGAAAGCAAGAGGAGGACTGGGAAGAAACATAAACAAGGAGAAAAGATTTTCAACTAGAGATCCACCTCCTGGAAGTCATAGTATCCTCCCTCTAGTACTGTCGGTCTTCCTCCTTCCCCCCATTGTATTAGCAATAAACAAGGGTGTGAGGGAATATCTTTAGTTTTTCCAGCCTTAGGCCAAAGCTTTCGTGTACAATTCATTCTAACATGAAAGAAGGAGTGGAAAAGTGATAAGAGAAAGTGGGAGTAGTATAGAGTAACCACTGAAAATTGGGAGCCAGAAGGCCTGGTTTTAAGAGGGCCTACTAACTCATTGTGTTAACCTTGGATAAGCCATAGGATTTAGGTTCCTCATCAACAAAGGGGTGCGATTATGTTCCTTTCAGCTCTAACAGTCTATGACCTACAGGTGGAGATGGCTGGGGAAGTCTTTGGGAGGGATGTGGGGTAGGCTGGCCCTAGGGTGTGGTATAGTAGGAGAGAAAGGAAGGAATTCTTGAGAAAGGGAAGGACAGAGAAGAGGATGGGAGGTAAAGAGAAGGGAAGGGAAGAATGGTAGAACAGAAACAGAATGGGGAAAAGGAAACAGCAGGGGAAATAGGAGTACCCAGGAACTTTGGAAAGGAGAAAGTACTGAGGGAAAGAGGAAGAAACCAGGGGGAAATTGGGATGGAACTGGAGGGGGCTGGATATTGAGGTACAGAGAAACTAAAGACTGTAGCAAAAGCGGACAGAGAAAAGGAAAGTCACAGCTGAGACAGTGGCAGCGGGGATATTGAAAGAGTAGCAGTCTTGTGCCTTCGAGGTCCTTGTCTCTGGAGACGGAGTTGGGGGCTTCTAGAGGGATGACCTCTCCCATTCCCCCTTATTCCATCTGAGGGGCAATCATTAGGAAGCCAAAACCTTCCAGGGAGAGTTTTTCAGGCTCTAATAGTGAAGTTGGCCTGAGGGGATTCAATGGCAATGAGCTGACATCCAGAAGGAAGGGTTGAGAGGGGCAGCTTGGGGCTAAAACGCGACCAGAGAACTAGCTGGGGCTAGCAGCCTGCACACTGCGACGGGAGGTGCGCCTCCTTAGAGCGGGCTCTGGGGGGCGCCGCCTTCGCTTCCTTCCAACGGTTCAGCTCCCAGGGAAAGCTGGAGATGGTTGAATAGTTAAGAGGCAGGCAAGATGCAACGAGGCACCCAGCCTCGGCCCCACCAAGGGGTCCCTGCGGCCTCACCAAGCTGTTGCCCTTCCCTCTTCTTCTTTCCCCGTCCCACAGCCGACTCTACATCCTCTCGCTCCGTTTCCTCCCTCCCTCTTTCGGCCGTTTTCCCAGCTCCAGTGTCCAGCAACCGCGAGCCACGCGCAGCCCAGAGCAACCCAGCGCGCGTCCCGCGGGGGCGCTGCCTCCCCCTCCCACACTTGCTCCCGCCCCTCGCCCCCACTCCACCTCCTCAACTCCTTTCCGCATCACCCTGTCCTCTTGTCCTAGCCCTCCCCTCCCGGCAAGGGGCGGGAGGGGGCGTGGCGGGGCCGGGGCTAGTGCTCTGTGACCGGGGGATCCTTGCACTCTCTGCCGCACGGAAAGCCCTGCCGTAGCCCGCTCCCGCAGCCGCTGTCCAGCCCGCTCGCTCCGCTCCCTGAAGCCACGCCGCGCTCTCCTCGCCTCCACCCGCGGGAGGGGAAAGGGCTGAGTGGAGCATCAGCCGCTGCTCGCCATGGATGCTCACCGGGCCCTGCTCTCTACAGTCTTCCTCATCAGTTTCCTGTGGGATTTACCCGGTTTCCAGCAGGCTTCTATTTCATCCTCCACCTCCACCTCCACCTCGTCCTCTTCGTCCTCGTCCTCGTCCTCCGAGCTGGGCTCAGCCAAGGGCATAAGGAGCCGCAAAGAAGGGAAGATGTCCCGGGCCCCGCGAGAAAGCGCCGCGGGCCAGGCGCACCCAGAGCAGGCAGACGAGCCTCCGCGGCAGGAGCGTCCGCAGCCTGGACGCCAGGAACCGCAGCCGGAGCAGCCCAGTTCCCGGCAGCGGCAGCCCCAGGCTCACGAGCAGCCGGGCAGGAGTCCCCGGGTGGTGCCCCATGAGTACATGCTGTCCATTTACAGGACCTATTCCATCGCAGAAAAACTGGGAATCAATGCCAGCTTCTTCCAATCCTCCAAGGCTGCCAATACTATCACTAGTTTTGTAGACAGGGGACGAGGTAAGTTAAAACAAGAAACAGAACAAAACAAAAACAGAGAACTCCGTTTTCCCTTGCACAGGGGCAGCTGGCTGCCTTCCCCTCCCCTTGTCTGTCCCAACCCCAGATCAGTCGTATGGAAGGCTTGAGTTGGCATGTCTCCCCTTCCCCTTTATATTGCCTTCTCTTTCCTGAGCCACTATAGCCCTTGCTTGTTTGAGTCACGGTGGAGTTTGCTTGTTTAGTTTCTGAATCTGGCTGTCCGGAACATTGGTTGCTTCGGATGATACTTCAACCTGCTCACTCCTTTCTTTTCTGTTCAGGAAGGCATTTATTTTCTGCATTACTTTTGTTGCTCGTGGTAGAACGTGTTGAGGAGGTGGGCAGGCAGTGGGGGACCGGGAAGTAGGTAAAGGCGAAGGCTGGTGTGTGTATGGAGGGTTGGGGGTGGGGGTGTGGTACTGCCTTGCATTGAATGAGGAAGGTCAGCATCAGGGTTTAGGGAAATCACCTTTGGGATTCTGGGGATTGTGGATGGATGTTGAAGCGAGTGTGTGTGTGTGTGTGCGCGCGCGCGCGCGCGCGCGCGTGTGTGTGTGTGTGTGTGTGTGTGTGTGTGTGTGTGTGTGTGAGAGAGAGAGAGAGAGAGAGAGAGAGAGAGAGAGAGAGAGAGAGAGAACGAGAGAGAATATTTTCTATAGAATTTCTCGCGTCTGTCTCTACAGCTTTCAGGCAGGTATAGTAAAATTCTGACGGATTGGAGCCAGTGACTAGAAGTGCCCGCTAACTCTGTGAGGGAACCCTCCGGAGTCCTTTTCTCTGGGTTTCCCAGATTAGTCTGAAACCGGCCAAGCCAGACTTGGAAACTAGTTCCTCCGTGGTTCGATTTGTTACTCTCTAGTTCAGGTAAATCTTGTTAAGGTGGCAGCATAGGTTAATTGATTTGAACTAAGAAAAATAAAGGAAAGAGGATGCAGGGGAACACTGAGGAAAGGGGTTGGGGGCGGCTGCGCCTCGCGTTTCTTTATTAAAAACAAAACATCCTAGGCTCTCAGTTCCAGAAGGCGGACTCTGCATTTTCTCACTCTAGCAAACAAGAACCTTTTTGGCCACTTTCATCAGGTCCCCCGCCCGGGTGGTTTCTTCTGTTTGGTACGCTCCTCACTACTTATACCTCACCAACCACACTTTTTCCTGACTGCTCTTCCAGAAAGAAAGTCCCATGTCCCAGGAGTTCTACAACGTCAGGAAGTCAAAATCCCTAGAGTGGATATAGAAAAGGAAAAGTAGAGAGGAAGAAGGCAAGCAGGAAGGAAGGAAAGAAGGGGGACTAGTAATCTACTCTTCCGTCCTCCTCAGATTCCCTGCAGCTCCGAGTTGCACCCACCCCACTCCCTTCCCTAGCTCTGGGGCCATATACTCAAGACCTGCGAAAACTGAGGTTCCGAGGAGTCCAAGACAGTTACGAGAGGAGGAGGATCCTTAAAGAAGCCAGTAACTCCAAAGAGAAATAGCACGCCCCCTCCCCCCCATGCCTTTGCCTTATCTCTTTCCAGAGCCACTAATGGCAGACTAATTAACTGACCCTTAATGAGGGTCGTAAATTCTTCCCCCGCCCCCTCGGCGCTCTCGGACCTCCTCCTATCCCCGTATTCTCCAACCTGCCCACCAGCCTTCCTGGCAGCGCGCGGAACCTGCTCCTCACAACCTGCCCCCATTCAGTTCCCTACGGTGGAGCTTGGCCGAGGGGTCAGCGGGGTTCATTAGCTGTTGAAAGCCCCAGACAACAAATTAACTTCGTGTTTTTTATGTTGGGTTCAGGACAAACGTCGACTTGGAAAAGCCACATGGCTTCTTTGTAGTTATATGAGCTGGCGATTTGGTTCCTGGCTTCCATAAAAGTTGCGAGTCAGTGTAGAGCCTCAGCCTCCCCATGGGGCCTCTATCTCTTAGGGAGAGGATGCAGCTACCCTGGACTTGTGTTGAGGAGAGAGGAGAGAGGAGAGAGGAGAGAGAGAGAGAGAGAGAGAGAGAGAGAGAGAGAGAGAGAGAGAGACTTAGGGAGAAGAAATTGCTTTCAAATTTCTCTCTTGGCAAGGACTTGTCTGTAGGAGAGAACCTCTGCCTCTCTATCCAAAATTTTCGGAGCTCCAAAGAGTCCTTGCAGCGAATTTTGGAATTTCCACTCCCCTCCACATTTCTGCTGGCGGGACGCAGAGCGGTTTGCTGGGATGCCTCCAAAGCCGAGTCCCTTGTGTGCTTTTTTTTTTTTTAGAGGGTAGTGGGCTCTCTGGCTTTTTAGGGAGGCAAATTGCTTCTCGGAGGGTTCCAGGACCGAATAGACTTGGCTAGCGGGCTTCTCTTTAGCCTTGTACTGTAGAACGCAGTGTAGCCCTGCCTCTTCGGGGCTCCCGGTGCCCCCAGGGATCCTCAGGCCGGCGCGTACGCCTTCGGGCTCTGAGTAGGGAAGGTTGGCCAATGGCTCAGCTTGGTGCGGGGCAGCGAGGGTGGGCGTGGGATGCTGCTCCAGACCCACTGGCAAGGGACCAGGGATGTCCCCGCACAGATCCCAACGCGGGAGGAATTTTTCTCCAGGACTGCGGTTCTCACATGTTGCGCTTCTGCCAGCAAGTGCTAGAAACGTCACGGAGGTTGGCTGGGCGGGTATCCCTCAGAAAGAAAGACTAGCGGGAGCTGCTGGAAAAAAAAAATCTAGGTACTAGATTACCTCCTCCTTTCCTAGTTACCGTTCCAGCTGCCCTCCTCCCCCACCCCGTAAAGAAGTCTAAATAGGTATGTGTGTATGTGTGTATATGTATATATACACATATACATATACATACACGCAAATAAGACATTTTTCCTCTGGAGGTGGAGAGTGGGTTGGTGGGAAGGGAGGGAAGGGAAAGAGGAGTTAGGGAAGGGGGGAAAGGGAGGGAGAAGGGATGGAAGGGGTGGTAATGATTTGCCGACAGCAATCCTGGCTTGATGAAGGGAAAGCTTCACTTTCCCTTCACTGATTTTGATTTGAAGTGTCACAGGCTGTGACCTTGGGTTGGACCTTCCGGGGGTTGCTTAGCATCAAGTCCCTGATTGGAGTATTTCAGCTCAGTGATCTAATTGAGTGTGCATGTCATAACATATCAAATATTGTCTAGTCTCCCATAATGAAGGGGTCTCAGCCAATGGCACATCCCCAGAAACTTCAAGAGAACTTCCGTTCCTCTGAAGTGGTAGCTTTTTTACTGCCCACCTCCCGGTGGGATTGTCGCCCAGTTAATTGCAGAGCCGAGTTGGGGCTGGGCGTCGGCTGTTGGCGCTGCAGCCGCCGCCCAAGGCTCAGAACTCAGGAAAGCTTCTTCATCAGTCCCCTGGCCAACATACAGTGTGGTCCCTGAGCTCACTCGTTTAGATGGGTTTCTAAGTTGAAGATGTAGCATGTCAGCCTTGCTCTGATCAGGGCTCAAATAGAGCAGGACCTAGAATTTCGTATACTTATCTATTTGTTTAAGTATGTTTATATTTGTGTACTATTTTCCAGGTCAAAATACGCAGTGGGAGAGAAGAGGGAAAGAAGCAGTCTTGTTTCCTTTTCTCTACTGAGCTTACCTTGGCTGTACTGTATAGGAGTGTATAGTTGGATTTAAAAGTAGATAGGACTGATTCTTCACCCAGTAACCAAAAAAAAAAACAAACAAAAGCAAAACGGTTCAGGGTTGCTTCCTTGTGATCAAAAGATCTTAATCAGAATGTTTATGCCCTTAGAGTTTGCCAGGCAGATAGTTGGGAAGGCCTAAAATCTCCGGGGGCATTTTTCAAGTTAATACTGAATGAGAAGTCAAAGAACATAGCAGTAACTCATTCTGCTCAATCTCTTGCTATTAACAAGTCAGAAAACCAGGAAGAAGGGTAGGAAAGTGAACTGGGACAGACTAAGCATGTGGGAGTAGGGAAGATCGGATGGGTGGGAGTTGGGGATGGTACCATGCTGAGGATCAGAATTTCCCCATCTTGCTGCTTTTTTCTTGAATCTTAGTTTAGCAGTATGGAAATTAAGCAAGGGGATTTTTGATATTTGAAGAGAAGCCTATGGAAAAGAATTGTTTTGAGATTGAATTTGGAAAGGAGAGAAATAAAAAGTATGCGACTTCTCCACTCCAGCCTTCCTGCTTTGTTATGGTCAAAATATCATAGAGGACTGGATGAATGTAGGAAAATTACAGTTGGCACGTGAAATAACTCATTAAAAAGCAGATGGTGCCTGAGGGCCTTGGGACCCCCAGCATTGGAGCTCCACAGGAGAGCAGGAGTGGCTAGAATTCTCACAGATTTCACCAAGCCTTTGAGAAGGCCTGAGAAAGAGAAAAGAATAGAGAAGAGAGGAGAGGTGAAAAGAAGAGAGGAAAAAGGAGAGGAGAAAAGGGAGGAAAAGAGAGAACAGGGAGATGCTCACAGCTTTCAGTTACACATGTTTAAAATGTGTAAAGAAGCAGCCTGCTTCCAACAGCAGGAAATTTTAAATCTGAAGAAAAGAAAATTATTATCTAGGAAATTAACTATGGTCATTAAAGTGAGGGAGGAGGGGACCTCCTAGAGGATTTTAAACTATAAAGAATTTTTTTTTTTATGGGATCTCCTAAGCAAACAAGTAGACTATAGGAAAAAAACTTGAGAGACATGAGATCTAAAACTCCTTGGGGGACTTAAATCCTAGACCATACTCTCTTAGGATCTTTCTCTCTGTCTTGTTTTATTTTGCATTTCTTCTGGCAGAAAATTACGGAGACACTTAGGAATCCTATTATTACTTTCAATATAAAAGGGAAAAAATTAGGAAAAGCTGGGGAGGGGGGCCCTGAAGGAGCTTGGACGTTGCTCAGCTGTTAGTGTGGCAGGAGAGAAGAGTGAGATTCCAAATCCAGGTTCATCTTCTGTGGGATGTTTATGCTAAACAGCGGGTTTCTGGGTGGACCTGAAGCCTCGCTGTAGTGTAATCAATGCAGCGCCTTTGCCCGGGCAGTGTTGTCGTTGGCAGAAGGAAAATGAAATATAAGCAGGGAAGTATTTTAATGGGGACGGAGGGAATTCACAACTGTTAATTATTTGGTGACCTTGTATTCGATTTGTTCGAGTCCCTTATAAAAACACTAATGCAGACCAGACGGCAGAAGTGAGGAAGCAGGGCAGAAGGTTCCAATCTAAGTTTTATTTCCTTGGTAAGAGGTAGCAGCCTTGGAAAAAGAGTGCAGGGAATTCAAGAGCGTGTGTGTGTGTGTGTGTGTGTGTGTGTGTGTGTGTGTATGTGTGTGTGTTCGCAACAACGCATAACATGGGTATTTAAGGTGTCATCTAGAATTTAGGTCCCAAAGTCTGGCTCCTTTAAACGCAGTGAACAAACCGGTCCTGGAAAGAGTCAGAGAGAAGGGGAAGGAAGCCAGGTTTAGATGTCTGATCTGGTCTTCTGGGTGAGATGATCAAGACTTGAAAATAAAAATCCATAATCTAACCTTTTATCCGGTTGACATTTCTTTAAAGATCAATGGATAGTTCTCCAGCCCGAGATCTTAAGGGGCGTTTGATTCCGAAAGCAAGAAGCTAAACCTGCTTGCAATCTACTTTCGATGATGCCTACAGGCTACCTGGACAGCTTGTTTTTTTGTAAAGCGTCCTAATTCTCTTGATGTTCTTGGCCGGTCCTTTGGTGCTCGGAAAGGCAGATCTGAGAAGAATGCCGCGGTCCTTTCTACTGACTGAGGAAATCAGGCAGCCTTCAAGTTTGCAGAATTGAAATGGGGGTGGGGGCGGGGTTAGAAATTTCTGAAACGTTCCTAAATAATCTGTTCTCCAATTCATCACCACCACCAAAAAAATGTGGTCTCTACACGTACGTATTTACACAGTGAGTTTCACTGACTACATCCTCTTTTAAACGGAATCTGAAAATGAACAAAGGAATACTATTCCCTCCCCCCTTAGAAAGACTGTAAGTGACTATTACTGGGTTAGGATGGAATTCTGTGGGTCTTTTCTAGCCAATTTCGGTGCCAGTGGCCCGAAAAATTGGATTGACCGTGGATTTTTATTTCCCAGCGTATCAATAACATCAGTGAGAACCAAGAAAAGTCAGTGTGAATCAGGAACTAAATCAACCGGTCCTTTAAACCAGGCATTATTTTTTGTCCAGGAAGAGAAGGAAAGAAGGGAGGGAAGGAAGAAGAAAGGCAGAGAGAGAAGGAAGAAAGGGAGGAAGGAATGAAGGTAGGAAGGGGAAAGGAGAAAGAAATGACAAAGGGAAAACGTGAAAAGGATAAAAGGAAGAAAAGGAGAAAGAATGAAAAAAGAAAGAAAGAAGGAAAGAAAGAAAATTTGGGAAGATCCTGTGGGGAAGGAAACAGTTGTTTCCTCTCAGAGCCTGCTGTTTGCCCAAACTCTGAAGTACTAGCTAGCATTCCGCCCAGGAAGGAGTCTTTTAAGCAAAGAGAAGGACGTTAGTAGGGTGTATCTGAAGATAACCAGTTGCCTCGGGGTATTTACTAACTACTGGCAAATAAGGCTCTCTGTAGCGTGGAGGGGGGTGGGAAGCTGCTGGTTGAGGGGTACAGACTACTCTCGCAACAGAGATAGCGGTATTTGGTTTTGAGGCTGCTGCTACACTCCCTAATGGCCGGGTTGTTTATTTTTAAGCTCAGTGTTTGCTAAGTGAAGTCTCTTGTTTACTGGAATTAAATTGCTCCTGATTCGCGTAATGGGTTCCAGAGGTTTTGCTTTTCTATTTTCTAGGGGAATCAATGAGCGCTATTGGGGGAATTGATATTTTGGGTATTCATGAGATGGACCTGCTAATGTGTATATTGTAAAGTTACTAAAGCAACTAGGACTGGCGGATTTTTCCTCTGCAAAGGTCTTAATCGAATTGTCTCCTGACAACTTAAAGACCATGAATGACCAACACCAAGGTAGAAGTCGGGGAGTGAGGAAGAAATTGGGTAAGTGGTTTACAGCTGCAGTTTCGGGAACAATTCATCCAAAGACGTGAATTCGGGACCCACAAAAGGTTGCTTTGGTTTTGGAGTTTGTTGGTGATATTAAGTAGGAGAGAAACCCAAAAAGAGAAGGGGAGGAGAAAGATAGAGGTAGAGAGAGACAGAAAAAACAGAGATAGAGACACCCAATAACAGGGGAAGAAGTTACAAAGGAAGATGAGACAGACAGAGACAAAGACAGAGGCAGGAACATAGGGAGAGAGGCTCGGAGAAAGTGGCACAGGAAGACAAAAAAGAAAAAAAACAGAAAGGAAAATAAGCAGAGACACAGAGAAGAGACTTTTTTTTGGACATTCTTTTTATCCCCAACACTAAGCACAGTGCCTAGCACATAGTAGGCACTTAATAAATATAAATTGACTTGACAGAAAAAGAAAGCCAGAACTCCCCCCTCCCCCAACCGCCCTTACATTTACCTAGATACACTGAGTTTTGGTTCTTAAGACTGATGGGGAGGATATGTGTGGGCCACCGATGTAAAAGGAGATATAAGTAGGATTATAACGATGATGCCAGGGCTGAAGCCTCGGTCGGAACACTCTAGGCACTGAGTTTCAACAACGTAAAATGCTAACCCCTGCCAGTTTGGTTCACTTTGGAAAGTGGAGCAGAAGTAGAGTAAATGGAAATTGCGTAGAATGAGGTCTTTTTTCCTCTTGTAGAGAGGGAGGAGAGGGCCGCAATCCCGGCAGCAAAGAGAAAAGAAGAGAGCGAGGGGCTGAGCTAGGACGCTTGGACTGCCCCGGAGGAGGGCCACACACCAAGGCAGCGGCTGGAAGGTCTAGCAGCCCCCCGAACCGTTTCCGCTGCGTGTCCTTGGGGCTGCTGGCTCATGGCAGTTGGAAACTGCCTTGTGATATAGGTTTGGGGTTAAAACTGAAAAGAAATTAAATTAAAAGTCCTAACACATCAAACATCAGTTTCCCCCACCCCACCCCCCGCCCCGAAGACCTCTAATACAGCTTCTGGCACGAGCCAGTGGGCTAGGGAAGTGAGCTAGGGAAGGCAGAGCAAAGCAGGAATTGAAGAGGAGGGGAGAGGAATGATGGAAGGGGGAGAGCCCTACAGGTTGTGGTTTGGGTGTAATTTGCAGTGATGTAAAGTTAAGATTTGAGCCCTGATGAATTGGCCGCGAGCCCAGTACCTGATCCACTGTGCGAAGGGGAAACACTGGGAAACTTTCATTAACCCCGGTTTTTCCTCCCTCGCGGGGCACCTCCTGACACTCACGGGAAGCAGTTGAGCCAAGGGAAGAGTTTCAGAGCGGGGGGCGAGGGGGGGGAGGGTCAGGGAGACATCCCAACCTCGGATTTCATCTAACCCTGGAGGCGACAAATCAGCTCCCAGGATCCAGTCTGGGGAATGGAAGGAAAAAAAGGCCGCGGTGGGCAGCATATCCTTGGTGAGGGCTGAGGATGGTTGGCTGGGGTGGTGCCGGTGGGAATGGGAGGCTGGATTTCAGCAGTTTTCTTGGGAGGAAAAAGCAGGCTGGTTAGGAAGTTAGGAAGCCTGGCGACTTGGTGCAGTTTTCCAGTCAGCCGCAGAAAGTGCTAAGTAAGCGCACTAGAAATCCCCACCTCTCCAAAGCTTTCCCACGGTTGAATCTCCTCCCAATGGGGAAAGATTACAGGGCAGTAGAAGGAGAACACGCCTGGAGAGCAGAATGGACTCCAGCAACAGCAGCATCACCGCCTTCTCTGGGAATGAACCAAGAGCCCAGGTTTTGTTACTGTTTTTGTCCGGATAGTTTTCCCGTTTGAGTTTCCCAAAGTGCAAAGTGTTTCCATCACCCTGCCCCAGTAGCTACTGGAGGACTCATCTCCCAGAGGCACGTAGACTAAACCTGAAAACGTCCAGCTTTTAAACACGGCATTAGTCTAGGTCTAGGGAATCAAAGGAAACAAGCAAGAAGTAGCATCAACACTATGGAAGATAGTGAACTAATTGAGAGAGAGTGGAATAATAGATTGGATTCAGTGTACCCTTTGGTAAAGGCTAGTAAGGTCGTGGGGGTGGGGGTAGAGGAGGGAGGGAAGGAAGGAAGGAGGAAGGGAGAGAGAGGGAGAGAGAGAGAGAGAGAGAGAGAGAGAGAGAGAGAGAGAGAGAGAGAGAGGAAGGGAGGAAGGGAAGAAAGAACAAAGAAGGAAAGGGAAGCAGGAAAAGAAGGAAGGCAAGAGAAGGAAGGAGAAAGAGACGCACATAGAAAGAAATGCAGGAATACTTCGTGAGGACCTGTGTCGGTGTGTCATTGGATAGAAAGAACACTTGTGTGTCTGCTCTAAGGATAACCCGAGGCTGTCTATCGGGGCTGGCGGGGCTGACGGGGCTGACGAGCTGCTGCGGGCGTATGTAGTGCTGAGTTATTGGGGCTGCTACAGGTTTGTTAATTGATGAAAAACCTTTTTACTTGAGTAGGTGGGGATATTTGCCAAATGCAGCAGGTCGATGACATGCTTTCCATTGAATGGAGTTCTGACTTGGGAACTTTGTCTCCTCCTCTACTCAAAAAGGCCAGGTGGGGCCAACTTGTGATGCTTGGATAGACTGTGTGGGTGGGGGAAAGGATTTTCACTGTCCTGGAAGGACAGAAAGATGAGGCGAGTGCCTTTTTCATCGAGAATCTAAAACTTAGAACTTAGGTCTCCCCCTTTCCAAAACTGCCTCCAGCTCCCCTGCCCCCCAACTGTCACCAATGTTTCAGAAAGGAAGAGAGACTTGGTGGCTTCTGAAACTGCGAAAAAGCCCTGATGAATTGGCCTATAACAAAGACTGTAGAGCTTAGAAAGAACATTGTGTGCGTGTGTTCATTATTTCTTCTTAGTTCCAAAAGCTGTGGTAGAAAATGAGAGGTGTCTTTTTTTGGGGGGGGGGGGGGAGTTTCTGTTGCATCACATTTTCACCCTCCAAATGAACCTTTGGAAATTTATTCCCTGGGGCAGGACTGGACTATTTCCTCAAAGCAATCTGGGAAAATTCCCAGGATGCCAGACCTTTGGCATGAAGAGTTGTTGCTCCCTTCTCCACCAGGAAAATGTGGAAAGATGTGTGTGTGTGTGTGTGTGTGTGTGTGTGTGTGTGTGTGTGAGAGAGAGAGAGAGAGAGAGAGAGAGATATGAAAAGAAAGGGGGACTTGAAGACTATCCTGAATCAAAGAGACCCCTGGTTCATCCTGTAAAAAAGCCAAGGTTGCCCTATTGTCCTCTGAGATAGTTTAGTTCTGCTGGGGCTATGTAGTTAGGCTGTGGTCATGGAGATAGGTTTTGAAGCTGGAAGTCTAGGGACTACTAGACTATTTAAAAATCTCCAATCTAGTCTTCTCCTTTTACAGATGAGGAAACTGAGACTCAGAGAAATGGGGACTTAGTTGAGGTCACATAAATAGTAAATAGATCTGGGATAAGACTCTTGGTTTTATGATTCTAAATCCAGTGATTTTCTTACAGTACCAAATTTCTTCATGCTAGCTAGCCCACTGTCACTTCAGCCTTCAGGAAGGAGGAGATGGAGAGAAATAAAACCATTGTCAGGTTTCTCAGCTGAACTTATACTGTCATATATTCAAGTTTGTCAGAAGCCTATGGTAGATGGACAGTATATCCCAAGAAATATTCCTAGCCTGATTAGCTTGTACCATGCTCTCACAAATAGCATGAAGTATTTGCCTTGTTTTGTGTATTATTTTATCTGAACTATAGCAATTCAAGAAGTTAGTCATGATGTTCAACAGCATGCTAACACTTTAGAGCTTAGGGTTTTTTTCCTTCGGAATACACCTGACCAGGCAGAAGACTTCCAGCAGGGTGGGCTTTAAGATGCATTGTAGAGAAAAAAAAATGGGCATTCCAGGAATATCACAGGCTCGAGAAGCTTGGGGCCAAGATTCTTTCCAGTTCTTCACCCATCTCAAAAGCCTCAGGATACTTTATGGGAACTGTGGAGAGGAACTGGTTTTTCTCATCCTTGATCACTATTGTTGCTTGCCCCCTTGGTCTTGCCCAAATTATTTGATCAGAAACAGGTTTGTTACGTATCACTCCCCTAGCCAAACTGACCTACTTGCTGTGCTCATTCAAGAAATTCCATCTCTTGTCTCAGTGGCTTTGCATTGCTATTCCTCATCCCTGGAATGCACTCTGTCCTCACCTCTGACTCTTTGAATTCCTAGTTTACTTCAAAGTTCAGCTCAAGCACCACCTCCTCCAAGAGACCTATTCTGTTTCCCCTGGCTCCTAATATCTCCACCCAAACTACCTTGTGTTTATGTTGCATATATTTTGCATCACTTATTTGTGAACCTGTTTCTCTTGACAGACTATAAGTTCCCTGAGGGAAGGGATGGTCTCCTCTTTTTGCTTTTGTATACCTAGTATCTAGCACTATGCCTGGCACATAGTATAGGCACTTGGTAAATGGTTGTTTATTGATTGAGTGAATGAAGACCACTTTAAGGTAGAGATTAAATTTAGAGGATGTAGCTCAATAGGTGGTATGAATAAACATATTCAAAATGTCCCTCATTGGTCTTTCTTCCTAAATGCTAACTTCCCCCCATCCATTAAAAAAAAAAGTCTTGCTAAACTGAGGCCATTTGATTCAGCATTCAGTTAGGCATACTTTCAAAACTGCATTCTCCCCTTTATTATTGTCCCCTGGAGGCTTTGAGATTTAATGGTGACACGTGACTTAAGACATGGAGTGGGAAGGTATAATCTCTATCTGAAACAGGGACCCTCTGGACCACATGCCAACCAGTGGTCATCTAGCTCCCACTAGAAGACCTTCCAATGACAGGGAATTCATCCACCTAGATATCAGTCTATTTCATTTTTGTAAAGCTATAAACATTCCTTCTTCTATTGAGCTGAAACCTGCCTCTCTGTACCTTCCACCCTTTGGTCCAAGTTCTCCCCTCTGGAGCCCAGGAGAATCAGTGTAGTGGACTATGGATTGCTGGGATATGGCAGAGGTTGGCCTAATGGCCTATGATCTGTTAATTATGCTTTGTTGAGGTGGAGAGAGTGACTTGAGCATCTGGAAATTCTTTCCAATGTTCCTTCACCAGAAAAAAAAAACTGCCCCTTTTTGTGGAGGGCATCACACCCTTCCATAGGATCCATTATGACCTCATAGAATCTCAGAGTTGGAAAGTACTGTACACATCATCTAGTCAGGGTGTCCATCATGCTTGGAATGAAGTCTTTCTTCATACCTCTGCCTCTTATATTTTTAGGTTCCCCCATGTCTAACTCAAAGACAACCTCCTTTTTCAATCCTTTCACCCTCCTAATATCTCCTCCACTAAAGTAGTCTTATATTTCGTGTGTGTGTGTGTGTGTGTGTGTTATACGCAAAAGAGGCAACATAATTTAATGTATAGGGAGTTAGTTTTGGAGCCAGGAGGACCTGAGTTAAATCTATGCCTCTGATATATACTGGCTATGTGACTCTGGCCAAGTTACTTAATTAGCTTCTAGGTAAATTAGGTTTAAAAATAGGTAAAAAAAAAAATTAGATAAAATTCTCTCTGACACTCCAAGTTGCAAAGAAGTTTCCCACCTACTTTCATGTAGATAGTTTCCACATATGGAAGTTCCCTACATGCCTGAAATCACAGGTCTAATCCCCATTCCTTGTATAGGCTTATATGTATATTTGGTTTTCCCTCCAATAGAATTTATCTTCCTGAAGGCAGGTACTATTTTATCCTCAGCATCTAGCACAATGGAGACATTAAATAAGTGGTTTTTGATTGGTTGACAATCTGGTCCAAGACTTTTTAAACTTTTTCACTCGTAAACCCTTCATCATTTCTTAAACCATAGGTTTCCACCCATAGCCCATGCATTCCCTCTACAATATAACAGACAAGTGGTCATTCACCTTTTTGCTTGAAACCTCCCAATGAAGGTAAATTCACTATCTCCAGGGGTTGCCCATTTTCTTTTTGGATAGCTCTAATTATCAGAAAGTTTTTTCCTAACATCATATCTAAATTTGCCTTTTTGCAGCTTCCATTCTTTGTTTCTAGTTCTATCTTATGGAGTACAGAAGCACAAATTGACCCCTTTCCCATATATCTGCCCTTGAAATGCCTCTGTAGAGCTTCATCATAATGAATACCTATTGACTTTTACAGAGTTATTATAAAATGCCCATTATTTTAACTTCTTCCCACCTCTACTCCAGCTCCTTCCCCTTTCACATGTGTGCTTTTGTCTTCCCCCGGTCCAAATTCTGGTCATAAAACCTTTGTTTGAGTCTTATCTTTGTTCCTCACTAGCTGTGTGATCTTGGACAAATCTCAGCCTCTGTGTATCACTGTTCACTTGTGTAAAGTGAGAAAATTTTACTAGATGATGTGTAAGCCCACTCTCAGTTCTCAAAGCTCTATGAGAATGCATAGGTAACCAATGAAATTTCACAGCCTCCTTTCTATCCTTATCACAACAAAACAAGACTAATGTGGCTGCTAGAGAGAAGTAGAGATTTGAAGTTTCTTTGGGGATGTCACTGGTTAAAAGTTGGGAAGAAGTTTTTGAAGTCTTAGGTTCTGAGTTTGTTTAAAGCAGCTTTCTTTTTCCCTTTCCCACCTCAGTCTCCCTCTACCTCCTTGCACCCCTCCCTAGTGTACTAAGCTGGTATATCTCAAAAATGGGGCAGCCATCACTTTTATAGAAATGTCCCCTCCTATTGTAGAAAAATGGAGAATGGATCTAGTACAGCAGGAAGGATGGATCTGGGAGATGCTGATTGGCTCAGCTCAGCAAAGGTACACCTCCCAAGCATCGTGGGAGTTTCAGTCTGCAGTCTGTACTGTCTACATGTTAACAGGTCGGGTTGGTAAGAGACAAAACGTGTAAAACCATCAAAGAAAAACTCAGATTGTCCTGTGACCACAAATCTCAACAATACCTTGGAAAATAAAATCTCATATTTTTATTCCCTGCCCTTGCCTCTGCTCCCTTCTCCAAATGTTACAAACAAAATTTTGGAAATATAGGGATAAAGATGAGTTTGATTACATTCAAGTGAATTTTCTAGTCCTCCCCTCCAAACAAAGTCCAAAGGGACTTAGTCCCAAGTGAAGAGACAATTTTTCTTTTCTCAAGAAGCACAAGAAGTATTGCAATGACTGTTCACCAGAGGGTTGGGATTTTTTGTTTTTTGTTTTTTTTGTTTGTTTTTGCCTCCTGTTGGTTCCCTTCCCCATATATATACACATAGTAGGATCATAGGCTCATAGATTTCATAGGCAGTGGATAGAGCTCTGGGTCTAGAATCAGGAAGACCTGAGTTCAAATGTGAGACATGAGCTGTGTGACCCTAGGCATATCACTTGCCCCCATTCACCTCAGTTCCTCATAGATTTGCTTCTTTTCTAGATGAGGAAACTGAGACCCCAAAAGATCAGGTGACTTGCCCAAGATAATGAGTGGCAGGGCAGAGTCTTGAACCCAGTTTCCCATAATTTCTAATCTCCAAATAGTGTCCCTCTTTGCATTTTATCACACCATCTGGGAATGGAGGCTCATTTCTGACCAGTGGCCCAGCAGAGAGAAACTCAAAGATTCAGTTTTGTGCGTGTGATAGATAATGTAGTCAGCATGAGAAATGCTAAGAACTTTCACAGTCACTTTGAGATTCTGCACTGATTTTTTCCTTTTCTTTCCCCTCTTTCTGTCCTTTCTTCTTTCCTTCTTCCATCTCTCTCTCTCTCTCTCTCTCTCTCTCTCTCTCTCTCTCTCTCTCTCTCCCCCCCCCCCCTCTCCCTTTTCTTTCATTCTTCCTTCTGCTGACTTTTTTCTCTAATTCAGCACCATTAGTGCATCCTATCAGTCAAGAAAATATAGCAAGGGGAGCCGGAAAGGTGGGGCAGAGCAAAGTATTTGGTAAGGAGGTAGAGCACTCTGTGAGCTGTCTGTGGCTCCTCAACAAAGAGTGATCTGAACTAGGAGTTCTCCCAGCAGGAGAGTGGGCCTCAGGGTACGTTCCTCTGGGAAGGGGGTGGGAGAGGGAGGAGGTGACTGGTGAGTTGAGCCCTGAGCGTGCTTAATTCCTTGCTCTAAACCACAGTGTGGTACAAGAGAATTGTTTTTCAATTTCTTTTTATCCAAAAAGGAATCAATCTATTTAATTATAATACCAGTTAATATTTCTATATTATTGTAAAGTTTTGCTGTTGTTCCCTTGCGTCTGACTCCTTGTGACCCCATTTGGAGTTTTCTTGGCAAAGATACTGGAGTGATTTGCCATTTCCTCCTCTAGCTCTTTTCACAGATGAGGAAATGAGACAAAGGGTTAAGTGACTTGCCCAGAGTCACACAGCCAGCAAGTGTCTGAGGCTGAATTTGAACTTATGAAGATGAGACTTTCTGATTCCAGGCCCAATGCTTCATCCACTGAACCACCTAGCTTTAAAATTTAAAGTTTACAAAGCACGTTTACATACTTTATCTCATTTGATTCTCATAACAACCCTGTAAGACAGGTGCTATTATTATCTCCATTTTACAGTTGCAGAAACTGAAGCTGAGAAAAGTTAAGTGACTTCCACAAGGTTACATAGCTAATTAAGAGGCAGGATTTGAACTCAAGTCTGCCTGAGTTCAGCCCTTTATCCACTGTATCACCTAGCTGTCTTGTTTTAAATGAAAATTTGTTTTTAAAAACTCCCCTCAGACATGCAGTATTAATTCGATTCTCCTTCTCCTTCTCCTTCTTCTAATTCTTCTCCTTCTCCTCCTTCTCCTTCTCCTTCTCCTTCTCCTTCTCCTTCTCCTTCTCCTTCTCCTTCTCCTTCTCCTTCTCCTTCTCCTTCTTCTTCTTCTTCTTCTTCTTCTTCTTCTTCTTCTTCTTCTTCTTCTTCTTCTTCTTCTTCTTCTTCTTCTTCTTCTTCTTCTTTTTCTTCTTCTTCTTCTTCCAGATAGATAGAGTTGAGTCTAGACTTTGTTGAGTCCACCCCTCAACAACTAGTGTGTTAATTAGCTAGAGACATTTCAGTGTTCAGAGTCATGTTAATGCTAAGTAAAAAAAAATGCACTCCTATGACTTAGTGATCTAATTACATTTTAATTCATTTTAAAGCAGAAGAGTCACTTCTTGAAGAGTAATTATCCAAGAGTAAGGATAATGTTTCAAGATGGATTGAGGAGAGTGTTACCTTACAACCACAGCCCTAGTTATGTTTTGTTTTCTTAAAGGGAGGTTGAGGGATCATAGCTCTTCTAGGTCAACCTCTTTATCTTGTAGATGAGAAAATTAGGGCCTGGAGGAGTTAATAACTTGCCGATTGTCCTGTAGCTAGCTAGTGACAAGTGGAACTAGAACCTAGGTCTTCTTTCTCCTACACTACACTGTCCAACAGGCAGTGGATAGAGCACTGGGCCTAGAATCAGTTAGACCTGTTCAAATCTTAGACATGATCTGTGTGACCCTGGGCAAGTCCCTTAACCCTGTTTGCCTCAGCTCCTCATTTGTAAAATGAGCTGGAAAAGAAAATGGCAAATAATTTTAATATCTTTGCTAAGAAAACTCCATGGACTTTGTCAGATGTGACTGAACAACAACAGTACTTTCCAAAGTGGTTAGTAGAACTCAGCATGGCGCCAGGTCACAAAGCCAGAGTTTGGTGGGGATCTGGGTGGGGTGTCCTACCAGTGTAGTCCTCTGACAAGGATAAAAGGGACCCAAAACTCTATAGACTGCAGAATAAAGAAATGACATTTGTGCATTAGTAGGACAGCTGTAGGCAGGTAGAGGAATGTATGTTGTCCTAAATTTTCTGGAGGGTCCAGGAAGGACATGCTTAGTGTCACTCATCACTTGATAACTGACGGTGACAAAAGCTGAAGGGGAAAGAGTGAGAACAAAAAGAAGTACTGTTACTGGTCCACCATTTAACCAATTTTTTTTTTTTTTGCTCCAAAGCTACGAGTTCTACTCTTGATCCAAACCAGGAGGATCTCATTCATTGCTACAGTCTATACTTTGAAAAAAAAAAAAAGAGCTCTCTCCAATCCATGCTGCCATGTGGGAAAAATAAATAAAAATCAAAGTCTTGACCTATCACAAACAGGGCCAAAACCTGATTAATTTGAAGGCTTACAAAAAAAGAAGTGGAAATTATTTCCTAAGGGAATACTGACTGTACCACTATTAAATTTTGTTTAATCTTTTTTGTAATTTCCATGAAAGAAAAGTCACAAGGCTTTGGCTAGCTTCCTTCATGCCTCTTCTGTAGTCCAGATATTACTACAGTAAGTGTAGGAAGGGCTTAAAGCATCTCAAAGATGCTTTTCATTATTCTTTCTCTATATCCCTCTTGCTGTGAGAAGCCGGGAATTGATTAGTTTTCTGAGGCAGAAAAATGAAGCCTCCAGGTGAGAGGTCCCGTGACTTGACTACATCAGTGGCCGAATCCAGGGCCAAACTCAGGGCTTTAAAGGAGGGAGAAAGGAGAGAATGTTGAATTCCTGCTGAATTTGATGTGACCCTGGTTGGTCTGAAGGTCTCGACTCTCATAAATCAACTGGCTGTCCTCTCCAGAAGGCTTCCCCCACCCCTCTTTTTTTTTTTTTTTCCTACCTCACTAACCCTTTCCGCTGCTCCATTTCAGGTCGGGGCATGTGCCTATTAGAGAGCAACAACCTCTGAAAAGTATAAAGGACCGGCATAGAGTGTTTCTTTAGTCTCTATTTCTAGTTCTGGTGCTTGCTGGGTTTGGAAAGCCAGTAAGGGTTGAACACAGGCTCCAGTGACACTTTTACTATTGAAATCTACCTAAACTTTACTAGCTTCTGGGGAAAGCCCGGGGCTTTGGGGATTTTTGTATTTGCTGGGTTGTAAACATTTTATGAGAAGGCAGTTTGGGGGAAATCTGGTTAGCTTTCCGCCTTGCACATTGGATTGGTGTTGGGCTTCATGCACGAACGTGTCAAAAAAGAAGTCCAGGTTTACCTAGGTCCCAGAGTATTTTCCTTGGATTGCAAAAGCCATCTTCCCCTATGCTCCTCCAAATACCAATCCCCAGTTTTCAATGTGTCCAGAAAGTCTATCTCTAGAACCTATTGGAGAGTAAAAGTAAGAGGATTTCTGACTGGATATTGTAAATGTCACTATTTTTGTGGACGCATGAAAACCCTTCTGAGTGTGTCTTACCCAAATGCCGCAATTATTCTGAGTACACCTAAGGTTCCCAATGCACAACTGGTACATCCATGTATGCTTTCTATTTGGAGGTAGTTCTAGATTATGTATTCCAGTATTAAGTGGAGAACGGAATCAAAAGCCAAGGAATCTGATTCATGCAAGCTGCCGATCTGGATTGTTAAAGCTCTGGATCTGAAATGTCCAGAATTTTATTTTATTTTTAATGAGGGCTGAATTACTTGGGGAAAGGGCCCTCCCTCTTTTATTTATTTATTTTTTTTGCTTCATGCTTCCCTCGTTTGAAGTGAACGTTCAGGTAGAAGAAGGTAAAAAACTCTTAGTCATCTGCATAGATTTTAAGTTCTTCAATCAGTAAACATTTATGATGTTCCTACTATGTCAGGCACGCTACTAGGCGCTTGGGTATAGATACAAAGAAAGAAACAATCCCTTCTCTCAAGAAGCTTACATTGTAACAAAATGCAAACTGGTGGTTTTTCCACCTTCTGTGAAAAGGCCTGTGAAGATGTTGCAGCTCCTGTCTGACTTCCGCCCCCAGTTTAGACTACCCAAGGCAGACTTCGAGGGGAGGATTATCTCTGGCCACCGCTTCTCCGCCTCCCTCCCTCCCCCCGACCCCACTGCTCTCTCAGGCTAGGACCTGGTAACTCTGGGGGTGGTAAGGCCCCAGGGTTGCCCAACTACCTGGGACGGCTTCGTTCCCTCCCCCACCTCTAACCTCCTCCGTCCCCTCCCCCAGCCCCTGCTTTTCCTCCCAGGGGGCTGCCAGAGTGAACTGGGAAGATTTCCCCCTTAAGTGAAACTGACTGTAATTATTTTTTATCTCGCAGACGATCTCTCGCACACTCCTCTCAGGAGACAGAAGTATTTGTTTGATGTGTCGACGCTCTCAGACAAAGAAGAGCTGGTGGGCGCGGAGCTGCGGCTGTTTCGCCAGGCGCCCCCAGCTTCCCCCGGGCCCCCGGGCGGCCCGCTCCACGTGCAGCTTTTCTCCTGCCTGTCCCCCCGAATGCTGGACGCCCGGACCCTAGACCCGCAGGGGGCGCCCCAAGCCGGCTGGGAGGTCTTCGACGTGTGGCAGGGCCTGCGTCGCCACCAGCCCTGGAAGCAGCTCTGCTTGGAGCTGCGGGTCGCCTGGGGGGAGCCCGGTGGGGACACCTCGCCGTCGTCTCCACCGCCCCAGGCTGAGCCGCCCCTGGACTTGCGGAGTCTGGGCTTCGGCCGAAGGGTGCGACCGCCGCAGGAGCGGGCCCTGCTCGTCGTGTTCACCAAATCCAAGCGCAAGAACCTGTTCGCAGAGATGCGCGAGCAGCTGGGAGCCGCCGCTGCCACCGCCACGGCCGCGGCCGGGGGCGAGGGCGCGTGGCTGCCTCCTTCGCCGCCGCCCCCGCCGCCCGCGGGCGTCCGAGACGCCGGCTGGGGACTGGCTTCGCAGGGCCGCCGGAGGCGACGCACCGCCTTCGCCAGTCGCCACGGCAAGCGGCACGGGAAGAAGTCGCGGCTCCGCTGTAGCAAGAAGCCCCTGCACGTGAACTTCAAGGAGTTGGGCTGGGACGACTGGATTATCGCGCCCCTGGAGTATGAGGCGTACCACTGCGAGGGGGTGTGTGACTTTCCCCTCCGCTCCCACCTGGAGCCCACTAACCATGCCATCATCCAGACCCTCATGAACTCCATGGATCCCGGCTCCACCCCACCCAGCTGCTGCGTACCCACCAAATTGACTCCCATTAGCATCCTCTATATCGACGCAGGCAACAACGTAGTCTATAAGCAGTACGAGGACATGGTAGTGGAGTCCTGCGGCTGTAGGTAGCGTCGCCTTTCCCGCCGTCTCGGCCCGGGGACGGGAGGGGAGGACTGCAAAAGGGAGAAGGAGAGTTGCCCGATGGAAGGGGGGAAATCACTCCCCAAAATGGACCTGGAGGATTGCAGGAGAGGATGAGTAGGAGGGGGAAACGGAGGGAGGTGGTGGCCTTGGGGCACTGACCGCGCTGGAGCCTGCCTTGAACACTTCCTTTCACCTAGAGAGAGGGAAATGGACTTTCACACCTTGCCTGGCGACCCTGGAAAACAAGTCAAAAATTCGTTTCGTGTTTGTTGTCATTGCTTTTTCAATTTCCTTGAAGCACCTGTGTGTCTCACGGGTTTTTAATAGGGGTGGGGAGAGGAAACAGCCCTGTGTTTCGCAGCTGTCCCATGGACTGAAAATTATTATTTACACAGAAAATGGGGTGTGTGTTGGGTGGGGGGAAGGGGAGGGAGGAGATTCACCTCTAACAACATCCCAATCTTCTCTTCTCTGTCTTTGGACCATGCTGAGTTGTGTGTTTCCTTCCTGGGTGAAGTCACCTTTTCCTGTGGCCATCCAAACAGAATATCCTGAAGCAGCTAAATCTCTCCCCCTTCCCTCTGCATCCTTCCCCTTCTTTCAAAAGACCTGGAAGCCTTGTTCAGAATATTCTTCCCTTAAAAGCACCATCTTCCAAGACAATTTTAGTATAAGTGGGCCAAGTAACTCAAATGGCCTGAATAGTTTTCTTACTCAATCTGACACTTCCCCTCTCCCCCAAGCTTTCCACGACTGCCCACCATCCCTTTCTTGGTACTACCAGAATCCGAGTGTGGGGCCCCAGTTCTGAGGAGATATGGGTTATTTTGCATGCTTTCCTTTTTTTTGTTGGGGGAAAAGGGGAGTTCATGCCTGATAGAGTGACAAGAATCAATTCAAGCCAGGGATAGTTTAGGTCGGATAATCAACAGTGCTAGGAGAGAAATGAGGCAAAGCTCCCCCTCCCCTCCCCGTGAAGTTTTTCCCTCCCCTCTCCCCTTAGCTGCCTCTTTCTTTCAGGATTATCTGATGATCGAGGTCTCCTTCTAAGGTGAAGGCAATTTCCCGAGTACAAAAAACAATCAAGTGAAAGGAGAGAGGGCGATGGATGAGTTGGGGGGGTGGGGGAGGGAGGGAGAGAGAGAGAGAGAGAGAGAACTATATGAGAGACGGTAGAATAGAGGGGAAGGGTTGGGGGAAAAAAACCAAGTGACAGATTTTTTTTTCGGGGGAGGAAGGTGGTGGTAATAACCCACCCGACTCAGAGCAAGATGGAAGAGTCTAGTCTTGCTACAGGAAGAGAAAAGAAGTGAAAGGAGAATCAGAGAGAAAGGATCCAAGAGTATAGAAATGCCTGTCTCTGAAGTTTATCTGAAAAGTTTCTCCCTTTTTCTCTCTGACATTCCTGAAAGATTACCAGCCTGAAATCGCCCAGGGCACCCCCAAAAGAATTGTTTCAGATTGTAATTACCAGTTAGGCTATGTTTTTAAAACTTAGTAATGAAAAACTGTGAAAAGAGCAAAGTGTTACATTGAACATGGGGAGGGGTATGGGACAGTGGGTGATCATGGTGGTGGGATCGAGTCTTCGTAATGCAGGGAACTGGGCACGGTACTATTTAATTCCTTAGTTTCAGAGCAAAAAAAAAAAATGAACTCCCTCCTCCCCACTCCAGCCTACACCAGTATTATTTGTAACCATTGTCCTAGAATAAGCCACAGGGCTTATTTGCTCCCCAGCTTTGGCTTGTGAAATTTCTTCAACCAAGAGAACAACTAAGGGAAAACAAGGTCTGGGTTTTTTCCCACCCGTGTAGTTTTGCTCTCTCTCAGTCTAACCCTGTTAGCTTGTCTGGTTCACAGAACGATAAACTGGCGAAGAAAAGACGGGAATAATAATAATAAAAATAATAATATAAAATACTAACTAAAAAAAAAGGACTTGGCCAGGAGCAATAATTTAAAATGCACATTTGCTTTGGATGCACTGTTGTTCATGTTAAGACTGTATATATTTGTTTATTTAAGCAGCCTGAAAGTGCAAAAAGGAAATGAACAGCATACATTTCATTTTAATGTACAAAACATTATATGCACTCGAAATGTTATAATTTCTAATATTTTTAAAGTTTATATTTGAGTTGTACAAAGTTACGCATTAATCAGATATTTCATTCTTACATAATGTTATCATTTCCTTAAATAATATTACAAAATTTAAATTCTGTCTAATGGAGATTTTTGTTGTTGTCTACCTCACTATAATGCAAGTATTTACAACTCTAAAGTGACCTGAGGTAAATTAATATTCAAAACATTTTTACAGTACACTTTTCCTGGATGATACTCCAACTATTACTGTATTATTAAACTTCCTTTCTCAAAATCTCAGTCTGGTTTCATATGTTCTGTTCAGAAAAAAAACTTTCTCAAAGAAATGTTGGTTGTGTTATAAACACATTTCAGGGGGAAGTATGGGCTTGGAAGCTGAAAAGTCATTGGATTGGTTTGTTTTTAATCTCATACAGTAGCTCTTTCAATTCAAGATGGTTCTATATTTTCCTGAAACTTTTATTGTGACATTTGTTCTTCCTTGGGCTAAATCCCCATTTTATATCGACCTGTGAAAAATTCTTGTGAGAAGATGACCTGTTTCAGCATCTCAAGGTCTATGGATCACTTGGCTTCCTTCTCTTCTCCTTTAATGTTGGAGGGAGAGAGAAGACAAGAGTCTGCCAATATGCCTGTAGTCACTGCTGGTGTCTGCACTCATTTATATTCTTGGTAACATAACAAGCAAAAAGATACTAAATACTCATTATTTATTTTTTATGGAATGGCCCTGTAAAATCTTCTGTATCCAATACCAGTTAATCTGAATTTTTGGTGATTTTTGAATATCAGGAGCAGCTAATTGCCAGTGTGAGCATGGGAAAGGCCTACGACTTTTGCCACTGCTTGAACACTTGGGTTTGTGCCTCTCAGACTAGAGGCTGCAAAGCTCTGTAGATTTACCACCTCTCTCCAGAAAAGCTGGTCCTGGGACCTTTTTTCTCCTTTTTAAATAACCTCAGTGCTTATTTGAGGGTCTCTCCCTGGTACTCCTTACCTAGAGATTACTAATATTGAGGTATGGTTTAGAATTGTAGGTCTGGAGCTGGAAGAGACCTTAGAGGCCATGTAATCTTCCCCCCCTCACTGAAGAAATTGCACCCCAGGATGGTTGTCACTTGTCAAGCATAGCCTAAAGAGTAAGTCTCAGAGGCAGGATTTGAACCCAAGTCCTCTGACTCTAGAGTTAGCTCTATTTCTACTGTATTATACTGCTGAATAATTTTCAGTAACTAAAAGATAACTTGTAAAGGTGCCATTAGCAATTCCAGGATACTCCTCCAAGGAAATTTTTGGTTTTATTTCATAATAGCCCAGGGAGATGGGTAAACAGCAAGTAAAAATAAAAAAAAATAAAAGTTGAGCACCGAGAGGTGAACTTTATAACTCAATCTTATTGAAAATATGCTATTCAGTTATGCAAAAAAGGTATAGTTCTGAACCACTTAGGTAGGGCTGAATTTGACATATAGTTAAATAAAATAATTGGAAAAGTACTGATATTATAGTATCTTATACTATATTAGGAAGACATGGGTAAGAATCACAAAGGATGAGGATGAGTTGTCATTTATACCAATGAAGGGAATATCCACACTGATAATATAATGGAGTCATGAAAATATCAATGTATGTGAAAATTCTTTGTATACAACAAAACACATAAATGTAAGATCTATTTTTTCTAGTAAGTTCTTACATGAGAACTATTTGAGAATTAGTTGAAGGTCACAATTATGGTTTCATCAGTGTAAGGAACTCCCAGTGTGGAAACTTCCTTTCCTGATGCACATTGGCAACTCATTTGTCATTTCATATTCACAAGAGTGAATGTGTGTACTAACAGGATAAGTGATTTGTCCATAGTTCCATTACCAGAAACTAGAATCAGCAATTTAGAGTTGAAGGGGACCTTAAGAGGTCATCGAGTCCTACCTCTTCTTATAGCTAAGGAAACTGAGGCCCAGGGAAGTTAAATGACTGACTCAAGGTCACATAGGTGGTGGATGACAGCAATGTGTGTCTGAGGCAAGTCTTGTACTGAAGTCTTGATTCCAAGGATGGCATTCTATCCTTGTACACCAGATGTTTCCAACAAATTAGGTCTTCAGGTCCTCCTTTCTCCAAAGAAGTAGATTAAAACATAATTGGGAAATATTGAACAAAATAAATAAAAGTATAATAAGCAGATAATATTAATATGTGATTTATTAAGTCAACAGGTAGTCCACAGGAGTCCTTATGTATCCCATTTCTGTTTGAGTTTCACACCACTGCTGTTTTCTGTGCTGCAACATTGGTAAATGGACCTACTTGAGGAATATCGGAAATTCTTGTTACTGGAGGCTCTAGAGCATACATGATCTATTTAATGCTGTTCAACTAATTTATGCTCATTTGGTTCATCTGTGTTTTTTTGAAAACTTTCTTTTATTTTAGACAGACCTAGATAAGCAATTTTCTTTGGTAAATAAAGTATAGTACCAAGTGGTAAGAAACTAATCCATCATGGTGAATGCCTTCATTTTCTTGAAATAATTAAGAAATGCACCATATATTATAGTGATTTTAAAAGAGAAAAATGTTCTTATTGATGTATGGCCATTGATAGAATAGGATACTGTCAGTGATAGGAGTGTGGCAGCTAAAACCCGATATCTCAATTATCTAGAGGCCAAGATCCTGGTCTGGACCTGAGAATCATATATTCAGAATTGAAAGGGACCTTAAAAATCATCTAGTCCAACCTGCTCATTTTACAAATGAGTAAACTGAGGCCAATAGAAGTTTAAGACTTACCTATGGTTAGAAAGACAGAAAGTATCAGGATCAGGATTTGAACTCAGGTCCCGTGACTTCAAGTTCAGTTCTCCAAATTCAGTATCCTATCAGCTATGTTACACAGCACTGATGATTTATTTGAGAACACTGAACTACAGGATTCACTTCTCTTTGCCTCAATTTTTTTTTAAATTTTGATTTGCTATGTACCTTTCTCCTTGTGAAATTTGTAAAATTTGTTAGAATAAATAACAATCTCAAAATTGTTAGGAGAAAAGTGTACTATAAATGCCAAATGTCATTATCCTTTTGCCTTGAAAACAGTTCTATTATCCAAAGCCTTGAATGCTTCCCTCTCCTTTGTTTAAAAAGTCCAACATCAGTTTAAGTGCTGGACCTTCCCTTGTCCCTGGTCTTAGATATAAAATCTTTAAGAGAGATCTGTCTGTATTTATTTAGTAGTTTATAAGTTGAGAACTACAAGGGATCTTAGAAGTCATCTTGTCCAATCCCTTGTGTTTACAGATGAGGAAAATGAGATCTAGAGGAATTAAATAATTTTCCCCAGGTTACAAAGATAGAAGTAGCAGAGCCAAGAGTCAAATTTTGGAGAATGTTTGACTCCAAATTTGCCCTCCTTCCCTCTGTACCACTGCAGAAAAAGAGAACTGACCTTATAGATAAATTGTTGGGACTATGGTAATTTGTGGTAAATGTTTATTGAACACATTCTAGTGACTCACTACACGTCCTAGGTTAGGAGTAGTTAGTTCAGAGCTCTTATTCATAGTTTGTCCATATCAAGAAGAGCTTTTTCTCTGTAAACTTTTAGATAGCTATCCAGAATAAATGAGCGGCATTTATCTTATGAGATTGTTTGGTTTAGGTTTAAACCAAGCTTTCTGTATTCGTATAAAAAACCCAGCCTTCATCAAAGACCAGAGGGCTACCGTAATTACAGCTAAGAAGGACAACAGCAACCAAGAATGGCTGGCATTGCATGGACTTAATTTTTTTAATCTCTCCCCCCCAGTTACATGTTAGAACAATTTTAAATGTTTTTTTTAAAGTTTTAAATTCCAAATTCTAACCCTCCCTCCTTTCTTCACTTCCCCCCTTTCTGAGACATTAAGCAATCCAATATAGTTTATACATGTACAATCATGTAAAACATTTCCATATTAGTCATTTTGTATAAGAAGACTCAAATTTTTAAGAAAAGAATGAATGAAAGAAATAAAGGAAGCAAGCAAGAAAGAAGGAGGGAAGGCAAGTGAAAAATAGCGTGTTTTGATGTGCATTCAGATAGTATTAGTTCTTTCTCTTGGAAGTGGAAAACATGCTTCATCCTTAGTCTAAAGGTGCTTTTTGTATGACCAAATAGAAACACCTGAGAGAGAGAAACACCCCCCCCCCAACTTTAAGACTTCTTTGGAATAATTAGAAAGTGTCTCACCAATAATTGCAGCAATATTAGTTATCCCATTCCATATCATCAGATGATCCTTGGTGGCAGTGCACCTGACCAAGCAATGAGTATGCAAGGAATCCCCAGAAACCCAGAAGTTTTTCAAGTGGTATGTGTGTCTATGGTTATCTCTTGAAAACTTCCTTTTTTAATGTTTTGTGAATGTTTCTCCCACCAAATCTTTTAAAAAATTCAATTTATTGACTCCTTTTATCCATCAAATCGAGCAATGTGCTGAAAACACAGTACACACTTTAAAGCTGAATCAGCATTATTAACATTTTTCCCATAATTTTTAAATATTCTGGATGATCAACAAAATGAGAAATCAAGCTCTGATTTGTAGCATTAGCCAATGTCTAGATGTAGATGCTCACACTGTAAATTTAAAATTTCAGCTCTTGAGACCCAGTCTGAGCTGACTCCAGCATACTCCTGCATCACAGTCATTTCTCATCTTACCCTCTCCCCTTTCAGGATGAACCCTCTCCATTGTCAAGAAAAAACAATTAAGCCAAATATATCCAATATGGCAACTGAGTCTGACAGTGTATATGGTATTCTGTCCTGGAAATCATAGGATTATGCAGTCATAGAGTGAGAGCTACAGGAGATCTCAAAAGCGTTTTAATCCAACTCTCGCTTTATCTATCTCCCTGCTATGATTCCTGCCTCCGAAGTTCCGAAGGCTTCCAGATGATCCTAGATGTTTTGATTTAGACCAAGGATAGAAGATACTGTTTATTGTTTTCAGTTCTTACATTCTTCGGTGGGGATCTTGAGTCTCCATGGGGAGATAGTTTGATGGAACCAGCTCTAAGAACAGTGCCTGGAATATAGAAGACATTAAACAATGTTTTTTGACTTGACTTGAACTCAGAATTATATCCCCTAAGACTTGAGAGTTCTCTGTTCTCCGTTGTTAGCCTGGCCTAGTAGCAATCTTCAGCAGGATCAGATATTCTGGGGACTACCTTAAGAAAAAACTCAAATTCAGCAATGCTAGTGGGACCTTGTAACCTTTCCAGAGCAGTAGAGGGAGGAATAGGATTGCTCCTTGAGACCACATCTAGAGCATTCTTTTGATTGGAGTGTAACCTGAGAAGTTGGGTGTCCCATAGAAGTGCAGTGAGGATGGCTCACCTGATCATAACAAAATTGTTACATTATAGACACTGGGAGTGGGACAGGGCATGTTTTATTAAGTTTTAATTATGTAGTACAGAGAGCATAGTGGTATAAAGAGCCCTCATTGGACTAGAGGTCAAGATATTTGAGTTCTAGCCCAAGCAATAGGTGAGAATTAGCAAGTCACTTTACCTCCAAACCTTCAGTTTCTTCATATGTAAAATGGACGAGATCAGGAATGAACCTTTTTTATCCGTCAGGGAAGAACATGAAACCTATGGACGCTCTCTCAGAATTATGGTTTTAAAGAATTATTGGAAATGCTAGGTTTTAATGAGAGGCTGGTGAAAATAAAGGTGTAATTTTTTGCCCAGCCTAATTCCCTGTACACCTGAGGGTTGATGAACCCCAAGTTAAGAACTCCTGTACTTGGTAAGATCTTAGCATTCCATGGTTTTTTGTGGTTGGTTAGTGTTGAGTAATGGATGGGAAGAGTCTTAGCATTAATATTGCTCCTCTGCTTGTAGATACCTAGGCATCACATAATTTAGCATGACTCTGCTCAAAGGCTTTCACTGTCAAATTAAGATTTGAACAGGATTGTGGTAGCACTAGATACATAGACATTTGGAAGACATTAATCAGATGACTCAGGGTAGATGATGAAGATTACCTTGGTTCTAAATTATAACAACAAGGTATAAGCAGAAGGTAAATAGATTGCTAACAATGCTTGTTAATCCAGGCATTTGTAGATTCTCATTGAGAGGTCGTTCTTCCCCCTGTTTACCTGTCAAATTCCCAACATCATAGATTTATATTTAGAGGATTTTTAATTCAACTTCTTCAAAATGAAGATGTCACAAATGAAGAAATTGAAGTCAGAGAGGTAATTTATCCAAGATAAGTATTACAACTAAGACTTAACCTCATGGGCCTCCAAGTCTAACCCTAATTCCCTCAGTCTTGGTTGATAGGTTGTTGTCCTTTGTTCTGGAAGAGGATCAAGATGACATCACTATGTTAAAGTCAAGTTACAGTGTGTCCAACTGTGACTGATCAGACCAACATTAGCTTGGAAGACTCTGCCACAGGTCAGGCACCAATAATGCACACAAACATTTGGAGTAGAGATGTCTCTAAATTTTTGTATCTCATGTTTCTTTTGAGCTACTACAATTCTACTTTGCTCATAGAGCACAGCATCTTCTTTGATGCAGGTATGCCATACTGGACAGTCCTTTGCTAGCATCTCCCATGTCTTACAATCAATTCCGAAGTTCTTCAGAGACAACTTGAGAGCGTCCTTGTATAGCTTCTTCGGACCACCATGGAACACATCTGTGAATTCTCCATAACGTAGTCTTTTAGGCAAGCATACGTTTGACATTGAACAATGTGGCCAGCCCATTGATGTTGTGCTCTCTGCAGTAGAGTTTCCCTTGCTCTACACTGCCTCTAAAGCGCCACTCCTTCCATTTATTTTTGGAGTAACCTTGGGCAAGTCACATAGAATCTGGTATATAGTAGGTGATTAATAAATGTTTACTGAATTGAATTTAAGTTACTTAATTGCTATAGGTGTTAGTTTTCTGATGCTTAAAATGAGGGGGTTGAACTAAATGACCTCTAATTTCTCTTTTACAGGGGCCATTGACAGTCATTTTGACCTATGTCTTACTACTGGACTCAGATGAGTGGCAGAGAGAGTGAGGCTGATGACTTTTTACAGCTCTGCTCACTTAAATCCAGTTGGCTTGTAAGTCCAGACATCCCTTTTCTGATGTCATTGGTCCTCTTCGAGAATGAAAGACAAACATTGAACAACAATAATTTCTCTTTTAGCTTTAAATCTGTAATTGTGTGTGTATGTTTGTGTGTGTGTGTGTGTGTGAGAGAGAGATCTCTACCTGCTTGCCTTGATTATAAACATGATTTGGGAAGAAGTAGCTTTTAAAAATCTTTTTTTTTCCCTTGAATTATGCAGATAATTATTACTGAGAACCGAGCCTTAGATAGTCTACAGAGGTTGGTGGGGAATGGTGATGTCTAGAGATGGAGTATTTGTTTATTCTCACTGAAAGAAATCATGTACAGATGATAGCTGGGAAAGTTCCCCACTCTGCACAACAGTTCTAGAAGAGTTAAAGTAGTTAGGGCTTCTCTAAGACTTGAAAAAGAAAACCAGTAAGTTGTGAAATTATTTTTATGATGTTGACACAGATGCATTTTCTTAAAACATTTATAAGAAGCAATTAAAAAAAATAGCATGCCTCTTGGTTTTCAAATTCCATTTTCCTTATGTATGTGTCATCCACAGCCTCACGGGGGGAGATCGG
Organism: Pseudochirops corinnae; assembly: GCA_028646515.1. NCBI lineage: Eukaryota > Metazoa > Chordata > Mammalia > Diprotodontia > Pseudocheiridae > Pseudochirops > Pseudochirops corinnae. Next base: position 240,470,839 of record CM053587.1, on the reverse strand, counting down.
CAACAAAAAATATTTCTCTTTTCTTCCAGTTTTCACTTTCACATGGAACATGTTAATGAGTCAGTGAACTATTGCCTACCAGTGAACCATCTCCAAGGTCTCCAATTTTCATGGTTTTCTCTGAAGTCTGGGCAAAGATTTAAGCATCCAGGATTAAAACAAAATGCTGTAGGACGCAATGTGTAGAAGTAATTTCAGTATATTTTAAAAATACTTTTGATTCAAATATAAGCTCCTTCAGGACAGAGCAGATATTTTATATACATTTTCTATCTCTTCTAGCCCTAAGCATAATATTCTACATGATGTAGACATTTAGTAAGTAGGTATTGAATTTGAATTTCTCTCTGAAACACGAACAAAAATGTTGCCCACTTTATTTTGTAGGAACTATATACACTATGCCTTTGGATATATTTCATACTGTGCTTGATGGTTTACAAATTACTTTCTACATAACTGTTTTGTTTATTTTCATCACAACCCTGTGAGGTAGGTAGTTGAATATTATGATGCCCATTTTGCAGATGAAGACATTGACATTCAGGAGGTCAAATGACTTGCCTACAGCTCTCCAACCAGAGAGGTAACATGGTAAAATGTCAAGAACTCTGGAGATTTGGAGTTGGGGGATTGTGGTTTAAATCTTGTCAGGAATGGGGGGGCCATTCACTTTGCATCTCTGGGTTCTAGTTTCCTCATCTGTAACATGAGATAATTAGACTGAATACTCTCAAAATTCTTCTAGTTTTGAATCTGATGATGACTAGTGATTATCATGCTGGAGCCTGGATTTGAATGCAGGTTTTTAAACTTTGTACAACATTCTTTCTACCACCCACTAATGAGGGTATGTAGCCACGCATGCCTGATAGACAACTAATGCCTATGAGAAGTGAAAAGTCACCTTCCTCATTGACTTCCTCTCCCCATATCTGCTAAATTCCAAGAGAAGCAGGAGGTTTCTGTAGCATAATCACAAACATTCTTAGAATTCACCTCATCTTTTATCAAAGACAAAGCCTTGGGTATGTTGGACTGGAGAAAGGCTGGAAATTGAACTAGCCTCCTTCAGAATCTTGTTTTGACAGCCGTAATGAATTCTTCATTTTCTGAGCTCTTTTTGGCAGCTCTTTCTAATGACCTGAGCTGCCGTCTTCTTCCTTTTCAAATTGGCTATGCTTCTTTGTGTGGAACTGACAAGGAGCAAGGCCCACAGTTCTGAAGAGAAGAGGTACAGAGATATTGGAAGCTTGGATGGCCATCAACCATTTTTTGTGTATATTTAAGGAGGCCCCTCTGGTCAAAAGCCCTGCTGATTAATCCAAATTCGATAATTGAGTTGGGGGGGAGGAGGAGAAAGCTATGTTACATTCATCTGTTTCACTTGCCAGATCTATATAAACTTTCTCACATTCTACCTCTGCATGCTCAAAGAAAGGGAGAGATCGTTCTTTCCTCTTTCTCTTCTTGATTTCCTCCCCTGAGAGGAGGCTTAGAAAAGTGACACAAATCTGTTAAATGCTGGGGACAAGAACAGATGCAGGCAAATGCTAGGTTAGGCACCTAATTCCTCAGATACCCTGATTTTGTGACTTTATTACAGAGAACAACAATGTCTCCATATTCAATAGATATGTTAAACAGTATTTGACACAGAGGCTGTCAAAAGCATAAGGAGCATCAGAACATTAACATCATTAGAATACTCTTTCATTCTGGTCTAGATTTTTTTTATTTAAAAATAAAAAATTAAATTTTTAAAATTTTATTTATATTTTAATTTTAATTTAAATTAAATTTAAATTTAAATTTTATTTAAAAATAAAAATTAAAAATTAAAAAAATTATTTTTTTAAAATTTTATTTTAGCCTCAAATGCCAGAACACAAATAGAGAATAGAGAAAAGAAACAAAAACATATGATAAACTTAAATATTGGAACTTAAATATAAAGTTGGGAGGGAAAAGCATGCATAGCAGAGCATAAGAGAGGATTCAAAATATGCAGCAATAAATTTTCATTTCAAGAAAGCCTATATGATAAATAATACTCCTTGTGTTGAGAATTGTCCATCTTTGCTTCCTTGTGAATTTTCTTTTGTTCTATGCTGTGCACTTTAAAATTTTGTTCTTTTTTCCCCCTCTCCCTCCCAGAAGGCCACAATAAAGTTTAGATATGTTTCTCTATAGCTATAAATATATAGATATATACATACCCTCCCCCACCCCCACCCAAGAAGGCTACAATAAAGTTTAGGTGTTTTTCCATAGCGATAGATATATGCATACTGTATACATATATACATACATATATAGACATATACTTTCCCAAACCTACTCCTGATCTTTGTTTTTATGTATATGCATATCTCCTGTTTCCTATCCCTCCTGCCTCCTCTACTTTACTTCTTCTACCCACTACCTTGCCCTCCTATGACTTGCCTACCCCCTTTCAAGGATCCCTCCCCATCCTCCCATTCCCATAAATCTAAACACTCTTCTATATCCCCTATTTACCTATTCCTTCACCCTTTCCTCTAAAGATCCCTCCCTTGTCCTCTCCCCCCTCCCTATGGCCCTACCATTTTATTTCTTCTGAATTTAGAAGACTTTTATACTCTTTTAAGTGTATATGTATTGTTCCCTTTCATACCCATTCCTGATGAAAGTAGGTTTCCAGAACTACTAGCCCTTCTCCTCCATCTAATTCCTGTGCATCAGTTCTTCCTTTTGCACCTCATTTGTAGAAAATATTTACTCTTTTAAGCTATTCCTAAATGTTTTTACTTTTAAAATTTATATCATGCTGATTACTATTATTCTTGAGGTTATTACAGAATATTCATGCTCTGTTTGAACAGCCATTCTGTGCTAATGTTTAAAATATCCAAAAGTCATGAATTCTACCTTCAAGGAATGTTAAATGGTTAAAAAGATGGGATACACAAACATTCATCATCTCTTCTCTTTATATGTCTTCTCTTTCTTTTAGATAATTTGGAGGATGAAGTAGAGAGACAGATGATTTTCTCTGGAAACATGAATAGTCTCATTGCTCCTTATTCAGCAAAGGATTCTCAGGGCAGTTGAATACAGAGATGAGTTTTGAATAGGAAAAGCAATAGGGAGTCAGTAGCTTTAAAGTGGGAGTTGTAAGGATGCAAGAAGCAAAGCCAGTAATTTTGGTGCTCAGAGCAAGCAGCTGAGGTGGAGGGGAGAGAATAGAAAAAGGCTCTGTGGGGACCTTGGGACAGGGATACTTGCCCTTATGGGTAAAAACCCTGGAGGTACTGCCAGGGTGCAGATGGGGAGACTGATGATGGAGGAGGAAGTAGAATGAGGATGGGCTAGAGAGAAACTCACCTTGCATGGATGGGGGTGGGGAAATGAAGTCGTCTGGTTGCTTCTTATTTTAAATAATTATTCTTGCTAACTAGGTACTAATCAAAGTTGTTTTTAACTGTTCAAGTTAAAGAGTTCAGATGCTATCATAACCTTCCAAATTTCAGTATCCTGGGGAAGAGCCCTGGTTACCTCATTCTACATATGGTTCTGGTTGGAACAAGATATAGAGATGGGAGCGAGATTGCCCTTCTAGGAGCAGGTAGAACAAAACAATTTTAGATTGGATAGATTTGTGGAGAATTGTGTATATAATACAGAAACCACTGAAGATGTACAGAAATGTATTAACAATGTAAATCTAGGGATAAGCAAAAGATGTTTTTGGCAATAGCATTTTAGAAAGAGTTAAAATGTGACCATCTTACAGACAGGGAGGACATGAAAAAGATCACAGTTGTACATATACATAATGGTAATAGCTTTAAGGCAATATGGATGACTATGAACAAATATAAATGAACTGAGTATGCGATGCAATTAAGTACTGTTGTGCTGTAAGAAATGAGGAAACAGGTGATTTCAAAGAGACATGGAAAAGTTTGTACCAACAGATACAAATAGAAGCAGACCCAGAAGAACAAATTTTACCATAGCATCGATATTACAAAAACAAACAATTCTGAAGCATTCATAAACTGATGAAAAATGAAATGAGAAGCAGGAGAGAAATTTATATAATAACAACATTGTAAAGACAAAACTTTGGGATTTGCAAGAACGATGATCAATGATGAGCCATGATTCCAGAAGAGAGTTGATGAAACATGCTGTCTACCTTCTGACAGAGAGGTGATGGATACAGAATGAGACATGCTTTTTGAACACAGCTAATAAGGGAATTTATTTGGCTTGATTGTGTGTTTGTTACAAGTAATTTTGTTTTTCTTTTCTTTTTTTCCAATGGGCTAAGGTGAGCAGGAGAGAAAATAGATTTCTGCTAATTAGAAAAATTAGTTAACCATTTTAAAGTACAGTATAAAAAAGGCACTATGGGAGAGTGGAAAAAGCCATAGATGAGAGTCAGGAGATTTTAGTTCTGTCTCTTATTAGCTCTGTAATTTTGGCAAGTCAGTTTCCCTTTCTGGACTTTATTTTCGTCATCGAGCTAATAAAAGAGTTAGATTAGATCTGGACATCTAAACCAGGGATCCAGCAAACCCTGAGGGTTTGATGAATTTAGGGGGGAAAAGATTGCATCTTTATTTTCATTAATCTTTTGTTTCCTTTGCAATCCTATGTCCTTTTATTTAATTAATTTAAACACATTTTTCTGAGGCATCTGTAAGTTCCACCAGACTGCTAAAGGAGTCCTTAATATAAAAAAAGTTAAGAATTGCTAAAACTGGATAGTCTTTAAGGTTCTTTTAAGCTCTTAATATTTATCAATCTATTCCATTATTCTGTGGTTAGAAATGTGTGAGATGGAGATGAAATGGAGTGAAATTATTGAGGAGGAGGTAGCAGGATTTGGTGATGGTTTATGTTCTGGGAATCAAAATACTTTATGTACAGAAGGGCAGTGGGCAATAAATGGGGACACTGGGAAGAATGTCAACTTGGTTTTTGTCATATAAAACTAAGATCCTTAGTTAATTAGAGAAGAAACAGGACTAGATGGGTCAAAGAAATTAGGGATAGATCTGCTAATTAATGCTATGGAAATAGATTCAGCATTTTTGGAAAAACCCTGGGGCTCTTCACTCACAATGGGAAGAAAGAAAAGAAAGAAAAGAAGACAGAGAACACTGTGGGAGAAGATTATCAGAGAGAATGTTCTGATGTGTCAAAGATGGTAGAAAGGCCAAAGCAGATTGAAAATTGAATTTTGGAATCCGAAATGAGCAAAAGAGGACAAAAAGTGTGAGGAACAGGACAGAAGTTTGTTTAAGGTGACCACAATAAAGAACTGGGTGAAAGGAAGAAGCAATAAGATCAGAAATTGAAGGATTGAAGGGGAAGACGAAAATGGAGAAGTAGTTTGGTTGATGGGGTAGGAGAGTGAGAGAGCATGTTGCTAGCATTAGAAGAATGTGTTTTCCCCACTTCTTTAAAAATGGAAGCATGAGTCTATTTAATGGTGTTGGAAAGTTAAAAACAAGAAAAAATGTTAATGATGAATGAAGGAAGGGCAAGGTATAATCAAAGAAGCAAAATCTTCAGGCAAATAGGAAAGACAATGTTGGGCAGTTTATGGAGGGGAAACCTCCAATTGTACATGATCCCCTTTCTTCTGGAGAAGTACTGAAAGTTCAAGATGTTCTGTTCATACAAACTATTAGAATAGTCTTCTAATTTTTCTCTCTGCTTAATCCTTCCTCTAATTTCATTCAACTGCCAAAGTGATTTTTCTAAAGCACATGTGTGATGATATCACCCCCCGCACCCCTCACTAAGTAAACTCTAGTGGCTCCTTTTTATCCCAAGAATCAAATAAAAAATCATTTGGCACTTCCCCACCCCCAGCCTTGCCTCTTTCCCCTCTTCCAGTCTTCTTACATTCTGCTCTTTTTCAAATACTCTACAATCTAGCCATCCTGCCCTCTTTTTCTATTCCTCACACTTGACACACCATCCTCTGTTTTTGTGCTTTTGCAAAGGCTCTTGCCCATTCCTCGAAATGTTCTGTCTCTCAGAATCTCCAGCTTCCTTCAGATCTCAGTACTCTCTCTTCCAGAAGACTTTCCTTGGTTCCTCCAGCCATTAGTGTTATATCCTCTATGGTTACCTTCCATCCACTCTGTATTTACATTTATTTCAATTTAGATATGTTGTTCTCTCCCCCATTAGACTGCATGTTCCATATGGGGAAGGATAACTTTTGTTTTTTTCATTGTAGCCTCAGCACTTCTGTGTTTCCTAGCACATTATTGATTGATTGATAGCTCACGAGCTCCCATTGATGCATTTACTTTTACCACTTAAGCATAGGTTGCAATTAGTTTTTTCAAAAGATATGTAATAGAGTAGCATAATAAGGGAAATAAGAATAAAACATTTGCCTCAATCTCTTGGGGAGGCACACTCCAAAAAATTGTACATAGCATCATTTCCTAAGGGAACAAGTGTACACACACACACACACACACACACACCCCGCATGGCCAGGGCATTCTTATGGAGGTCACCATAGAAGGATTCCATAGTGATAGGGCACATACATGTGGAGGGCCACACAGCAGAGCAGTGGTTCTCAACCTTCCTAATGCTGAGACCCTTTAATATAGTTCCTCATGTTGTGGTGATCCACAACCACAAAATTATTTTCATTGCTACTTCCTAACTGTAATTTTGCTACTGTTATGAATCTATCTGAAATGCAGGATGTATTTTCATTGTTACAAACTGAACATAACCCACAGATCGAGAACCGCTGTAGTAGAGAATACTGGTATTTAAGGCACATGCATAAAAGGGCAACACATGTTAATGTCTTCGGATGATATCATCATATTATTTTCACTGGATCTGCTCGTTCCTTGTTATTAGTCCCTGCTGGTCCTTCTTATTGCTAGGCCTTATCCTTTCAATCTTTGCTACTTCCTGTCACTTTTTCTCTGCTGCTCTATTCTTGCTGATGTTATCTATTGGACCTTACCTGGAGTCCTCAGCCAAGGTGCTAGGAGGAAGTATGAAATCTTTTAAATGAAGTTAAAGTTCTTTAGTGAGAAAGACAAATAGTAGTAAAGAGTTAGCAATTACTTATTCAAGATTTTAAGATTTTCAAAATGTACAGATCTCTCATTTTATCCTCACAACAACTCTGGGAGGCAGGTTCTATTACTTCCTTCATTGTATTGAGGAATGAACTGAGTCAGACAGAAGTCGAATGACTTGCCCATCCTCAAACAGCTAGTAAGTAATTGAAGTAGATTTGAACTCAGACTTTCTTGACTCCATGCAAAGTACTCTATTTATTATACTTCCTAACTACCTCTTTGTCCCTGGGTTAGGGGAAAAAAACAATAAAACCGATCTCTCAAATACTTTTTCTTTCTATAATGGAGAGGGAGGTTTGTCAGTTCCAGTTTTAAGCTCTAGAGGCCATGCTCTATCCAATTTGTTATTAGAAAGTCATTGTAACTCAGGTTTAATTCTTGCTTGCCAACCTGTATCCTGCCCAAATTACATCAAAGGAGTTGTTCTCATAAATTACAAAGGGATGTCTGGATCTGAAGTTCCATAGCTTTCTTGAATTTCCTCAAGATCCTTTGGATTTCCCATGTTATCTCAGTCCCAAATGAAGTGGCTGAGAGACAAGAAAAAATGTAAACCAGCTAGAGCTTCTATGAGGCAGCTTCCATAAAAGTCCATTTCATCCCTTGTTCTAAATTCCTACTTTTATTGCACATGTATTTGCAACATCTATCTATCTATCTATCTATCTATCTATCTGTCTGTCTGTCTGTCTGTCTGTCTATCTATCTATCTATCTATCTATCTACTATCTATCTATCCATTTATCACCAGCAACAAGTCTCCTAAGATTTGAACTATCCAGGTTATACAGAAATAGAAAAAGTGCTGAACTTGGAGTTAACAAACCCAGGTTTGAATGCAGGCTATTACTTTCTATTTTTGTGTCTTTGGACAAGTCACCTCACCTAAGGCAATTCAGAATGATAAAAAGAATGCTGAATTTGTAGTCAGAAGACCTGGATACAAATCCCAATTCTTCCATTTACTTCTGGCATGACTACATGACTTAATGGTTTTAGGCCTCAGTTTCTTTATCTGTAAAATGAGGGGGTTGGACTAGATGACCTTGTTAGTCCCTTCTCTCTCTAAATCCTATGATCTTTTAAAAATGAGTTTAGAACTGTTCTAGAGTAGTCCTATGGTATTCACATTAAATATAGGATAAGTGTTACTTGATTATTAAGATTATATGGAGTCAAAGAATGTGTTCAGAGGTAATAACTTTGGTCAAAACCAGATAAAGGAAGTAAAATAGGAAAAGTAGGGAGAAAAGTATATTTGATGGTGCCAGAGGGGAAAGAATGCAATAAGGTCTCTGGTTGTCTGACTGAGAGGTAATGATTAGATTAGAGACACTAAAAGAATTTTGTGATGGGAATTTGGATGAGGAAGAATACATAAAGTTGTAAACTAGAACTGAGAGCATCTGATGATAGGAGATCAGAAGCTGGAAGACTTTTCAAACAGTAAATAAATCTGAATTGAGCAGCCACTGTGTAGAGAGCTCTTAGGAAATTTCCAAGGGAGGTCAAAGGAAAAAAGAAAGAACCAAGAGGAAGAAAGTATTGAGGAGTAGGGATGTCTAAGATGTGGGGTTGTAGGAGGGATCAAGATGGGAGAGATAAGTGGAGAGGAGGAGACAGAGATATCAAGGGGAGGTATGGCAACAAGAAGGATGATTGATATTTTGGGAGAAGGCAAAAAGGGTAGAATGAAAGCAGAGGATATAGTGGAAAGTTATGAAAACACCAACAGTGAGTAATTAAGGGAGGTGGATTTTGAAGGAAGGAGAGAAAGAAGAATAAAGAAAGGAAAATAACAGTGATGAGCATGAGCATTCCAATGGAAACAATAAATCAATCAACCAGCATTAAACACCTACAACATGCCTGGCACTGTGTTACACATTGAGAATAAAAATAATATATTTGGTGACAAAGAACTGGAAGTTGTGAAGATGCCCATCAATTGGTGAATGGCTGCACAATTTGTGGTAAATGATTGTGATAGAATACTACTGTGTTATAAGAAATTATGAGTTTAATAATCTTAAAAAAACATGGATAGACTTGCACAAAATAATGAAGAGTGAAGTGAGCAAAACCAAGAGAATGTTGTATGCAGTAATAGCAATATTGTTTTAAGAATGACTTTGAGTGAATGAGTCATTTTGACCATTATAACTATCCAAAGTAACTATGAAGGACATATAAAGGAAGATGTTATCTGCGTACAGAGAAGGAAGTGATGAACAGAAGTATGTAGAGAATGATTTTACATATATACATATTTGTGTCTACTGGGAGCCATCTCTAGGGCTGGGTGTGGGGAGGGCAAAAATAAATTTACATGATTATTATGTATTTAAAAGGAATAGCAAGTTGTATGTAATAGATCTGTGATTTCATGGGAAGTCATCTTTTTTTATTACACTTTGTTGTGAAAATGCTTGCTTTGTTTCATAAATTAAAAATAAATTAAACAAAAATTTTAAAAGAGAATAAAAGCAAAATACAAGTTGGGTCTTGCCTTAAGGAAATTATATTCTATAAGCTTATATTCTTATGTTTATATTTTATATCTATGGAGGATACCTCATACAGCTGAGTAAACAAAGGATATTTGCAAAATAAATACACAAAAATATGGGGGGCAGTGATTTATTAACACTTGACAGGATCAAGAAAATCCTCTTGAAGGAGGTGGCTCTTAATGCAGGAATTAAAGAGAGTGAAAGGTTTCAAGAGGCAAACATGGGGAGGGAGAAAATTCCAGATAAGAGGAATAGCCTTTACACTGAGGAAGGAGTTAGAATGTTGTATATAGAGACCGACAAGTAGTCCAGTTTATAGAGCACTGATGGTATGAGGAGGAGTAACATGTAGACAACTTAGGTTGCAATTCAGCTTGGGCTGAAGACAGAATACAAAGCACTCTAAATTCTAAACTGAAAAGATTGTATTTTATCTTAAATGCAGTGAGGAGCTTCTCATTCAGTGAAATAGTCACTCCTTTGCTTCAGGAATATCCATTTGGTAGCATTTGGTAGAGGTTGGATTGGAAAGTGAAGACTTGCTACAAGAAAGTCAGTTAGAAAGGTATAGGAGAAGTCTAGAGGAGGGGTGATAATGCCTAGACTAGGGTGCTTTTGGTGTGTGAGCAGAGAAAAGAGTGGAATGGGAGAGATAATGAGGAATTGCAATTGACAAAACTTGGCAAGTGATTGGATGTGATGGGGGAAAGGGAGTAAAGGGCGGAAGAATTCTTCTAGTTGAATGACTAGAAGAATGGTGGTGCCCTCAATAGAAATAAGCAAAGTAAGAGGAGGACATGAGTTTAGAGGGAAATAGAATGCATTCATAGGATCCGTAGACTTAGGTCTAGAGGGGACCTTGGAAATTAAAGAATCTAATCTCCTCATTTTATTGTTGAGGAAGCTGTTGAACCAACATTTTGCACATGTTAGATGACTATGGGTCATTCAGATAGAGATAACCATCAAGCAGTTGGAGATGAAGCACTGGAGCTCTGGAGAGAAGTGAGATCTGGATAGAATAGCTTTGGGGTTTATTTGCATAGACGAGATAGTCATATCTATGTGAGCTGATAAAGTTACTGAGACAATATCGAAAAGAAGAGGAGAGACCCTAGGGCATAGTTTTAGGGTTCACCAAAGCATTGGAATAGCATGAGTGATGATTTTGCAGAGGACACTGAAAAGTCAGTTTGGCTGGTAGGAAGACAACTTCAACAGAACAATGTTATGAAGATCTAGGAAAGAGAGAATATCCAGAAGGAAGAAGCCAATTGTGTCAGAGAGGCCAAGAAGGAAGAGGACTGAGAAAAGACCATTGGATTTATCAAAAGGGACATTGATAGTAGTGTTGGAGACAGAAATTTCAATGATGGGCAAAGAAGTCCAATTGTAGGGGGTTAAGGAGGAGGTGGTAGGTAGAGGGATTAAATGTAGAGAGCTTTCTTAGGCATTCAGCTGTGAAAAGTGAAGAAAATGGTCAAGAATGATGGCTTTAGAGGGTGGTAGGGTCAAGTGAAGGTTTGTAAGGGTGGAGGAGATTTGGGAGTTCCTGAAGGAAGCAACTGGTTGATAAGTACAAGATTGAAATTTAGAAGAGAGACTGGAAATGACTTTAGAAGCAGCCTGCCAGAGGAGAGGGAAGGGGATGTGCTGAAGGGCACAAGAGGTTGGTCTTGGAAAGGAGAAGACCTCCCTCATCCTCCAAAATTAGAGCAAAGGAGGAGGGGATGGGGATTGCCAGTGAGTAAATGGAAATATATAGGGAAGAGAGGGAGATGGAAATAGATGTCCTCAATTTTTTTCAGTAAATTATGAGGTGAGGTCCTCTTCTGAGAATGTGTATGGCAGGGCTGGTGAGATAAACAGTGAATGTGATGGAGAGTTGATTGGGAAAAAATAAAATGATTGGCATGCAACATGGAGGACACGTTTAAGATGAGATAGCATAAAATTTTAGTGGATTTAGGCATCAAAATTGCATGACATCTTCCAGCAATATTTAGCAGCACAAATTTGTGAGTAGCAATGGAACACCATAGATGGTAGAAGTAATTCAGGGTCAAAGATGGAGAGGAATAAGCAAATATAGGGCAATGGAAGATGAGAAAGAAAGAAAAAGGCATTTATTAAGCAGCAACTATGTACCAGGCACTATGCTAAGTGCTTCACAAATATTTCATTTGATCCTCACAACAACCCTGGGAAATAGGTGCCACTATTATCATCATTCTACAGTTGAGAAAATGGAGGGAGACAAAGGTTAAGTGACTTATCTAGAACCAAAGCAGCTAATACATGTCTTAGGTCACATCTGAACTCAAGTCTTACTGATTCTAGGCCAAGAGCTCTATCTCTTGTGCCATTTAGTGTGGAGTTTTTCTGTTCAAGAGAACTAAAAGCATGCTATGTTATTTTTGGTTCCTTTACTTATTCTAGTTCACGGTGGAAGAGAATCTGTCATGTGGAAGGAGAAGGGCTAGACTACTCTGATTTTCTGTAGACTAGACTAAACTAAATAAAATAGAATAGATGGAATGGGATAGGCTAGGCTAGGCTAGGCTAGGATATAATAGGATAGGATAGGACAGGATAGAAGCCCTTCCAACTTGGGAGGAAAGTGGCTACTATTCCCTTGGGTTCAAATGGAGTACTGTTGGCACTGTTGGTCTGCTCTCCTAAAATTATAGCTCATTAGCTCCCCATCAATGGACTTCTCTTTAACACTAAGCAGGTAGACATGATTAAATTGAAACAATGGCATTTATTAATATGGTTTAGTAGGAATGATAGTTACAAAATTATGTACCTGAGATGTCTTTTCCCACAGGTACACACAGTGCTCATGGGAAGAATGGAAATAAACTTAGAATACAATAGTAATGAGGCAGGCACTGAGGTAGCCAAACAATTTTCATATCCCTTACATCCTCCCTTTTCTTATGGAGTTCTCACTCTTTTTTCCTTGGGTGTAATGTTTCTGCTAAGTGGGTCACTCAGTTGGGCTCCCTGGGTTTGCTCTTTTCTCAGCTTGACTCTTGAATGGCAGGGCTAGTCTCCTTTTGAATCCACAATCAATTCTGTGCTGCTAGAGTTCTTGCTCCTTGAAATTGGTTCTTTCCTCAAACTGCTCGATCCTCTGAAGTGATCTTTGCTGGTTGTGCTGTGTCTTATTGGGTGGGAAGGACATTGTAAGGTGGCATGGCCAGGGTGGGTAGGGACCCAAGAAACTGCTGACTTTAACATCATTTTTTAGATGAGGAAACTGAAGTACACAGAGTTAAAGTGACTGACCTAGGGTCAAAGCGGTAGGAAATAGCTGAGTCAGGATTTGAACTCAGGCTTATCTCTAAACTAGAGATTCTTTAACTTTTTGGTTTCTTGACCCTTTTATACTCTTAAAATTGTTGAGAAATTGAGTAGGGAGAAAATCCTCTCCCTATTGCAGCTCTCTGGTAGAGAAATAGGAGTCATATTCCATATAGCTACTATCTACCTCAAAGTCTCAAACTGTCAAACTATCTTAGGGCTTGTAGGCTTGTCTCTTAAAGGTCTCTCTTAAGGGAAATTAAAAAGGAGTGGAATGACTGGAGATTGAGCTGAGACTTTGAAGAGACAAAGCATAAGGCAAACAAAAGGATAAGTGATGATAGTCGGCAGAATTTTGGAGTATAAAGAAAAAGAAGGGAAAAAAGGAAGTTTTTAAAAAATAAATAAATGAATTTATTTTCTTGTTTACATCATTCATTTCCATGAGATTTTGAGTTACAAATTTTATCCCCATCTTTCCCCTACCCAACACCTCAAAAAAGCCACCCCACTGTATAACTCCTCCCCAAAATTGCTCTCTCCTATGTTCTCCCCCTTGCCCTTCTGACTTTCTGGTAGGGCAGGATGGATCTCCCTGCAACAGTGCCTGTGTATCTTAATTCCCGGTTGGATTTAGTTAATAATAATAATAATTATATATATATATATATATATATACATACACACATATATATTTTTAACATTTGGTTATAGAGCTTTAAGTTCTAGATTCTTTCCTTTCCTCCCTCATCACC
>CM053587.1:240387313-240456638 GCA_028646515.1 Pseudochirops corinnae | reverse complement strand
TTTTGAAATTTCTTTTCCATCTGTCAAATTTGACTTTTTAAGGCATTCTTCTCCTCATTGGCTTTTTGGGCCTCTTTTGCCATTTCAGTTAATCTGTTTTTTTAAGTTGTTGTTTTCTTCAGTCAGGTTGTTGACTCTCTTTTCATGATTTTCTTTCATCATTCTCATTTCTCTTCCCAATTTTTCCTCCACTTCTCTTAATTGATTTTCAAAATCCTTCTTGAACACCTCCATGGCCTATAACCAAGTTCATATTTTTCTTGGAAGCTTTTGGTGCAGGAGTTCTGACTGCATTATCTTCCTCCCATTCCATACTTTGATCCTTTTTGTCCCCAAAAAAGGAATCTAAAGTTGGATTGCTCTGCTTGCTTTGCTTCTTTTGCTTGCTCATGTTGCCAGTCAAATACTTGACTTTTGAGCTCTTTGCGACAGTAGAACTCTGTTTCCAGAGGGGTGAACTTTGTCCCAAATTGCTGGGGTTTTCACAGCTGCTGGAGCTATTAGGAGGGCATTGTCTCTATAGCCCCCACAAGCTTTGGCTCACTGGTCACACACTTCAGGACCACCACCCAAGACTTCAATCCAGATCCAGGCAGGTTAAGGCAAGAGTGATTAGCTTCAGAATGGTCACTTGGCCCCCCCTATTATCTGCAGGCCAGGATCACTGAAGTAGCAACATGGAGGTGGATGCAGGGTCACTGCTTCTGCCTCTTCTCTGTGGGAGCAGAGACTGGATTGCTCCTCTGTCCCCCCAGAGCCATCAGAGTTCCACTGACCTTTTACTTTGTCTTTGGCATTGATAATTCTGGAAATGGCCACAGCTGCTGATGATCCACTCTCCCAAATGCTCCAGCCAAGGCTGGTCAGGGCCGCTCTGGGGCTAAAACTGTGGGCTCATGCAGGGCTGGTCTCTGCTCCCAGCATACTGTCATGGACTCTTTCTGTTGGCCTGCCAGGCTGCTTTCAGTGGGAGATTTGTTTCTCTCTGTCACTTTGTGGGTTCTGTAGCTCTAAAATTTGTTTAGAGTCATATTTTATAGGTATTTGAAGTGGTTATGGGGGGGAGCCCACAGAGTTTTCCTGCTTCTATGCCACCATCTTGACTCTGCCCCTCTGCTCATTCTTCTTTTGGAAAGTTCTAATTGTTGGTGAGTATGGTGCCCTTGGCAACTAGGTGGCCCCATAGAGCACAGAGCCCCAAGGTTGGGGTCAGGAAGACTCATCTTCCTGATGAGCTCCTGAGTTCAAATCTAGCCTCATACACCAACTAGCTGTGTGACCTTGGGCAAGTACCTTACCCTTGTGTGCCTCAGTTTCCTCATCTGGAAAATGAGCTGGAGAAGGAATGACAAACCACTCTAGTATCTGTGCCAAGAAAGCCCCAAATGGGGTCACAAAGAGTTGGGCATGACTAGAATGACTGAACAACAACATTGGACCCTTAGGTTGCTTTCTGCTCAGTGATGCTCTGAGTAGATCATCATTGTGGGTCAACAGTGTTTCCAGGACATGATAACAGTAACAATAGTACATTAAGTTTTGCCGTGTGCTTTGCATGCATTGTTTCACTTGGTCTCACAACAACACCATGAGATAGGAGTTTTTATTAGGATCACAACAATAATCCTAATAATAACAATGATCTGTGGCTGCTATTATTAGGACAATATTAATACCTCTTACCTCATCTGTAGAAGAGGAGGATGCTGAGGCAGGTAGAAGTTAAATGATTTTCTATGGCTCATATAGTTACTAAGTATCTGAAGCAGAATTTGAACTCAGGTCTTTCTAATTATAAGTCCAGTACTCTCTTTCTGTACTACCATTAGGAGAAGGAATCTCCAGTTTCTCCGAAGTGTCTTCACATATTCAAGGCACATACTGTTTGGGTTCTTGAGTTTAATCCTCTTTATGCAATGAAAGTTTACTTCAGAATTTTCCTTCTCTAACCTAGAACCACAGAGGTTGAAGGGATCTCTGAGTTTACCAAGCCCAACCTGTATGTAACCAAGAATTATTTCATCCTCAAAGAGGAGTCATCTAACCTCAACTGGAAGACATCTGGTGATAGGGAACTAGATACTTCTAGAGTAGGGTTCTAGAACCTGGGTAGAACCTGGGTTCCATGAACTTGTTTCTTTGCTTTATTGATAATTGGTAGAATTGGTTTCCTTCATAATCATACTATTTTGTTGTGTTTATTTAAAACAACAGTCTGAGAAAGGGTCCATGGGCTTTGCCAGACCACCATGGGTTCCATGACACAAAAAGGGTTAAGAACTCCTGCATTAGTCAGTCCATTCCATTTTTGGAGAAATCTAATTGCTAGGAAGTTTTTATTTATTTTGAGCCCAAATCTGTCTCTTTAGAATTTCAATCAATCAATCTTTATTAAATGTCTACTATGTTCATAGCACTGGGGTAAGCTCCGGGGATATGGGGGAGGGGAAGGGGAGAAAAGGGCAAAAGACAGTCCCTGCCCTCAAGGAGTTTAAAATCTACTTTCTACCTATTGCTCCTAATTCTGCTCTCTGGGACCAAGCTGAACAAGGTCAATGTCTATTTCACTTGATAGCATTCCCTGCCCACCCCCTGCTCACCCCCTCCCCCAAGCATGAAGAGAATGATCATGGATCTTCCAGAGCTTCTTTAAAAAGGTAAAAAAAACCCTAGTTATTTTTACCGATCCTTGTAGGGCATGTTTTCCAGTTCTTTCTCCATCTCCTGGGTGAGCCCTAGCTTGTTAGTGTTCTTACAATGTGGTCTACAGAACAAACCACAAGACTTGAGACAAAGTAAAGTAGGATGATAACTTTCTTCAGTCTGGACCTAGGACCCTTTCCAATAAAGCCCAAGATTGTATTAATTCTTTTGGCATCCATCACATTCTTGACCCTTGTCAAGCTTGATGTTATTTAAAAACCTCCCATTTCCTTTCTACTATGACATCTCCTCTGTGTTGTGCAAAATTTAATATTTATTTCTGTAAAATTTCATCTTATTTAGCTTCAGTCCATTCCATCCCATCCCGAGAAGATCGCTTGGGGTTCTTATTCTGCTTTTCCAAGTAATATTTATCCATTCTAGCTCTGTGCTACTTGTAAATTTGGTAGACTTGTCATCTATACCTTCATCAAATTCATGGATAAGAATGTTGACTAAAATAGGGTCGAGGATGGAGTCCAATTAGCCCTCCATTAGAGATCACCTTTCAGGTCAACAATTATTGCCTACTGAATCCACCTAGTAATACTGACTGTTATACAATTCACTTTTCTTCATCTTTGTAAAGATAAATGGGGAGGGGAGAGGATTCCATACTTTTGATACTTTAGGAATTTGTACTTTTTTATTACATAGTTATTTCCTTCCCCAATGAAGTTGTCAACCCCTATACATTGTAGTTTATGGTCTCCATTTATTTGCTGGGGCCAAAAAACCAAATCAGCACCCTATGACCAACTTTCTGGTAATGAGCCTGCTTGGATAGGCTATTCCTTAGATGACAGACAATGTATCATCACTGGGCTTATACTTGAAGACATTCTAGCTTGGTGAGCCTTGTCTAAACTTGTACTCCCCTGGCAAAGTCTTGGAGAAGTCATGGTTACTTCTCCTCCATGATGAGCCATCAGAATTGAACTTTACTAAGATTCCCAAACTATAGAAAATACATAGTATTAACCATACTGCTGTCATGGAGACAAATTACTAGGATTTAATTTCCTACTGTATAGTTTCAATTCAATTCACGTTTATTAAGGATCTACTATGAGCCAGATACTATATTAGATGCTGAGGGATACAAGAAAAAAAATTCCTGCTCTTAAGGAAGTTATATTCCAAGACGGAATGGGGGTGGGAAATAGGAACATAGATAAGAAATACAAAATATGTGCAAAGAAAATACAAAGCAATTTCAAGTGGGGAGAGAGATCCTTTCTGTATTTAGTCTGAGGTCACATTAATGACACATGATAGGCATCCAATAAATAACATAGCTCATGGACTATTTTTCAGGTTTATTAGTTAATACTCACTACCCTACTTCCCTTCCTTTTACCAGGTGGTGAAGTGTCTGCTCACTATGTGAGGGTAACACAGGATGGGATGAGGTAAGGGTGCACAGGTGGGTGATGTCCTACTGGTGAGAACAGAGTCAATTGCTCATTTTTGGAAGGTGTATTACCTCTTTCAGACCCCTAGGGTATCATTGAATTCACTGGAACAGTAATTTACTAAACAGTACCTTAGGGGCCAGAAGAAGTTAATGCATCTCCAAAAGTTTCCAATTTACACCAGGGAGTAGTTTATTTGCCCAGCAGGATTTGACCTAATAGGTTTTAACTCTATTTAAGAGGAGTCATAAGGACTTTATCACTCTTTTCCCCCTTCACTTTTCCTATTTTTAGCTTTCAAATGTTTTAGGAACATTTTGGCCAGTTGTGGAGGAGGGTGTTTAGCCACACACTCATGTGCATGCTCGAACACTCACAAAAGGCTTTGCTGTGTAATAGCACTGGTAAAAAGTCTTTTATGCATGTTCTGATGTGAATAGTTAAAACAACAAAAAGATCTCATGGCATCAACCTCACATCCACATACAATATGCGTCTTTTCCATCTGTATGTTAAATGTTGTTTTTGAGTTAATAATTGGATCAGAGCCATTAAGGATTAAAAAAAAAAACCCAAGCCAAACCAACTAATTAGATGACCTCGCCCCTCTTGTCAGTTCTGAATTGTTCCATAACTACTTTGTGTCATAGAGTTGTACTTTCTTTTTTACACTGATGATTCAGATGACAAGGCTGCTTCCAATCCTGGTGTTAAGCAGGCATTCTTGTCAAGAGGTTTTCCTGGAATTTAGATTAATCTATCCTTTTAAAAATTGTGCATTGCCACTGCCAATTCTTGTACCCTGTGAAAAGCAGTACCTGTCCTACCCTAGTTCTGGTATTATTCTTAGAGGGGCAGGTTATTGTTCTGCCTTTTCCTTCTTTTCTTTTCAAAAAGGCATCCTGAAGATGTTATAGGATTTGATCATTGTTTTAATTCAGCTTTGAGTCTGCATCAAGTGTGACTGAGATAATGACACATACATACATATACACATAGGTATATGTGTTACACACAACTAGTTTTTTATTAGAAAGGTCTTTGGTGCAGTCATTCCCCACCAACTCTCCCCTTCCCACTCATAACCTACCACCCAATAGAATGTAAGCTTCTTGAGGGTAAGGAATGTTTGTTCCCTAGCCCCCTTTGTCTTTAAACCCCCAGTCAGTCCCTCTAACACTACTTGGCACATATTAGGTATATAACAAATGCTTGGTTGAACTGAATTGAATTTGAAAAATAAAATAAAACCCAGGTAACTTGGAATTTTTGATAATTCACTGAGTTGATAGGACTTGCATGTTGTATTGAAATAGTCCCCTCCCTGCCCCAAGGCAAAAGTTTACCTTTGAAATTTTTGTGAAAAATGAGTGTGCTAAGCAAATTAATTAGCTAATATTTAAAACAAATGAAACATAGAGAGTATGTTTAGCTTATTTCAGAGAACAAATTGCTTTTTGCATGGAGGGAAGTGCTCTGGTCAATTTAACTTTCCAATTAATCAAGGTCTTAAAAAAACCATTTGTTTCAACTGCTTCTGTTGAAAATTTCTAAAGTAAATTAATTCACTTTCTCAATATTTTCCTTCCAATGGCAGTAGAGTACATTGAATATAACTGAACACTCTTTTGAGGAGATTACAGGAGTGATCCTCATCCATTCTAGGAGAGTGTAAGTTCCTTGAGGTCAGGGACTTTGTTTTGTTTTGACCCGGTATTTATGGCCCAGTGTCTAGCATAGTCCCTTGCACATAGAAGGCACTTAAAAAATAAATGCAATTGGGTGGGATTAGACTATAGATGTACAGTCTAGAATATAAGCTGGACATCTTTTCTCTGAATAAATTGTGGGTATAAGCTTGTTTTTGTTATAATTGTCCTTTCTGTTGAGAGTGGAAAGCTTAATAGGGGGTTCAGATTCATGATAGGTTTTTACAATAACTGCATATATGCAAAAGATTTACTAATTATGAGTTATTCTTTTCTGGTGTAAATTTTTTTGATTCATTTTAAACTTAAATACAAAACAAGAAAAGAAACATTTTCATGTACATAGTAGAATATGAGACGATTTAATATAAAACAACAAATTTCCATTTCAAGAAAAACTATGTAATAAATACCGCACATTGTTTTCAAAGCTACCCAGTTTTACTTTGCTTCCTTCTAGGATTTCTTTGAGTTATTTATTCTTGATGAATCAAGCAGATAGCAACTCTATTTGAAAACATTGTCAGTTTTATAATTAATTTGTTTTACTTACTTGAAAGAACTAAAATGTTTATTTAAAAAAAATCTATAATTTAGATTAAAAAAAAAAAACAATTCAGGCTCTTTTCTCCCTCAGTTTAAATTGGTGAGTATTGGTTCTATTGTAAAAACCTCAGCTCACAAACAAGATTTGCATGTGTGCTTTGCACAGCATTAAAAAAAAAAGATTCATTAAAAATTCTAGCTATTACAGTAAATGCAAAGAATAACTCAAGTCAAATCAAGAAGCATTTATTAAGCACCTCCTCTTATGTCAGGCCCTGTGTTAAGTCCTGGAGATACAATAAAAGGCAAAAGACAGTCCTTACTTTCAAGGAGCTCATAGTCTAATGGGAGAGAGAACATAAAACAACTATGTACAAACACGCTGTATACAGGACAGATTGAAGATCATCACAGAGGGAAGGTACTAGCATTGAGGTGAATCAGGAAAGGCAGAAGGTGAGATTTTAGCTGGTGCTTAAACTAAGCCAGGAGACGGAGATGAGGACAAAAACCAAACTTGAATGTTGAGCACTTATAATAACCAAGTCTAGATTCCCAGAATAGAGGAGAAAATTCCTCTCTCTCCTTTCTTTGTAGAGGTGGGAGACTGCAGCTATAGAATATTGTATACACTGTCAGACTCATTTGATATGTTGGTTAGTTTTACTGAATTCTGAATTCTGTCCCCCTCAGTCCCCATTAACAAAACAAAACAAAATAAAACAAGGTTATATGGGATAGTTTGCTTTGTGGAGGATGGAGGAGAAATATGTTTGGAAATGGTATGTTTTTTAATTTCATTTTTAATTTATGAAATAAACAAGTATTTCCATAAGTACAATTTCTCTCTCTCTCCCCCTCCTCTCTCTCCCTCTCTCCTTCCCTTCCTTCCTTCCATCCTTCCTTCTTTCCTTGCTTCCTTCCTTCTTTCCTTCCTTCCTTCCTTCCTTTCTTCCTTCCTTCTTTCCTTCTTTCCTTCCTTCCTTCCTTCCTTCCTTCCTTCCTTCCTTCCTTCCTTCCTTCCTTCCATCCTTCCTTCTTTCCTTCCTTCCTTCCTTCTTTCCTTCCTTCCTTCCATCCTTCCTTCTTTCCATCCTTCCTTCTTTCCTTCCTTCCTTCCTTCCTTCCTTCCTTCCTTCCTTCCTTCCTTCCTTCCTTTCTTCCTTCCTTCCTTCTATAATATGTGAAACTGCAAATCTACTACACACAACTTTCTATTCCTCTCAAACATACAACAAAGTTATCATGTAAATTTCTTTTTTTTCTTCCCTCCTCCACCCCAACCCTAGGGATGGCTAGTATTAGATATATATATGTGTAAAATTATTCAACACATACTTCTGTTTAACTTTCTTTGTCTGGATGTAGATAGAGCCTTTCTCCATATGTCCTTTTTGGAAATGGTATGTTTTGGAAAAAGATACTAACAAAAATTAAAATTGAAAAAATAAAACTTCCAGAAAACGAGACTTTGAAACAGGAGTACAGAGAGTTTAGCAGAATTGTCTTCTGCCAGTGACCTTTGTTCAGTACTATCACACAGAGCTTTTCCTAATTGTGTGTTATCTACAGGTGGTAACAATATTTAAAAGATCAAGGGTCTTACTTTAGTAACTTGACCCTGACATTCTAAGGAACTACCCCTTAAATTCCTAGCTACTTAATGGGCCATGCTTTGCTGTCAAACTGGGGCTGTAGCTGCCGTCCGGACGTTTTGTGTGATTCCCTTTCATTTCTTTGGTCTTGAAGGGTGTACCTAAGTGCCTCATTTTCCTACAAGTCATACAGCATATGACTGAGCTTTCATCTGACAACTGAGGATGAAAAACTATCTCCTGAAAATGGCCTCATCTTACAAAAAGTGAAGTCTGAGCTGGGTCATCATTGACTGACAATTGAAGGTGCTTTTAAGAGTGGAGTTCATGTCTTTGTCATCTTCCTAGCATTCACTTCCTGAGGATGAAAGATGTGAAGAGTGACTCAAATTTAGATAACAGACTCAACCTTAGAGGACAGGAGAGGGGCTAAGCTGGGGAAGCAGCAAACTGGATATTTTCAAGTTAAATGAGACCTTTTTTTTTTTTGAGTCAGGTTGCCTTCTTTAATACCATTCGTGAGACAGATTTTTAAAATTCCCTGGTGACACAATTCTGCAACGTTCCTTCGAATGTCCTTCATTACCCAGTTTGTAGATTTTCCCATTAGTCCCTTATAGTTTTTGTAATTTGTTTTTAATTACTGTTTTTTGTCTTTACATAGCCAGTTAAATGTGAAATTTGCTGATGAAATCTAATAATACGGTATTATTGACCAAAAGAAAGAAAGAAAAATGTTCAATAAAATTGACATTGGAGTCAGAAAAAGTTCACATGGAAAAGTAATTGTTTTGGTGCATCTTTGTTTGGAGGAGTAAGGATTGACTTTTACTCTTTATTTTGCTTTGGACCTTAGGGGAACTGATCACAATTTTTTTTTGTTATCTTTTTTCATATAAGTTTATTTTAATAAAGAAATGACTGTCCAAAAAAAATTTTTTTAGAAAGCTACAGTTAGCCGCAAGTAACAAATAATAAGGGGTATTTTAATCTTATATTTCAATTAGCCTTAATCTTTTGTTTGCATAGCCAAGAGAAGCTGTAAAAATCAGTCATTATAGTTTAATTACTAACCATTATCCCCGGTGGCTAACACCACTTCCTTCTAAACAGCTCTCGGGCTTGCATTTCTTCTTTAAATACCACTATTGATGCTATTCAACAACAGTATTAAACCCCTTACACCAGGCTTTGTAAGACACTGTAGAATACTGTACTTTATTTTGTTGGTTCCTCCTCACACCCAAGGAGCTTAAAAAAATAGTTGTTCAAGAGAACTGGTTTCCTTCCTTCCTTCCTTCCTTCCTTCCTTCCTTCCTTCCTTCCTTCCTTCCTTCCTTCCTTTCTTCTCTCTTTTTTCTCTTCTTTTTCTTCTTCCTTTTTCCTCCCTTCCTCCCTCCCTTCCTTCCTCTCTTCTTCTCTTTCTCTCTTTCTCTCTCTCTCTCTCTTTCTTTCTTTCTTTCTTTCTTTCTTTCTTTCTTTCTTTCTTTCTTTCTTCTCTTTCTTTCTTTTCAGGAAAGAATCACAATTAGTTTTTACATAATGACAAAAATGACATAAGTTGAATGTTTCCTGCTTTACTGTTTATTTAGTAAAACATTTTACATTCCTGGAGAGATACCAGTCTGTCATTAATGGATTCTTGGCTTTGAGCCAGCAGCTAATAGTTTTATTGGTCCTCATAACATAGCTATGTGATTTTTGTAAGCAAGAGGAACTCCTTTTTGTGGGGGATGTGGGGTGGGGGGCAGAAGGGGTTGTATGTTTTCTTAAAAACAAACACAAACAAGCAAATGGTATGGACTCAGCAGTGGGATCCAGCAGTCAAAAGTTTGTACTGATAACGTGAAACCCATGAGCAATCTGGTCATCAGTTCAGCTCCTGACAAATAGTTTGATGGAATAGGGGACCGCAACAATTGAATCAGTCCCTGGCTCTGCCAGTGAATGAGTGACTTTGGCAAAGTAACTTTCCATACTTTGCAGTTTTAGTTTTCCCATTCACAAAACAGCGGCAGCAAGTTATTTATAATGTGGGTCTTTGCCCGACTTTATTTATCAATTTGTACTTAGATTAATTTTAATCCCAGAAACATTTAATAAGTACCTACTATGTCCCAGCACATAGGAGGCATATACAAAGACAAAAATGAGATTGTTCTTGTCCTCCAGTTCCTTACATTTTATCTGGTGAATGACTGTGGAAGAACATTTGGTGGCAGATCTTGGATACAAATTCTAGATAAGAGAAATATTTTTAGAATTGATTGAGCATGAATGAAGTCTTTTTGTTTGACTGCTGTAATATCCCTCTGATTTTCAGTCAGATAGCATTAATCAATTTGTTTTGTAAAGGTGTATTGCCCACGAGCACTTGGATCTAGAGTCAGATCTAGAGGAGGTGTCAGATAGTCAGGTAGGGATAGTAAGCAGGCTTATTATTCATTGGCACAAAGGACTCCTAGAAGAGAAAACTTTGTTGAGAATGCATATAAGCACCTTTTCTGTAACTTATGCTTTTAGAAAGTTGCCTAGAGCATTGAGAGGTTAAATGCTTTGTTCTGGGTCATCCAGACAGTCTCTGTCAGGGGCTGTCCTTGAACCCAAGTCTTGCTGGCTCTGAGAGTGGTCCTCTATCCAATACAGGATCCTGCTGCCTTTTAAGTCAGATTATAATTATAAAAGAGGTATCAATTTAGAAAGAGCTTTCCTCTCTAGCCCTTAAATAATAGACTACCATCATTACTTGTGTCTTCCTTCTTATGTGTCTCCCTTCTTGTGTTTCTAGCTACTTATTTGTTTCAAAGTCTTGTGTGGCTTCCAGGCAGAGCCATAATAAGCCATTTGTGCATCCTAGACAAGGTTTCAAATTTGTTTCCCTATGTGATCATTCACTAGAGGTTTTTAGCTTTCACTTTGACACACGAGATAAGATATTACAAAACAAATCTCAAGGTGTCACAAGAGAGTGGAATTTTCTATGACTAAAATATTTTCTTAAGATATAAAGACTCTCTCTCTGCGTATATATATATATATATATATATATGTGGGCAGACCTTCCTGGAGAGAGATAGAAGAGCGGTGTCTCGGTTCCTAAGACCATTGGAAATATGTGTTTTCAAATGGTCTTAGGTGACCCCTGTGAAAGGGTCGCTCGACCCCCAAAGGGGTCACGACCCACAGGTTGAGAACTGCTGATCTAAGATATAAAAAGTATAGAATATTCCTTAATTTCAGCTCCAAGGAGGCTACCTCCTTTTGTTTTCCGTCACATCAGCTTTTCTCCTATGTCTCTGTAAGTCCCCCTTTCTTTCTGAGGCTGGCCCAGAACTTGGTCTATTCTATCAAAACAAACTTCCTACAGTGTCCTGTAACATATGCCACTAGGAAGGGTCTCCAAGTATGATAAGTCACTGCTGATTCTTTTTTCCTCTGTTTTTAAAAGTAAAAAAAGCCCTGATCCCAAGGATAGCCCCGGTCTGTTGGTCTCAACCTGTTGGCTCCTAAACATGACCTGAGCTCTGCCTTGCCTCTGGCTTGCCTTTGCCCCAGACTTCATTGTTCCTCTTCCTTCAAGAGGTGGCACAGCTCCTAAGTGTGTTAGCACCTGTGAGTGTACATGGCTGAGAACTCCCCGTGTTTGCCATCTCCCTTCACCCCCACCCCTCTGACTTTCTGTACCCCCCACAAAGTTTTTATGAAGACACGAGGCCACAAACTTGAATTGAATTGAAATTGAAAGTACCTTTATTTTGGTGTTTCTTACACATGTCATTGGCCTCCGTGGGAGTTAGGACTTTATAAAGAGGCCTAGATTGGGCTCTTGGTAGGTGAGGGTACTATCCTCATTATTTTTAAGAGAGGTTGACTTTGGTCTTTCAGCTGGAGGAGTTATGGTGGGGACTACTTATGTGCAAATGCATTTCAATGGTATGACGTCGCCGGGGAAGAATGAGGGCTTTGGTACCATAGGTCAAGTTTACTTAACACTGTAATGTTTTAAAACAGGATGATGCCAGCTCAATTAAATGTCCCAGAATAACAGAATATTTTGCAAGGTAATTGTTTAAAAAAAAAACCACTTTTCAGAACAAGACTTGCAAATAAAACAAGTTCTACATAACACACACCAGCTGTAAAATACTATGTGTTAGAGAGAAGGAGGCAGGGAGGTGGAGAGAGAGAGAGAGAGCGAGAGAGAGAGAGAGAGAGAGAGAGAGAGAGAGAGAGAGA
Organism: Pseudochirops corinnae; assembly: GCA_028646515.1. Classification (NCBI taxonomy): domain Eukaryota; kingdom Metazoa; phylum Chordata; class Mammalia; order Diprotodontia; family Pseudocheiridae; genus Pseudochirops; species Pseudochirops corinnae. The sequence continues at coordinate 240,444,434 of CM053587.1, read as the reverse complement.
GAGGAGAGAGAGAGAGAGAGAGAGAGGGAGAGGGAGAGAGGGAGAGAGGGAGAGAGAGAGAGGAAGAGAGAGAAAAAGAGAGAGAGAGAGAGAGAGAGAGAGAGAGAGAGAGCATACTTTAAGTGAGGGCGGCAGTAATAATCTTTTCAAGTGAGGTATGGCCCATTATCCCATGAGTCAGCAGGAACAGTGTAATTCGAATGTCGTATGAAATTAATACATCTTCCTGATGTGTTTAAGATGTTTGTACCAATACATGCAAAATAGAGGAAAGAGCAGGGAGAAAAAGTTTAAGATATTCAGAAATTCGTTTCACAACTGTTAGTTCCTCTTATTCAACTTTCTCCATTTTAATATTTGTTTATCTTTTCTGAGATTGTAAGAGAAGACCAGAGGAAAAAGTGGAATGTATACCGTAGGAGTTAATGCTATTGGAAGAACACAAAAATAGGGGTGGGGTGGGGGTGGGGCAGCATCTCTTTTCTAGATCGAAGAAAACACATTCTTGGAATGGGTCATACGAATGTAAGGGGTGGGGGGAGAAATGGGAGCAGGGGAGGAGGCAAGTGGAATCCTAGTGGTTTTGATAACCTTTTTAACCTAAGGTTTGTGCTGCCTGTTACTAATTGTGCCAGAGATTCAGAAGATTCACTTTGTCTGGTTTGAGTCTAAAACTCCCCTTTCCTTTCCTTTCCTGTCCTTTTTCCTTTCCTTTTCTTTCCCTTCCCCTCCCCTCCTTTCCTTTCCCCTCCCCTCCTTTCCCCTTCCCTCCTTTCCCCTCCCCTCCTTTCCTTTCCCCTTTCCTTTCCACTTCTTTTCTCCTTTCCTTTCCTCCCTTTCTTTTTTTCTCTTCCACTCTGTTTTTTCCTCTTTCTCCTTCCTTACTTTCTTCTTTCTTTCCCAAAAAATTCATCTGGTACTTTAATTATCAAAGATTTTATAGTTTGATTCTATGCTAGTATTTTGTCTTTTTGACTAATACCTTTAAACTTGCTGAAGCTTAATCTTGCTGTTGATTCCCAGGTTATTCTCCTTTCCTGCCAATATCAGAGCCAGATGTGTTTGGAACCTGAGTGGAGGAGGAGATGCTAATTATTGTAAATGCTGTATATGCTGATTGAATTAAAGCTACCAATTATCAAATTTTTACAAAGAGCATTTTCTTCCCTCTAAACCTCATAGACCTCATTTTGTGTAAGTTTTGTCCAGGCTGCCAAAGCCTGGTTATGAACTTTGTTGACTTACTCAGCTGACAGTTGAATAAGCCAGGTCCTGTAAAGTTGATCCAGCCTGACAGACTGGAGAGCTCATTCGAGCTTTGAGTGGAAAATCTGAGGTGCCCAAATGGCCTTCCCAGGCCACTGGAATGGTCAGCTATGACCAGGTATTTGGGCAACCTCATCACAGGCACTGGCTTTCTGATGGAAGACAAAACAATGAACCAGATCATGTTGAAAACATTGGTTCTGTTCTTGACTGAGAAGTGAGGCAAAAGGCACTAGTCATTAAACGTGGGATATAGCACCAGGGAAACTCCGAGCTTTTAAGCAGGCACCTACCTAGGGTAGCTGGGTGGCACAGTGGATAGAGGATAAGGTTTGGAGTCAGGAAGACCTGATTTTGAATCTCATCTCAAATACCTAATATTTGTATGACCCTGGACAAGTCACTTAACCACTGTTTGCCTCATTTTCCTCAACTATAACATGGGGACAATAGCAGCACTTACTTCACAGGGTTATTGTGGTGATGGGATGAGATCATGTTTTCAAAGCACTTAGCACAATGCCTGGCACGTAGAAATACTTATTCCATTCCCTTCCTGAACAGCAACCTGTGTAAATGTCACTTGTAATCAGGCAGATGGAAGACAGTGTCAACTCTGGTAATCCAAGGCACATAGATATCGACACAAATGTGTAAGATCAATAAGTAAGTGGCCAATATATATGAAACAGGAAATTCTCTAAAGAAGAATGGCTAACTATTAACAACCATGTCAAAGACTGCTTGTCTAGGGGTGGCTAGGTGGCGCAGTGAATAGAGCACCGGCCCTGGAGTCAGGAGGACCCAAGTTCAAATCTGATCTCAGATATTTAACACTTACAAACTGTGTGACCTTGGGCAAGTCACTTAACTCCAATTGCCCTGTCTTCCCCCCCCCCCCCAAAAAAAGATTGCTTGTCTGCCTCACACAGGAGAAGGTTGATGAAGATAACAAAAGACGAAAATAGTCCCATTTCTAGGAAACAGTTTAGACAGTGACTAAAATATCTGTAACTCAGGCCTGCCTACTACTTGATGTCCTGGCCCATGATAATGTACACCTACGGTCCACATGTGAGATCCCTCCATTAGTCATACAACTCAAGAAGGTCAAAGACAGAAAGAAATAATCCACAGATATAAGAATATTCATATTCTTTGTTTTAGCAAAGCACTTGAAACAGAGTGGATACCTATTAATTTTTGTATCACTAAATAAATTGTGGCATGTGTAATTAGTGGAATTTTATTGTACAGTAAGAAATGATGACTATGAGGAATTCAGAGAAATATGCAGTGACATTCATAGAGTTAGGAGAACAATAAATGATAAAAATAATAAAAAGGAATAACCAAAATGACAAAAGAAAGTCAAATTCTGAGTAATTAATCACTAAATGTAGTCAGAGAAAGCATAATCAGACATCTTTCTCCTCCCTATATGGAAGAGGAGGGGTGGAAGTGGGGGGCTATGGGCATGGAATGGAAAATACCATCTGATGCAACCAGGTAGGGCAGTGGGTAGAGTGCTAGATTTGGAGCCAGGAAAACTTGAATTCAAATCCTGCCTCAGATGATTGCTAGTTGTATGACCTTGGGCAAGTCATTTGCCCTTTCTTGACATCAGTTTCCTTCTTTGTAAAATGAGGAAGTTAGACCCAACAGCCTCCCAAGTTCCATCTAGTTCTAAGTCCACAAGGTCATTTTATCTGTTGGCATTGCTCGATTGCTTTTGTTTGTTACAAGGGAGGACTGTTCAGCATTGGTAAAGGGAGGGCAGTGGAGCAAAACTATAACCAGACACAGCCATGATATGAAAAACAAAAGCATCACTAAACTTAAAAAAAATTAGAGTTTTTCAGTGGTAAAATATTGCGGGGCCCCTGAATACAGTATCTTGTGATGGGGTATCAGCAATTGAAAAAAAATTGGCCTTGCCAAAGATATTAGGCAACTTGAGAAGTGAAGAGGGTTTTTGTTCTGGGGGTTGCTTTTTTTTTGCTTTTGGTTGTTTGTTTTCTGGTTTGTTTCGGACCTATGAATTCATCATTATAGGCCATGCAGATGAGTGGCTCTATAGTTTACAGTTTTAGAGAGCTGCCTAAGGCACTGAGAGGTTAAATAATTTGTCTATGGTTCAGTAGAGAGAATGTGTTTGAAGACAGACTTGAACCCAAGACTACCCAATGCTAAAACTGACCCCTTCTCCACTAAGTCAAACTGCAGCTGAAAGAAAGAGATAAGGGCACAAATAAGGAAAGCTCTGCAAAAAATGGCCACCTTGTCTGAACTGAACTTTCACTGTGCAGAGCCAATGGTAAATAGAAATGATCTGACAATATGGGGATGATAAAATGAGGGATTCCACAAATGGACTCCTCGCTCCCCCTGAATGGTTTATCGTGTGTACTGATTTTCCTTTCATTTCAAGCTCCTGATCTCAGCTTGAGCAAGAGCTCTGTGGGCTTTGATACATGTCAACGTAAAATAAGCTTCAAGACAGCTTGAAAAATGTTAGATTCATAATGGGCGCCACTAAAAATACGGCTTCTTAAGAAAACAAACCAGAGCCGATCTTCTTCCCTTGGAAAAACAATCACACAGAACTGGAGCCATCACCATTTTTTTTTTTTTGTGGAGTTGGACTTGACCAAAAGTCAAGTATTTTCCAGTTAGAGCAGGAATTTCAGGGATGTTTCTCTCAATTTCATTCTAGACAACTAGGTGGCGCAGTGGACAAAATGCTGGACCTGGAGTGAGGAAACGAGTTTAAATCTGCCCTCAAATAGTAGTTTTGTGACCCTGGGCAAGTCATTTAGCCTCCATCTGCCTCTGTTTTCTCATCTATAAAATGAATACAACCTCTTGAGGTTGTTGTCAGGACAATATGAGATAATATATAAATGCCTTGCAAACCTTAAGCACTATATAAATCTAGTTATTATATTACCATCCACAGTCACCTACTTATTGCGTAATTATAGTATTCTAGAGGGGGAAAGGACCACATTAAAAAAAGAGGTTTTAAGTTGTAAGGGACCTTAAAAGTCACATAGTGTAATCCCTTATTTTAAAGATAGGAAACTGAGACCAAGAAAGGTGAGGTGATTTGTCCAAAGTCACCCTAGGAAGTAAATGGCAAAGCCAGGATTCAAACCCATAGGCTCTGTCTCCCAGTTTAGGCTTCCTTCCACTCTACTTCTCTGACCATAAACTCTGAGCTCTTGAATTTCTTCTACAGTATCCGTACGGTAGGGATCATCCCCTACCTCTGCTTGACGTGCTCTAGGAATAAGGAATTTACCACCTATATAGTGACCATTATTGGACAGTTTGAATCATAAGGAAGTCATTAATGGATTTTTATGCATCCTTGAGGCTAGATTTCTTTCCTCCGTCAGACTTCATTCTGTCTTCTGGAATCTTGGTAGAACAAATCTAAGCCTTTGCCCAAAGGACATATTTGAAGATGACTGTCATGCCCTCTCTTCATTCTGTCTTCTCCCTACTAAACATCTCTGGTCCCTTTCACTGATGTCTATAGCGTGATTTTAATCCCTTCATCATTCTGGTTGTCTTCCTCTGGACATACTCCAACTTGCCAAACGTCCTTTCTGAAATACGACATCCAGAAGTAAACATAATATTCCAGATGTGGTCTGGCCACATCTGTACGGTGCAGTAGGACTATTATTGTCCTCCTTCCGCACCCTATAGATCGATTATTATAACTGAAGATGGTAGTAACTTTTGGGGCAGCTTTATTCCATTGTTTGCTCCTATTGAATGTGAAGCTCCCAGGTATTTTCATATGAACTACTGTTAAGGCAGCTCTATTTCTATTTGAGAGCAGTTTCATTTTTTTTGGGGGGGGGAGGGTGTGTGTGAGGCTAAATATAGGACTTTACATTAATTCCTATTAAATTAAGTCTCATAATATTCCATCCTTTGTTGAAGCCTATTGAGTTTTTTTTTTTTGGATCCTGATTCTGACATCCCACACAAAAGCTCTTCCCTCCAGCTTCAGTCATAAGCATGTTATTTATGTCCTCATTGAAGACACCAATGAAAATATTGAACAGTATCAGACTGAGAGCAGAGCCCCAAGGCATTCCACTAAAGACTTCTAGTTTGCTATTTGTGCATAAATCAGCCACCTTTGGTTGTGGTCAATCGATTAGTTACTATTCTACCTAACCACACTTCACATGGGCACACATGTGGTTACAATAGAGTCTGGAAGTCTGGAACAGGTGCAAATCCAGGAGGGAGTATGGTTCGGATGTTTGTCTATTTTCACCTCATTCATTTTCCCTGGCACACTATTTTTGCTTCATTGGTTTTCATTGCTTATTGGATTATGGGGAGGGGGGTGGGGCACAAGGTTTAGGTAGAATTTTATTAGCAATTATTTCCTTTCTCTCCATTACTGTATCCCATAACTCCTTTCCAGTGGCTGCTAGGTGGCATGATGGATACAGCACTAGTCCTGGAGTGAAGAAGATCTGAGTTCAGATGTGACCTTAGGTTTTTATTGGCTATATAACTTTGAGTAGGTCACTTGACCTCAGTTTCCTCAACCATGAAATGGGAATAAGAATAGCAGGGTTGTTGTGAGGATCAAATAATTTAATATCTGTAAAGCACTTGGCATAGTGCCTGGCACACAGTGGGCATTATGTAAACATTTATTCCCTTCTCTTTGTATTTCTCTGTATTAGAACATTCCAAGCCTCTAAGATCTATGGAGACAGGTCTCCCCTTCACCAAATCCATCCTTTAAATCTAGAACTTGAGCATTTCCAAGCCTCGTGAACCAAACACATTCTTAAATGAACATTATCACATCACGTTGACTCCCAGTGGTGTCCCAGAATCATAGGGAGGGAGCGAAGGAGAGAACAAGCATTTCTAAGTACCTAGTATGTGCTAGCCTCTGTGCTGAGCATTTTACAAATGTTATTTCATAGCATCATTGTTTTAAGGATGGAAGGATCTCAGAGGTCATTGAGTCAAATGTCTTCATTTTACAAATAAGGAAATAAGTAGTAAAGTGACTTTGAACTGGGGTCCCCTGTTTCCATAGCCAGCCGTTTTCCCACCCTAAGCTGCATCCCAGTATTCACAATAAATCATCACTTTTTTACTATTGAGATAAATAGTGTGGTCAGTCAGTCACTCAACAAGCATTTATTAAGTGATTTCCATGGGCTAGGTACTGTTCTGGAGATGCAAAGAAAAGATAAAGACAGTTTCTATCCCCAAGAGCTCAGTCTAATGGGGGATATGATATGAAAACAATTGTGTGCAAACAAGACCCATAAAGGATAAATTGGATAAATATCCAAATTAGCTATAAAGGACACGTGAAGAAAGATGCTATTTGCATTCACAGAAATAACTGACAAATAGATGTATGAGTGGAATAATTTTACATGTATATGTATATGTGTGATATATGTATGTGTATATATGTATATATACACATACATATATGACTAATAGATAGTCATATATAGATAGGTATATAGATAGATAGGAAGATAAGGAGATAAGTAGAGGAAGACCCTGCCACCCTCCCCCCAGGTCATTTGGAGGGGGAGAAAAAGAAGGGAAAAAAAGACAAAAAACAAATTTACCTAACTGTTATGTATGTAAAAGGAATAGCAAGTTGTACATAATAGATCTGCAGTTTCATGTGAAATCATCTTTTTTATTATGATATGTTATGGAAATGCTTGTTTTATTCCATCAGTTTTAGAATTAACCTTTGTAAGTAGCAAATGACATGATGTATATAAAAGACTTTGCAAATGTTCAAGTCCTGTACAAATTCAATTCAATTTATTAAGTGTGCATTTATGTGGCAAATCATATCTATTTGGGGGATGGTAAGTAGAAATAGAAAATAAGCTAGGAAACAGTTTGAGAAGTCCAGAGGGCTCCTGGGGATTAGTAAGAGAAGAAACTGGAAGGTAGGGGCAAGACAGGTGGTGGAGGGCCCTAAGTGCTGGGCTGAAGGCTCCCGGGAGCCACTTGTTAGCTTTCAAGCTGGGGTTAACAATGAAAACAGTGTTTGAGGGAAGACTATTTTGGCAGAAGGGCACAGAATGATTAGAGCAGAGAGAAACTCCAGGAGCAGCTGGAAGCTTGCTTCAGTAATCCAGGTGTGAGGAGGGTCCTGAAGAGGATGGCAGCAAGGGGAACGGAGGGGGAAAAGGAGGGGGCTGAGAGCAGTTGGAGAGGAAGGCCTTCTGATTTAAGCACTGTTAAGTTTAGGGAGAAGGGACCGGTTCCATCTCCTGTTGCAGGAGAAGATCTGCCTCATTGAGTGGAGAGTGTGAGAGAAATCCCTCAGGTGCTTAATTTAGGCTGCTGGCTTTGTTTGTGGTTACTCTTGTGAAAAGTAGGCAGCTGAGGCTATTCAGGTCAAGTCAGAACTTGTTTCCCATTTCAATGTCTTTGGTGAAGACATCACATGCTATACTACTGCTCCAGAAGAGAGGGGACAGACAGCTACCGGACCATGCAAACAACGTAATAAGTGCTAGCAGATAGGGTGGCTCCTGAGGGTCCACGGAGCCCAACGAGGAAGGTCTTGAAGCAACCAGATGTGCAAAGTGTCACTACAAAATAATGAGACAATCCCCTGCCCCAAATAAACGCACCAGTCAAGCCAACAAGCAATTACTAGCTATCTACTACGTGGGGACCACTATTTTAAGCACCACTGATAAAAAGTCAAAACAAAACAAACCAAAAAAACCATTCCCTACTCTCAAGAGACTCGAAGTCTATCTAGTAAGGTAGATAACATGGAAACAACTATATATGCAGAGCTTAGACAATCTTTGCACTTTGTTAGCATATAAGTATCTTTTAAACTCTGTTATCTCCCTTACTTTCTGTGATTTCATTAGCTAACTGCTCGGTGGTTAGAAGGGGAATTAAATTTCTCTCTCCCTACCTCCAATTACATAGAAAACAAACCACTGGCATTTTTACTTAGAGTAAACTAAGAGTTTACTTAGAGTTTACTTAGATTTCTCAGGAGTCTGTGTGGATCCATTCATTTAATAAATAAAAATTTCAAGGTCTACTTTATGCAAGTCATTGTGTTAGGTACTGGGAATACATAGTCAAGAATGAACTAGGTAGTCCCTGCCCTCAAGGGGCTTGCTATCTATAGGAGTGATACAACATATAAACAAGTAAATGCAAAGTTGAATGAAAAGTAATTTTGGGGTAGTGTATGAGGAAAGCACAAATAACTGTGGGGTTCAGGCTTCATGTAGAAGGTGGGATCTAAGCTTATTCTTGATGGGAGCCTCATAATGATTACAAGAATTGGGCATATGAAGAAAGATGCTATCTATATCCAGAAAAAGAACTAATGAATACAAGTATATATAGAATAATTTTACATATATATTTATTTGGGTCTAATAGTGGTCATCTCTAGGGTATGGGGGAAGGGAAGAAACAAAGGGGAAAAAAGAAATTTACATGATAACTTTACTATATATTGAAAAGGAATAGCAAATTGTACATAATACATTTACAGTTTCAGGTGTCATCATCTTTTTAATTATAATATATTATTGAAATGCTTGCTTTATTCCATAAATTTAAACTGAAATTTAACTTAAAAAAAAGCATCGCAGGTGAGGAGGAAGAACATTCTATTCATGGGGTGGAGGAAGGGTGTAAGTCTATGCAAAGTCATGGAGAGGGGAGATGGATTGCCATGTATGGGAAACAGCAAAAAAGGTCAGTTTGGCTGAAACATAGAGTGTGTGAAGATTAAAATGTGAAATCAGTCCAGAAAGATAGGTTTGAGGAAGATCACAAATGGCTTTAAATGACAACAGAGGAGTTTGTATTTTATTTGGACAATGGGAAGTCACTGAAGTTTCTTGAGCAAGGCATAGACATGGTCAGAACTGTTCTTTAGGATAGGAAATATCAATTTAGCAGCAGTGTGAAGGAAGAATTAGGGAAGAAAGAGACTAGAAAACAAGGAAACTAATTAGGAAACTGGGACAGGTAGGTTTTACAATAGATAGAATACTAGGAATCAGGGTTAGGAATCAGGAGGACTCATTGTCTTGAGTTAAAATCTAGCCTCAGCTACTAGCTGTGTGACCCTGGGCAAGTCCTTTAACCCTGTTTGTCTCAGTTCTTCATCTGTGAAATGGGTTGGAGAAGGAAATGGCAAACCATTCTAGTATCTTTGCCAAGAAAAACAAAGAGCTGGACATGACTGAAATGACTGAACATAATTAGGAAGCTTTTCCAGGTGAGAGTGAGGGGAAAGATGAGGAAGGATGCAGAAATGTCATTGAGATATGGTAAATAAAACTTGTTAATTGAATGAATGGGGGAGGGGTGGTGGTGAGGGAGAGGGAAGTGAGATTCTGAGGTTGAGAACCAGGGTGACTCAAAAGATGGTGGTGCCCTCAACAGAAAAAGGGAAGTGAAGAAGAGGGGTGTTTTCAGGGGAAAGATAATGAATTCCATCTTGGACATGTTGAGTTTGAGATGCCTATGGATCACTAAAGAAATCCTTTCAAACTGTGGTCTAATCTTGGAAGGCCTCCAATCTGTAGACATCAAGCCAGTCCCAAAGCTTAGATTAATTATATAGGCATGCAAGGAGACGGTGCTGCTCTAGCTGTTTTAAATAGCTGTACATCAGCTTGACTTTTGGTATCTTAGTTTTTCATAGATTATATCACGTGAAGGTTTCACATTATCATTTGGAAGAAATTCAGATATTTGGAGATGGAATGATATCCAAAGCTTTTCTCTATTTCTGGGAACTTTGGCTAATACACCCTGTGTTCATTTGCAGGATGCATAAAGCTCTCTTTTCGGGGATCTGCCATAGAGAGCAGGAATGGCTCACAACCTCTAATTTTAAAAATCCAACCTGACAGGCAAGAAGGTCTGCTCACATGTCCTTTCTCTGCAGCCCGGGAAGGATCTGAGTTCATGAATGGTTCATTGATACTTTGCTTTAACTTATCTGCCTTTTGAGTGCTCCTAGCCTATTGAAATGTCCCATAAATCTGCACTGGATACCTGCTGCTTAAATTGATTGTCAGTATCTGATCCAAAAATAACTTAATTCCTCTTAAAATATTCACCAGTACTTCCTATTACATTATACAGCCTTTATTGTGTTATACTTTGTCATACTGTGTTATGTTTTGTCATGTTTGCTGATATTCCACAATGGGATAGGATCCCAGGATAGGCTGATGGGAATTCAGAACAATAGAACAATAGGGAGGATTAATAAAAGTGAGAGACTTTAGTTTAGAACCTTTAACAGGCACAGCAAATTTTTATGTGGTCTTTTTCATAGAGCTCCAGTAAAAAAAAATCCATAAAATGACCAATAAATTCATTAGTTTGGGGCAATAGCTAGTGTAGAGATTCCCTTTACTGATGAAGATGAATCTTCTCCAATTTACAATCTTAGAGATGTGCCTAGTGTAAAGAGAGTTTTAAAAATTTGTACAAAGTGAAAAAGTAGCCTCAAAATCAGGGTTTGAACCCAGGTCTTCTTATTTTTAAGACCAACTGTCTGATACTCAACATTGTCCATCATCATCATCATCCCATGATTCTGCCTCTGACATCAACTGGTTGTATGACCATGGGCAAATCACTTAACTTCCTTGTGCCTCAGGCGATTCTCTAAGGTTGTAAGTTGAAAGACAATTGCTGATCTGAATTGGTTAAGGGAGTCACTTCATAGGGAGTTCCTTAGACCCATGAAATCACAGGTCTGAATTTCCCCTGCTCCCAATAATATGATTACTATAGCTCATACTTACAAAATGCTTCAAAGTTAACAAAACATCTCCCCTCATACAATGCTACAAAATAGATGGGGTAATGCTACAAAATAGATGGGGTATTATGAGCCTTACTTTATAGATCAAAAAACTGAGTCAGAGAAATTACATGATTTAGGATCATAGAAGTGGAACTGGAAGGGACTTGAAGCCATCCAGCCAAATCTTGTCATTTAAAATGAGAAAAAACTAAGGTTCAGAAAGGCCCTACCCTGCCCAGTGTCACACACAGAAGCACAAGAAGCAGGATTTGAACCCAAGTCCTTGGACTTCAGAACAAGTGTGCTTTCCACTGGACCATGCTAACTTTTGCCTGTGATAATTTTGGAGTGGCTTTCATTTTGAATAAACCATCTAAGGCTGGTAGCTATGGGAAGAGGGAGGAATATTGGTGTGTCTTTGCTATGCAATGTTTCTGTAGTAAACCTTTTGCAGAAGTCACACTCTTTGGATATAAAAACTCTTTGGATATGTTTCGGATATATCTGGATATATTTTGCTCTGTCATTTTAGTGTATGTTCAATACACAGAATTTCATTTTAGCATGTTAATTATGGTCTATTGCTAGACTGATACAGAAAAGATCTGAAGATATGACCTTGAAATAATTGTCCTAGGTCTGCAGCAGAAAAGTAATCTTGCTTTAGGTAGATGAGGAAACTCTTCCTGCTGCCTTTTTGTTTCCAATTCTCTGGTGTTTGTTTTGGCCTGGGTCCCCTTTTTTATTGCTTTTATTTCCTTGCCATTACATTGATCTTATTCTAGGCACTCATCACCTTATAATTATGTTAGAGTTAAATATGTATATTTTATTTGAGGGTAGAGTCTGTCCATTTTTTCTTCTTCTTCATTTTTTGTTTCTCTAGCACCTAACATAGTGCTTTGAATGAAAAAGTATTTTATTAACTCGAATTGGATTGGATAGAAGAGTCACAGCGTTTAGAACTGGAGAAGATTTTAGAGATCATCTTTTTCAGTGCTGACCAGTGTCCAGCACAGTGCCTGGCATTAATGAATGTTTGTTAAATTGAATTGAATGGAAAACTCCCTTATTTTACCAATGAAGAGTTTGGGACCCAGGCAGGAAGTCATTTCTCTAATGTCACACAGGTACCAAGTAGTAAAATTGGTTAAAATATATCTGGAATGTTGTACTTAGATCTGGGTGCCGCCTTTAAAGAGGAACACTGACAAGAGTGTGAGGGGACTTGAAACCATGCTGTACCAAGATCAATTTAAGGAAGTGTTAAGGCTGAATGAGGGTGATTTGGGTGAGTAGGAAGCATGATCATTGGCTTAAATATATGAAGGACTGTTTTATAGATGAAGAAACTGATTTATTCTGGGTGGTTCCATAGAATAGAATGAGGACCCATAAGTAGAAGCAACAGGGAAGATTTGACTCAATATAGATCAGGGTTCCTTATAATACAGTGCGTTGTTAATTTCTGGAGATATTCAAGAAGAGGCTTATTGGATATGTTGTATAGGTTAATCACAGGCAGCTAGGTGGAACAGTGGAAAGAGTGTGGGGCCTGATGTCAGGAATGTTCATCTTCCTGACATTTACTATCTGTGTGACCCTGGGCAAGTCACCTAACCCTATTTGCCTCATCTGTAAAATGAGTGCAAATCACTCTAATATCTTTGTTGAGAAAACTCCAAATGTGGTCATGAAGAGTTGCACACAACTGAACAACAACATAGGCTAATCATGGTTTTGGTAAGGTTTATACTAGATCACTAGATACCTCTCAAGTTCCTTCCATCTTTAGGATTCTATGACTTTTCAACTACATTTTCAAGCAAATAGGACATAACAATGAAAAAAGTATCATATTTTAAATAATTTTAGTGGTGAAAGGAAAGTGGACTTTGGGAAATGGTAAAACTCCAGGTCCAGATTAAAGAGAAACAATCAAGGAGAGCAAATCTGATTCTTGCCCTTGATGGTAGTCTGAGTCATGAGACTGTATGGGTCTGATATAAGGAAGAGTTGATGTTCTACAAATACAGAGTTACATGGACCAGTACTGTAAGTCAGAAGGACCGGGAAGGGCTCTAAAGGAAGGGTGCAAAGTTTTCCTCAAAGTCTATATGTTCTAGTAGGAGTCCTTTTAGTTTTTGTCATTGTCATATAAATAAAAACATTTCTATGTTTATTACTCTTTTAAAAATTATTAAAATTTAATTTTGTTATTCTGAACTTGATAAAAACTAGTGAACATGAACATTTCCATGTACAAAAAAGAATAAAAATAGAAGATTGTACATGAAAGCATGAATCTCTATTATATACAATTTTAAAAATACATAATAAGTTCAGTAATGAAACTTTGTTGTTGTTTTTTTTTCCTCTGGAGCTCCTTCTGTTCTCTGTTCAATTTGAAAATTAGGGTTTTTTAACCTAGGGTCCATGGTTAGGGTTCTAAAAATGGTGGAAAATTTTATTTTCACTGATCTCTAATTGAAATTTAGCATTTCTTTCAATTATTTGAAAACATTATTTTGAGAACACCATACTGTCAAATTGATGCTATCACTTTTTTTTTTTTGCATGATTAGCACTTGTTCCACCTTTCCTCCCATTTTCACTCCTGCCATGTTTAATTATTTTGTTAGCCAGAGTGCTTACAGGGGATCTAAAGATCTTTTTTTTTTGGAGAGAGATTTTTAAGATGAGACAATATGACCAGAATTTCCCTGGGCTGAGGACATGAGGCAGATTTTCAAAATGAACTAGATACTGAGGTTCACAGGATTTCTCTAGGAGGAAAGGCAGTTAGGGAAAGATACTCCCTCACTAGGAGTACACTTGGAAAACATAAGGTTAGGGTTCTAGACTGAGGATTTAGATGAGAGCTGGAGTGAGAAAAGACAAGAGCTGTGGGGAATTGTAGGGCAGGAGTAGGGAGTATTAGGAGTAAGAATAGATGTGCTGGGCTAATGAGGAGTTGAGAGGCATAAGGAAAGGTAACTCCTCCCATTAGTTACCAAAACAGATTAGAAGTGGTGGAAGGAGGGAAAGAGAGGATTAGGAGCAGCCAAAAATGAATCGCCTTCCTTCTGTTTTCTTTTCATTTCTCTTTTCTTTTCCCTTCCCCTTTGTTCCCGTTGTAAATTTTTGCTGGGATGGGATAGAGGGAGAGTGAGGCAAAGAGGGGGAAAACATGTGACAGAGGGAATGTATGTGGGGGTGCCTTTGTTACATAAGGAGTAACAAAGTATATTTAAGTCAGGGACGAGGCTTACAAAAGAATCGCACAATCTAATTGCATTTTGTCTTGCTACATGTACCTGTTGCTTTTTTAGGATGTAATCTTCCAGAGGTCAGGAACCAAGCCATTAACTTTGTGCCCACAAAGCCCATTAAGGATACTTATGAGAAGTAGGCTTCATAAATATTGAGGTAGATTTTCACAGGGAGGAAGCCAGGCCATGTTAGCGTCCATGGCTCTTTCTGGAAGTTCCATTAACCCTTTTAGATCTGTAGAGCTCTTTCATTAAATAAATATTTATAACTGCATAGTTCTGTGGTGTAAAGGGGTTAATGCATTTTAAGGTGCTTAATTTGCCACCCAGGGGGAAATTTAACTCATTATTTGGAAATGCTGAAAAAGAAGAACAGGAAAGGGGGTCCAACACAGCCCTAGTAGATGGGCTCTATCCCATGGACGGAATAAACTGAAGAAGTTAAAAAAAAAAAAAAGAGAGAGAGAGAAAGATGTCTATACTGGAGAAGAATAAGGATTCAAGGCCATGACTGACACTTTCCCATGGCTGTTTTTTCAAGGTGACAAAAGGGAGCCAGCGCCTCTCTGTGCACTTCGGCAGTCTTTGGTTGTGTTGGCACTTAGTATGGACCCCGCCCTAATGCCAGGATGCAGCTGCTTATTTAGAGCTGGGGCTTTTATTATAGAAGACACACCCTTTGGGCCCCCTAGAAAGATCCTGTAGAAATGAGAGCACACCCTCATAAATAAAATATCCCTGAATGTAACAATATTTTGATAATTATAGTCTTCCAGAAGTATAATCCTTAAATGGCTGTGGTAATTATAGCATCCTACTTCTCCAATACTTCTCTTCCAGGAGAACTAATCCCAACCTTCCATCTATTACACCAGGCTCCATGGGCACAGGCAAGGGGGGGCAGAGAGGGGAGCTGATTTTCCAGCTGGAGTACCTGGATCACACTCAAATACTCAAATGTCTCTGTGACCTCATTGAGGTGAACATTTCCTACAACAAGATCACAAGTCATCCATTACTGTCCATGGTTGGACAGAGGTACAGAAATGTACAGATGGGAGCTGGCTTCCTTTTGACACCTTAAAAAGTAGTCATGGGGCAATGCCGACCATGACCTTCAGGTCTTATTCTTCTTCAGTATGCAAAGGGGGCACAGGAATCATGGCTCTTCCTTCTGTACTTCTTCACTCTATCCTGTCCAAAATTGCCTGTCTACAGCTCTGTTGGATTCTTGTCCTCTCTTTCTTCTATTTCCACAATTATCAAATAAATTCCCTTGTGGGTGAAGCTCTTGTCCATGTCCTCCCATTAAATCATGGAAGGAATACCCCTAGTAATATGGGTCCTTTTTCAATTTCTTCTGACATCTCAACGGAGTACAGTTACATAGTTACAATGACTATTACTTAGGTAGTACATTAAGGTTTTCAAAGTACTTTTGTAGATACTATCTCAGTTGATCCTAACAATAACCCTATGAAACAGTTGTTATTATGATATCCATTTTAAAGATAAGGAAACTGAGGCTGATTAAATGATTTTTGTTAGGGTCACACAGATAATAAGTGTACGAGGCAGGATTTGAACTCAGAATTTCCTAACTCTAACACCAGCTCTATCAAGCAGCTAAGTGGCCCTTAGAGCACAGGACCTGGAATCGGGAAGACTTGAGCTCAAATGTGGCCTCAGTGACAGTCAGTTGTGTGATCCTGGGGAAGTCACTTCATCTCTGTCTGCCTCAGTTTTCTCATCTGTAAAATGGGAATAAAGTAGCACTTGCCTCCCAAGGTGGTCATGAGGATCAAATGAGATAATAGCATAAAGTGCTTAGCACAGTGACTGGCACATAGTAAGAGCTATATAAATCTTTCTTCTCCTTCTTCTCCTTCTCCTTCTCCTCCTCCTCTCCTCTCCTCTTTCTCCTTCTCCTTGTCTTTCTTCTTCTTCTTCTTCATCTCCTCTTCCCTCTCCTTTCCCTATCCCTCCCTCTCCCCCATCCTCCTCCTTTGCACTTAGCTGCCTCAGATCATATGAGTTGTTCATTTTTTTTTTTCAATCACACATTTCTTGGATGACTGCCTTATCACCAGCAGGCTGGCAACTTGGTGAAGAATTCTTTGGCCGTGCCAAATTCTGCCTTACAACCTACTGTAATAAAAACAATTCCTCAAAAAAAAAAAAATAGAACACAGTGCTAATGGTACCATATCAGGTGAGACCCCCAACTCATGCAGAGAATTGGAACCTTGTAAATAGAGTCAGGGTAATTCTCTCTGGCATGACCTAGCTGAAGCATAAACTATGTGGTAAAGTATGGCTGATGATCTGATTTTTCTTGTATCTTTATATACCTATTCATCCTGGTTATTGTGGATGAGTGGCTAACAGTTTCTTAACTAAGGCCCTAGTTAGGGTTTTGATTCCTCCGTATTAGATAATGAACTCCTTGAGGACATAGCATGGAATTAATAAATTATATTTAATTCATGAATTCATTCATCATTCATTCCATGTGACAGGCAGCTTAACACAAGGAAAAAAAAAAACCTGTATTCTATAACTACAGGTTATATCCCTTAACCCTTGCAGGCTTCTTTGGAAATATTTACTAATGACCATAAAGAAGATATGAGGCAGTATAGATCACTGATTTAGGGATGGAAGGCATCTTAGAGATCATCTGGTCCAAATTCTTCATTACATAAATGAGGAAACTGAGGCAGATTTGTTGGAGGTCCCATAGGCATTAAGCAGCAGAACTGGGATCTAAACCTAGCTTTCCTGATTCCAGAAGCCATACTTCATTCTACTATGTCAAAGATTTCTTGGTACAAGGATTCACAAATGATTCCCCCTGAAGCCAAAGTGGTCTGCCACCTGTTTTTAACCCCTAGTTAAGAATGATTTTTACATTTGAAAATATTTAAAAATGCAAACACTACATAAGGCATAAAAACAGGCACTGGCTAGATTTGACATAGAAGGGCAATTTGCTAACTGGCTTAGTATATCACATAACTGTCAGAAAAGAGTTCAAAGTATGTATCCAATTGAGTGAGAAGAGCCATCTTGTTGTGTGAAAGATAATATACATCTTGATGCTGGTACCGTGCCATTGACTGGTTTCTGCTATCTGCAGGCTTATAATTAACTTTTTTCTCCTTTGAGCTCAGTAGAGCAGCTAGGTGGTACAGTGGTTAGAGTGTGGGAATGGAGTCAGGAAGATTCATCTTCTTGAGTTCAAATCTGGCTGCAGATAATTATTAGCTGTTTGACCCTGGGCAAATCACTTATACCTTATTTTCTGATTAACTTATTAGCTCTTTTAAGAAAAAAATCTCTGTAGCAGGAAAGGAAAAGGCCCCTCCTTGTACTAGGAGAAGTTTGGTTACTCCTTCCCCTTTGTACTGGAAAGCAGAGAACCCAAGTCACTATGAAAAGAGCACTGGACTCTAACAAAGGAGCCACATCACCCTTAACCATAATGCCCAAGGAGCTGCATAACGAAAAGAGGAGAGAGGGAGAAGAGAACCTATCAGGAAGAAGGGGCTTCTTGGATTATGGCTGCCATGAGGAAAGTGGAAGCAAATGAGCAATGTGAACATTTATCTAGCTGAGTAGAGAGGAGAGCCTGAGCCAAGCTGGTAGCCACAGGATTGGGTTGAAATATGGTACTGGTGAAAGGTAATAGGGCTGGCAGCCAGGGGCAGGGATAAAGGCAATAGAGTCTGGAGCAGAAGAAGCACAGATCCCAAAGCAGCAGTTCTCAAACTTTTTGACCTCAGGACCTTTTAAAAAAAAATCGAGGACCTGAAAGAATTTTTGTTCATGTGGGTTATATCTATTGATACAATTATTATAAATTAAAACTAATACATTTAAGATATTTATCAATTCATGTAACAATAAGTCCATTACATGATATAATAAATAAGTTTTTAATGAAAAATAACTCTATTTTCCAAAACAAAATTCAATATGAAGAAGGGCATTGTTTTACATATTTCCAAAAATCCCTTTAATGTCTGACTTAATGGAAGACAGCTGAATTCTCATATCTGCTTCTGCATTCAATCTGTTATAATATGTTGTTTTGTTTGAAGTATATGAAGAAAATCTGGCCTCACACAGATATGTAGTTGGAAAAGGGAAGAGTATTTTAATAGGCAAATGATGTCCTAGTATTATTATGAAAATAGTTTTGACCTTGAAGATTCTCTGAAAGGGTCTCAGCCATGACCATACTTTGAGAACCCCTTTCCTAGCCTCCCTGAACTAGCTCTCTGCCCCACTCCCTAAGTGCAATTGGTTTGAGGCTTTAGTTAGTTATGAATTTTTCCTGCGATCATATGATAGGACTTCTAAAGAGGTAGGAACCTGAAGAAATGGTGCGCATTCAGAGGTGAATGGTATTCACTGGGAGGTGGGCTACAATCTTGTTCCCTTGCCAGTTGGGCTAGGATACTGGTCCTTTCTTGATATTTTAAATGCTTCTTAATAAAACCTTTTCTGTGTTAACATGTTTATAACCTTATATACTGGTAGGAGAACTGAATATCCTTAAAGGAGAGCTATAAACCAAGATGTGGATGTTCCCAGAGAAACTTCTGGGTATGGATCAAATGAGTTATATCAAGTATTACTGAGAAGCCTTTAGGATTTAATCTGGTACAAATGATCCAGGAGCTATGGTTCTGTGCCACAGGTGACATCTTTTTTGGACTGTCCTTCTCATCAAAACTTCTGAATTGATTGGGGGGATGGATGAGAGGAGAGAAAGTTGAGAATGGCAGCTCAACTGTTGGTGGAGTTGTGAACTAATTCCACCATGCCCAAAGGGCTATAAAACGATGTATATTCTTTGATCCAGCAATACCTGTACTACATCTGTATCCCAAAAGAGAGAAAAAAAATAAGGAAAAGGACCTATGTGTACAAAAATATTCATAGCAGCTCTTTTCTGGTGGCAAAGAGTTGGAAATTGAGGGGATGCCCATCAATTGCAGAACGGCTGAACAAGTTGTAATGTATGGTTGTGATGGAATGCTACTGTCCTATAAGAAAAGATGAGCAGGATACTTTCAGAAAAAGGCTGGAAAGACTTACATGAAATGATGCAAAATGAAATTAGTATAACCAGGAGACCATTGTGCATATAGTAACAGCAATTCTGTACGATGAAGGACTGTCCATAAATACAATGATCCAAGACAACTCTGAAGGACTTAAGATGAAAAGTGGTCTCCATCCCCAGAAAAACAACTGATGGAGTCCAAATCTGGATTGAAAGAACACATTTTTAACATTATTTTTCTTCGGGTTTTTTTGGTCTGTGTTTTGCAACATGACTAATTTGGAAATATGTTTTGCATGACTACACATGTATAACCTACATCAAATTTCTTGCCTTCTCAATGAGGGAGTGAGGGAGGGAAGGAGAGAATTTGGAACTCAAAATTTTAAAAACTAATGTTAAAAATTGTTTTGCTTGTAATTGGGGGAAGGTAAAACACTAAATAAATAATTTTTAAAATGGCAGCAGTGTCATTTAGAGAAATTTGTGTATATTTCTTAGGACTAGTTATACCGCCAGGTGCTGACTATTGGGAAGCTGAACAGTACAGTGGAAAGACTGCTGGATTTAAAGTCAAAGATCCCAGTTCAAATCCTGACTCTCACTTACTACTTACATGTTCTCATATAAGTGACAACCTCTAAGGCCCTCAGTTTCCTCCACAGTAAAGTGAGGGGATTGTACCCGGAAGACCAGTAAGGTCCCTTCCAGTCCTAAGTACATGATCTTCTGATCTTATTAGGTATAAAAAGTAGGCATAAACTCAACACATGCTTATTACTCTACCTCCTGTGTTCCATGCAGTCTTAGGCACCCTCAGCTTGGTGCTGGAGCGGGTGGTAAAAGGAAGGTACAGATGAAAAGAGGAACCCTCAAAAATTAGCCATAATGACCATATTTGCTTACAACACAGCATTGGAGATATAAACAAAACTTACAGGGCCCCATGTGGGACTTTTGTACTAATGGCATTCCACAATGGAGCACATAAAAATGTCCAGGACTGCTCCCACTACCCCCTCCCTTTTTCCCCCACCAGTATTAGTGACTGTCTGAGTGGTTATCAGCCTCAAGCCAAATCGATTGTTCTACTGTATGGGTCATCCTGAGGCTGATTGACAGCTCATCCGGCCAGTGATAGGGCACATCAGGAGGGTTAGAGAACAGTGGCCTGTGGGAATGTGGGAGGAACCCTGAGAGCTTTGAAATCCTCAGACTGTTGCTTAATGTCCTTTGAAGCTGTTTAAGTGACAGAGTAGGGGAGGGGGCAAACTTCCATCTGTAGCCTAGACATCCCCAAATGAGGCAATGCTTTTAAATGTCTGGTCCAAAGTACTTAAAAAAGAAATAGGTTGAATTTCATTGCTGGAGGCTAAGGATACCAGGCCAATTTTTTTTTTTCAAAATCTGTGGACAAATTCATTAGACTCTATTATTTCCAAATCCTAGTGAGAACATTGTAATTATTTCCTTTGTTTTGGACAACATGTTCAGTGTTGCTAAACTCCTGGTTCTTTGGGGGGAAAAAAAAGTTTTGTGACTGTTGAGAACATTCAAAAATATGTGTAATAGTTTCGGAAATTTAAACTCCAAAGGAGACCTTTAAAAATTGTTTTCAGCAATGGCAACCTGGGTGAAAGAGAGACATAGGTTCCCAAATAATTTAGAGGAGGATCATACTAATTTCAACACATCAGAAGGCTTTCATTTCTTGACCCCTTCCTGCCTTACCAGGCTTCTTACACCTTATTCCCACTCCTCCATTTATCAGTTGTGTGATCACAGACAAGTCATTTAACCTCTGTCTGCCTCAGTTTCCTCAGGTGTAGAATGGGGATAAGATTTACCAATCCACCCAATCTAGTATGGTTCTTTCAGTTCTAGTTTAAGGCCAGAAGGCAGGCAATGAAATCCCTCATGCTGATGTTTTTCAAACACCTTTGCATAAGTGTTAGAGTAGTGCAGACATCATAGGCATTCATACTGTTTTCTGGGCACATATCTTTGTTCTGTATTTGGGAGTATTTTAATAGGCAAATTTACCTCCTAGGGGTATTGTGAGGATCAAATGAGATAATATTTGTAAAGTGCTTAGCATGGTACCTTGCACATAGTAGGCACTTAATAAATGTTTGTTCCCTCCCTTTCCTCACACATTCTATATGATCCGATAATGACCTTCTTGCTATTTCTTGGACCTGACACTCTCTCTCTTGGCTCTGGACATTATCACCAGCTGTTGCCCATACCTAGAATTCTCTCCCTCTTCCTCTCTGCCTTCTGGCTCCCCTTTCTTCCCTCAACTCCTAAGTAAAATCCTTTCTTCTACAGGAAACCTTTCCTGACCCCACTTAATGCTGGTGCCTTCCCTCTTCTGATTGTCTCCAATTTACCCTGTATATTTTTCATTTGTACATAGTTATTTGCATATTGTCTCTTTTTTATCCTTAGTGCTTAGAAAAATGCTTTTTGACTTGATTTGAATGTTTATTTGGGAGTGGGTACTGAAACTCATTATTTTATACCAACACATTACACAAGGTTGTTCCAAGACCTTCCTCCTTGGTTTTCCTGGGCCCTTGAGAAGCATGCTGGTGCTTATTGCCATGCTTGTATGACCCAGCAGTGGTCCCCTTTCCTTTCTTAACAAAAGAAAAGAAAAAGGTTTATTTTTGGCTTATGTTCTTAAATCAGTCATTTCCAGATATTCCTCTCTTCTCTTCTTTCCCTTTGAAAACTTCCAAAGAAAAAAATAGTTAGGTGACATATCTGACAGTGTGTGTAACCTTCCTACTGAGATTATGGATGTGTCTCATTTTCTATTCTTTGGGACTAAGATTATTACAATTATTCAGACTTCTGAGATCAGTTTCTTTGTTAGCACTCTTTTTATTGGCATTATTTTGCTAATTATGCATATTGTTCCCTTGGTTCTCCCTTCTTCACTTTTTATCAATTCATATAATTCTTCCTACATTTCTCTGAATTCTTCACATTCATCATTTAGGATCATAGGGTCATGACCCTAGAGCTGGGAGGGAACTCAGAGACTATTTACTCCAACTCTCTCATTTTATAGTTGAAGAAATTGATACCTAGGGAGGTTAAGTGACTTGCCACAGTCACAAGGGAAATAATAATCAGAAGCAGGGTTTGATTTCACCAGGTCCTCTGCTTCCAGAGTTGGAGATCTTTCTACTGTACTTTCAATAATCTCCTATTACATTAAAATACTATAGTTTGTTCAGTGTTCACCAAATGATGGGCATTCTTTATGTCCAGTTCTTTCCTATCACAAAATGTTAAAGCTCAACTCTTAATGCTAATAATATCCAGGTAAGGTTATAGTGCTATAAATCACAGAATATCAAAATCTGAAAAGAATTAAGTGACAAGCAGCTCCCATAGCAAAAACTCTATGGTAGATCAGGAGTAGGATATTAACGACAGTGACTTATATGAAAGAAATTGTATGAAAGTCATTATTAAAGACATGTACATTTGGGACAAAATCAGCTAATTTTTATATCAAAAACTGTAACCAACAGACAAACAGCTAGCTTAAGTGGTTCATTTGCTATCCTGAGAAACGCTAAAACTAAAAGATGAAGACTACCGTAGGATATTGGGTAGATCTTCCAGAAAAGATTTATGGGAAAATATGGACCAGAATCACACAGGATGAGAAGGCATGAAAAAGGATGTCTGGTGCTGGTTGGAGGAATAGTACTTGATATTATCATAGATCTACCAAGGTACCAAAAGTTGGCTAAGAATGTTGTAGTCATTTTATTTTATCATATTCATATCAATCTGGAATACTAGGGGTGAAATAAGGGTGATTTAAAAAATTTCCCAATGTATTTTCTAATTTACATAGAGCTTTATGGTTACAAAGTGATTTCACAGACATCAGGATTGATCCTCATGACAACCCTATGATGACTTTCCTGGTGGAATGCTCAACATGCCAGTGCCAGGGCTGGGTAGAACCTTTTTTAGCTCCCAAATTTCCAGTCCCTTACTTATCCCCTTTGAGTCACTGGTCTTCCCTGATGCCCAGTCATATCTAAGCAACAGTTCAAATACAGAACAAAGATATGTGCCCAGAAAACAGTATGAATGTCTATGATGTCTGCACTACTCTAACACTTATGCAAAGGTGTTTGAAAAACATTAGCATGAGGGATTTCATTGCCTGCCTTCTGGCCTTAAACTAGAACTGAAAGAACCATACTAGATTGGGTGGATTGGAAGCCCAGTCTCTCTCAAGACTATGTTCTGATACTGTACTAGACACCATCTTCATGGCAGAAGAAAGGTAGTGATGGGATTAGCCATCCACAAACAACATTCTCTCAAACCCTACTAATAAGACTCCTTCTACCTGCTCCTGACCTGACATAGAAGATTGTGACAAGGCTTACGACAAAGATTGTGACAGATAGCTGGGAGACTGGACTTCTCCCTCCATTTCCATCCAACAGAGTTAGGTGAACCTGACACTTGCCCATTAGGGTTAGAGGCTGATGGAATTTTCTTTCTGAATCAGTGTGCTGCTGGTGGTAGCACAGGACAGACCATTGTTCTCATGTCTGTGCACAGGGAATAACTATGATAATTGCTGATACTTTCTTCAAATACTCAGTACACACACATACGCCAGTACGGTTTCCTTTTCAAAACAACTTAAATCATTTTTTAACATATGAAACCATAAGTAGAATCATCCTGATTTTTTTCCACTAATGTCTTACTCTGATTCTTCTCTAGCCTAGCCCAGTCCCATCCCATCCAATCTAATCCAACAAGCATTTATTAAGCCGCTACTATGTGCTACTAGGTCACTTGGTTCACTTGTTCCCAGTGGACTCACTGTGTAATCTTGGTCAACCTCTCATCATCTTAAGGATCTCAGTGTCACAGTGGATAGAGTGTTGGGCTTGGAGTCAGGAAGAGCTCAAATCCTGTCTTAGACAGTTACTGGTAATGTGACTCTAAGCAAGTCACTTTGTCTTTCTGTGCCTTGATTTAGTCATTTATCAAATGAGGAGGTTGAATTTGATGGTCTCTGTAAGATCCTTCTAGTTCTAAATCTATAATGTTATAACTTCTTTCTTTAAATGATAATACCTTTCTTCATCTTTGTCCACAAGAGTGCTCAGTGGCTTTATTTCACTGATGATGTAGCAAGGGCCATCCTAGGGAACATGTGTAGGGATGGGGCTGGACTGTAACCCCTTACTAAAGGATATGTGTAACCTGTTAGCTCCTGGTCATTCTTACTTGTCTCTGAGACTGGAGATTGCACAGAAAGTGATTAGTGACTGAGCCAGAAGGTTCTGTCCCTTCAGTAGAATGTAAAAACCATAGAAAAGTTCTATCTCCATTTTTTGGTTGGCTGGCTTTCTCTCTGGACTTATGAAGGCCAATATTAGCTTTTACTTCCAGCAAAGAGGGGAGGAGATTGCTTTTCCGGCCACTCCCTTCCCAGTGGCCATGGTGCCTGCAATGACAATGATAACCAGTACTTCTAAGTTAGCTTGAGACAGGACCTCAAATCTCCAGGATCCTCTTTTTCATTTTGAATTGGAGGAATCTCTAATTTAACATCTCCACAGCAGAACTGTTATCATTATCCCCAAACTCTCCCCTCTTCTGACTTTTCTTTATATTGTGAAGTGCATCACCATCTCCCAGGCACTGAGGCTAATCATACATAATTAACCACAACTGAGATTAATAAGATACTCAGCTCCTTATTCTCTCTTATCACAAATCCAATCAATTGCCAAATCTCCTTGTTTCTACCTTCATAACACCTGCCATATACTTCTATTTTTTACTCACAGTCTCCTCTTGTTCCAATCTATCTTCCACAGAGCTGCTGAAGATATATCCCTACAACAGTTTTGACCATATCATTTCTCTATTTAAGAAAATTCATGTATAATGTATATCTGATTGCTTACCCTGGAGGGGGGGAGGAGGGAGAGAGGAGTAGAATTTGGAACTCAAAACTTTAAAAGTGTTAAAAATTGTTTTAGCATGTAATTGGGAGAAATATATGTGTATGTATATGTACATATATAAACATATATGTCAAAAATATATTGAAATATATTGAAATATATATCAATACATACACATACACACATATAGTTCAGTGGCTTCCTGTTACCTCCAGGATAAAATATAAAAGTCTTCTGTTTAGCGTTTAAAGTTCTTTACATTCTGTCCCTTCCTGCTTTTCCAGTCTTCTTTTTTTTTAATTGAATGGAATAATTTTTGGGGGGGAGGGGGAAGGCAAGGCAATTGGGATTAAGTGACTTGCCCAAGTTCACGCAGCATGTTAGGTGTCAAGTGTCTGAGATCTGATTTGAACTCAGTTCCTCCTGACTTGGCACTTCACTGTGCCACCTCGCTGCCCTCCAGTCTTCTTACACTTCATTGCCTTCCATGAATTCTACAATCTAGACGTTCTGCTATATTTTTATATACAATACTTCATTTCAATCTTCTTGCTTTTGTACTGGCTATCCCTCATGGATGGAATATTCTCCCTTCTAAACTCTGTCTCCCAGTGTCCTCTCTTTTATCAAGACTTGGCTCAGATGTCATGTCCTTTAAGTTGCCTTTGCTGGTCCCTCCCAGTTGCTAGTCTTCTCCTCTAAGGATACCTTCTTTTTACTTTGTATGTATCCATTTGTACCTGATTATTTACATGGTCCCTCCCCCGCCCCCCCCCTGTTAAAATATAAATTCTTCAAGGACAAGGACTATTTTTGTCTTACTCTGTATTCCAAGTTCTTAGCATGGTGCCTGCCATATAGTAAGCAGTGAATAAATCAAATATTTGTTAATGCATACTAATGATTCTTTTGTTTTAGGTACTTTGCTGTGTGAGGGGTGGAAGAAATAAATGTCCTGACATCTACTGCTTTGTATGGTACCTTCGTATAATACCTTTCCTTGTGTAGTGCCTTTCTAAAAGAGATTTTATTAATCTATTACTTTATTTCACTGATGATGTAGCAAGGGCCATCCTAGGGAACATGTGTAGGGATGGGGCTGGACTGTAACCCCTTACTAAAGGATATGTGTAACCTGTTACCTCCAGGATAAAATATAAAAGTCTTCTGTTTAGCGTTTAAAGTTCTTTACATTCTGTCCCTTCCTGCTTTTCCAGTCTTCTTTTTTTTTTAATTGAATGGAATCATTTTTGGGGGGGGAGGGGGAAGGCAAGGCAATTGGGATTAAGTGACTTGCCCAAGTTCACGCAGCATGTTAGGTGTCAAGTGTCTGAGATCTGATTTGAACTCTAGATACCTAGATACCTGAGCTTTATTTAAGAGAATTTCTTAAGCAGAAAGGTTCATAGCATCCAGATAATGTGAGAATAGTTTGAATGCCTTCTCTTTGGGCTCAGAGGTTCTACCCAGAACTGAATGTGGTCTGCTTGAGGCAGAGTCCCTTTCCCAGAGAGGGGCCCACATCAGCTAAGGGTAATTTGGGAAATTTTCATTTGTGCGCCAAGAAGAAGAATGAGAAATTTTGGTACAGAGGAGTGAGCACTAGAGACCAAGCATTGGGAGACCTGAGTTCTAGTCTTAAATTACCAATTGTGTGATTTCATGCAAATCTCTTAGTCCCTCTAAGCCTCAGTTTGCATATATATAGGATGATCCTGTGGCCCCTTCCAGCACCTGCACTCTATGATCCCATGAGCTCCTTAAAAAAAAAGCTTCTGGTATACATGTTTATGTGTATCTGTCACACCACCTTCAGGCCCCATTCCAAATACCAAATCACTGGTAAGACTTGTAGAGTGAAAAATAATACTGCTGTGTTCTACAGCATTTGAAAGCTTGGAAGCCTCTGATTTTGATCACTGTAAGCTTCTCAAAGATGTGTACTCTAAAGAAGGGATTGTGTGTAAAAATCTGGCTCCCCAACAATCATTCCTAGTCTAAGAACAAGTCCAAAAATTTCTGCATTGGATTTTAGCTGAAGATTGGTGTGTCTATCCCTGGCTCGCAAAAGACTCTCAAATGCTCCACTTGTTCACAATGCCAATAGGGCATCAAACTTTTTTTCCCCTGAAAACTCCTGCCTAAGCTGCCCATAGACCTGTCCTTTCTGCTAAAAAAAAAAAAAAAAAAAAAAAAAAAAAAGAGGTACATAATTGGGTTTTGAATAATTTTACTGCAAAGTGATGCTTTTGCATGATGATAAGTGACAAGTAAAATGTGCCAATGGACATTTTTACATTTCTGCTTCTCGATGGATGGATCCTGCTACAAACTGGGTTGAACATTGTTGTGTTTTTATTTGTTTGTTTGTTTTTTAAACTGGGCTTGTGACTTCACCAATGTAGAGAGCTTTAGGTGAGAAAACCCCATCTACTCCAATGCAGATCAGCACCTGTTCTGAAAAATTACGGGCTTAGTATGCCTGAGGACATTCAGAGACTAAGTAACTTGCCCAGGGTCACACAGCCAGCATATGTGTCAAGCAGGATTTGAACACAGGTTTTCCTGATGTCTGAAGACAGTTCTCAATCCGTTATTCCGCACTGCTTCTTACTTTGTAGTTATCTGAAACATTTTAATTTTTTTTCATTTTAAGTTGTGAACAGACATAAACTAAGAAGACCAGTTTTGAGGAGATAGAAATATCTTCTCTCCAAAGGTATTTTAATGCAGTTTTAAAAAAGAATGATGTTAGCTGTGTGACCCTGACTGCCTCAAAAAAACTCAATGTTCCATTCTTGTTGTTTTTCCTTTGTTCTAGAAGAGGATCACAACATCAGGAAGGTGATGTCATGACTTGCAAGTGAATTGGATTTAAGTGAGGAGGACTGTGCAAAATCACCAGCTTCTCTTTCTCCTTCAGAGCCATCTGGGTCCAGTGGCAAGATATAGATCAGGATGACTAGGGAAGGCCCCAGATGCAGTGGGAGACATTGGCCTTCTTAAGCTACGATCTTTTCCAGATCTCAGTTTGACTGAGTAGTAATTGGGCTAGGTAAGAAATGAGGCAGAGAATGACCATTTTTACCTAGTCAAAATATCAGTTTGGGAGAGAAAGACCTTCAGGGTTTCTGGCCAAAACCCAAACAATTTCTATTTATATTCATTCTGTGCAATCGGGACTCCAAAATAATGAGCCCTTGGGCTTGCACTGGGACCTGTGGCATGGCATCACCTTCCTGATGTCATGGTCCTCTTCAAGAATGAAGGACAAACAGTAACTTGTGAGTATCATGAGCTTCCCCATTGGGGACCTAACTGTCCAGATCCAGTTGGACCACACAGATCCTTCCCTCTCTCTCTTCCCCTCCCTCTTCTTCCTTTCCCTAGCAAATTAATTTCTTTTGAAAGGCAATTTGGGAATAATTGACCTAATTGAGATTTGGATTCTAGTGTCATTTTTGCTGCTGATTAATTAATTTGCTTACTGATGTCTATGGCCTGGCCAAGACACTTTACTTCCCTATCTTTAAAATGAGGAGTTTTGGAACAGAGCTCTAAGGTTCCTTCCAGCTCTACGGTCATACCCTTTCAGTAAGTGATGATCTTTAAGGGTCTTTTGGGCTCAGAAATTCTATGACAGTAATATAATTACAATATAATGCAAACTAGAACTCTTAAAGCTAGGGGCTAAACTCAGATTTGTGGATATGCCAAAGAGCTGGTAGGATGTCCCTTCTGAACACAGCAAGCCTTTCTAAAGCTAATTCAGAGTGAACCTAACAGATTAGTTAAGAGAAACAGTGGAGTGGTATGGATACCATTACACACACACACACATACACACACACACACACACACACACATAGATATATAAAGATGGGTACCATTAGACACACACACATCCATCTTCATATATGTATGTGTATATATGTGTATATATATATGTATATGTATATGCATACATACATATGCATAAAACAATTCAGAGGATGGATACAAAATAGGGTCATGGTCCCATGAAAATCATGTTTGGAACATTGAATTTCAGAATGAATTAAGGTTGAAGATCAACAAAAAGAGTTTTTTTTTTTTTAAGCTATGTGTTAGGTAATAGGAAGATCTTAAGAATATAACCTTCAGAGTGAATCAGTCAAAAATATTGAATGATGGAGAGAAGGCAGAATAACTCAATGCTTGCTTTGCTTTTGTTTCCTCTATTAAGAAGAATTATATTCAGAATGGAAAGAAAAGGACAGCAATGGCTAACAGGGAATTGAAACACAGTGTAAGTGATGGTGAAAGAACACTTATTTCAGATCACCAGATCTGTATAGATTACATCCTTGGATGCTGACAAACTCTGCAGATGAGATTGTTCAGTAATCTTTGAGAAATCAGGGAAAGTAGAGCTTTCTACTTTTTTGTAGAGCTGCTACAAGCTTGGAAAAGGGTAAATGCACTGAGTTGATTGTTGTTTTTACAAAGCAGAAGATGGAATCTTCAAACAAAGCTGGCAGTGATCTATATTGTGATTTCTGGAAAAAAATAAATGAACATATTATTTCTACCCACCTAGGAAAGTGGTGAGAATTAAGAACTAGCATTAGTTCACCAAGGAAATGTCATGGCAGACTTAACCTCATCTCCCTGACGTGACTACAAGATGTGTCTTATTTTGATACTTCATTGAGGTATAGAGGTTTCCCAGGGATCTTGAAAGGCTGTTGGTCAAGGGTAAGCTCCAGGAATTCTCATCAAGGTATAAAGGCTTTTTTTACTATATATATTTTGACTTTATACTGGTGATTTGCTATATTGCTACTATCTGATATGAGTATTCAAGGTTCATCACCAGGTAGACTGAAAGTTATTACTTTTTTTGGGCTGTAACATGTATAAAAGTCATTTACTAAGTTCTACAAAGGTTACAGTCTTTGTTGGTGAAGGGTGTATCAATACTAATGAAATTACATATCTTTGAGTATGGTATCTTATCTAGTATTATCAATATCTAGTACTGAATTACTAGAGGGGTATTTTCAGTGGAGTACTGTAGATGAAATATACCTAGATTCTAACAAGAGACTTATCTATCCTTGTGAATAGTCTTGTGAATGATATGCTTGTGTACAAAGTATTCACAAGATACAAGTAGAGTTTGGTGGATTTGTCATTAATTATATGTCTGAATCCAAACAGTTATGTGTGTTAGTGTTTAAAGGATCTGGAAGGATGTCTGTAGTGGAGTGCCCCAAGATCTGTCTTCATCCTTGTCTTATTCAACATTTTAATCATAGAATCACAGAAGCTCAGAGGCCACATATCCAATGTATACCCAAACAAGAATCTCTTCTGCATTATACTTGACGAACAGTCATGATAAATGCCTTGGAGGAAATATAGAGAGCACAAAGTTAGAAGAGGTTGTCATTGAGTGAGTATGGGATCCCATTGTACAGCTTAAGAAGGGGAGAGTCATCTCCCTTATGTGATACTTATGTTGGTAGGGATGAGACTCTGAGGGTAGTTGTGGTACCTGTGTGGTTCAGGGTAGGACTCTAGTTATAGTATAGTTCCCTAGGATTAGGAAAATGAGGGGAGGTCCTACTGGTGGGTCCCATTCCTTGCATTTTATATTCCTGAAACTAAGGCTTGGGAAATATAGGAGGTTGTCAAGACTATTAATCCCAGCCTAAGTCCATGGCTGATGCTTCTAAAGGAGAAAACAGGCATTAGTTTAGAAGCAGAGCAATACAGAACAGAACACAATCAACAAACATTTATTAAGTGTCTACTATGTATCAGTCACTGGGGATACAAAAAAAGAACAAAAGACAGTCCCTGCCACAAGGAGCTTACAGTCTAATATGGGGGACAAGACATGTGAACAAATATATACAAAGCAAGCTGGATACACTATGAGTGGGAAATAATTAAGGAAAGGAAATCATTAGAAATGAGGGGTTGGGGGAAGGCTTTCAGTAAAAGATGGGATTTCAGTTGAGACTTAAAGGAAGTCAGGGAGGTCAGTAATTGGAACAGAGGAAAGAGAGCATTCCAGGCATGGGAGACAGCCAGAGAAAATAAGTGCCTAGAGCCAAGAAGAGGAATGTCTTGTTCATGGAACAGGCAGGAGGCCAGTACCACTTCATTGAAGAGTATGTGGCAGGGAGTAAGGTAAAGACTGGAAAGGTAGGAGGAGGCTAGTTATAAAGGGCTTTGAATCCCAAACAGAGCATTTTATATTTTATCTCAGAGGCAACAGGGAGCCATTGGAATTTATTGAGTAGGGTGGTGACATGATTGGACCTGTGCTTTAGAAAAGTCACTTTAATGGCTGAAAGGAGGACGGATTGGATTGGGGAAAGACTTGAGGCAGGCAGGGTTAGGGTTAGAATTAAAAGATAAAGATAGTTCCAGGAGGTTGGTAGCAATGGACTTTTATCAGTAGCAAGAGACAGATTTAGCTGGGTTACTGCCAAGTTTTAAATTAGGCTCCTTGTTTCAGCACTGTTGCCTTAAAATAGTTCTGCAGTTTCTTTTAATAATTCTTTTAATAAAACTTAATATTAATTCTTTGATAATAATAATAATGTGTGAGATGAAAGAGTTCAGAGTCTGAATCTAAGGTCAGAAAGGGTCTTTATTCTTTCTCATGAGAAAGGACTCTGCCCCCGTTGCCTGCATGGCGGCAGGGAGAGAGCAACACGTATTAGCCGGCCCATGGTTATATAATCTTCCAATGCAGAAACCCAACCCCCCCAGCTGGCCTTCACTCTTATTGGTAGGGGGGCTGTCCCAGCCTGGATGAGATAAGGATAAGGAGATTCAGTCTAAATAATAATAATAATAATAACAACACATATATATATAAAACATATGCGTTGTTATTATTGTGAGGGATAATTTATAGTGCTTTCCCCATTCTGAAATCTAGAATGGCTTCAGTATTCGCTAGGCCTAGGGTTAGGTCACTTGACCTTCAAGCAATCTGGGGCTTAGAGCAATGGAGACCCTCCCCCAGAGTTCAGCAAAAGATATGCCAAATAAGGTTAAGACTGCTTTCATTGGACACCAACATGTTTCCGGTTCCTTTGTCTCAGAGAGATTCCCGCACTTAGACTTTTACCTCTATTTTATTTGATTCGTGGGCACAATGAGGTGAAAGGTCACCCAGATATTAGCATTATTCTTATTTGCAACTTTGAAAACCCTCACTGGGAGAACTTAAGTGACTTACTTAAGGTCAAGGAGATTGTCAGTGACAGAGCAGGGACTAGAACCCAACACCCAGTCCAGTGCTATATCCAGAGTTATATTCTTCTGAAACCAAGACCCTTGCTGATTATTAGGTAAGCACATTCAGAAACTGCATGGCTGGGTATGGCCTGTAATTCCAGCTACTTGGAAGGCTGATAGATCTCTTGACCTTGGGAGTCCTGAGTTGCAGTGAGCTATGCCTGTTGGGTGTCTGCATTAAGTTTAATATCAGTAATGGACAGCCTCTGGGAGCTGGGATGGCCAGCAAACCATCTCAGGTCAGAAACAGGTTGAAGCTCTCATGCCAATCAGTAGAGGGATCAGACTAATGAGTCTGGGTGACCTTTCACCTCATTGTGCCCACGAATCAAATAATAAAAGTCCTTCAAAACATGTAAAGCCCTTCATAAATGCCAGTCACTACCTAGTGTTCTGTATCCTGATTTATCAGCTGCTCATCATGCAATTTAAACAAGAAGTTGCTAGTCTCTTGTCCCCTTTGCAGTTAATATATGAATTGTTAAACTAGGATCAAAGTTTGCAACATTGACTTCAGAATTCCCTACAACCCAGTTGGAGTGATATGGTAGATAGAGTGCTAGATGACTTGGAGTGAGGAAGACCTGAGTTCAAATTCTGCCACAGACATTTACTAGCTTTGTGATCCTGGGCAAATCATTTAGCCTTTCCAATCGTCTCAGTTTCTTTATCCATAAAACAAGGCTAATAGCAGCACTTGCCTCCCTGGGTTGTTATGAGGACAAAATTAGATGATATTTGTAAATTTGTAAAATTTGAGATAGTGTTTGCACACCTTAAAGTGCAATATACTAACTATTATTTAGAGAGTATTATGTGGTCAACGGCATTAAGCATCTGCTCCATGAACTTTCTTCTCTCTCTCTCTCTCTCTCTCTCTCTCTCTCTTTCTCTCTCTCTTTCTCTCTGTCTCTGTCTCTGTCTCTCTCTCCCTCCCTACCTCCCTTTCTCTCTCTCTCTCTCTCTCTCTCTCTCTCTCTCTCTCTTTCTCTCTGTCTCTGTCTCTCTTTCTCTTTCTCTCTGTCTTTCTCTCTGTCTCTCTGTCTCTGTCTCTCTCTGTCTCTCTGTCTCTCTGCACAACCTAGTAATGGAAGGAAGGCAGTACCAAAGACTTGTGATTTTTAAAAAAGTATTAGTGGGGCAGATATTTTTTCTGGACTGACCTTGCACAAACTTGAATAAAATAATCTGCATACCATAGCTTAAAAGAAAAGGTCAGCCTAGAGGTCATAGGCTTTAAGGTCCCATACTTCAAAGACAGCTCTCTCATTTACAATACCATTAAGTCCTGAGTAATGGTCTATTGTCTTTCAGCGACCCAACCTCTTCACCTGTTTGGTTATTTTGAGTCCAACCACAAAACTGTAGGCCCAGTTTAAACAGGTGTTCTGCTATTTCACTCTGACTCCAGAGTCTGGTTTTCTGTGGTCTGTTATTTAAAGTAGATGCAATTGGCAAGGGAAAGAAATGGTTAGATCTTTTGGAAGAAACACGAGAGAAAACAACAAAATATTAGACAAATCTCTCAGCTGAATTATTACAATAGTAGCTAATTGACTGGTTTTCTTGTTTTAAGCCTCTTCCTTCTTCAATTCATTCTCCACATCGATGTCAAAGTCATTCTAGGAGTGACCATGCCACTCCCACAACTTGCCATCAAGAAGCTACAATAGTCCTCTATTGATTTGGAGGGAAAACACAAACTTGTTTGGCATTTAAAGCCCTTCCCACTCTGGCTCTAGCCTTTCTAGCCTTATTCCACATTGCTTCCTTTCACACACATGAGATTCCAGTCAAACTGGTCTAGGAACTATTCCTTAGTCAGGTTACTCCAGCTCCTTTCAAAGCTCAACTCAGGTACCATTTCCTACAAGATATCTTTTCTGATCCCCCCAACTATTAGCTAGCTCATCCCTCCCATCCATTATGATGTTGTATTGACTTGGTATAAATTCTATATTTACATATTTGCATATGTCATTTTCACTATAAAAGGAAAACTCCTTAAGAGTGTAGGGAAGGGAAGGTGGATAAGAGATAAAATGGCTACCTACTCCATTTTGTCCCAGGGCTGCATCTCAGAATTGCCCAAGGACTCCTAGCTGGACTTGGCTAATAGAACCCTGTCTGTTAAGGAAGAAATGCCAAGTTCTGATCTCTAGGCACCCAAAGCCACAATACCCAGGGTATTCCCACTGTTTCCCAGTAAAGACCCTCCTTATCCCTTCTGACAAAGGCATTTCTCCTTAGCCCCTTTCCAATCTGACCAAAGTAACATTTTTCCTTTTATCTCATATTAGGTGATGCATGCTTTATTGCTGACTGCATATTCTTTGCCCTGACCTATAACCAAGTGTCCTATTCTAAAGTGGTTGAAGCTGTCACCAGTGAGCAGTCTCCCTAGCGCGATAATGAATTTATTTTCATTTCAGCTTGGCTACTCACTTTATGTATGAACCCATTGGTAGGTCAGATTTTCCCTAGGTTCTCCAAGAATAAAGTTTCCATAGATCTTAAAAACATAACCTAAGCCATCTCATGCATATTGTTTATCTTGGTGTGTGTAACTGTGGGTATTTCCCAGATCTTTATCATTAAGGAGTCACTGGAATATATTCCTCAACATGGGCAGGTGCTATTTTGTTTTTGTCTTTGTTTCAATTATGCTCAGACTAGTGCCTGAGAAATAGTGAGACATGAACTTTTTGAGTGATGGAATGAAATATTAAAATAAGAGATCGAGCATCTGGCCTCTTCTCTTACTGAGCAACCTCCCTAGTTCATGCCTTTATCACTTCTCTATTGAACTATTGCATTAAGCTCCTAATTGATCTTCTGGCTTCAGTTTCTCCCCTCAGTGATGAGTCTTCTGGATACTGAAACAGTCTTCCTAAAGAGTGGGTCTGACAATATCACTCCTTGCTTCAAAATTGCAGTGGTTTCCTATTGCCTTGACATAAAAAGATGAACTCCTCAGCTTGGTATTGAAAGCTCTTCACAATCTGTCTCCAAACTCTATTTCCAGATGAATTTCCCATTCCAACTTTGGGATGTAGCCAGACTGGTGTACTTCCTATCATTTTCTGCTCTTCTAACCATTCCATATCTCAACCCCAATTGTTGGTATTCTCTCTGTCTTTCAATTACTTTGTATTTACTTCTGTATGTGTGTGTGTGTGTGTGTGTGTGTGTGTGTGTGTGTGTGTGTGTGTAATTTAATTGAATTCATTTTGTATCCATCTACCCCCAGTAGAATGTAAGCTTCTTAAGGGAAAGTACTAGTTTTTTGTTTTTGTATTTCCAGTGCCTAGACTAGTGCCTTGAATACAGTAGGCACATATTAAATTTTTAGTGAATTGAACTCAAGGATTCAAATCTGGAATGGATGTTTTGGAAGGAAGAAGAGGAAAGGGCAAATCCAACCTACATGCAAATAATGATTTATCCACCAGGAAACACCTGGATAATTTAGAAAATGGACATTATTTTCCTGAGTACTTGTACTTATAATTCTGGCTACCATTTCCTTTATCTGACCTTGCTTTTATCTTTCTTGTCTCTTAAAAATCTATGTTAATGAGTTCTTCCCTTCTCTTCCCTCATTTCACCCGTCTCCCCTCTCCTCCCTTCCTCTTCACTTCTCTTTCTTTTTCATTTCTTTCCTTTCCTTTTTTTCTTTTCTTTTCTCTCCCCAGACTCAGTGAGTGTCTCTATCTCACAGATAGCGGCCATTCACGAACCTAATCCCATTGATGATCTCCATGGAAGCTTCGACTTGTAATATTTCTGAAGTGGTCGGGTTCACTCCTTTTTTAGGACCCCCTAGGTCCCTATGCCCAGCTCACAACATTCATTCCAGGCATAGTGGTGATGCTGGATCCTGCCTAATCCTTCTTTAACTCAGAACTCTGTAACTCAATGATGCATGAACCTCAGCCTTCCTTAGTAGCTGGGATTACAGGCATATATGCCACCATACCTTGACCCTTCTATATTTTCTCAAGAGAGAAAAAATGTCTAAAATAAAGATTCCATAGATCTTAAAAACATAACCTAAGCCATCTCATGCATATTGTTTATCTTGGTGCATATAACTGTGGGTATTCCTCAGGTCTACATTATTAGGGAGCCATTGGAGTATATTATATAGGTAAGTGATATGATTAGACTCCATATTTTAGGAAAATTCCTTTGGTAGTTATCAGAGTATCCACTACAATAGAGAGGCTTGAGGCAGGGAAAACAATTAGCAGACTAATAAAATAGGTGAGGGGAGAGGTAATGAGGGTCTGTATTTGTGTAGAGGCCATGTGAGTATGTGAATGAAAGGAAGAAGAGATGTTGTGGAGGTTGAAATGACAAAATCTGACAATTTATCAGATGTGTGTGGTGAGGGAGAGTGAAAAGTCAAGTGTAACACCCCTTCTGGGGCTACTATACATTCCAAGTCCCACTGGCACTGGCAGTTTGGGTCTTTAAAGAGCAGTTGACTACTTCTACCCTCAGGGTTCTAGGGATAACCATAAGGGACTGGAGGTTTTTCTTACATCATCACTTACAAGCCCCTACTGGTGTGTTTCCCTAATATCATTTAATCAGTTAAAATCTCTACAGTATTGTGTGGGATGAGTGAAAACTTCTCAGTTTCGGATTGTTAACTTCTCTTTTCCTCCTCCTCCATTGCTGCTGTCAATCACTTTCATTTTCCTTTGTCTACTTCCCTCCCCCCCCCCCCTTGGTGGGCCCCTCCTCCCAGTCAGTGGGAGTCAGGAACAGCCCAGGCTCACTCTTCCTCCCTTGCTTTGGGGCCCTTATCTTTTCTTGCTGTCCCATTTGGGGAATAATTTGGTGAAGTCTGCCTCTCACCCAATGAGAGAGAAGACAGTCGGGAAGGGGGCTTGGTGGAATTAGGGTATAAATTCTCGCACTGCCTTTTGTGACACTCCTCTTCTCCATGATGAGTCATGGGGAAAACCACTCTCTTCTCCCAGGGAAGAGAATAACCTCCTGTTCTTATCCTAAGAGATCTCTGTGTTTATTTCACTAAATTTAGGAGGAGGGTTATTTTTCATCCCAAACAGTATCAATTAACTAACTGAAATCAATTAGCTGTTACACAGTAGCATTATTTAGAATGTATAGTAAGTAACAGAGTACATCATTCCTTCAAACTGGCAGCCAGCCAGTTTTCCCTCTACATATAGATTTAGTTCCCATGGAGAGTAGACTC
Organism: Pseudochirops corinnae; assembly: GCA_028646515.1. Classification (NCBI taxonomy): domain Eukaryota; kingdom Metazoa; phylum Chordata; class Mammalia; order Diprotodontia; family Pseudocheiridae; genus Pseudochirops; species Pseudochirops corinnae. Next base: position 240,406,471 of record CM053587.1, on the reverse strand, counting down.
AAACTTAACATTGTTGCTGTAAAATATCCTTTTTCCTAACAAGAAGCGGGAGTTACTTCCCCATCCTGGGTGTCCTTTCATTTTTTTAAAAAACATATTTGAAGTTCCCATATTTCATGAGGAAAGATTCATATTTGGTTATGGCTCCTTGATGGACTGGGTCAAGCAGTTTGCTCCTCAGCACTGCTGTGTAATCTCCTCACCAGACTTGGCTATTATAGTTATCAACTCTAGAATTCCAGGAATTGGTAAAATCTCAGATATCCTTGATGGATTTGCTCATTTTACTAGTCAATCTATCTGAGGAAACTCACCAAGACCAAGAAAAAAGTTAAACACAATAGGAATAGCAGTACGAAATGTTCATGGATACATGTTGGCAGAGATGATCAAATGCTTAAAGAAGTTCTTCCTCCTCAAAATCCAACAGGGAAGGAAGCAACCTATCCTTGCTTGCTAATTTTGTGAGACTATGTCTCACCTAAAATGAAAGATGTGGGGGTAGGGCATAATAATCATAAAATTATCTGAGAGAGAAGTCTGGGGGTTTTGAGTAGGAGCAGGGCATTTTATCAGCTTGGTTGCCGGGGTCAAATCCTAGAAAAGAGATGAGTGGGGGATTGTTGAGAGAATGCAGGAAGAAAGTGGTATAGATTCATTCATTGGAGACAAGTTCATGATTGCCTATAACATGGAGCATGGAATTTGACACATCTTCCCACCATCTTATCAGTTGATCATACAACCCTTGTGGTCATACCATAGCCCCATAAAGGTACATAGCCCCACTCTGAAAAACACTGCCATAGCTGATAAACCTCCCCTTATAAAACATTACAGAGGAGTAGTTATTTAACTTCTTGAAAACTTCTTGTGAAGGGAATTATTACATCGTCAGTCAACCCATTCTATTTTTGCACAGTTCTGACTGTTAGAAAGTTTCCCCTGACTTTGAATTGAAATCTACCTCCATATTTTTCATCTTCCATTGTTTCTGGTTTTGCCTTTCAGATCCAAGAAGAATAAGTCTAATGCTTCTTCCACACTACAGTTCTTCATTTTTTCAAATATGGATGAGAAGTAGTATGGCGTAGTTGATAAATGGTTAGCTTAAGAGTCAGGAAGTCCTGGGTTCAAGTTTCTCCTATAAGACATACTGTCCGTGTGACCCTGACAAGTCATTAATCTTCCTGTACCTGAGATGGCTCTATAAGGCTATAAGTTAGAGATCAGTTGCTGATTTGCATTTCTAGAAGGAATTTTCTTTACTCTGATGATAGTGTAGGTCAGAACCAAAACAAAAGAAAAATTATCATGCCTCCCATGAGACATTTCTTTCCATGTTAAACAGCACAAGAATTCAATCAGTTTTGGTTACCATCATCTGGATATGCTTTAATGTCCTTAAAATGTAGCACCCAGAACTATATAATGTTGTTGAGTTGTTTCAGTAGCGTCTGACTCTGTGACCCCATTTGGGATTTTCTTGGCAGAGATGCTGGAGTGGTTTGCCATTTCCTTCTTATTTTACAGATGAGGAAACTGGAACAAACAGGGTTAAGTGACTTAGCCAGGGTCACACAGTTAGTAAGTGTCTGAAGCTGGATTTGAATTCAGGTGTTTCTGGCTCCAGACTTGGTGCTCTGTTCTCTATTCACTGGTGCCACCTAGCTGCCCTCAAATTCTGTTGTTGTTGTTGCTCAGCTCAATTGTTTCAGTCACGTCCAACTCTTTGTGACCCCATTTGGGGTTTTCTTGGCAAAGTAATTTGCATTTTCTTCTCTAGCTCAGTTTACAGATGAGGAAACTGGGACAAATAAGGTTAAGTGACTTGCCTAGGGTCACACAGCTAGTAAAGTATCTAAAGCTGGATTTGAACTCAGGTTTGTTGTGCAGTCTGTTGATTGCCCTAATACAGCAGGGATACACAACAAGGATACAGTGACACTTACCTTCTATGAGTCAGTGTCCCTTGGAGAATGGAAATGCATTTTGGTCACTGGGGAAAGTGTAATGCCTTGTGTGATTTTCTGACATCCACCAAGTTGGAGGGGTCATAAAAAGTCTCACCTATATGAATTGGTTGCCCCTCTGCCCAACGACCTATAGTCATCCATTCAGCAAGATGAAAGAACTGCAACTCTCCTTGCAGGAGAGAGGCTTACCAACCGAAGCATTCCCTAATAGATGGTAGATGTGATTGCAAAGGCTAGATAAGCTAAAGTAGGGAGCAGTGGAGATGCCTCAGTGAGGAACAGCTAAAACCATGCCAAGCAGTTCCAACAGAGAACAGTGTATTTATATTAGTAGAAGAAAATGATAGCTTTGTAGTGTTAGAGGTATGATTTGTCTCTCTATACATGTACCCTAGTCATGCCACTCTTTTCATGTTGTACCCCTTCGTGAGGGTATCCTGACCACATGTTATCTTCAAATGTGGATATATTATATATAATATATATATACATGTGTATATATATATATGTATATGATATATGATTCCTATGAGGTTTACTCTTCCATTGTGTGTACACATATTTGTGGGAGAGTAGATTCAGTGTTCATGGAGGTAATGTTCTATAGTTACTTTATATATATGTATATATATACATATATATATTACTGTTTTATTAAATGCTTTATCTTTGAATAAAATGTATTCCAATTGAGTAGTAAAGTGAACATTTAAGTAGGTGCTTATGAATAATCATTTGGAGGGAATTCTAACTCATACTATACCTACTATTCTAGATAGCAAACTGTTAAGAGGGTCTTGGCCCTCATTAGTTCATTGCTTTTTCTTGTTCTTTCTTATCTCAGTATTGTTGCCCATCACCATTCACCTAGTCTCATGTGGTCAAAACTCTGCTATTGTTAATTTTTCCTTCTTTCTCTGCTCATTCAATCAGTTGTCAAGTTCTGACTTTCATATTGATGCAACATCTCTCATCTGTTTTCTCCTTTTTATTCTCATGGCCACCAACATAATTATGCAAACTTTTATCACACTTCACCTAATTCAAATCAATCAAATACAATTTGATTTAATAAGTATTGTTATGCATCTACTACATGCAAGATACAGTGTTAAGTGCTGAAGATACAAAGACAAAATGAAATGTCCCTTTTTTGCAGGGCTTACAGCTCATTGAGGGTGGGAGAAAAGCATTTTTAAAGTCCTCATTATGTGCTGGGCATTGTGCCAAATATTTTATATGTGCAAAAATCTTATTTGATTTTTACAGTAACCCTGGAAAGTAGTTGGTGTTACGATTTTCATTTTAGTTGAGGAAACTGGGACAGACAGAGATTAAGTGACTTGCCCAGAGTCATATAACTAGTAAGTTTCTGAGGCCAAATTTGAATTCAGGTCAGAAAAGGTCTTATCTCGGACGTGGTACTGGAGCTGAGCCTTGAAAAGAGTTAGGTATTCCAAGAAGTGAAAATAAAGAATGAGATTGGCACAGGGTAGAAGATCACTGGCAATTTTGGAAAATGCAATTTCAGTCGTGTGTGTGTGTGTGTGTGTGTGTGTGTGTGTGTGTTTGAGAGAGAGAGAGAGAGAGAGAGAGAGAGAGAGAGAGAGAGAGAGAGAGAGAGATCAGAAGCTGAATTGAAAGAATGAAAGGTGAGGTAAGGAAGTTACTTAGGAGTGACTTTTCTGACTTTGAGATTGGTTATGAGAAGGATGAGGGATATAGCATGATCATTGTAGGAGGCTGTGGGTCAGATGAAGGGTTTTTTTAAATTTTGATGGAGGAGATATCTGAATGTGTTTGTAGGTAGCAGGGAAGGAGTCAGAGGATAAAGAGAGATTGAAGGTTAGATAGATAGAGGGATGATTGAAAGGGTAAATTCCAAGAAAATCTGGGAGGGAAGGGAACCAAAGGAACAAGTGAAGGGTTGGCAAAGAGAAAGTCCGCTTCTTCCAAGACACTTTCCACTATGCCAAAGAAAGGGAAATAAAGGTGTGAAAGATCCCAGGCAACTTGGAAGACATCATTTTTGGCTATCATATTCTATGTTCCAATTTTAAAGGCTTCAAAGCATCTCTCAAGTTTACTGCCCATTCACTACTGAAAAACTGCTCAGAATTGGTCTCTTCATGATCTCTGGTGAGAAGGCAGCACTGGATCCAGTCAAACTCTCTTTCCCAGAAAACAAAGCCTTTATTTGTTTTGTTTAACTTCAGGTTGTCTTCTCTCACCCTCTTTTCCTGGGTCCCCAAGAGCTTAGCAAATGGTTTCTAGCAGCTCATGTGACTAATTTAGGACAAACATGTTCAAAGTCAAAATTAATGTTCCCTTTTTACAGAAAATACCCCAAGGGTAGAGAATTCAGGAAATTGTGTGTCACTCTGATAGAAAACAAATGAAAACCTCAACTGCAGAAAAATCAGCCAATGACTGTCTCACATATCCATTGCCTCATGCCACTGGAGATATATACGGCACATGATAGGCAGGGGAGTACTCAAAGAATGAATTCTCTTCATTCCACACTTCACCATCTCTTCCACTGTTGATTGACACAGATAACAGGAGACAGTACAGGGTAAGAGAAATGTACATCTCTGCAAAAGGGACAAAAGTTTGTTTTGCTTTTCAGATCCAAGAGTAGGAAGTGGCCCGTTTCCACATTCTCATGTTGACCCAGAGCCTAGTGTCTTAAACCTTTTCTTTGTTGAATTTAACTGAATTGAAGCTAGCAACTTGTCAAAATCTGCATGGTCTCATGTGGCTGGCCACTGCCTTTGTCATGGTCAGCAGCAGCATCTTCATCATCATTTTCATCATTGTCATAATCTTCAGTATTCTCAACATCATCACAAAGACCAAACTCGCCTGACAACGAACCTGGCAAATTTGTAGAGAACATAGAGCCGAGTTTATCACAAAAATCTCTGACATCTATTCCCCTTCTCTCCACTCACATGGTCACCATTTTGGTTTAGACACATAACTAATAGCACCCGGACAATTTTGAAGATAAAATGAGATAATATTTGGAAAGTGAAATGCAAATCTTTAAGCACTAGATGAATGTTTACCACCACTGTCACCATCATCAATCTTTTGTACTACAGACCTACTCTCCCAGTTCTCTAATCCATCTAGTCAGGGGACAAATTAATGTTCTTAATACCTAGGCCTGATCACATCATTTCCCTATTGCCTCTAGGATAAAATACAGACTTCTCTGTATGGCATTTAAGGATCCTCCCATTCTGGCTCCAACTTATATTTCCAGACTGATTTCACCTTATTCTTCCTCATACACAATGTTCCTGAAAAACTGGTCCTATGTATGACATTCTATCTTTAATCTCTCAGTTTTTACATAGGCTGTGCCTTGTGTCTTGGATATACTCCTGTTTGCAAAGAGTTTTGACCCATGTTATTTCATGACAACCCTGTGAGGTAGGTGCTGTTACCACCACCATTTTATACTTGAGGATACTGAAGCATAGAGTCAGAGTTGCCTAGGGTCACACAGCTGGTTAAGTGTTTGAGAGCATTCCAACTCAGCTCTTTCCAATTCCCAGTCAAATACCCCACCCACCTGGCTGCCTCAGGAAGTGTTTGCCACATGGCAGGTGAGTAATAGACACTTGAATGAATGAATGAGGACACATTCCTGTTCTTACTTTATTCCATGAAAAGAGCTACACTGAAGCTGTCCTTTTAAGAACTACCTGGTTTGAGGAGTTACCAGTGAAGAAGTGTGGAAGATTCTGAGTAGATGTGGGGACTTTTTCTGGGATTGTTATAAGGGTTTGGGTAACTTTATGTCAGCACAACTGGGACTTCATTTTAGAATCTGCCTTGTTTGTGAAATCTAACAGATCATGAAATACAGATGTCACTGGGACCAATAACAAAGTAAGATATTTTGAGTCGTTGATGGCACTTTGAGAAGCCAGGAATTCTTAGAAATCTATTTGAATTCCTTCAAATACTTTTCTTAGAATGGTGCCCTTGAGTGCTTTCTGAAAATGCTGTTTTTGAATGAAGAGGCTGGATCAGTGTTGCTTCTGATCTTTATTTTCTTTACTTGGCAAAGGAGTCTCAGGAGATGCTAATCAAAAAGTATTAGCTTTCTGAGAGCAAATGACATGATAATGCTTAATGTAGGCAATACTGGACAGTTAAGTTTTCCCACCTGTTTTTATACTGCTTGACCTCCCTCCCCCCCAATATGAATTTCATTAACTGTGACGTATTGTGAAGAAATACATGACTTATTCAGTAAAAAGTTTTAAATTATTCTATGGCACCATAATACATGGATATTATTGGAAAACTTTAGGAAATATCCTTTTTTGCAGTATTCCCCTTTCCTTCCCCCTAGTCCCTTTTTGTCAATCTACACAGCAGTCTCCTCTGTTGAAGGTTTGACTCTGAGTTACTTCCTCGGGACTAGGGCCTATTTTGACACATGCTAAGTGAGACATATCAATGTGACTACTGGGTTGAGTCTACCTCCATATGGAAATAAAGAAGATTTTTGTTGCTATCTTCTCTGAGGTAGGAAGAAGTGAAGGTTGAACCACACCGGGCACAGAATGGTACATTCTGTGATATTTCTGTTGAGAAGTGAATTTGGCACCTTTCAAACTGATTGAATGGGAGAAGTCAAATTAAGTATGAGGTTAATGATAATCACAGCAATATCTATAACTCTTAGGCTTTCAAGGTTCTGTGATCATCTTATATGAGCCTCACAACAGCCCTTCTGGGTTGGTATAATGGGCATTGCCACCCTCATTTTACTGATGAGGAAGCTCAGGCTTAGAAAAAGTATGGTCAACATAATTTGCATCTGAGACAAGATTTTAATCTAGATCTTTTTACCTCCAGTTCCAATTTTTACCCCTTGTCAATCAATTTTTTTTCCCCTAAAAGCTTCCTTCCCTGACTTTTCACAATACGAAAATACATTTTAGAAGAATCTGTTCAAAGGTTTAATTCAATTTAGGCTGTCAAAAATGTTTTCTTTTTAGGAACAGGATCTGGCAGGAGGATGAATGCTGCAAGTAAATCTCTGCTCTGCTTCTTACTATCTGTACAAGTTTTTCTGCTAATTTACCTCGCCATACCTCAGTTTCCCTAATGGTAAAACTAGGGGAATCAACTAGATAACCTTTAGGATCTCTTTCAGCTTTGAATTTCTCAACCTTTCCTCTTCTCCAATATTTGTGATCAATTTATCCAATCATTCCTTCCTGATTGGTTACCACTAAAGCTGGCTTTAAGCAAGCTTATATTTCATAGCTCATGAAGAAAGGCTTTAGGAAAAAAAATACCTTTGGATTTTATTAAGAAGCAAAATATGTGAGCCTGAGGAAGGGAGTGTAGACAGGCCTGGAAGGAATCTCAAAGGTCATTGAGTCCCACTCCCCTCATTTTAGAGAGGAGATGGCCAAAAGTGATACTGAGTTGGAGTCTGCCCTCTTCATTACAAGGCTCATTGATTAGGGCTTCCCAGGGAAATTAATTCATGAAGTTGTCCCAGGAGGAATTTCCATTGGTTTAGGAAATGGGCCCATAGAGCACAGACCTAAGGAGCAGCTGTGGAAACCAAAGGGAGAAGCTGAGGAATAAGAAGAAAATGATAATGAACCAACGCCAAATGGGTCCAAAGAGCTAGCTAGAGAGAAGCATGAATACAAAGAGAGGGAGGGGAATGTATTTGGCTGTTTAAATGAAAAATGACTCTCCTCAACAATCACCTTCTGTCAATAAAATGCTTATTTTCTGACATGTCAATTAGGTGATTCATAATCCAGATGACCATCGCCTTCCATTTAGGACCTGCAACCGGGTTAAATGTCTGAAGTGTTTACCCTTCATGCCCAGTGGCAGGTATCTGTTCTTAGTCAAACCGGGCTATCCATGACATGTTTGCCTGTAGGATTTCTCTGGAGGTAAAGTAACCATTTTTATCAGACTTTAAACAGAAGGGCAGATTAGGACAGTGGTGTTTTTTTTTTTCTCCTAACCATCAGCACCAGAGGAGCTTGTTTTACAGTACCAGACGGTGCCCCTAAAGAGGGAGGGAGCAAAGCACAGGAGTTCAATGCAAAAGAAAGGGCCTATAATTTAAAGGGATTCATGTGAACTGGGACCATGGAGTGAAGTTTGGGACTTCAAAGGGGACTTCTGTTCAAGAGAAGGCTGGTTATTAGGAAATAAAAGGTTTGTCCTTAGCACCATGAGCCACTTTGAAAAAGATCTGATGCTCTTTCTGTAACTAAGCAGTCTTAGAAAGTTGCTTAAGCTTAGAGAGATAAAGTATATTGATGATGGAAGGAAGGTAGGAAGCAGGAAATAAGCATTTTTTCAAAGTGCCTAGTCCGTGTGCTAAGTGCTTTACAAATATTATCTGATTTAATCCTCACCACAGCCCTGTGAAGTAGGTGCTATTATTATCTCCACTTTGCAGCTGAAGAGACTGAGGCAGATAGAGGTGAAATGATTTGCCCAGGTCAATAGCTATTAAGGGTCTGAAGCAGAATTTGAACTCAGATCTTCTGACTTCAGGCCCATGCATGCTCTATCCATTGTTCAACCTAGCTGCCACGTTCAGCTGGCTAATGAATACTAGAACTGAAATTCAAACTCAGGTCTTCCTGAGACTATTTCCATTATACCATATTGCCTCTAATATAAATATTAATCTCATTTAAAAATAATTGTGGAAAATGGGAAAATATCTTCTTTTCTTAGACAAAGTAAAATACAAAGAGATGATGATAAATTAACATTCACACAGCACTTATTATGTGCCAGTTACTATGCTAAGCACTTTATGTTATTATCTGATTTTATTCTCACAACAACCCTGAGAGGTAAGTGCTATCATTATTTCCATTTTACAGATGAGGAAATTGAGGCAAACAGAGGTTAAGTGACTTGCCTAGTGTCATACAACTAGTAAGTGTCTAAGGTTGGATTTGAATTCAGGTCTTCCAGACTACGCTCAGTGCTCTATCCACTGTAACATCAGCTGCCATGGCTATCTTGGCTAATGAAATTTGGAGAAGGTTTAAACTAAAGCATTCCCTCCATAATCCTTCCATACCTTACAGTCTTAGAAAATGGCTTAAAGGGGCAGCTAGGCGGCACAGTGAATAGAGCACTGGCCCTGGAGTAAGGAGGACCTGAGTTCAAATTTGACCTCAGACACTTAACACTTACTAGCTGCATGATCTTGGGCAAGTCACTTAACCCCAATTGCCCTGCCTTCCCCCCACAAAAAAAGAAAGTGGCTTAAATTCAGGGAATTCACATGATTATCTGGATAGTGATACCAGAACAGAGATATGAACCCAGGTCTCTCTGACTTTATTTCCCCCATACTGCTGCCTCTGTGCTGCCTCTCTAATCTAAGAATTAATATCTAAAAGAAAAATTGTGGGAAATGGAAAAAAAAGTTTTAGACAAAGTATGTATAGATATGTAACCCCCCATATATAGGTGCACATACTCATAAGTATACTATATATGTGTGCAATATATGTAAACACATATATATGTGCATACATATTATGTATATTCATATGTGTGTGTATAAAACATGTATACATTTTATGTATATATCTGTGCTGGGCTCTATTTTGTTAGCCAAGTTTGAGTTATTTTATGATCTTGAAATACAATTGTATTTCTTTTAAAAAACACTACAATGAATAATATTGACAGTGCCTCGCATATAATAAGTGTTTAATAAATGCTTGTTGACTAACTGATCACTAATTTAGACTGCTCTTCCCTCCATAGAACAAATCAGTGAGATGCGATAGTTGAGCATTTTAAGGCAAGGTTCAGCATATGTGAGCTAGTATCTTTAAACTACAGAGATTTTCGCACTCCTTTCTGCTTTGAACTATTCTAGAGGGAAACTAGGTACTTACATGGTGGCCTGTAGGACAGCTGGGATGGGGGTGGAGGGTATGTAGGGAAGTGTTGGGGGGAAGCTGTTCCCACTCCCCAAGGGCAGGGAGGGAACAATACAACGGTGGTCTCACTCTCCCTGGAAATGCTGCCTGGCAAGCTGGTGCTAGAATTTGCTTTGGAGAGGCTGATTGACAGTGCCTGCTCTGAATTGTTTGTTTACATGAAACTCAAAAGAGGGAAAATAAGAAGACAGTCTGACCCTTTCACAGCCAATCAGGAGGCTTTTGTCTCACTTCGATCTTGCATTTCCTGGATTTCCTGGTGTGGTTTTTTTTTTTAAGAGTTCCATCGGAATAGCTTTGTGGTGAGCCAACTAATTACACCAAGCTCACAATAAAGATAACATCTATATTAGTAGTAGTAGTAGTAGTAGCAGCAACAATAACAATGATGATGGTTACATAAGGCTGAAAACATTGTCCTTGAAAGCCTTCGGTAAGTAACTGGTTTCTACCTTTCATATAGTCTACATGGAAAAAAAAACCTTAAAAAAAAGTAAAGGACTTGGCAAATCTAAACTGTTTACTGGGTTGGACCGAATTGTATTTCAGAGTCGATAACTTTTTGTGATGGAGAAAAGGTGATCAGACTAGGAAATATTCCTCTGACAGTTATGGGAGGGAAAGAAGGATCTGATGCCTTTTTCCTTCCTTTTTTAACCCTTCTACTAAAGCCCTATAAATACTTATGTGAAGGACCCTCTGTTTAGCTTGGCAAGTCAGCTGGGTATTATAACCAAAATAACTTTCAGTGAATTAGGTGGATAATCTCCCCATTTGCCCCGCCCCCCCATTCTAATTTATAACTAAACCTAGAAAGAGAAAGTATTTTTTTTCCTTTGAAACTGAACAGTAGGTTTTGGAAGAATGGGATGTGAGCTGTGTAGAACCACACTGAATGGGCCAGAAGGGCTTTAGACAAATGTAGGGCCAATCACCTGAGTTCATCATTCTGCTAGTATTCTCCTGAAAGGCAGATTAGGTCTGAAAACACAGCCTGCAAATTACAGATGCGCTGAAGAAATGGAGTCAGAAACCATATAAAGGTTTCTGACTCTCTCTCTCTCTCTCTCTCTCTCTCTCTCTCTCTCTCTATATATATATATATATATATATATATATATTCCACCCAACTAAGTAACTCAAAGAATACATAAAGGTACTGGGTTTAAAAGCCAAATTTTATTCTCAAGGATTCATAGACACATCTTGTCATAAGCAAAAGAGTGTTGAACATATGAGTCTTCCTTCTACCTAGTGAAACCCTCCCATGACCAACCTAGCCCAGAGAGATTACCCCTTCTTCTTGGAGTGTAGATAAGGAATTCTGAGTTAAAAAGTATTCTGGAAATAATTATGGACAGATAAAAATGGAGGTAAGTTGGTTGGATGTGTCCTCAAATGAAGAAATTCCTCCAGATGCACCATTAGAGTTGTAGTCAATCCATCTTCCGTACAGTTGCAAAAATGATATTTTACAGGTCTGATCATTTAACTTTCTTGTTATAGCAGTTTCAATGACTCCTATTGTGCTTAGGATAAAATGCAAACTTATCTGTACATACATTCCCTTCTTTCTGCTCACCCAACTACCATCCTAGTACAAACTTTTCTTACCTAGAGAATTATAATAGCTTTTTTTTTTAAAAAAAAAGTTTTTTAGAAATTTATTTCATTTTAAATTTAAGGGATAAAGCAAGGATTTCCATAACAGTATGATAAAAAAAAAGATTGCACATGAAACTACAAATCTATTATGTACAACTTTCTATTCCTTTGAAATATATAATAAAGTTATCATGTAAATTTCTTTTCTTTTTTTCTTCCTTTTTCCTCCCAACCATTAGACACACACACACACACACACACACACACTCACACACCACACACAAAATCAATCATTCAGTATATACTCCTATTTATCAGTTCTTTCTCTTTTTGATTACCCTGCCTGTTTATTTTTTCCCCATGCCAATCCAAAGTGATTTTGTCAATCAGTTGCCAATATGATTTTCCTGAAGTGCAGATCTGACTATGTCACCCTCCTACAGAATTCAACAGACTTCATTGAATCCTCATCACCTCCAGGATCAAATATAGAATGCTCTATTTGGCATTTAAAACATTCCACTACCTTGTGCCTTATTCCCTTTTCAATCTTCTCATGCTTAACTCCTTTCTCCACACACTGCAATTCAACTACAATGGTTTACTTTCAATCTCTCACACATGATACTCCATCTCCCAACTATGTACATTTGCACTGGTTCTCCTCCTTGTTTGCAATGCTAGTTTCCCAGGCTTCCTTAGTTCAACTCCAGTCCTCCTGATAAATATCAAGCCACTGGACCCAGATGGCTCTGGAGGAGAAAGTGAGGTTGGTGACCTTGCACGGTCCTCCCTTGATCAAGTCAAAATCAACTGCAAGTCGTGTCAGCCTCTCCCTGATGCCACAGTCCTCTTTGAGAATGAAGGACCAACACAACAACAACAACAACAACAACCTTCTGCAGGGCACCTTTTCTACTCTACCCCAACTCAGTATTTTCCTTGGGGATTGCCTCCCATGAATAATGTATGCATCTTGTATTCATGGTTATTTGTATGTTGTCTCCCCCTATTAATATGTGATTGCCTTGAGAGTGGGGACTGCATTTTTTACTTTATCCTCCCAGCCATCCTTGACAAGTAGGAAGCATTTGTATTAGGCATTTACTAGATGGCAGGCATTGTCTTAGGCATTGGTGGTACAAAGAAAGGAAAATCATAGTCCTTGCCCTCAAGGAGCCAACATGCTAATGAAGAACTCATACACTAATGTTAATAATATGTTCATTCATTCAATAATCCATTTATTATTAATAACAGTTATCATTCACATAGTACTCTAAAGTTTGCCAAGGGCATTACAATATAAGCACCTACTATGTGCAAAGCACATTCAGAGTACAATGGAAGATACAAAGATGAAGAAGTTACAGTTGTTCCCCTCATGCAGCCTACAATTTAGCAAAGGAAATAAAACACAGAAGTCTTACAGAGAGTGTCAAATATGATTTCCTTTATTTGACATTTAAAGTCTTCCTCATCCAAGCTTCAAGTTACATGTAGAGTCTTATATATGTTATATTATATTTTATATTACATTATGTTGTATTATATTACATTACGTTTCACTATACTATAACATAATTATATTATATTGTATTTATGCTATATTACAATATACTATGTTATGTTATGTTATATCATATATTATACTTCATGTGTGCTATGGTTTAGTAATGGTCTTCTGACTGTTCTTCATATCCAACCCTCCATCTCTTATTACCATACCTTTTCTTTGGTGATACCCCCTTCCTAGACTGCTATTGCCTCCTCACCTCCTCCTTAGAATCTCTAGTTTTTTTTTCAATCTCAACTCAAGTACCACATTCTACACGAGGCCTTTCTGGACCTTTCAGATACTAGTCTCTCTTTTGCCCTCATTAAATTGTTATTATTTAGCATATTTTGTATATGCTTATATGTGGATACTTTTTTTCTCTCTATAGAGTGCAAGTTTCCTGAGGGCAAAGATTGTTTCATTTTTGCCTTTGTATCCCGAATACTTAGCACAGTGCCTGGCACTTAGCAGACCCTTATAAGTTCTTATTGATTGATTGACAAAATATAAATTAAATGCAATAAGAGCCTAAGAAGAGTTAAAACATTCATTTTCTTTTCTTTTTCTTTTTGGAGGGGAGAAGGCAAGACAATTCATGTTAAATAACTTGCCCAAGGTCATGGGAATAGTAAGTGTTAAGTATCTGAGGCTGAATTTGAACTCAGGTCCTCCTGACTCCAGGGCCAGTGCTCTATTCACTACGCCACCTAGTCACCCCTACAACATTCTTTAAAATCAGATAACTGGCACTTCACCCTGAACTATTTTTCCCCCTTCATCTCAGGGCAAAATGTGGTCAGGTGACAAAGGGATTGGCCCTCACCCTTCACATTAGATAAGATGCATTTGCAAACCCAGCAAAATCCAACCAACATACCATATATTCTGTTGTTTAATAAAACTAATATTGCAACAGGGCTTTTATAATAGTTTTTACACTTATCTGAAGCATCAGAAGTCCTTCCACAGAAAACATGAATTAGTTTGTGACTCTGGCAGCAGAGCAGAAACACATGTGAGAAAGGAGCAACAGCAGCACCACATTGGTTTTCATCTCAGTAAATGGTATGGACACCCTAGTTCAGGCCCAAATCAAAGGACAGCTGTTCTACTGAAACAGGCTCCTACTTTGTCTGCCTTGAGTCTTTCCCTCCTCTTAGTCATGGTCTCAGTAGTAACTAGTGCTCTCAGTCCTGTCTCAGCATCAATTAGTGCTCTCTAAGCATCAGTTTTATGGTATGGAACTGGCCCTGAAGTCAGAAAGCTTTGGATTCAAATCCTGCCTGAGGTACTTGCTAACTGTGTGACCTTGGGCAAATCTCTTAATCTCCTTTTGACTAGAGGGGATCACAGCACTCCATAGCCTTAGAGTTTCCTTTCAACTGGAAATCCATATTCTTAGAATTCCCAGTGGTACTGTGGAAAGAAATCTGAAGTTGGAGTAAAAAAATCAAAGTCATAGGCCAGTCATTTAACTTTTCTGGGCTTTTTTCTCCTTTTGTGTAAGATGAGGGAGTTGGCATAGATTACTGAAAACGTGGTACCAAGATTCTTTCTTCCGACATATTTCTATTGAATTTAGTTTTTGCATTTTATATGGCACTGATTGTATTTGTTGTTGGAATTTTTTTTGGCAAAGATGCTGGAGTCATTCGTCATTTCCTTCTCCAGTTCATTTTACAGACGAGGAAACTGAGGCAAATGGGGTTAAATGTCTTGCCCAGGGTCACATAACTAGTAAATGTGTGAGACCAGCTTTGAACTCATCTTCTTGATTCACAACTCAGTGCTCTATCCACTACACCACCTACCTTCCCTGTCTTCTAGCTTGTTGTTAAAGATCTCCAGACAGGTAAACTAAACCCACCCCTTCTCAATTGTTAGGATATTTTACTAATATCAAGTCTACCTCTTTGTACCTGTTCCAATCCCTCCTCTAGGTGATAAACTTTCAAATACTTGAACACAGGTACCATTTTCTTCTCTACTCCTTCCTCCCTGCCCATACCCATACCCACTGCTCATACTTTTTTTCCCTAGGATCTTCTCTTTGTTCCTTCAATCTATCCTCATGGCCCTTCACATTCTGGTTACCTTCTTACAGATGGTCTCCAACTCACCAATGTCCTTCTTAAAATGTGGGACCTATTACAAAAGGTACTTGCAAATTCCTTCACTGCCACATGTGGAAATCTTGGTGGTTGTGTGTGAGAGAGGTGTTCTGTAGGTAGAATTGCCCGTATTTGGAATCCGATTAGATTTGCAGAGTGAGGGAGAGTGAAGAGTTGAGGGTGATTTCACATTGCAAATCTAGGTGACTAGAAAGATGGTGGTTCTCTGAATAGAAATAGGGAAATTCAGAAGATGGAAAGGTTTTTGCTTTCTCTTCTCTGTTTTTTGAAAGAAAATGGATTCTCTTCTGGACACGCTGAGTTTGAGATGCCTGAACATTGACGTCTAGCTTAAAACAGGCAATTGCACATACCTTATTGGAGATTTCAAGAGAAAGACTAGATCAGTTGAGCTCTGTGGAACTACAAAAGGACAAAGGTATAAACACATCTCAGTCTCCAGTACCTTTCAATTTACAACACCTTTTACAACCTGTGTTACCAGATTCACACACCCTCCTCTATGTGGGAGAATCAATTATGTGAAACAGTAGCTTTTTCAAGCAGCAAGGACCTTACCCCTTAAGTTAGGCAGAAACTCCTCTGAGCTGTGGGAGAGGAGAGATTACAGTTTATGGATATTACATCAGGGTTAGCTTCTCTGAGTCCCAACATGTCAGGATATCCTTGACTTCAGGGAATCTTAGGAGACTAAAACCTCATGGTGAAGTTTTTATGGACAGGAACCATTCTCCTCTGTTCCTTTCTTGACATTTGACCCATTTCAAAAGAAAGAAGTGGAAGGTTTCTCTGAGGCTTTGAACATGAAATTCTCCCACACTCTGGCCAAATACCTTGCCAAGAGAGCTGACATAAAAGTGGTTATGAAGGGAGTGATGACAGTTTGGAACTTCTGATGATTTCATCCCAAGGCATTTAAGTGTGTAGCACAGGTACTTTAGCCATATTAAATGAGGTGAACATTCTACTTTCTGGTTCTTTCTACCTCTGTACCGCTCATTCCCACTCCAATCAGTAAGCATATCTTCCCCGCTGCTCTGTTGGATTCTGGCCATGCTACATTGTTGTAATTGTACATTAGAAGTTAAATTGCAACAAGCAAGGTTTAGAGATATAGCAACACAATTGTTTCCCATGCATGTAAAGCCACAGTTAACAAGAAGGAGTGAATGGATCCTTGAAAAGTGTGTCCTGAGCCCAATTAATTTCACTTCGGTAGAAGATTGTGGATTATATGTAGGCAAAGTAGTAAGTGACATGGAAATGACATGACTTGAAGTTGACTTTGAGTTGAGTGAGGGAGAGCTGTGCAAGGTCACCAGCTTCACTTTCTCCTTCAAATCCAGGGTGTCCCATTGCATCCTAGATCATCACCAGTCATTCTGATGAATACCTGGTCACTGGATCCAGATGGCTCTGGAGGAGAAAGTGAGGCTGGTGACCTTGCACAGCCCTTCCTCATTCAAATCAAAGTTAACTACAAGTCCTGTCATTTCCCTGATGCCGTGGACCTCATTGAAAACGAAGGACAGACACAACAACAACAAACACAATCATCATGGAAGAACCAGGGCTTTGTCCCAGGGCACAAACATCAAGGTAGGGTTGTGTGTGTGTGTGTGTGTGTGTGTGTGTGTGTGTGCATGTTTGTAGTGGTGGGAGTGTGAATACCTCCTTCCTGAGATGCCTGACAAGATGGGATTGGTGGAGAACAGAGAGGTAAGGATGTTGACATTTCTCAAGATAGATGACCCCTCATCTCCTCACCTTAGCTTAGCTGGTTTCCTTCTTTCTTATCATTCCTCCCTCTCCCCAAACCTTCCCTATGACATTGCCTTCCATTGACTCTTGTGTCAATGTTTATGTTGCATGTACCCATTTCCATGCTGTCTAGTTTATGTTCCATGTTCTCTCTTCTAGAATGTGAATGTCTGAAGGGTAGAGATAATGTTTTTGGCTTTTCTTTGAATCATCTGCTTGGCGCATAGTAAATACTAATAAATACTTATTGACTGACTGAAATTCACCAGTATGTGGAGCAGAGACTCCACCAGCACAAATGTACTTGGCTGAGACAGACTGTGTCACCTAGATTGGGAACCTTCTAGCTTGGCCTCCTTCTCCCCACTTCTACCCTGCCCCTCCCCAGACCTCCCTAGGGGAAGTCTGGGTTTGGTGATATTGATGATACATGTTAGATTCATGTTGTCACAAGTCCTGTACTGTTCCCATCCCAAACCCTCTTCCTGTCTGGGAAACTGAATTTTGTCCTTGGTATAGTCAATCTACCAACAAAAATCTATTAAGCCTAACTATGTGCCAAGGCACTGTGCTAAGCCTCTCAAGTAGCCTACATTCTAATGGGGAAGAAAACACATAAAAGAAAGCTAAAAGAGGTGTGTGTGTGTGTGTGTGTGTGTGTGTGTGTGTGTGTGTGTGTGTGTGTATCCCAAGATTGAATATGATGTAAATGTTCAAAGGAGTGCACCCTGGTAGAAAATGAAGAGATGGCTAGCTTGGGTATCTCCTTAAATGGAAGTTTTGAGAGGAAGCAGACAATTGGAAAAAGGGACCCAATGGTAGAGGGTAATTTTGAGGTGTGAATCCCAGGTCTAAATCTTCCAGGATGAAGAGATTTCTGGGGCACAGTGGAGAATTTTGGAGGAGCTCAGCTTAATGGAAAATGAAGAATGTAGGGTACAGAAATTTTGAGTTGCCACTTTTAATAATTTTGTACTAATGGAACCTTGGAAATAATTACATAAAAATATAAATAACCAGAGGGAGGGGAGGGAATTCCAGCTGGGACCTACACATCCCCAAATAGGGCAGTGATGGAGAATTCCCCATACAGTTTTAACCCTGGACCCATCTCTAATTCTTAGTTTTACACTTATAAGTCAAAATGAAAGTTGTAAAGATTCAATTCAATTCAGTTCAACTAATCTAAATGTATTGAATTCCTATTAGGTGTAAGATGAGAGAAGCTCTTTATGTAAGATGTAGGTATCCACATGGTAACATAATGGTGTGGAAAGATTATGGGTGAGGGGTTAAAGAACCTAGTTTTAATAGTGGTACCATCACTTCTTAGTCATATGACATTTGGGTAAATCACTTAATCTCTCTGAATGTCTCTCTGAGCTTTTCATTTTCTTTAGCTATAAAATGGCCACAATTGGATCTGCCTTATCAACGTCACAGTGTTGTCTTTTTTAGGTTAGTTTTTAATTATGTTTATAGTTATTTATCTTTCCTACCCACTGCTCCCCCCAATTGAACAATTCAAAGAAACCCTCTTCATAATAAATATGCTTAGTCTAACAAAAATATTTCCACATTTGACCATGTCCAAAAAGGTATGTCTCATTCTTTATTCTAGCCCATCACCTCTCTGGCAGGAGACAGATGACTCCTCTACTCTACACAGCCAATAAAGTGATATTCCTAAAGTACAAATCTGACCATGTCACTTTCCATGAGGCCTTTGGATTCATGGTCAGAGTTCTAAAGTCTTTAAAAGTTTTTTTTTTCTTTTTAATGTTATTATCATTGTATAACTGTTCCCCAAATTCTGCTCACTTCACTCTGTATCATGCATAAAGTTTCAAAGTTTCCTCTGAAACTGGCTATTACATCATTTCTTATGGCACAATAATATTCCATCCCACTAATATATGATGATTGGGTTAATAATTTGGTCCATGTAGACCCACACCTCCTTAGTTTCTGCTTTTTGAGTTCTATAAAAAGAATAGGTATAAGTATTTTTGTGCATATAGATTCTTTTTTTTTTAATTTTTTTTAAAATTTTATTATAGTTTGCATCATTCATTTCCACAAGATTTTGAGTTACATATTTTCTTCCCCTCTTTCCCCCACCCACTGCCCCAAAACAGCCA
>CM053587.1:240363936-240386813 GCA_028646515.1 Pseudochirops corinnae | reverse complement strand
AGCTGACTTTAGTGGGAAGTATCTTTGTGTGCGTTTTGGAGTTCTAGGATTGGTTTAGAGTCCTATTTTTGGGTATTTTGGGGTGGCTATGTGAGAGCTGCGATATGTTGCTGCTGCTACGCCGCCATCTTGGCTCCGCCCCCCCTTGCATATAGATTCTTTACTCTCTTTGATCTCTGGTCTAATAATTTCTTCTTTGTTCATCCTTTGTTTCTGAAGAGGACCAATGACATCACAAGATGATGTCTTCACTTGAACATGAATTGGATTTAAGTGAGGCAGAGATGCACAAAGTTGTCAATCTTCTTCTCTCTTTGGGAGTCATCAAAGTCCAGTGGCAAAAGTCAAGATGACTGTGAATGGCTGGGAAATGTGGTGGATGACCTTGGCATCTTTGATGTCTAAGCACTCCATAGCACCTACTTCAGCCACCTTCGTGGCTGTTGGAACAAATTCTTTTGATCCACTCATTCCACCAGGGATGCTGTAGATATCCTCCTAACTCAGTGACAGGTTTGAAGCCTTTTGGTGGGGCTTTCAGGGAGGACTAGCACCTCTGGCATGAGGTTTTGCTGTGCACTTTTCAGGATTATTCATCTACCTTTGGTGTCCACCTGGCATTCAACTTTCATCTGTGGCTCTAAGAAGCTGTAGCATGTGCAGCAGCCACAACTCAGCAAAACATCTGGCAGAAGGGCTAACCCAAGTCTAGTAATGATATAGCTGAGTCAAAGGGTGTGCATAGTTCACTAACTTTGGACATAATTCCAAAGTGCTTTCCAGAATGGCTTGATCAATGCCCAATTGTTTTTACCATAGTGTATTTATGTGTCCATTTTTCTGTGGTCCCACCAACATTTGTCATTTTCTTTTTTTGTCATATTTGTTAGTCTGGAAGATGTGAGGTGGAATCATAGTTTTGTCCTGACATTCAAATAAGAGAATGAATTTATAAGTCCTTTGAAACAGTATACAGTAAAAACTAAAGGTTTCATTAAAAATAAGGTTAATTTTTTAAACAAAGAAAAAAGAGAACTATATATATACATATATATAAAATTATTCTGTATTTAGGTACTATGCATATATATAGGTATATGCATACATGTTTAGGGAAGGCATATTATAAAGATTAATAATATTTAATGTTTGTTTTCAAGGAGTCCACAATCCAATAGGGATCTTTATAGTCAGAATTAATTAATAGTCAGTCAGGAATGTATTAACCAGTCTGTCCCTTATTTGCAACATTGCTACAGGGTGATATCTTGGATTGACATTACAAATGTACAGTGAGTTGGGCCCAGAATTGAACAAGGGGAAAAGACAGGGATGTATCGCCTTTGGGAAACTGAAAAACTCCTTCAATGATGCCAGACTTCTCCCAGGGAGGAAAAAATAAAAAAAAAGATCCGTCTTTTAAATACATGTTCTACTGGTGTTGTTGTAGGGCAGCAGTCATGGAATACTAGAATCTCTAAAGAATTAATAAGGAATATTTCACAGAGGGCAATGGGGAGGCTCACTGTAAGTTTAAGAAGACTGCACCACCAAATAAATAAGGAACTAAGAAGAAACAAAACAAAGGATGTCATCAGGGAAATGTATGGGTGAAGAAGAAATTTAGAAGGAATAGCTGATAGAGAGCCCAAGTGTTCTGCTGATATCTGTGTGACATCAGGAGAAAATACTTTGATGGGACACCCTGTGGCAATTTATGGGAGGACATAGACAAAAATAACAGCATAGGGAGACTTTGTGCATCTCTGTCTCTGGGGGGAAATATTCACACAACCAAGACTACAGATTTGGTCAAGTATTAAGTAGTTAGGTGGTGTAGAACATTGAGAGCTAGAAGTGGAGTCAGGAAGACCTAAGTTCAAATCTTGCCTTGAATACTTTACTAGCTCCAAGATCTTGGGCAAATCACTTCTCTCAGCCTCAGTTTCCTCATCTGCAAAAAATAATAGAACCTACCTCAAGGGGTTGTTGTGAGGATCAAATATGATAATTGTAAAGTGCTTTGCAAACCATAAGGAGCTATATAAATACTAGTTTTTCTCCTCCTTCTCTTCCTCCTCCTCCTTCTTCTTTTCCTCCTCCTCATTTTCCTCCTCTTCCTCCTCCTCTTCCTCTTTCTCCTCTTTCTCTTCCTTCTCTTCCTCCTTTTTCTCCTCCTTTATCCTCTTCCTCCTTTCACTCCTCCTCCTCCTCCTCCCATCATCTCCTTTTCCTCTTTTAGACAGAAGGAAAGTTTTCTGACATCTTCATAGTCAGAATTAATTATCAATCAGGAATGTATTAACCAGACTGTTCTTAATTTGCAACATTACTACAGGGTGATGTCTTGGACTGACATTACAAATGTACAGTGAATTGGGCCCAGAATTTAAAAAGAGGAAAAGACAGGGATGTCTCTTCTTTTGTTTTTGTCTCTGAACTATTATCTACTGGTTAGGTGTATAGATCATTCCTGTTAGAGACACATAGAAATCATTACTATATATAACTAAATACTCAAATAAATCTAGGATCTCAAAATTGTGGATACTCCCTATAGTGATGAAGATTGAATACCTATGACCCATGCCTACCTGCCCTAAGGGAGTCTTTCATACTTCCTCTCATAGGTGTGCCACAAGTTGTCCAACCAAGGACCCCATAGACTATCCTTCATTCTTACTGCACTATCCATTACTATCCATCTACTTTTCCCTTCCCACTTTTCCATGGTAACATCCTTTATTCCATGCTGCCTTCATAATTCTTTCTTTGTAATGTGTTACAGTTTGTTATTGCCCCAGTATGCTTCCATATTGTCCTTCGGGTGATTTTCAATTTCAGTTTTCAGGGTAGAATTGAAACTGAAAATCACTCAATGAATAAAAAATTAGGTAATCTGTATTCATCCTCATTAGAGTGGCATTGTATTTACCCAATTTATCCTATGAGTTTTCCCCCCAATGAAGTTAGTTTCTTTTATCTGGAAATAGCTGAAAATGCTAATTATTATCCTGACAGGATGTGTGTGTGTGTGTGTGTGTGTGTGTGTGTATAAATACTGACATGAAGAAAAATTTTGTAGAGGCAGCATTATGTTACTAGTTGTAAAAGTTTCTATTGTTCTCCAAATTTCTTCCTTTATCTCAAGGTCTGTTTGATAAAGCTTTCTAGATTTTATCTTGGAAATGACTCAGAGAAACTAATCTTCATTGGATACATCTGGTGAAAGAATGCGTATCTCCACATCATTTTTCTGGCCTTGGGGCTCAAAATAAGAATAATACCCTCCATATATAGCACCTTTTAAACAAAGACCTTAAAACGTGTAATAGTTCTGCACCCAGTATCAATATTCCAAATTTTACTGACGGCAGAAGAGTTGGGAGGTTGCCTAAACAACAATTGTGCAATAAGTTAGTGAAAAAGATCAATATTTTCTCCCCTGCTACCCCTTAATAGGACTCTTGCATTGATTCTAAGTTGGAGGCAGGGTGAATTAAATGAACTGTCACTTCATAATTATGGATGTGAAAGGATGTATATGTGTGTATACAAATACACAAACTATATCATATATAACATGTGTGTGTATATATAGTATATATTATATATATCATATATAGTATGTGTGTATATATAGTATGTATTATGGATACAGTGTGTATATATAATATGTCTGTATAGTATGTATGTAGAAATATGCCTCTCTATATCTACAGTGTGTAGTACATATGTAGAAAGGCAGTTTGGCATAGTGGATAGAGAGCTAGCCAGGAAGACTTGGGTTGAATCCTTCCTCTGATACCTACTGGCTTTGTGACCTCAAGGTAAGTCATTTAACCTCTCAGTGTTCTAGGGCAATTCTCTGAGTTATACAGAGAAAGTGCTTTCCTGTATTGGTGGAGGGAGTTTCTCACCTAGGAGTACCCAATACTAATGAAAATCACAATGCCCATCACTAATAAAATTTAGTCCTTATCCCTATTTATGTAGTGGAAAGGACCAGTATTTTATTATGTATGCTCCACCCTCCATATTATCCCTCATTGTTGTGGTAGAGGGAAGTCTAGGTTCTCCATAGAAGATCACAACCTTTGGTAGGTCCTGCTAAATTTGAAAGGCTTTGAATATGAGCTTTGTGATGTTGTCTGAGGACCAATCAAGCTGAATTTTGGGAGGCTCATTACTTTAAGGCTGATCACGAGGTAATGGCTGTAGCAACTCATGAAGACTCTCCTGGACAAAAGGGGTTAATTTCAGAGGCTGGAGAAGTGACCAGTTTCTTCTTTCTTTCCCTAACATTTAGCAGTAAATGCTCTCTAGATGAATGGTTATGCGCTAAGTGTTATCACCATGCCACTAAAAAGTGAAAGCAAAGCCTAATATGTAACTTACATGTTCAAATGAGATTCACCAGGAGACATAGTACCGGGTCACTTGGGTTCCAAGGTGATAGAGGATACTTAAACATGACTGTCTCTGATGCTCCTCCTAAGCCTTTGATGTATCTTCATCTCATCAGCTCTCACAGTCATGGAAGGAGAGTAGCAGGGCATCTTCAACAAAAGACAATTTTTAAGTTGTTTTTCTTGCTTATGTATAGAAAAAGCACTGCTTCTGACATAATTTACCAAGAAAGTCTTATTTTTTGATGTGGCCTTGAAGGTTTGAGGAGTACCAATTGGCCTGGGTACGAATGGCTGAGTTGGCGGACAATCCTCCTGAACTCATGCTTGGTGTTTTGGGCAGCTTGGCCTTGGCACACACTCAATACCATGAGTGGCCTTAGACACAGGTGTCTGTAATCTGAAAAGAAGGCAGTTTCTTATAATTAAGAATGACATGCATTCAATAACCTTGAGAGGAGTTTCTTATTTTAGTGTGGGAAGGCTCATCAGTGCATATGCTAATAATTATCCTGAGAACGACCTTCAAAGAAGCTACCATTATCTCTGTACCACCCAGCAGTGCTTCATTGCCATCTTCCTGCCATGATCCGACCTCCTCCCTGCCCCCTATCTCTCTACCAGGAAACAGTAATCCAATCAGCACTAGACTGCTGCTTATGGAAAGGCCATGTTAATCTACTGTCTAATGGTTTTACTCACATTCCTGTGACTTCTGGGATCAAAACACTTTTCCCTGTTCACCATTTCCCTATATATACATGCATATATGCATGTGTGTGTATACAGACATATCTATATACACAGATACACACAGACACACATCGCTATATCTCTTGTTTCCCTCATTAGAATATAAGCCTCTTAACGGGAAAATCTCTTTTGTATTTGTATCCTTAGTTTTTAGCAATGGGCCTGGAACAAAGCATTTGATAAATGCTCTTATTTTCATTCATTCATTTGCACATTCATCTTGGAGTGAGTTTCCTGAAAAAAAAAAAGTTAGAAGGGATAAAGAATATTAAACTTCTAACAGACCAGATAGGTGGCTAGAAGTTATTGTGATCTACATTAGAGAAAACTATGAACCCTTGACATATAAGCAAAAAGAGGCTGACATAACATATTGAACCTAATATAAGTATTTCTTCTCTTTAGGAAAAGAATCTTCCAAAATAGAGCTTTCCGTGTCTGTTTCAGTATAACTAATCCTATATAGGGGATTGCTTCTTCAGGCAGAAATTCATATATAAATGGTACCTTAAATTGCTGAGGCAAGCAGTCATAGCAGTGACATGATCCAACAAGAAAAAGGCGACCCAAGCAAAGATTACTATGGAGTGGAAGGGATTGATCTGCATTGATGAAAGGAATATGCTTTGATCATGCATCCCTGGAATGTTGAAGTGAATATACTAATGTTGATGAATGAATAATCTAGTTGGGGAGTAACATTCAAGTCAATGAACATTTAGCGCCTAGATAATGGGGATACAAAGACGAAAGTCAGATAATCTCTGCCTTCCAGGAGGTTACATTTTAGGAAACGGATATGATGTATATCTAAAATGTTGAGTGTGTGTGCATGTGTGTAAAAGAGAGAGAGAGAGCGAGAGCGAGAGCGAGAGTGAGAGAGAGAGAGAGAGAGAGAGAGAAAGAGAATGAGTAAATTTGAGATAATAGGGGATCAGGAAAAGGAAAGGTCTCATTTAGGAATTGGCAATTAATCTATGCTTTGAGGGAAATGAGGGATTTTATGAGGCAGAAGTGAAAAGGAAGTTTATTCCAGACATGGGTGACGTGGTGTAGAAATATGGTTGAGGGAGATGGAATATTGCTTATGGTGACCTGCTAACAGGTCACTATAAGTGGAATAGAAAGTTCATGAATGAAAGTAACATGAAATGATTAAAAGGTCAGAGCCTGGGCTCCAAATCGAGAAGATTTTCAATGCCTAGTCTAGGATTTTGTATTTTCCTTTCCTTTCTTCAAAATCTTTGCCCTACAATTTACCAGTTCAGATTTAAACTTTCCTCTCCCTATGAATCACTTGTCTCGTTGTCCTGTTATCACCCATCTCTTTCCAAATCCCAGCTCTGTATTATTGCCACCTTCTTACTTCTATGGTTCTGCTTGAGGGCTATTGAATGTCATTGGAGGATGTCACATGACCATGATGACTGCCTCCACTACGAATTTATGTTATTTTATCTCAACAAAGTGTGAGAAAGACTCACTTCAAAGAACTTTGAAGAGTAGGCTGAAAGATTCTTGTGCAGCATGGTGGTAGAGTAGAAACCAGGCTAGACTTCGAATCAAGAACAACGTTTCAATCTTGCCTCAGATACTTACTAGCTGTGTGACCCTGGGACAGTCACTTCATTTCCTGGGTTTCAGTTTCCTTAACTGTAAATTGGGCAGGGGTAAGGTGGGGTAGTCGTGTTGGACTTGATGACTTGTAAAGTTTCTTTTGGCTTTAAATTGATGATCCTAAGTCATTTGATGATCTTGAGGCTAGGAAAAGAAGATCACTTAGTTATATATTTTCCTTCTGTGTTACATCTTTCCCTGGTTTAGACATTAGGACAATATTTGTCCCATAAAAAGGTTCTGGTAAGGTACTCCCCCCCACATACTTTAAAAAATAACTTATGAAGTGTGGGTATTTAAAAATTTGATAAAATTCTCCTATGAATCTATCAGGACAAGGAGTTTTTCTCTCCTCGCCCTCCCTCTTCCCCCTTTGGTAATTCCTTCACAGCTAGTTCAATTTCCTTTTCTGAGATTGGGTTTTTAAGATCTCTATCTAGTCTTTTGTTCAGTCCTTTCAGTCATGTCTGACTCTGTGACATTTTTTTTTTGGCAAAGATACTGGAGGGGTTTGCCATTTTCTCTTCCAGCTCATTTTACAGGTGAGGAAACTGAGGCAGACAGCATGAAGTAATTTGCTCAGTGTCTGAGGTCAGATTTGAACTCAAGAAGATAAGTCTTCCTGATTTGAGGCCTGATACTCTTATCCATTGTTGTTCAGTTGTATCTGACTCTATGTGACCCCATTTGTGGTCACTCCTTGATACTGGAGTAGTTTTACCATTTCATTCTCCCCCTCATTTTTTTTACAGATGAGGAAACTGAGGCAAACAGGATTAAGTGATTTGCCCAGGGTCACTTGTAAGTGTCTGAGGCTGAATTTTAATTCATGTCTTCTTCACTCCAGCCTGCATTGCACCACCAAGCTGGGAAGCTAGATGGTTCAGTGAATGGATTGCCAGGACGCAAGTCAGGAAGACTAATCTTTCTGAGTTCAAATCTGACTTTCTGAGTTCAAAGCTGACCTCAGACTTTTACTAGCTATGTGACTAGGGGCAAGTCACCTAACCTAATTGCCTCAGTTTTCTCATCTGTACATGAGCTGGAGGAAGAAATGGGCAAGTTACAATTTTTCCCCTCTTATGCTTTAAATACAATACTGTATCTTTTTAATTACCCTAGTTTAATCTTTTTTAAGGTAACATTATTCCCACTGGCTCTTTTTCTCTCTCCCCTAACTGCCTCTCCCATTTGTTATCCTGCTGCCTTGAGAGGTGATGAAGACCTCTTCATTCATAGGCCTTCAAGCAGAGGCTAGATATTTGAGGTTGGATATTTTTTATCCTAGGGTAGCTAGGCGGTAAAGTAGATAGCCCATCCCTCCCCTATTCCTCCCTCCTGCCCTCACTCCTCACTTCCCATACATGCTTCCGGGGTGAGGGGGCCCAAACCAAACAGAACTGGAACTGTTGGGGGGTGGTGGGACTCAATCAGCCTTATTCTGTATAGTAGGAGTGGGGGGGAGGGGAAGACGAAGGAGGGACCTGGAGAATGTATCAAGAACAATAAAATTTTGGGATCTTTTAAAAAAAAAGGGCAAGAAGTCAAAAAGACTTGTCTTTCTGAGTTCAAATCTGGTTTCAGACATTTCCTAGCTCTGTGACCCTGTTTGCCTCAGTTTCCTCATCTGTAAAATGAACTGGAGAAGGAAGTAACAAACCAGTATCTTTGCCAAAAAAAAACCCCAAATGGAGTCATGAGGAATTGGAAATGACTAAACAGCAACAATTTTTTATTCTAGAGATTTCTTGCAAACATAGAGTGAAGGAAATCAGAGGTCAAACATTTGGTGCAGACTGTGTTGTGTGGCTCACACAATCCCAAATGTGAACTGAACCAGATTCAAATGTAATTGGGAAAAAAATCAATTAAGTTCTCTGATCCTCAATTTCCTCAACTAAAACATGAGGATTAATAACACCTATTTCATAGGATTGTTGGGAGGATTAAATGAGATAATTGAGATAAAACTTTGCAAACTTTAAAGAACCATATAACTATCAGTTATTGTCATTAAATGCTTTTTGAGTTATCAGTGAAAAAGATAATATTAATAATAGCTGGATTTATACAGTTCTTTACATAGTATCTCATTCTATCCTCATGATAACCTGGGGAGGTTGTTACTGTTATTATACTCAGTGCACAAATGAGGAAACTGAGAAAGCCAAAACAGAAAAGTTAAGTGATTTATTTAGGGTCATATAGCTAATAAGAGTTGGAGACAGGATTTGAACTTGTCTTTCTCACTTCAAATTTGGCATTCTCTCCACTGTTCCACTTAGCTGTATACTAATTTTTACTTTATGAAGACTTCTTCAAGAAATCACTTCAGACAGAAAATGAAGTCAAAGTTGTATACGACTTTATATGTATATATGTGTGTGTATGTATGTATATATTGGAGACAATCAGGGTTAAGTGACTTGCCCAGGGTCACACAGCTTGTAAGTATCTGAGACCAGATTTGAACTTGGGTCTTCCTGACTCCCTGGCCAGTGCTTTATGCACTACATCACCTAGTTGTTCCTGCATTTGACTTTAAAATGTAGTGAGAAGCATATTCATTTATACTCATCACCAACCCCTGTCTTTCTCCATGTTCATTCTGAGATGCAACTAAAAAGAATTCTAGAGCTTTCCATCTGTTGATTATTTCCAATTTATCCCGTGTGTGTGTATGTGTGTGTGTATATACATGTGTGTATATATATATATAAAGAGTGAGAGAGAGAGAGCATATTTATTTGTACATTTTCTTCCCCATTAGACTGTGAGCTCCTTGAGGGCTGGGACTGCCTTTTGCCTTTTTTTACATCCCCAGCATTTAGCACAGTGCCTAACACATAGAAAATTCTTAATAAATGTTTATAGATTAACTGAAAAAGAGGAGAGGTGATCTCAGATAATAGGTAATAATCCACTGAAGGTAATTAGCAATTTCTGTGTCCTAAAAGTATATTTGGGGACCACTCCTCTCTAGTTTATGGAACCTTGTATAGAAAATGAAGTACTATGTACTACTGGGCATATGTTCCCTCATTCCTTGCTTCATTCCCTCTATGGGTTTGCAAGAGAAAATAATAACTCATGTAATCCATTTTTTTCTTCATGATCTTGATGAGTAATGCTGTCATTCCATTTACCTAATTTAGGATTTCCTACACCAGAATGGCCACTTATGCCAAATTAGGTCATAGAATTTTTGAGTTGGAAGATGGAGATAATTGTAGTGCTCATTTTATCCAACTCCCTTATTTTATGATTGAAGAAACTAAGGTACTATATGAATTGCCTGAGGTCATATAGCTGGTTAGGAAGCCGTCAGGATTAGATCTGAGTTCTCCAATGAATCCAGCTATATTGGTGTCTTATCATATGTATAAGATGACTCAAAGCTGGGAGGAATAGCTAACTCACCAGATGATAGAATCAGGATTAAAAAAAACAAACACCAAAAACTGGGAGCAGCTAGGTGGCACAGTGAGTAGAGCACCGGCCCTGGAGTCAGGAGGGCCTGAGTTCAAATATGACCTCAGACACTTGACACATTTACTAGTTGTGTGACCTTGAGCAAGTCACTTAACCCCAATTGCCCTGCCTTCCCCCTTCGAAAAAACCCCAACCATCCAATCCTCTCCCAACCCCCAAAATCAAAACCTTGATATTCTAGAAAAGAGTTGTCAAACTTCCAGCCCACAACTAGATTAAAATGAAATTGGGAAATGTTTAACAAAATAAATAAAAATGCGATACAATGTAGATAATGTTTGTCTGTGGTTTTCCAAGTCAACCTGAGGCTAGCAGAGATTGGTTTCTATTTTAATTAACACCACTGTGCTAGAAGATTGACCCAAAGCTAATAAAGTGAAATTTAAGATGGAGAAATGTAAAATCTTAACACTAGGGTTCAAAAAATCAACTTCAATACTTCTAGATGAGGGAGGTATGCAGTAGTGTGCTGGTAGATGATTAACAACCTGCTCTCTGGGGGAAAAAGATGTATAATGGACACACTTTTAAGTTTAATTATTAATATAAACTTATTAATTTGGTATTAATTATTAATATGTACAGTTATGTTCTCTATCACTTTCTGAAGTCTAAACAACCACCAAAACAATAAATCAAGCCCTGATCTGTAGCAATTGCCAGTTTCTGAGGTGTGAGTGCTGACACTGAAAATTTAACAATTGGCTCTGGAGTTGATCAGCATTGTCTTTAGCACACTCCTGAAGCTGTACCTAAATGAGTTTGAAAAAGACCCAGAGGTTTTAATGGGTTGCAACTTTACTGTGAGTTAACAGAGTCTTATTGCAGTTAGAAAAAACTAATTGGATTTTATGATTTAGGACACATTAAGAGAAGTATAAATCCTTGGCAGGTGATGGTCCTATTATACTCTGC
Organism: Pseudochirops corinnae; assembly: GCA_028646515.1. NCBI lineage: Eukaryota > Metazoa > Chordata > Mammalia > Diprotodontia > Pseudocheiridae > Pseudochirops > Pseudochirops corinnae. The sequence continues at coordinate 240,375,627 of CM053587.1, read as the reverse complement.
CCTGGGAATATGGCTTCAGTTCAGGATGCCATACTTTAGCAAGGATTTTGATACATTGGAGAGTACCCAGAGGAAAATTGTCAGTCGATGGACATTTATTAAGCACTTACTATGTGCCAGGAACTGAGCTAAATACTGGGGATACAAATCTGAAAACAAAAGATAGTTCTGCCCTCTAAGAGTTTGCAGTCAAATGGAGGGAAGAAAATGCACAAAAGGAAGTTGATGCTACTCCCTCAGCCTCCTCTTCCATCTTACTGGATGACTGCAAGGCAGAGTACCAAATTTCTGTCTATGCTTTCCTTTATAGAGAACAAAACCTGGACCTTATGGCTCACTCCTTTTTGCATCTACTGCTCTGCCTGGTTTCAGCTCCAAAGAACAAGATGCCCCCATGCTAGTTGGGTACCCTTTGTGCCTCTCCCCTTTCTTTAAAAAAAAATATTTATTTTTAATGGTTAGTATTTTATTTTCCCCAGTTACACATAAAGACAATTTTTGACATTTGTTTTCAAAACTTTGTTTCCAAATTCTCTCCCTTGCTCCCTCCCCATCCTCCCTCACTGAGAAGACAAGCAATTCAATATAGGCGATACATGTGCAGTCATGCAAAACTTATCTATAGCAGCCGTGTTGTCAAAGAAAACATAGACAAAAAAACTCAAGAAAAATAAAGTTTAAAAAAGTATGCTTCAATCCATATTCAGAAACCATCAATTCTTTTTCTGGGGATGGATAACATTTTTCATCATAAGTACTTCAGAGTTGTCTTGGATTGTTGAATCATTGAGAATAGCTAAGTCATTCACAGCTGGTTATCTAATAATATTGCTATTACTTGGTACAAAGTACATTTCACTTTGTATCAGCCCATGCAAGTCTTCAGGTTTTTCTGAGAGTATCCTGCTCATCATTTCTTATAGTACAATAGTATTCCATCATAATCACATACCATAATTTGTTTAGCCAGCTATTTCCTGATTGATGTGCATCCCCTCAATTTCTAATTCTTTGTCTCCAGAAAAGAGCTGCTATAAATATTTTTGTATATATAGATCCTTTTGTTTTTTGTCTCTTTTGGGATACAGACCCGGTAGTGGTATTGCTAGGTCAAAGAGTATGCATGGTTTTATAGCCCTTTGGGCATAGTTCCAAATTGCTCTACAGAATTGTCCAATCAGTTTATGACTCCAACAGCACATTAATGTCTCATTTTGCCCACATGCCCTCTAACATTTCTCATTTTACTTTTCCGTCCTATTAACCAATCTAAAAGGTATGAGGTAGGATCTCAGAATTTTTAAAATTTGTGTTTATCCAATCATTGGTGGGTTAGAGTATTTTTTCATATGGCTATAGATAGCTTTGATTACTTCATCTGAAAACTGGTTATATATTTTGATCATCTGACAGTTGAGGAATGGTTCTTATCTGAGGAGGTCCATAGACTTTACCATATGGCCAAAGGAGTGCTGACACACGGAAAAAGATTATGAACCCCTTCCTTAGAGGGGACCCTCATCACTGTCTTCAAGTATTTGAAGAGAGGTCATATTAAAGAGGATTGGATTTTTGTCTCCTTGGTTCCAGAAGGGTCAAGCAATGGGTAGAAGTTGCAATGAGTCACATGTAGACTTGAGGTAAAGGGGGAAAAAGCCTCCTAAATATTAAAGCTGTTTGAAAGTGGAATGGATTGCTTTAGGAGGTAGGGTATTCTCATCCCATACCCACCTTGGAGATCATCAAGAAAAGTTATGATAACCATTTGTTGGATATATAACAACAACAACAACAATTAACATATATGTTATAAATGGTCAAAGGATATGAACAGGCAGTTTTTAGAGGAAGGAATGAAAAATGTCCATAAGCATATGAAGAAATGCTCTAAATCACTATTGATCAGAGAAATGCTCACTATATATCACATACTGTGCTAAGTGCTTTTTAATTATTATCTCATTTGATCCTCACAACAATGCTGAAAGGTCTATTATAATACCCATTTTACACATGAGGAAACTGAGATAGGCAGAGGCTAAGTGAGTTGTGCAGATTTGAACTCAAATCTTCCTGACTTCAAGTCTGGTGCTCTACCCACTGCACTTCATAGAAAGGCTTCTTTTTCCCCTACATGGGTTGGATTGAATGGTCATAGAAGCTTTTTCCAGTACTGAAATTCTATAATTCTGTGATGACTGGCCCGTAGAATATGAGTCACACAGGACTAACATAATGTTTAAGGAAAGCACCTGGGATATAGTGGTTGGACTGGGATTCATCCCTGGTTCTTCTGATGCCACATACAGTGGTCTTTCCAGGTCCATTTCAGATGCTCTTCTTAAACATTCTCATCTCTGTGCCATTGTCTACCTTTGGCCAAGTCCCTCAATCTCTTGGAAACAGTGCTATCTATACAATCCCAGGTACTCTTAATCTTTTTCATGTCATGGACTCCTTTGGGAGTCTAATAAAGTCTTCTCAGAATAATGCTTTTAAATATAAAGTAAAATACATAAGATGAGAAAGGAGAACAATTATATTGAAATAGTTATAAAAATACCTATATATAAAAAGTTTTTTTTTATATAAAAAACTGCAAATTAATGGACTCCTGAAATACATCCACAGATCCTTTTGGGGTCCATGAACTCCAGATTAAGAACCCCTGCGGTGGTATATGAGTAAATTGAGATATTGTTCATAAAGCATAAAGTGCTTTATAAATAGTAAAGCTATATTTATCCATTATTAAGATATTAATTAGCACAGATGTGAGAATGAGTTTAAAATTGTGTTTTTTTTGGTCAATAGATATAAAAGGGAGTGCCCAAGAATGTGAGAGAGTGAGAAATGTAGTGGCCACTGCCAGGACAAGATACAGTGGAGATCTGGTCTCTGGAAGACCAGAGTTCAAGTCTTGCCCTTGACATATATTGGTTGAATGATCCCAGGCAAGACACTTAAACTCTCGGTGCCTGCGGCAACTTTCTAAGACAGGAGATCTTAACCTGGGGTCTGTGGACTTGTTTTAAAAAATATTTTTGGTAACTGTATTTCTACATCTTTGATTTTCTTTGTTAACTTTTGTATTTTCTTATATATATTTAAAAGCATTATTTTGAGAATGAGTCCATAAGCTTTGCCAGACTGCCAAAAGAGGCCATAATACACATAGACACAAACTCACAGACATACACATTAAAAACTTCTGCTCTGAGACCATAGGTTGCAGAACAATTGCTAATGTGTCCTGACAGAGAGAGCTTTCTCACTGTGACTTCCCCTCTCATCAATGACATCACAAGTTTGTACCCCTCCCTTCTTTCTCCCTTCCCCCCTCACATCAAACGGCAGTAATTTTCTCCTTTCTAGCTGGGAATTTTTTTTTTCTTATAGATCCCATTCCACACAAAGCCTGACAGGTTCTTTCTTAGTCTGATTTATGACTGGATGGGAGACCGAAAAATGACCTAACCTGGGTTTGGAAATGAGACCTTGATACTGTGACATCAGGATTCTACCAGGGCTATGGGAGTAAGAGAAACAACCATCTAAACACAGAGTGGTATTTTCTTGGTTGTAGTGCCAATAAAATGCTTATTGGGGAATGAGACTGGGTGTATACCATGGGGAGAGGCTGTTTTGTTTAATATGCCAAAGAGCCTAATTATCCCCACAATGTTGCCAAGGTCATTGGCTCTACGTGTTATCTGTCATGTAAATGCCAGTCATGTTACTGACCAGGGACACTTTAACTTGTGTGCTAGCCTTTTCCAAAAATGAGTTTTTTTTTTAAAGCATACTTGGCACTTGTGGGAAGTGTTGGAGTGACAGGGCTGAAGGCTGAAGTCATCTATTTATCCACAGAACAAGCACAGGATGGGCAAGGATCTGTGTATGTGTTAAGCAAGCATGGACTGAACATCCAAATGCACTTCAGCCTTAATCTGGGAGGGCCTCTGCAGAGGACCAGTTTGCAACTGTGTCCTGACCACTGCAAAATTCTTGGACAGCTAAGACTTCCTCTGTGGTCCAAGTGTGTGGTCACTGATCAACGTTAAGCAATAAAAATAGCAATAACAGGCATAATGATGACCCTCTCACCCTCCTTCACCCAAAAGATCACCTTGTTTACATCCTGTGGAATAAACTTTCTCCGTTACCCCTCCTCTCCATTACCAACCCCTGCCCCCACCAGTAATAGAATGAAGAAGTAGCAGTTTTTGTAACTGAGTCAAATGAGTTCAGAGCTTCATTTGAAATTGTGAATAACTCCCACAGGTTAAAAGGCAGTGGGCAGGAGGACATCTGATGCTGGAGAAAAATGAAGTAGTTGGTGTAGGGAAAGGAATGTTGTTCTTGCTTTTTGGAGGGACCAGGAGTGTGAGTTTGAGAATGATTAGTCAGAGATATGACCCTATGGAAGCAGGGAGAATGTTAGTGTGGGGAAGTGAGTGTCGTATTTGGATATAGATGGCAAAGTCCTGTGGTCTGGAAGAGGCAGTGACATTCAAAGCAGATGGTAAGAACATGGGACTCCTCCTTCTCTTCCTCTTCCTTCTCCTCTTCTTTCTCCTCCTTCTCTTCTAGCCCACAACAAAGTGAAATGGCTATTCACAGTGATCCCCACTACTGATCAGCATGGGAGCTTTGACCTGTTTCTTTCATTCTGACCTGGGCTGGTTGGCCCATAGTTAGACAACCTAGTGGTCCTCTGTTCCTGAGGGCTCACTCTACTGATACCAGGCTTAGTGTAGATACTTAATCATCTTAGCCCACTGATGCTCAGAACTCCTGAGTTCAAACAGTTGGCCAGCCTTGGCCTCCTTAGGAGAATGGATAAGTGAGAACCAATATGTCTAGCTTGAGTTTTATTTTCTAAATATCTAGCATCCATCTCTTTAATATTATGTGTTCCAGAATTTTATAGGAATATATTTTCTCTTTATACCTACCCTTCCTTTTAATTTCTCCATTTCTCTTGAGGGCAATATCTTGCTCCTAATCAATCAAGTTTGAACCTTCTAGGTCAACTTTGACTCTTCACCTCTCTCTCCCTCCACATCTAATTTATTGCAAATTCTTGTTGATTCTACCTCCACAGCATCTCTCTGATTTGTCTTCATTAATCCTGTCACGACTGTGGTTATGGTTTGTCCTTCATTCTCAAAGAGGACCATGACATCAGGGAGATGACGAAATGACTTGCAATTGACTTTGATTTGAGTGAGAGAGGGCTGTACAAAGTCACCAGCCACACTTTCTTCTCTAGAAACTTCTGGCCAGATATCGGTCAGGATTACTGGAGATGGCCCAGGATACAGTGGGAGACCTTGACCCTTTTAAGCTAAGGTCTCTTCAGGTTCTCAGTTTGACTGAGGCAACACCCATTCAGTGAACAGGTCTTCTTAAGAAGTGAGGTTAAGCTCAGTAGCTTATCTTCCACAGATTCCATTTTTTCCCTTATTTTGAAAACTGGGACATTTGTCCTTTGTTGGTCCTTTGGTACCTCTCCCATTCACCAAGATCCTTCATAAATCACGGGAAGGAAACATTTAGGATGGAAAGTTGGTTAATAATAGAGTGGGGGAGTGGTGCAGCAATTCTAGAGGGCACAGTGGAATGGAAGGCAAGAGGAGAGCAATGAGTGGCCAACTTGGAAAGAATATTATTTAGACAGCACTTCTGAATTACCAGAATTAGAGAAACATTGGGCTGAGAAGTAGCTTGAAGGGAATAGCTCACAAAGGAAAAACAGACCAAAGACTCTAATTAGAAGATTGGTGTGAAAGATACTTTGTGGATGGTGCCCCACATTCAGTGCTCTCAGCAGCAGGGAAGGGTAATTAGAAACTTTATGGAATTAGGGTGTGGGATCCTGATTTGAAAAAGACAAATGGTATCTTTTAGGTGAAATTGCCTCTTTCAATCCAAGTTTGCCTAATCTCCTGTACTTTGTTTCTGGTTCTTTAGCCCAAGGACAAGACTTTCTATTTATTTATATTAAACACCATTTAATTAACTACAGCCCATCAATCCAGTCTTCCAAGATTATTTGAAGATCCCAGTCCTGTCATCCAAAATATTAGCAATACCTACAAATCCTCTTGCCACCTGTAACTATGGAGGTTTTAGTGAACTACAGGCTCAACATAGGTCAATAGCACATCAAGGAATCCCTTAATTTTTAGTCCTTAATTTTAGGTTTCATTAAAAGAGTCAAAGTATCCAGAATAAGGGGAGTGATATTTTTGCTGGAATGCTGTGTTCAGGAATCGTTACCACATCCTGTAACGGAAATTGAGAAACTGGAGCAGGTCTAGAATAAGGGAGAAGGAAACAAACACATATATATTTATATAGTGCCTTTTATATGGTGGGTACTGTACTGAGTGCTTTTTACAAACCTTACCTTTTCTGTTCCTCACAACAACCCTGTGAGGCAGTGCTATTATTATTCCCATTTTACAGATAAGGAAACTGAGACAACAGAGGTTAGGTGACTTGCTCAGAGTCACACAGCTAGTAAGCATCTGAGGTTAGATTTGAACTTGTGTCTTGCTGGCTGCAGATCCAGCACTCTCTCCACTGGGCCAACTCATCTTGCTCTTGCTGAGAAAAGCAATCATTGTGAGAGGACTGGAAACTGGAAGATTCAAAGATTAGCTGGTAGAACTGGAGATGTTTAGCCAAGAGAGGAGAGAAACTGAAGTGGGAGGCCTGAGAGACTTCTTTTTTTTTTTTTTTTAAAGCATTTGAAATGCTGTCAAGGGAAAGAAGGATTAAACTTGTTCTGCCTGGATTTGGAGAGCAGAATTAGAAACAGAAAAGAAAAAGAAAGCTAGATTTTATTTGCTTTAAGAAACATTTTCCTGACAGGACTCTCTGAAGGTAGAATAGGCTGCCTATAAGACAGACAATTCTATATTCCTGCAGGCTTCAAGGAGAGAGTAGTTGGCTACTTGCTTTTTGGGGGAGAGATTGGATTAGGTGACCTCTGAACTAGATGATCTCTGAACTAGGTGACCTCTGAATTCTCCATCTCTGAGATGGTAAGATTCTGTGAAATTAATAAGAAAGTTATATTGTTAATCTATATTATCAGTAAAGGTATTGCAAAAGACAGGTCCGATGACAGAGACTTGTGAAGCTTTATTAGAAATCTTCCTTAAGAGTGACAATGGCATAAATAAGAATTTTCTGGGTGTCAGCCAGTTCTGAATTCCTATAACTATGTCATCATCAAGACTACATCTGTCTGTATTGTTGATGAGGCTGGAGTGGGCTGTAGGCAGCTGAAACTGACTCGTGAGAGGCAATGGTTAAGTTTTCAGTTTGAGCATTTATACTTTGGAAATTGGCAAATGCTACAAATCAGGGCTTGCTTTACTATTTTGTTGATCATCTAGACTTAAGATAGTGGTTGTTGTTTGTCCTTTGTTCTGGAAGAAGACCATGGCATCAGGAAGGTGATGTCTTGACTTGCAAGTGAATTGAATTTAAGTGAGGCAGGGCTGTGCAAAGTCACCAGCCTCACTTTCTCCTCTGGAGCCATCTGGGTTCATTGGGAAAACATAGATTAGAACGACTGGAGATGGCCCTGGATGCAGTGAGAGACCTTGGCCTTTTAAAAGCTAAGGTCTTTCCCAGGTCTGAGTTTGACTGAAGCAACACCCATTCAGTGATTGAGGCTAGATACAAAATGAGACAAAGAATGACATCTCTCCAGTCAAAAAAACCCATCAATCTGGGAGGGAAATGTTAATAATTGATATTGAAGTTCAAAAGTGCGTTGGGGGTGGGGGTAGGGCTAGGTGGCACAATAAATAGAGTATTGGCCCTGGAATCAGGAGGACCTGAGTTCAAATCCAACCTCAGACACCTAACACTTAACTAACTATGTGATGTTGGGCAAGTCACTTAACCCTAATTGCCCTTCCTTCCCCCTCCAAAAAGCAAAACAAAGTGTGTCATGCATACATTTCCCACCCGAGAACTTGTTGTTAAACAATGGGGACAGTTGGGTAGTTCAGTACATAGAGCACTGGATGGGAGAGGAGAAGACTGAAGTTCAAATCTGGTCTTAGATATTGACTAGCTTTGTGATACTGGGCAAGTAATAAGGCTCTGTTTACCTCAGTTTCCTCAACAGCATCTCTCTCCCAAGGTTCTTGTGAGAATCCGAAGAAATAAAAATTGTAAAGAACTTACATGCCATATAAAGGGTCGCTCATCATTATTAGGCTTCTTGTTATTTACTGGTATACCCCTGCCATAAGACTACACATGCTCTGTCGAAATCCTGATAAGTTATACAACCACGAATGCATTGATTCATTAACCTGTCAAAAATAACAGTGCCTCTAGTTTAGTAAAACTTGTTCTTAATGAACCCAGGCTAACTCATAATGATAGTTGCTTCTCTCTCTTAGTACCCACAAAACATCTCTTTACTAATAAGTTTTGGAATTAATCAGAAATCAATATTCAGCCCTCTAGCTGAGATTTTGAAGAAGTCCTTTATTACCCTGTTTCAACAAATATGAAATGTTTGTCTACTTCCAGTTGTAAAAGCACCGTTTGTGGGTCTGGGGCTGTGAGGGTGGGCAACACAAGGATTTGGTAAGGGCAACCAGCGTGGGGAATTCAATGAGGATAAAATGAATGCCCGCAAACTTATAGCACTTAAATTTCATTTTTCAGAGGTCTTCAATTCTGACAATTTTGGTATAACGGGGACTTGCTCCCTTCATATATGTAGAGTGGCTGCTGGGATCCTGTGGGTGTAATTTCAAAAGAATAAAGAGAATTGATAAGGATATAGCATTTTAAAGTTTGCAAATCTGCTTGTATAGATTAGCTCCTTTGAATCTCACAATCACCCTCTGAGGTAAATGCAGGTTTTATCAGTCTCATTATGCAGATGAGAAAACAAGCTCTAAAAACTAAAATGACTTGTATAGCCCACACTGCTATTACTTGTCAGCAATGGTATTTGAACCTGTTTCCCTAGATCTAAGATCAACATGTTTTTCACAGAAGTTTAAAAATTATAAATTGCCTTATTTCCTTCCCTCAGAAGTATCTGCATTAAATTTCATCAACACAAAAGGAGAGAATAGCACATTTGTTTTCTTTTAAATATCCATACTTTTTTTAGGGATTGGAATTTCAAGAAATTATTATGCCACTGAGTTATTATGTGACTTTTCAATAATTCATTCTATTTGATACTTTGGTTTACCACTCTAAAAAATGGACAGAATGATACGTATTCTGTGTATGTGCTATGAAAATTGGATTGTGCATACAAAGCAAAATAAAGATTTGAGGCATTTACCCCAGTGATTTTATGAGAACAGATGGGCAGCTGAGTTGTCTTCCACCCTTGATGCTTCTTTGATGTTACTGATGTTATTTTTTCCTTGATCTTACTAATCTTGGGACTTTCTAATATTTTGCTGTCTTCTCTCTACTATGAACTTGTCTGACTTGGGACTATAGACATTGGGAACTCAGATGAACCTGGAAATGGGTCAAACTTCCTCTTCCCTTTGGATTTTAGCGTTCTCTTGAAGACAAGATAGCTGGAGTAGTCAATATCAGTGACTACATTCAAAGCAGTGAATGCCCTGAGAAATGCCTTTGATTTCTGACTACTCTTTCCTATGTTTCCTCTTTCCTCCAGCATTTCTGCCAGTCTTTGCCTCAGTCTGGTTGTATTAGCTTTCAAGAGACCAAGAAACTTCCAGTAAAATTCTTGTGACTGGCTGATTGCTAGAAATGAGAATCTTTTTTTTAATTGATAAATTTAGTTTTAATACCTCAATTAAAAAACCCTGCTATACCCCCCAATTGAATCTCTAACAAAGGGAAATTCCTGAAAAGTTGCCAAAACAACATAAGAGAGTGATTATGACTGAAAGAATACACAACTTCACACTTTAGCAGTTTTCTGTTAGTTAAGAAACAGGACTAGTTTTTGTTTGATGAATGGGTACCAATGTTACTGTCTCATGCTTTTTATTGCTATTTAAAGTTATCTTTACTTGGGTAGTTATATTCTTTGTATATATTATTCTTTCGATTCTGGTTTGTTCACTCCTGATTATTTCATGCAAGTCTTCTCACATTTCTTTGAATTTTTTTAGTATTTATCATTTTATTTGGCATGGTAATATTTTATAATATTCACTTACCACTCACTTTTTAATACCAACTATTCCTCTTGCCCTGAGGATGTGGTTTAATTTTTTGCAATTAAAGTAATATTGCTATTAATATTTTCATACAGACAGGTCTTTTCTTGTTTTTAATAACTTCGTTGGCAGTATAAACCTAATAATGGGATCACTGAGACAAAGGATATGAACGGTTTTGTGAATTTTCTTCCACAATTCAAAATTGTTCTCCATAATTGTTGGACTAATCTGCAGATCCATCAGCAATAAATTAGTGTGCTTATTTTTCCACAATCCTGCCAACAATTAATTTCTCCATCTTTTACCATCTTCACCAATTTGGTGGCCGTGAGGTGGTACACTTTGGAGTCACTTTAATTTGGATTTTTTTTGGACAGCAACCTTTTTGGATACTTTAAGAAGGTGTCTATTTGTTGTTGGCCCGTTTTCTTTGGGGAGTTGTTTGGTCATACCCTTTGTCCACTAATCTACTGGAAATGCCCCATAGATTTTGGAAGACAGAGGTTTTTTTTTTTATATGTTAGAGAGAATTAATGCAAAGATTTTCCTCAGTCTATATTTTCTTCTTATTCTACTATATTTATTTTATTTATGCAATAGCTCTTAATTATTACAATCAAAGCAATCTATTTCATCTTTTATCATAATCTTTGCCACAGTTTTCTCTCCTACCCACAGAGGTGAGACATATAACTTTACATTATGCTTTCGTTTTTTGTGGTGGTTTTTAATTTTACTTTTATCATCTATATGGAATTTATTGAGGTTATGATATGTTATGCTGGTCTACATCTGCTTTCTACCAAACTTATCCAGGTTTCCTAGTAGTTATTGTTGAATATAGTGTTCTTCTCCCCTCTACTTTATGTGTTATGACACAATATAATTTGATTTGGAGATAAAACTTGTGAATTTCTTTCTTATTTATTCTATTTCACTTGTCAACTTTTTGGTTTTTTTTTTTCAGTGAGCACTTTAATGCACTAAGATGCAGTGGAAAGAGACTAATTGTGGAGTCAGGAAGTCATGGGTTAAAGTATACCTCTGATGTATCAGCTGTGTGATTATGGAAAGTCACTTAATCCCTCTGTGCCCAAGACAACTTTCTAAGAAAACAAGTTGCAGAATTTATCTATCAACATTGGTCAAGGGAATTTACCCATCTGGAGTTCCATATATTAATGAAGTCACAGGTCCAGAGTAAACCATCTTTCTCTGACTCAACCCTTAAGACTTCACGTAATTTAAAAATTAGTTTCTGCTTCATAATATAGTCTAAATTTGTATAATGCCAACCTCCTTACTTCCTACTTTTCTTTTAAATTTTATTATAGTTTGCATCATTCATTTCCACAAGATTTTGAGTTACATATTTTCTCCCCCTCTTCCCCCCCCCACCCCAAAACAGCCATCCCAGTGTGTCCCCGCTTCCCCAATCTATTCTCTCCTATGTCACTTTTCGGTAGGGCAAGATGGATCTCCCAAC